>KV751325.1:9172536-9201286 GCA_001698575.1 Mola mola
GGTATGATGTTCAGTACCACGACCTTCCCAGAGCGGAATCGGACCTTCAGGGCACCAGCGGCATCCAGGTTGCGAAAAGTGACCTCAAAGTCATATTTGTGGCAGATTTGTCCCCAAGCTTTGGTTATGGAGATCTGAAACCACTTCATGACTTGATATTTGGATAAGAAAGGTTTGTTCCTGGAGCACAGCAGGTCTTCAGGGCTGTGGTCCACTTCCTGTGTGTCCTTCCAGCTATGCAGCAGACACAGCATGTCCTCTCCCTGGTCCGCAGAGTCGCAGAGACAGCCCTCGTTCTCCCCGGGCCTGGACACCTTGATCTTGCCGCAGCCCTGCATATTCGGAGGCACGTTACTGGAAGCGCTGCACCACAGCTGGAACTGGAAGGGGACAGCTTGTGATCTGAGAAAGCAAAAATCCCACTTTTGCCATTGGCTGTCAGTGCACCGATGCCCCTGACAGAACTCTCAAACACGTGTTGTATTTTTGTCTCCACGTTCAGGAAACAGATGTGACTCCCAGCCGTGTAACACACGGTTTCATTGTCCGCAAAGGCGAAGAAACTCTTGTCTGTAAAACCTTGTATCCACCTGCAGGGAATAACACCCATTGTTAGCTCGTGTGTTAGCATTCTTGTACAGGCCTGAGATAAAGGTAGTGGCACAGCGGCTAAATATTAACACTAGCTAGTAAGGTTGCATTAGAAACGTATGTAGATGCACTGAGGCTAAAAGATACAAGTGTGACTATATGTGTGTATGTTGTGGCAACATACCTGATTTCTAAACTCCCGATGCAATCCATTTTAAAATAAGTGTATAAATAAACACAGGAATATTAATTTGAGACAGTACAAATATCATTCCATTTCAACCAACAAGCGCCTCTGGCATTAGGAAAAGTCAGATCAAAGGTTCTGCATCAAAGTGAAATCTGTGATCGGGTATCCATAGCAACCAGAAAACGCGGAAGAAACGCCCCTTCGTGCAATGACGTCGTGTGACGCGCCATCGCGGAAGAAGGGTAAAAATAACGTTAACGCTTCCGCCCTCCTCACTTTGCATTAACAGAACACCTTGTTCGGTCGTGCTAAGTTTCCGTCTTCGCCCCAAGTGCAAACATGTCTACTGAGAAGTGTTTCGCTAAAGGTAAGACGCATTCTGTATCGGTCAGTTGCTCCCGCTCAACGCGCCTAACGTTAGCTTAAAAATCACTGCGGAATCTTTACGGTCGTAAAGGTGCGTCGCTGAGGTCTGTTCGTGTTCAGGTGGTTTCCTGCCGAATGCGGTGCGTTGCGTTGCGTTACTTTACTTTAAAAGCAGTGAGTGCACAACTACTGGACCATACACACAGCGTGTTATGGTTTGACTTTCATTTGTTTCCATCTCTCTGGTGTGTTGGCTTATTGCTGCAAAACGCAGCAAGAAGTCATGACGCAGCAATAATAATGCAAAGTCATTGTGAGTGCGCAGCCCGGTTTGTAAAAAATAGTCACGTGAGATCACTTGTGATTATTGCAAATAGTCGAAGTAATGCAACTAACTTATAATTTAGTTTAAACTTTATATTTATTTGATTTAAATTGACTTAAGAATGTGTTTGCACACTGTACAGTGACTGTGTACGATATTGTGACATGCTGTTGTCAAATTACTTATTTTACAAGATGTTTGTTTAAAATATACTTCTTGTCTCATAAGGCCTCTCATTTTTCAATGTAAAAGGCTGAAAGGCAAAAAGTTCATACACACTTGTTCTGTGAAGTAAATTATACCTTTTCTTCACTTTAGTAGTAATCTTACATGTAAACATCCAGTATTTAAAAACAAGTATTACGTGTGTATAATTATTGTAGAGAAATATGTACTGGGTCGACAGTGATAAAATGATTTATTGGTATGTAGATCTGAAATGAAAGTAAAAACTGAAATACTCAAGCGTCTCAAAGTCTTATGTGTGTGTCCACAGAAATATATCTAAATGGTTTTATTCAGACATTAATGCCTAACTTCTTCAACCCATAAATTTAGATTCTCTCCTAGTTACACTTTTGTCATATATGAAAAATGGACGTTTCTTTCAGGAAGTCCCGCACCAGGTCCAGTCCCCAAGGACAGCATCAGACTTTACAGCATGAGATTCTGCCCGTTTGCCCAAAGGGCCAGATTGGTGCTGAATGCCAAAGGGATCAAGTAAAGAGAGACTTTATTGTACTTTAAAGCACGTCATCACTGAGGAATAAATATGAAAATTTACATCTTTTGTGCTGCAGGCATGACATTGTCAACATTAACCTGAAAGACATGCCTGACTGGTTCCTTGAGAGGAACCCACTTGGCTTTGTCCCAACACTGGAAACATCTGCTGGTGAGGTGATATATGAGTCTCCCATTACCTGTGAATACCTGGATGAGGCCTACCCTGAGAACAAGCTGCTTCCTTCCTCACCTTTTGGTAAAGCTCAACAGAAGATGATGCTGGAGAATTTCGCCAAGGTATCTTGTATTATATTAAGAGTTGCGACCACATAATATGATTTTATGTGACTGTCTACTGTTAACAATCACCTGAACAATCGCACTGTTTTCCACAGATAACACCATATTTCTACAAGATCCCAATGGGTAGAAACAAAGGCGAGGATGTCTCAGGACTGGAGTGTGAACTGAAAGAGAAGCTGGCCAAATTAAATGAGGTGAGTTTTGGGGATTACTTTCTTTACAAATTCAGCATGTAATTTGGTATAAGTCGGATTTGTTCCGATGTAGCATGATTACAATGCTAACTATTGATGAATTGCAAGAAATGGTTGAAAGATAGATGGGTGATCCCACTTTACTTACTATCTGCTTCAAAGCACTGTACCTAGCTGTTGTTTTTATAACACTGATGAATTTAATGTTAATTTTTCAGGACTTGGTTAATAAGAAGACTAAGTTCTTTGGTGGTGATTCTGTTACAATGATCGACTACATGATGTGGCCGTGGTTTGAGAGGCTGGAGCTCTTTGAACTGAAACAGTAAGTAATAATCTCTCAGAATTTTCAAAAATAAATACATTTTATTTATGGAAGCATTTCAGTTATTAAGTACTACAGTACAAATGTAAGAGCAGGGAATCTCACAGGAACAGGCAAATAAGATCTTCATGTCATCTTCACTTCATGAGGTGTGATTTTATATTATTCATAAATTTAAAATCTGGTCTTAGGTAACTGGTTCGATTCCCTTTGTCTTTTTAGCTTCCTTAATGGCACACCTGAGCTTTCAAAGTGGACTGAACGGATGTTGGAGGACCCAGCTGTCAAAGCCACCATGCACAGTGTGGACACATGCAAGGCCTTCTATAAGACATACATTGAGGGGAAACCCAACTATGATTATGGCCTGTAGAAGTGATCAAAATGATTAAGTGATCAAAACTTAAACCGTCCTATTTTTTTTTTCTGGTGGTCTAGAGTCTGTTTTGTAACAATGAATAAAGACTTGCAATGACTCTGACCTATGTCTGATTTTTACTGAGCTGTGCCTTTTCATACAGTTTTTACAAAGTGACCCTATTAACTACACTGGAGCAAAACTACAGATTTAATGATCAATGGAAATGAAAGGAAGTAAAAAAGAATGTAAAATCTCCTTTCTTAAGAAATAAGACAATGAGCAGACAAACTTGAAGATTAGGAAATGTAACAGCTGCCATTTGTAACAGTATGAATGAAAACAAAAACTTCTGGTTGGTAAATTATTACTCTTTAAACATCAGTGGCATTCCTCTTCAAATATCTGCCCAACTGATAAAAGAGCTTGTGTTTTCTGTAGGTGACTTGACAAGTGCCTTTATGTGACTGTCATCCTTCATGTAAATTAGTGGTTGCTACTTTTAGAGACACAGAATGTGTACTGAAAACCTCTGCGGGCTATGCATCTTAAAAAAAAAAAAAAAAAAAAACAGGTGCATTTCTCAACATCTCCTGGAAATGCCTGACTGTATCTGCGTGAAGCTCCCTCTGCAGCACAAGAGAGCGCAACAGGTTAATGGGCTCTGCTTTGCGAATAATCTCAGGAACCTGGAAGTTTCCTGGTACTTTGCTGTTCCCGATCAGAATGTGATGCAGTCTTTTCTCTTCCAAGCTCCTCTGCAAGAAGCAGAGCATGTCCCGAAGCCTGTGCTCCATACTATTGATGCCCCACATTGACGGCCGTATACTTAGCAACAAGTGCAACAGAACAGTTTTTATGTGGTAGTTAGTGAGGGCTGTTTTCCCTGTGAGGCCTGTCTGCTTCCTGTGTAGGAGTGTAACAGTCTGAAGGCAGTGTAAATGACAGGAATGTTGCGGTAAGCGTTTAGCACAGTGCTTCAGCAAGTTCCTCTCGTACACAGCAAAAGAGAGGGGCCAGTACGGGTCTGGAGTGCTCTCACAATCTGACGGAAAGTGTGAGACAAAATAAGCATCTGTATCCTGCAGACCACGACCTTCCCAGAGCGGAATCGGATCTTCAGGGCACCAGCGGCATCCAGGTTGCGAAAAGTGACCTCAAAGTCATATTTGTGGCAGATTTGTCCCCAAGCTTTGGTTATGGAGATCTGAAACCACTTCATGACTTGATATTTGGATAAGAAAGGTTTGTTCCTGGAGCACAGCAGGTCTTCAGGGCTGTGGTCCACTTCCTGTGTGTCCTTCCAGCTATGCAGCAGACACAGCATGTCCTCTCCCTGGTCCGCAGAGTCGCAGAGACAGCCCTCGTTCTCCCCGGGCCTGGACACCTTGATCTTGCCGCAGCCCTGCATATTCGGAGGCACGTTACTGGAAGCGCTGCACCACAGATGGAACTGGAAGGAGAACGGATCTGGAAGGGAGAAAGGCACTACGAGATCGCACGTCAGCGGTTTGCACACCTTCCAAGATTCGAACATGCTTCCAATCCCGATGAAATCCCAGACTTCCACGTCTGCCTCCCTGTCGCACACACTCCTGAGCGATTCCAGCAAGTCATCTACAAAGCCCTCCACAAATTCCCTCACCCTCCAGATTTCACGGGATGATGTGTAGGTGCATTTCTCGCAGAAATTGCTCAGGACATCTTTATCTAGTTCAATCGTCCTGGGGCTGATGGATCCACCCACTGAAATAACATCTTCGTCCTCCACTGGTCTTATTTCCATGTTGGACAGATCCAACCTGCACATTTCGATTGTGAAGAATATGACGAAGGACACGGTGCTCCAAAAGTACCAACTGTAATCCTCCTCCTCCTCTTCCGAGCTGGTCTTTTTCTGCTTTGAATCCAGCTGAGAAAACTCTTTCTCCAGCTTGGCCTGCTCCATTTTCATCCTCTCCTCCTGATCCCTCATGCGAGCAATCAGCTTGTCATCCTGGTCCGGAAGTGTGGTGTTCTCTTGAGTAAAAAACAGGGGATGGTTTAATATGGCAGCAGCCACCACCACACAAACTCGTGCAATGGCCCCCTGCATCTTCAGCCTGGTTTTAAAATATGCATTTAAGTATCTTGTAGATGTCTGGGCAGCTGCGGTTCAGATCCTAAAACAACACAAATAAAGGTTTTGTAAGTTTTATAGAGACTGGCACCATCCATAGCAAAGCAATTAAATTGTGCAATATCCGAATTGGAGGACGCTGCAATTATTTGATTGAAGCAAAATATGTGACAAAACAGCATAATAATGAAGCACTGAGGTGCAGCAGAGATGTCTTGGACTTTAAATCCTTTTCTACAGATGTAGGAAAACCCAGCAGATCTCATGTCACCATGTGTTTGTAATTTGCTTTTTTGACCATAATGGTCAACCCAAGTTTTATAAGATGGACTGAACACTGAAGTACTGAATAATTGGTAAATAAAATGTAAGAAAAAGATCATGCTGTGAATATATTTTTAAAAGTTATTTTTGCTAAACTAAACTCCACCCTGGAGGGGCACACGCTGTACCTCTAAATATAGAGGCAGTGGGCCGAGTGACGCACTCGCACAGTATCAGCCTGGGAGGAAGGAAGATTGAGCCATTCTCTGACAATCCTCTTTAGCTATCAACACAGTACATTTCAACATGTACATCCTGCTAACATATTCTACAATACAAAACGAGCGACACCTCCCTTTCAGGAAAATGTCTAAATAAAGTTTCTGATTGAAGCAACGTGGAAAACACTGACATTATCGTGTTCTTTCCTGGACGCCATCAGTTGACTGACGAGCAATGCAATGTAGTGCGCAAGAAAGGATATTACATAAGTCTCTTGCTTATGTCTCCAGCTTTTACTAGACTGCAACACTGCTCTGGTGAAGATGGACTAAAATGCATACAACATGCTTCAGTGGGGCTTCTTTTAGCAAATACTGCAAGAGGTAGTACGTTTGCAGCATCATCTCACTGACAGATCATGGAATTATGAGTCATTCTCTGCTAGACTTCAGCTTTATAATGGCAGCAGCAATTTCTGATTATGTGAGGTCACAGTCTGAAAAACTTCAAGTGGCTGACTCACTGGGATTTTTTCACTCAGTCCAAACAAACATCAAGTCAGACAAACAAAGATGCCTGTGGCGTGGTCCATTACAAAAATATTTGAGCTCATCTACCGTCAGAGAACGCGATGGTATAGTGAACGCGAAGAGCGAATCCTTGACAAATACTCCATGAGGTTCACTTTCGTTGAAGACTCAGATTATTAATACAACCACCAAGGAATCAGTAAATCCCTATGCACTTTACATTAGGCAAAAGTAGAAAAAATTGTGTGGATGCCAATTGCAGAAATAAACCTGCAGAAAGCATTTGGTGAACTGCAGAAATGTGAAAAGCAGTGAGAAAGGGCGTGAGCTACAATGTGAGTTGACATGTAGCAGTGGCAGCAAATTAGTGGAACTGAAATATACTTAAGAAGCTAAACGGTTAAATCCATTGTATTAATAGCTCATGAATTACAAAACAGCCTTTATCGACAACAATATTCCAAATTGCAAATGTACAAATGCACTGAACAAATGTATTAAATAAACACGAAACTTGGGCCTTTTCATAATTACAAAAGTGAGTGTTTAGATTTTTGTGAGAAAGCCCAGTCTTCATCATTTGTGCATACGCATCATTCTAACTTTGTTCAAAGAGTAAGGAATAAACCGTATTAAATGTATTATATGCGTACGCGCCGCTTGTGAATGAGGCCCACTGTGGGTGCCGACGGTTACCTCCTCGGTTGTCTTAGTAACAAAACAGTAAGCCGCCATTACGGAAAACTAGTGACAGACACACGTTGTTCCAGACCCGAGTAGTAGTAGTAACAAACTTCTCAGCTAACGAACAGTCAACAGTCCCGCTGAGTACATGTCGGAACCAAACAACGACTGAAGCTAAAAACGTCACCAAAACATGAGCAACAGGTCGCGTTACGACCTGTACGCAACGTGAAGGCAATGTTCGATGCTGTGGACTCGCGCCTGTTGTCGATGCACAAGTCTAGAGGAGTCACACGTAGAAGATGTGAAAGACTTGATGAGCCTACCTTTGAGTATTTTCTCAGTTTGACAGCGGTGGGTGACAGCGAGAGCGCGGTGAGGGAAGTGTTTCACGGCTGTTTGTCTTACTCACTTCCGGAACGTGAGCTCCACCCATCCGGAGAGACCCCGCCCATCCCAGTGCTGCAGTCCTGCAGCGGTCCAGATGTGTTCGTCAGATTCATCACCCAATGTTGTCACAGAACTTAAATCCGCCACAATAACACACAATAGCCCACTGTTTTTCACTTAAATGTACAATTGTGCTACCTTTAAACTGACTAGTATTCAAGTCAATTGTACTGTTTTGGAGTTCTTGTACTTTACTTGGGCGTATCATTTTCCACTACTTCCTCTCCACTGCACGTACTACTACTGTTTCTACTAACTTAGTAGTAGAAGAGCAAAACCCCCCGTGGCACCAGCACATCGTGAAGACAGGAAGCCCCACCTTGTGACCTACCGTACTCCAGAGGATCTGCTACCAGGCCTCCAGACACCACTGGCACGCACCCTTCAGGTCATGTGACTGTGTCTTTGACGGATAAAGGCCAAGTCTGTTACACAATGGAACCCCCGTGGATGGACTCAAATATGACGTTTGGTCACTTTTTACAACAATGTATGCTCCTTGCCAAACCTTATCATTGTTGTTGTTGGGTTTTTTTTTTTAAAATAGGCTATTGTAGGCCAGATAAATTTAGCTCCAACTTGTAGTCACCGAAGGAACCTCTGAACGCAGTGCAGGAAGTGTTCTTCAGCCTGCTTAAGTAAAAGTGCTTGAATTGTTAAAAAAAAACAAACCCCATTGTGACAGAATTCCATAACCTTTACAGGGAGCCCAGAGAGACACCTTCATAAAGTTTTTTTGTTGTTGTCATTGTTGTCGGACCACTGGTCCAAACCTCAAAATGATCAATCCTTTATTATTAAAGTTCTGAAAAGTACAAGCTGCCATCCTCACATTTGCAAAATTGGAATTATGAAATATTTTTAAATGATTAAAACAGAGGCCATTTATTCTGACAATGAGTAAGTAATTACTGCAGTTAAGGAAAAAGTAGAGTTTGTTGTGGGTTGGTTCTTAAGCACTGTATGCTAAGTATACAGTAAATTACATAAGCAAAAATGAAAGTACTTGAAATATGCACCTAGTATATCTTTGGGGTTTTGGACAGGGGTTCAGACATATGGTGACAAGATGATTCAAGACAATGCATATTACCATTTCTCTCAATCATCACATGGCCCACCAGAATTTGGACAATAGATGGAATATACTGGAAAAGGGAAATTCAAGGATCCAAAATCAAAATCCTGAGGTATCCCATGATTCACACTGTGAACCTTGGCATAATGTCGATGACATTTTACATAGAGACTGTTAATTCCATAAAAATACCATTATTTTATCTGTTTTGGAAGAGGAAAAGAGTCATAGGGACCGGAACGAAGGCAGGGTATTTGTTACAGCAGTCTTAAAGCTAGGGGGGGAGGCAGGCGGCTGTAAGTGACAAATTTAGTGCTCTGAGAGACATTCTTTTAAAAGTTAGTACCCAAGAAAACAGGGTTATGACAATGTTCTAAGTGATATAATATTTCTAACATTTAAGCCTGGCAATTAGTATATACAGTAATTGATGACTGCCGATCTAAGAAATCGTCATTTTTAGCTGTAAAGGGTGGATAATTAATAGTGATCGAATGAATTAATCATGAATGCAACAATGTTGCTTTACATTAAAATAAAAACTGCCAACACTTATTTACAAAGAGTTAAAGTTGGTCTATATTTAACTGTGGAAAGACAAAGCCTAAAAATACTGCTTTTATTTCATAATTACTGCAACAAGCCTTGATACCATGTTATCAAAACCTAACTAGTCACAATTGTAAAACAAAAGTAAAAATCTATTGAGCACTTTTTCCAATTGTAATTTATTGCACAGTACGGAAATATTGAGGATACACCATAAAGTATTAAGACAAAAAGGGAGCCAGTTCCATTTATTTGAACTCATTCACATTCATATTCATTTCAGTGTATTATTGAACAAAATACCAGATGATGCTGTTCACCTGTAACACTATTTTAGATCCCAGTAGTCCTCCGAAACTTGTCCTTAAACTGCAGTTTAACAAAAAAAAATATCTAAAACAGCAATTGCATTTTGTTCATGTTTTAAAACATACAAACACAGTGTGACTATTTATTTAAAATATCCCTAACACTCTTAGCTTTGGTATTTTTGTGACTTTTACGTAGACATTCAACCAATTTTTTTCCTGCATCAGAACCTTCCTTCTCAACCCAGGTCTTCAGCAGTTCGAGGGTCTGCTCCTGAGTGTCACCAGGGTGGTTCAGTCGGCACGACTCGATAACAGTATCTAAAATACTGCTACGCATCGCTACGTCCCGCATGTTCCTCCATCCAATCACTTTCGCGATGTCAGGCAGGAGAGGACCGATATCCCTTTCTAAAAAATAAAGTGAAAGGCAGGATAAATTCCAATTAATGCAACAAAGTACATGACATATCTTTATTTTGTAAAGCCATCTTGATTCCAATGAATAAAATATACACAAATTTTAAAACAGCCATATTGCTGCTATTATTATGAACTACTGCAACCATTGGGATTACTGTTAATGCCATTATTATTATTACCATTGTTATTGCAATTCATGTTATCTCCTATTATTACAACCTATTAATATGCATCATTTGCATCTTACTTGGCATATGTAGAGAGAAAAATGTACGAGGATATGTTATTTTTACAGTTTCAGACGATCTGCATTAACTGCAGGCTGTGAACTTGAAGATGAAAATAAATGATATTTTTGGTGATCTTCACAGCCATGACAAGCAGGTAATCTGGTATAATAATATTGGTATTAGGTGAAAAAAAATCCACGCATTGCATCCCTTTAAGCGACAAATTATTTTGGAAGTAAAAAATCTGTTAACATAAAAACCCTTTCATATTAAACTATATATCATATGAAATGTAATTTTATCTTACAAACTCTAAACTGAAAATGCATTTTTCTTTTTTAATAGAAGGTGTTTGTTACCTCGGAGTGGAGCCTCCTGAAAAATAGAAGTAGACTGCTCGTTAATAAGCGATTTACAGTGACAAAACTGCTTACATAAGCTTTAAAATACCACACCAGCTATAACACAGCATGCTAACAAGGACACCATCAGTTTCTGACAACTAACCTGTACTTCCTATAGAGAGGGGCAGCTATGCCATTAAAGGAGAAACAGCAAAGCGTTTAACATACATTCACAAAGTAGTGAGACGGGAGGTTAGATAAATCAGGAGAAAGGCCAAATGTGAGTTCAGAGAGTTCCAAATAGACTAACAGAGGGCACACTGGAGACTCACTTACCACATCATTTGCATTTCTGTTTTGCGGGCTGAATGTCCGCCGTTCATTCCACTTCTCTTAAAAACAAGATTCCAAACAATTTTAGTGAGGAAATACACAAACAGGAACTAAATCTGAATGTGAATTAAATCATAGGTATTATTATTGTACTAAAGCCCCATTTCCTCTAAGCAGTACTGTTCAGTTCAGTTCGGTAGGGCACAGTACGCTCATTATAGTTTCCACTGACTACCGTTCCATTACCTGGTGGACGGGGTAGCGTGACGGGCTAGCGTGACGTCGTAGAAACCTGACCCAGTGTATGCCTCTAATAAAGCTGAAAAACCATAACAACAAGAAAGGAAGCAATGGAGGACGTCCAACATTTCCTGTTGTTTCTTGTCAAATGGCATATGGCAGTTTATCACAAACTAGACAGGCTCTGTTTGAGAAAAGGCTGCATGCAGTGAGGAGAAAGACGGCCTAGCTGTCGCAGTGAATTGGCGATTCTGTCCACCAATCAGCAGACTGCAGTGGGTTTAGCCCCCCCCCCCCGCCTTATGTTACGGGAGAACTCTGGTTGGTACCCAAAACAAAGGGTGACAAAACTGGCACGGTAGGGGGCCCCAGTTAAGGTTACCGTTCACAGATTTTGACAATGGAAACGCAAATAAATGCGTCTCGTACAAAACTGAGCTGAACTGTGCTGCTAAGTGGAAACAGGTCTAAATTACTGCGACACACAAGAGGTTCTAGTCCCTCTGTTGGTCACATAAAATATAGTCAATCAATGGTATAAATACTCACTTTTTATCCAAAAAATTACAATAAGCAAGCAAAGAAAAATAAGGACTAAGACTACTCCCAAAATGATGCCGACTGTTCCAATCCCTAAAACAAAAAGGTACAGACATTAATTTGATTACAAAAAATGATGCCATTTCAGATAATCTTCAATTGAGTATAATATCAGTGAAGCCACCATGCACTGTTAAATGCAGTTGCGCTCAAATAAGCCTTACCTTCAATTTTGTCATTACAGACGGTGTTGTTGTTGCCTGTACATTCTACTTTGATACCCTCAGCTCCACACCTTGAACCAAAACAAAAGCAAGTATGAATGACGGATTGAATCATTACAGCAGAAATGAACATCTTTGTCATTTTTTTTTTTTTTTTTTAAATTATATTGTCAGTCTGTGAGGACAAATCAATAATGTGGTGACTGTTTCTACAACATTCTATTAAACAAGAATGTAAACACACAATAGATATTTGGAGGAGCAGAACTTACTTATTACAAGGGTGGCAGAGTCTACAGTTTTCTGTTCCACTGGCACAATAGTGATCTTTTTGACATTGACACCTCCTGTTACTGGCAGGGCTACAGTTTTCGGCCACCTCCAGATTATCTAACAAGATGTTAAAACCACATTAGCGGAACCGACAGAACTTCATGTTAGTTAAAATTGTAACAAAAATAGCCACAAATTGTCTAACCAGGCTATAATTGTAGAGGCACAATTGTTATTACTTTACTTGTATTAGATTACCATAATTTACTTTTTTTTTTCTTTATTATTGATTTTCTAAGCTATTTGCTTTAACATACAGAGCTTTAATTTTGAAATCTGTACATCTTGCTACATGGAACTTTTGGGGATTATGGCTGCAAATGATGGTTATTTTGTTAACTCATCATTTCCTGATTAATTTTCTGATATTTCCTAAATGATGTTTCATTTAGGAAATATCAGAAAATAGCTAAATAGTTAACAAAAAAGAAAAGAGAGAATCTTGAAACAAGGAAAATTTGTAATATTTGCTTTATCATCAGTCCACATCATCAGCCGCTGTCTATAAAAAGGTCATTTGTATTATTTGACATGCCACAGTTGGAACAACACAGCAAATAATAAAAAATAGTGTCATCTGAATTCCATTCACCTCCTTTAGTGTTTAGGGTCCTGGTATTGTTCATACTCACTGTTGAGTCTTTAGAACCTTTAGAACCTATTTATTTATTTTTTGTGGTTATACTTTGAATAAACAATGAGTTTGTGTCATTTTGTCTGTACCATTGGGCTGTGAGCAGGATGTGCAGGGCTCGCAGAATGTCTGGCCATTAGGCTCACTGCTGTATGTCTCGTCTGGACAGCTCTCACATTTTCCGTTACCTAGATTCTCAGTGCAGTGCTCATCCACACGAAGCCCTATGGCAAGGAGACAAATGAATCGGGTAAAAATGTTTCAACCAGTTTGGGTCATCCTATGATATACAGACACACACGTTTAATCAAACAGTACGACTCTAGGGAAATAGCAGTGACAATGTCGACCAGTCACGTTTATCAATATCTTGTAAAAACGTGCCACAGTCTTCAGTGGCTGAGGGTTTGGCATAATTCGCCTGAAATCAACAGTGCAAACGTTGCCATTGATAAACTTCTTAGACTGAAGATAAAGTGTATTCTGCGGTGCTATTTTAGCACAGCACAGTGAATCCACATATTTTTGTCATGTAAGAAAATAAAAACCAAACACCTGAAACTGTTTGGATAAGATAAAGACAAAAAGAAAAGTTATGTCAACTGCAATTGCCCAGGGGCCAGAAAGACAATGAATTACATGGCAGGTAGTTTCACGAATTGCTATTTGAGTCCAACTTATCAGATAATATATACAATTAAAACTCCAAATCTGAGAGGACCCTGTATGAAAATTTAACTGAATCTCCGTTATTGCAGCTGATATTATACTTTCACATTGCACATCTTGCACTATAATCTTTGTCTTCAATCAAAGTTTGACCAAACTGTCTTTGGGCCAACTGCTTTTAATCAACCCCAAGGCCTATTATGAGCTGCAGTATCTGTGCCTAATCACACGCGAGTGCTAAAAAGGTTTTAAAAACAACATTACCACTTAGTGTTTGTTATAATCCTGAAGAAAAATCTTCATATTCACACAGATTGTTTTCCCATTCCTTTAAGCAAGTATATTTGCTTGGACCCATCTTTTAAAAACACTTTTTGTAAGTACTTCGGATGAAAGCATCAGCCATAGTTTAACTATTGTTGGTATGTACGTGCAGTACAACATGATGCCAACCCCAGCCCGGGAAGTCTGGATGCGTCCCTGGACAGCCCGCCACACGCATTACGCTAACAGAGGCGTGACATTAGTAGAGGAACAAACTGAAAGCTTAACCAGGACATTATCGCAGTTAGCTTCAGCCTCAGACGTACCTACACCACACCGACAGCAGTACCTCCCGTCGTGCCTGTACGTGCCGTCCACACACTCGTGCGAGCGGGCGAGGGCGCTGGCCACAGGAAGAGAAGGCAACGAAAGTGAAAGTGCGTTTAAAAAAAAAAACAGAATTCAATATATTCAGGAAACAAACGACTGATTAGTAACTTTAAACATTGCCCATTGACGTCACTCATCCATCTCGGATTATACGTAGAAGTTTGAACACAGGTGTCTGGAAAATTCTGTTAGCCACCCATCCGATTCCCCCCCTCGGATTACCCGGTAACACAAACCTTTTCTACCCGTGTTTTACCGATAGTTCACCCAAACAAACCAGACAGCAAAAAAACACACCATTTGTGCCTGGTCAGAGGACAGCGCGTAACAGCAAACACACGGCTCGCACCATTTACTGACCTTGATACGAGGACGAGGGACAGAACAAGAGCTTTAGTCTGGGCGGGAGACTTCTTTGGGTCTACTGCCATCACGTTAACACGTCCTGCACCTCTGCGCTTTCGTTTTCGAGCACGTTGCGCATGCGCAGTGGAAGTTTCGGGGATTTCTGTTATTTCGTCAGCTACACGAATGACTCACCATCAAGCAATGCATCACTGTGTGGACCATTATATTTTACACTTGTGCTTTTTTTCAAAACGTCGATGCACAACTACCAATATAGGTTGTACATTGGTACGTTGGCTACTGTATGTTTCACACTGTCAGAAGTGAGAGTGGGAGTACACTATGACATAATTCATGTTGGAAACCCCCATATGAACCACAGTTTTTGCAAGTGTTGAAAAGCGCTGCTGAACGGTGGGTTTTCTGAGACTGTAAGTGGGTTTCCTTTTTTCATGAAAACCACAGACCCGCCATCACCAAAACAATTCAGTCGGAAAATCTGAATTTTAAAATGCTAATCTTTCAACTGTTCATTTATGTGTGCTGTAAATGTTGATGCCCAACTTGAAAATCAAAATATGTGAAGGCCTTTTGACACTTTTGTCACTTTTAAGCCCACTAATCACAGAATCTACTTAAGATAGCCGGGAACACAAAATGACCTCATTTGCAGGTTTTTAGGACTATGAAAACACTACGGAAAAGTAATAATAAAATGTATTCTATTTAATTGATAAGATGATAAATACGTTATATGGCTTGGCGACCCCTGTCGTCATGCATGCAAGACTCAGAGGGGCCACTAGGGGGGGCTAATGCTCTTTGTTCCGCGTGATGGCCGCTGCATCTGCTGGGTAGCACACCTATAAAGACCTGATTGATCTCTCAGTATACTGCAAGAAAATTGATCAAATTGATTGAGATTTCTTTTCATCTGATCACTCCAGTACACTAGTTCAGCAAAATAATGATTCAGCCTCTTTAGTTAAGTGGTTTTAAATCATGGTTGGCTGTAATTGTGTTGTGAAAGACAGGTGAAGTTTTAATCACTCAGTTTTACGGATGCACAGTATTTATCAGACTAATAACTCCAGTCCAGCAAGGAGAAATTTTATATTATCATCTATAGGCCCAAAATGAAATTACACCTGATCAATAGAGCTGATCATACAAAGACTAAATGCTCGGAGGAGGAAGTGGACGGTGTGTTTGCCATGTTCTTGGCATCAGTGTAGACCAGAGAGCTAGCTCCAGAGGAAGACAGCCGGGTGCAGAGAGAAGGGATTATTATTATATTATATATATGTTTTCCATATGTATTGTGCATCTTGACTAAATTTTCTACCTGTTACTGACTCGTATTTTTCTTTTTGTGTTTGTGACAGGATATCATGCATTATAATTTAATTTGAAGATTAAGTAACAGTGGATTTTCAAAGTCTGTTACAAAAATGATTTGTTTGGAGCTGATAACTGATCAACTGGCCCATAGCGCCACTCAACCTGTTAAAAAAAAAAAAAAAAATCAACACTGTTGGAGCAAACAATCTTTGAATGTATCAGAAACCAGTGAATTACATATCTTAATAAAAATCCTGAATATCTGAATAAATAAATAAATTCAAATAAACTAACTCAGTTCAATTCAGGAGTTGAACATCAATTAATATAATAATAATAGCCTACAATATACCTTTAAACTCAGTTTTTAACTTCAAAAGTCCTGGTCGAGTAAATTGATAAAAAAAAATAATGTCTTTCCCATTAATGTGTGGAAAGACATTATCAAGAAGAGGGAGGAGATGAGTGTGCGAAGGAGTAGGTAGAGGCGCTCTTCTCTTTGGGTAAAAACAAACCAACAACGCTCCAGATTGTGCCAAAGTCCATTAATGCCGCACTGCGCCCTTTCATACTTTACTCATAGAAATTGGGTCGAAACTTAAATGCTAAAAATAACAAGCAAGGCAACAAGTTAGGTTTTTTGTTTTGTTTTGTTTTCCAGAAACGTGAACTTTCATGCATGTCAGCGTCAGTTCTTCTAAGATGCATTGTTCATTCGTTAAAGGCGAACTCGGGTATTTTTCAAACTCCGGTATATTTCCAAAGGAACCGGCTTTACTCTTCCAATTCATAGCTACTACGCTGCTTTAAACATAATGGTTGTGCCCGTTTTTGTTGTCTCGAAGCGAATACTTGAAATGGCCACCTTAGAAAGCGCCACACTGAAGAGATCCACAGTTTGGATGTTCAGAACTGGTGTCCACATGCTAAAACTGCAACGGTAACCGAAGCGAGGGCATATTGGCAAAAACATTCTTGCGTTACATTTCATACCTGTGACCACATTGTAACCTGTGTCCAGTATAAATAATCTTTGTGCTGATGATGCAGGCCTCAGGGGAACACTCAGCAGCTCCTGTGGATCTGAAGTATACTGTCGACCCTGTGACTGCAACGCAACATGTTACACACATTTAGACATGCCATCATCACAAGTAACTCTTGTGTTCCTCAATAAATCGTCCAAAACACAACCACAGTATCCGAATGTCTTTCTGTCCCCCGGCGCCAGCTTAAACACATGCGAGATGAGGAGTCGTAAATCTGCAAAGCTGCCACTCGACGATATGTCTGTGCAAAGAAATTTCCCCCCCACAACATGTCCAGCGGTCTGCTTAATTAGAGCCGAGCGTATCTGTGGGTGAGGGAGTCTGCGCCTCCACACACCGAGAGCGTCCATTCTCTGGTTTGCCTGGTGAGGAGGACAATGGAGAGGAGCGCAGATTGGATGACTTGTTCCCACACTGGCGAGCATTGGGAAAGACAGGAATAATGCTGGATGAGTATCCAATAGAGATGGATTTATTGGGACCGTTGGTAGTGGGAAAATCCGGTTAGGGCCTCAATCAAAACAGAGCGGCAGCAGGGAAAGACGAGGGTAAACCCTTTGGGCCAGGTCAAGTTGATTCCAGCCCTGCCTGTCCTGTCCTTTACCTGTCCTACCTGTCCTCAGTGTGGGCCCACCACTCCAGGCACTTGTCCTTTGTCTGAACCACAAAAGGACGCTTTTCTGACTCTAACTTCTAGGATAGCCCCTGTCTCATTTCTGTTTGATATGTTTGCAATCATAATCATAAACCTGCATAAACTGTAGGATCAACATCAGACTATACTCCTGAAATTGTGAGGAGATACGTGAGAAGAGCAATTTGAAAAGATACACCTGTGCTCTATATGTACACACTGAGACTACTGTGCCACTATGTGTTGGCGCTGATCGCGAAAACTAGCATGCTAGCAGTAGCTTAGAAATTTTTAAAAAATGACTAAACAACAGTAATTAAAAAAATAGCTAAAAAATAGCTGAAAGTAATGAATAAATAGTTAGACATTAACGTGCTAGTATATAAATGAAGGTCTGGTGTTAGTGGTTGGAATAATTAGCTAAAATGAACTCAACAGTTAGCTAAACGTATTACTCAGTAGTGACTGTGTGTGCAGTTCCAGAGTCAACTACTGCAACAGTAATGACTAAATAATTAGCTTAGGGTAATGTATAAACAGTTGAAAGTGTAAATGAACAGATAAAATAATCACTAATGAGCTTTAGGTGGGCTGGTGGACTGAAGGCTGAAACAGATATCTAACTATTCAGTTAGCGTTAAGTTGGCCCACGTGTTAGATTGAAGATTAAAGTACCGAGCTAAAAAATAGTTAGGTGTGAGTAATAGAAGTGATGTAAGTGCTAAAACGTTAAACACTTAAAGTAGCTATAAGTAGGCTCAGCGGTTACCACTGTCGCCTCAAGCAAGAAGGTCCTGGGTTCGATTCCAGGTCAGGGCCTCTCTGTGCTGAGTTTGCATGTTCTCCCTGTGCCTGCGTGGGTTCTCTCCGGGTACTCCGGCTTCCTCCCACAGTCCAAAAACATGTAAAAACTGGGGGTTAGGTTAATTGGTCACTCTAAATTGCCCATAGGTGTGAATGTGAGTGTGGATGGTTGTTTGTCTCTATATGTCAGCACTGCGATGAACTGGTGACTTGTCCAGGGTGTACCCCGCCTTCGCCCGAAGATGCTGAGATAGGCTCCAGCGATCCCTAACGGGATAAGCGGTAGAAAATGGATGGATGGATGGATAAGTAGGCTAATGGGTAAAATGTAAAAAAGTTATAAGTAGCGGAAACATTTGGCCTGAGCCTCTGCTTTAATTAGTCGCTGTACAAATACCAGCTTGAGTTTACTTCATATAAAAAAAAAAAAAAGTGAGAATTACCCACGTTTGTGTAAGCAGGAGTTTTAAACCTGCAGTATAGCATTTTCATGATAATCGGATTTCACTTTCAACATTCAAGCCCTTGGCAAACATTTCTAATGAAGGTTAGAGGCCTGTCATCGCAAGATGAATGTCTGTATTTCACCAGAGACTGTGGAAGCGTCACTTTTCATGTCACAAGCGAGGACTGAGGACAGTATTTGTGTGCTTACTGCCAAAGGGGGGCGACAGAAGCTCCACTGTGCAGGTTTAAACAACACTCGATTCACTCAAACGCTACCAGAACATGAAGGTCACTGTCAGTTTAAGTTCTCATGTGTTGGTATGTGGAGATACATGATTTAACATATAACTTTGCACAATACTTTCACTTTATTCAATTGCAGGAATTTTGCATCTGGATTATGTTCAAAAGAACCCCCCGAACGCCCCCAAACACACACACACACTCATGAACATATAAAGCTATCACCTCCCAGCCTGGAAAATATTAACTTTTTCATCTCATGTCACCTTTTTGTTGCTCACACGCCCACAGACAAAGGCAACTCTGTACATGTGCAAAATATGAAACAGTGCAAGTACACACACACACACTAACAACACAGATACACAAGTGGCGGTGGATATCTCAGAGGAACTTCTGAGAATTCAGGGAGTGGAGAGTCATTTGGTTAAAGAGGACCAAACTGCAGGAAATGAGAATCATTGACCCTCCCCTGTGGCCGAATTTACAATCTGTGCCTGAAATCAGTTGGTGGGAGAAATAAAACAGAGAAAGTCAGCAGGAGAAGGAAATGTTGGAGCGTCTATAAATAGAAGGGCCCGTGTTTGAAACGATTCAGAAAAGGCATGTCGTCATTTATTATTCAGCTCGTATTGCTCCAAGTTTATACGATGAGAGGAAGACTTATGGGCAGTGGCGCGACGTGGATTTCTGAAATAATCCAAACGGTGCTGCAGCACCTACTGTATTATGGCAAATAAAGGTTGCTGTATCTCCCCCCGCAAATCAGCTCAGCTCTTCCAATGCAATCTAACGACCTCAGATGAACACGTCCGTACTGCCGTTAGACTATGGCACGATGACGATGACGATGACGGCGGTGTGATGTGAAGCATTAACAAATACAAACAGCACGCGGTGAGGATGAAGAGGTGCACGGGGGCCTCATTCATAATTCAGAGGTGATCTGGGAGAAGGAGCTTGCGTTGCCTCTGCATTGCATCACCCTCCTGGGTGGTGCTCACTTTAATACGCTCCCCCCTGCTCCAGCCTCAGACAGGAGGCTTCACTGGCCCCGTCGCACCACCTCCAAGTGCCTCCTCTTGTCTGAAGGCTCTACGGGGGCGCTGAGGGGATGGGCTGCAGCCTGTCTGCGTGTGACTGCTCAGGGCGCAGCATCACAAGAGTATTATGAACCCTTAATGCTAACTTGAAACCCATCCCCCACGCGCATGTATAGCTGTCCCCCCGCACACAAAGAGAGGCGCATGTGCCTTGTTGCACACGCACACACACACACACACACAGCTGGCTGCTGGTCAGTCTGACCTAGTTTATTTCTGCAGGCTGCTCTAATTGAGGGCGCAAGCTCGGTGTATCTGATTTGCATTTCTGCTCCGTCACTGGCAGATGGCACCAGAGGTCGAGAGCGCAACTTCATCTGCAGGACGGTACGCACACTTGCTGCTTGCAAAGTGCACTTTACATCATGTTTGGGGGGGGGACCCCAGTATGTGTGTATGTAACCGAGATTTTCCAGATGGGTGCAGGGCCCGGCGCTGGTACGCGCTTGCACTGTTTCATGCTCAAATCGGAAGGAAGGGATGAATCATGCTCTCTTACTTGGGGGGTAGAGTGTGGACAGGGTCCCTCTCTATCTCACGCGTACAGCACACGAGCACACCTTCGTAATCCCAAAGGAAGTGAGCAAGCCTGTCATTCACGCAGACTGCGAGGTCGCGTTCACTGTGACACACAAAAGGTGCGTTTATGAGGGAGAGAGAAGAGCCAGAGCTGCGCCTCTTCTCTCTCTCTCTCTCTCTCTCTCTCTCTCTCTCTCTCTCTCTCTCTGTGTGCTCTGTTATTATTATTATTATTAAACCCTGATCAAAACTGGCTGTTTGTGCTGCAGAAAACCTAAGTTGGAGCCGACACAGCGATCTATTTGAATATATCCGCATGTGGAGTGAGCAGTCTTGTGCACAGTTTAGAAGCCCACACATGCGTGTGTGACGAATTAATGCGCACTCAAACCATTGGCCTTTATTTGGAGACAGGAAACGTCAGGGTGTGCTCGAACTCTCTTTCACTCTTTACCTCTTTCTCTCTCTCTCTCACACACACACGCACGCACACAACCGTTATTTGAGGGCGTGGGGACACTTTCCATGTGGTTTGAGTGGTTAAACTTAAAAAAAAAAAAAAAAATTTTTAAATCTGCTAGATCTGCTACACGTAGACGCACGAATGGCTGCAGTTGAGTTGGAGTGACACCAATTAGTTTGAGGTTGTCATAGAAAAAAAGAAAAACCAAGCCCTGTCATGCCAGAAGATGACTTTTTCCATGAGCGTTGGAGAGAGGTATCACTGAGATGTGAAAACATCGTCATGATTTCAGTCTCCTGGCTAAAAATCAGGGGCCGAGTTCAAACGGAACGCCAGCCGCACTCCAACATGTGCCCTTCCTTCTTTTGTGGTTTTACTTTCTCAATTTTCTTTGACACGGCCATCTCATCTTTGACTCACACTTCAGGTCTCAAGTGTATTGTGGCAAACCGCTGAACAATTCGCGCCTCTTTTATGTCCTTTTTCTCGCTTTCTCCCGCTTTCCTGTCTCTCTTTAGCAAAGGTTATGTCCTAGTTCAATGTAGATAGTTTTAAATAATGCATATTTCCAGTTGAATATGAATGAGCTATCCTTTTTTTTTGAGAAAATATTGTAAATTATACAGAATATGCCAATCTTGTGAGTTGAAATAGTTCAGTATTCGGAGAGATGGGGGTGGAATTCAGGTCTTTCTGCAGACAATGTTGCCATCTGACACTTTTTTTTTTTTTTAAAGACCACTAATCGTGTGGTTTGTTATCTGTTATAAAAGAGACAAAAAAATCTGTTAAACTCAGGTTATATGGGCCCGCAAGGCCAGCGGCAGAGGGATCTGGCACGTGCTGAACTCACCTCCGCCTTCCCGATGAGCACTGTGAGGCGATTTACGTGTGCGCTTCTGGCCTTCATTTCGCACTAACTTGTGACAGCGCCCCAGCAGTGTCATCCGCACTTAAAGTGGGCTCGATGACAGTCTGACAGATGGCGGCATTCTGTCGCTTCACACCAGCAATTGTGTCATTTTTACCTCAAAACCTGTTAGCTACGCAACAGTTTGGGCTTTTCATGTCTTGTCTAATAGCCTGAAATGGATGCAAGTGGAACTGACATAAGCCGGCATGTTTATCCGTTATTGTGTATGGCTGTGAGCATGTGCTATCAATCTCCACAGTGTGTGTGTGTGTGTGTGTGTGTGTGACCTCATGCATGTGTTTTGGATGCTGTGTGTGCATGCCGCTGACGTGGACAATGTGTGTGTGCCCACTGTGTGTTCTCATTTGATGGCTGCTTGCTATCAGTGTTTGTTTGGGGTTAAAAGCCCCCAACTCTGGGGGCGTTAGCGGGGGTCATCTAAACCGGATCTGCCGCAGAATCGCTTGAGAGGCAGCAGCATAATCTGTAGCTGGCTTTGTGCTCCCAGATTAAAGCGATGATGTTTTAAACCTTTCTCACGGCCGCAATATGCCTTTGCCTCACTTCCCCGCTACTCAGTATGTGTGTGACAAGAGATCCACGCGGCCGGGTTCAAAAAAAGGACACCTTCCTCGTTATTTGTGAAATTGGGAGCTTTAGCACATTATCCGAGTCAACGCGCGCATGTTCTATTCATCTATTAATTTGCTATCAGCATGGTGTAGCTATGGCGTATCTTCTCCAGTGTTTGAGAGGAAACAGCTGCTAATCCTAATCCCCCCCTGTCTCCCCCCATGGGATTCTGTCAAATCACAGGCCCTTTAAAAAGCTCTGGATGGCTTGTTCCAGAGCTGGTTGAGTGGCTGTCTGACCAACAGACTCTAAATGAGAAGATGGACCAGGCTCACCCACCTCCTGTGACTGACATCCACTACAGGCCTCCAAGAATGCTTGTTTGTACAAGTACACCAGCGCGCCGCACATTTCCATTGCGCACTGCTTCTCCAGAGTGGCTCACTTTGAAAATAACATTAGCCATAAACATTTACAGACGGCGAGGGAAGTTTGAATAAACACCATAGTTAGAAAGTAATTACTTAGTTTATCAACCACAAATGTGTAGCAAAAGTTGTTCTGAAATATCTTTAAACCTGTACACTCGTTCAAGCTTAGTTTATTTTAGCATAAACATTATAAATGGGGTAAAAGGTGTGGGTGTTGAATTAATCTCATTTTTGCACCGAATTATAAACGAATTACAGGTTGACAGTTTAGAAAGTGCTAATTTATTTTGCTTACTTCTGGTCTTTATGCAAAGCTGTGCTAAGGTAAGCTATCTGTGTTGGCACAGCAGCGGCACGTTTACTGACTAACATGAGAGAGTTCCTCTCTCTAAGACTAGCCTATTTCTCAAACCACAGACACCTCCCAATGTATATGCATTTGGGTGGAAACTGCGATTCACTTTCAACAACAGCCACATGAATTCTATGTATGCAAAGTAAATACAGAGCATATGGCCCCAAATGAGAAGAGCAGCACAGACGGAAAGAAGATAAAGAAATTCTTTTGACTGGAATTCCCTCTTTTTGCATAGTGTCAGTGCAAAATTAAGCCCTTAGTATTTGCCATACAAGTTTGTCACACGTTTTAAGGCAAGAGTATGCAACTTTTGTGAAAATAATTAACAAATTCTTCCTCTTACAAATGAAAAGCTGAGCTCACAGGCAATAAAACCTTGACTGCTTTATTCAGTGCAGTTGGGGTTCTGCCGCTGCAGTCACACTTGTGGTGAATTGAAAGGATTTTGCTCAGCTGTCAGCTGTGGTTGAAAGCTCACGAGAAACCCAGTAAAGTGGGTGTTGCGTTAAGATTATTTTGTCAAAAGTATTACTTTTCTTTCCTTTAGCTGCCAATACACTATAGTTATTAAAATCCTATTAAAGAGCCCCTCCACTTGGTTCATAAGACACCAAAAATGCATATATGACCGCACCACTGGACCAAAATTAAAAATAACTGATCTTGACTCTATTTATGTATGTCTGTTTGAGTTTTGACTTGATTTACATCTAATTTAAAATCCAGCACCCTACTGTGATTGTGCAATGATCAGGACAATCTGTAGATATTCTTCATGGTAGGCAAATAAACCTGCTCAATTCACATAATCAATTCACGTAATAATATGCCCACAGAATACAAACTACCATTACTAGTGTTCAGATTAGATCCGATTGCTCTCCTTAAAGGAGAATTGGTATTTTTCAATATAAGCCCTATTTCCCTTTTAGACTCTACATTTTCACAAAATACATCTCTTTTTTTTGGGTTAAAATTCAATGGGAATGGACTCAGTGGGAAATAGAAGAGATTTATTCAATTACCCAACACCATTGCAATGTAAAGCCTCCTCGGGCTAATTTAACTTTCAGCCTAAAGGGAAGGCTGGGAAATAAGACTTTGGTTGTACATACCAGAGTTCTCCTTTAAATCCATGCACATGTATTGGAAGAATATGGATCAATACATGCTCTGGCTTTTCCAAATCCATTTTGTTTTCCTACAACCAAAGTGTTATCTCATGGTGGTCAACAAGTCTTCAGCTTGGAAGCACGGAATACAATGATTACACCCAGCTAATTAGACTTACACCCTTACTTACTTACACACTTATCGCTATTGGAATCATTTTTTAAAGATTTCAGAGTGGGCACATGATCAACTGAGACGGTGCAGCTAGAAATCCCCACTTTTGATAAAGAAAGGTTTCACCTTTATCTAATTTTACCCAAAAAGTCAATTTTGTCAAATTTAGCTTGCTTTATTTGGTTGTGTTCTTAGACAATCCTCAGATTGTCCACTTGTCTGAGAGTCTCAAAATTCTGATTCAATTGTATGCTATGCAAGCTAGATTTAGTACATGAAACCCAATCACTGTCCAATTTCTAAATACCACACCTGCCAATGTGCCTGTATTGTACCCAGGTAAACTTGATTGGCTAACATCACCAGAGACGCTGTATTTCCAGCCTTGCCACCAACACTGTGTCAACAAGTGTTAAAAGTGACAACCTTAGCAAAATGTGCAAAACAACACAAGGCTCACAAGGCTCCTCCTCTGAGTCTGGGTCTGACTGAGGCTCAAACATGATGTATTTCTCCAGCAGCAGTGGTGTCCAGTCCAGAGGGAGAAAGAGGAGATGTTTCCAGGCCCATTTCAGAGTTTGGTAAACCATATTAAGAAAAGTATTAGTCACAGCGGCTTCGGGCGAATGTTATTAATGAAGTTTCCTTTCAAAGGTAGTGCAGATTTTAGCCAAATGTCTGGAAAATTAATGATTCCATGCCAGTGGTATTAATGTGCACTTGTCTCATTGGGTGCCAACTTCAAATGATGGTGAACTGTGCAGAACAAGTGATGGAAATCAGGTTTTGTTTCGCTTGAGAAGCGTCACATACTCCTCATCGCTCTGACATTTCCTTCTTATTAACTCTTCTGTTGACGTTTAAGTCCCTTGCTTTGTCTACTTAATGATTTATTCAATCAATGTTTCCATTCCACTTTAATGCATTTCATTTCTCTCAATGCTCTTCCTTTTCAAAACCATTCAAACATTAAAATAGTCTCACTTTAAACCACTAGAAGACCAAAACTACAATGCTGAGTGCATTATTTTGTGTTACAGGCGATCAATTAACAGTCATGCAGAACCAACACAGTGTACCCAGCACAAGTTGTCAGGATAGACGTTCACTGTTATGACCTGTTTCTGAAAAAAATTCTGAAAGTCTCCAGCACCAAATTTCACTCAGCAAAAACACGAATATCGGTCTTCTTCTCACATCAATCCTTCGGAGATAAAGACTCTCAGCTGGGGGAGATGGTGAGTGGAGGGACGCCGAGGCCGAGCAAAAGAGTATCAGCCGGCACGCTTGCGTCCCTCCCCTTGTTCTTGGAGCATGAGGATGACATGGAGATGAAGTGCACGGGTAACTATCAGTCATCAGCTTGAGGATTAGGAACTGTCATCAGCAGCCATATGCCTCATATTACCCCCCTGATGACACTAGAGGGAGAGAGGGAAGAGGAGGCGGCTCGGGGGAAGGATTATGCTCCCCGCTCTAAGATTTCAGGGTAAAAGTCAGGTAGCGAACAAAGCCTGTCAAAGTAAAGTCTGATAAGTGCACATGCTTCTTAAAAGTACACACTTTGATTATTTTTAAAGAAAAAAAAAAATTCCCTTTGTGGCCTTAAAATGGCTGAGAAGGAAAAACTACACAGTTGCCCCGTTTAAGTTGTTGGGTTGTATGAATGTGCTACTTTAGCCTCGCCCCATCTCTGCTCGCTGCTCGTCTGCAGCCGAGCGAGCCATAGTTTACCTGATCATCTGACATTTAAATTAGTCTACTATACGCTGCAAAGTAGGGTTAGGAAAGAGGTTACTCTAAATTGCCCGTGGGTGTGAATGGTTGTTTGTCTGCGATAAACTGGCAACCTGTCCAGGGTACACCCCACCTTCACCTGATGGCGCTGGGACAGGCTCCGGGCGACCCTGCATGGAAAATGGATGGAAGTTTGAACCAGACACAGATTCCCGACAAGTTGATGCATCAGTGTGGTAAGCTTTGTTGATACAATGTCAAAGTCCCAGCCCCGCAAGTCATCATGATTGGTTCCTTATGTTTCATCGTTTTTTTGGAGTTGGTTTGTTTGTTGTATGGCGTCATTAGTGGACTGAGGAATGACAGAGGAAGTCCTCAGCTATGACAACATCAAGGTCAAAAATGTGATATTCAGGTGGTCTTTAAAGGCTGCATTAAAGTGATGTAATTTTCTGAACTCATCAGAGCGATGTAGCTCTTCTAATGTTTTGCCTTCATCCACTTCAGTCATTAAAATCCACTTTACTGATGATTATTCATCAAAAATGTCATGGTTTTCTCAAACTTCTAATAGTCACCCCTACAACTTTGTTGCAGTGTCGATACCAAGATATAGGGCCCAAAATTTAGTGATATTTGACTTGGTTGCCAAGGCCTCGCATTCACTGTATGAAGAGAAACATCGTGATATATACTCTGCATCGTGAGGTGGCTTGATATTATCTTAAGACCATACTAGTGCATGTGGGCACGTATGCAGTGATGAATGTATGAATAAAGTGCTTTATGCAGCTGATATGTTTATGTCCATGAATACTGCTTCTGGCTATGCATGTTGATGCATGTTATTCAGTAGACACACATGCCCATCGATTACACAGACGTGAGGTGGCTTGATATTATCTTAAGACCATACTAGTGCATGTGGGCACGTATGCAGTGATGAATGTATGAATAAAGTGCTTTATGCAGCTGATATGTTTATGTCCATGAATACTGCTTCTGGCTATGCATGTTGATGCATGTTATTCAGTAGACACACATGCCCATCGATTACACAGAGGCTATATGTGTGTGTGTGTGTGTGTGTGTGTGTGCTTTGAGGAAGGGGAGGGCTGTTGGGGTGACAGCAATACAGTAAGTGTTTCCATGTGCTTCTGTTACACAAGAAGACACATAAACACACAGACTGACATGGTGCTGGAATATCCATGTCAACAAAAACTCTCTTTGAGACACACACACACACACACAGTTCCAGAGCTGGTGTGACTCATTAAGTGACTCAGGTCTTGACAGTAAAAATAACATCTTAAAACATTTACCGTATGATCATTAACACTTGGTCCAAGTCATGATGAGAAGCGGCTGAAGGGATCTGCATCAAATGCACCTTGCCAGCTATAGCAACTCTGTGCAGCTACGTGTTTCCAAACATCTCCCTTCTTCTTCCCACTTCCACTTCCTCATTCAACATAGTTCCTGTGAGCTATCACAGGGCGGTCTCAGTGCATTCTCGAACAATAAATGACAAAACCGAGCAGAGGATTTGCTGAGAACGGGACCTCGTTCCCGGCAGCTGTTCAGATGGCACATTCATACACAGAATATGTTTCCGTGATCCAGGTTCCGCATTAGGTATGCATGAAGCTTGATCAGAGGGTTTAATTGCATAAAAATACAACTATAAGTTTAAAGGCATGCTGATAAAAGCAGCAATTCCAGAAAAACTGGATATGATCCCGAATTTAATGCAGCAGATCTGTTGGGAAAAAAGGAAAAGAAAAGAACTGTTTGTACAACTCTGTGCTACTGAGTCAGCTCGCATGATAATCAGAGCGAATGCATAAGTAATCAGAGCAACTTAGGTTGTCTTCGTCTCATTCCTAGTCATCTGTAGTATGTTTGCGTGTCATCCCATAACCAAACTATTCCCATGTTGGCGTCATTACACCGGCATGCTTCAAGACTGATTGATCATGTTTGCTAGATTTCCTCATCAGCCACCAGAGCAGACCACCATGAAGAGTGGAGGCCGAGAGGCACCTCGCATGTAAAAATACCATATGTGTGAGCATGAGCGTGGGCACAGAGCAATGATACGTCTGTGGTTCTGCTGGGCCTATGTGAGTCTGTGGGAGGCAGAGTATGACTCTGTTCATGCTGTAGTATATTTGTGTGCAAGTGCGATGGTCTACACGCGTGGGTGTGTGGACTTTTTCCACAGGCGGTCACTCGTGTTGCCGCTGCTGAGTCTTTGGTAACTTATCCTGCCTCCGTGTGTGTGTGTGTGT
>KV751325.1:9211936-9245270 GCA_001698575.1 Mola mola
AGGAGACTCGGCTATGCTTTAGCCAGGGTCTTGCCACTCTCTGCTCTGCTATCACAGGGACATGGTCGTTAATCCTGTTACACTTTCATTTAGGGAGCCTCACCATCCCGCAAGCAGAGCAGACTACCCGAGGCCTGACGCTTGCCTGTCCCAGGCTGGCAGCCTTTCCTTCCTGTGCTCATTTCATGTGGCAACACCTTGATTAACCAGCAGCAACCCCTCTGCGTGCAGCACTGAAAGTGTGGTATGAGATCAGGCTGCTTTGAGTTACAAAATGTTAAGGTTTTTTTTCCCTTCATCACAGTTCCAAGAATCAGTTTCGTTTGAAATTAGTCCAGCAAATTGACTGTTACCTGGCAGAAACAGTCCTCCCTCAGATTGTGTTTAGAAAACACAAAGCTGGATTGTATGAATTAAATTTACCAGTCTAGTGTGAATGAAGGCAAACTGTTGTGATCTCTTCCAGAAATATGCTTTTTGTCACTGATAACGACCGCCACTTAAGTAGCTGCTCAACTCTCAGGTCAAGTCAGTTATATGTTTGAAGTGGGTTCATCGGCCTCAGTTGAACTTTTAATAATAATCCTTCCATCACTTCCCTACATCAGGTCCCACCCGCTATTTGCAGCGCTGACCTTTAAAGCAGGAAATCACTGTTAACACAGCTCTAGCAGATGCGACGACAACCTGCTTCACAGCATTTTCCCCTCATCGAGCACAGTGCCTGTGCACTTTCCTCCCCAACTCAAGTTTGGGCTCCAACAGCATATTTCAAAAACTCCATTATCAATCCGCAAGATTTTCATTAACTGCAAACAGCGACGGGAAAATATTTCATAAACCGCAGATGTAATTTTCTGAGCATGACTCAAAGCACTGGGGAACCCCACGCAGAACACACATCTCAAAGCTGGTTTCTTTAAGAAAAGACAACATTGCATACATTTATTAGGGATGGACGCCAATTCCAATACATGCAAATCACCATTGTCCTTTAAATGTAGTGTTGACATTACTGCAAACACTTGTCTCCCTGCTGTTTTGTGTATTATATTTTTATTATCTTAGGATAAAAAAAACATTAACAATTACATGGGATGCCTTGTTCTGCATAAGTTAAACGTATACACAGTGGGAACAGGAATGGCAATGCTTTAGACATCATCACAGCCTCTTCATAACCCCGCCCACCCCCAACCCACTACCCGCATGCAGTTTGCACTGCACAAAGACCAAAAGTCACGTGAGACAGCCTGCAAAGAGCACAAGAAGCATTCACAGTAAAGGAGGATAGGAAGTAGGAGAGGATGAGGAGTAAAAGATGAGGAGAAGGGGGGAGGAGGACAAGAGAGGGAGTGAAACAAAGTGACTGCAGCACTGGCCTTGGTTTAGACAGGAGAAGGAGCAGCTTAGTCCTAGTATATCAGTCTAACTTCTCCCACACTTCAACTCCCACCTCCTGATTGTGGTACTCTTTCCATTGTCTTTGACACAAAAAGTTTGTTATATATGCATGTATATATGTATATACATATACATATGTATGTATATATAAATACATCTTTATAGCTACAGCACCTATTCCCATGGGGCAACAGTGTCAATACCTTGCACATGGTACATGGCCGTGCCAAAGAAAAAAAGAAAAATAAAAAACAATATATTGGTCAGGATATTTATCTTTTTTTCCCTAAAATTGGCATTTGGGATTTGATGATATTCTATTGCCGTCTGGGGGAGGGAAGGGACAAAGGTTCTTCTTTTGAGTTTATATTCAAGTTTTCTCCTTTTCTCTGGTGTATAATTTCTTCTTTTCCTGTTTTAAAAAGAGTTCACACTTTTGTGATTTGCGTGTGCTGCTCTTCATCAAAAGGTTCATTTTCCGGATCAGAGTCAGTGGTGTCAGAGTATCGATAATGGTCTGGCTCATTGTCGCTAGCGTCCGGGGTGACGGATGTTGAAGTGCTCGCCTCAGAATTTGAAGGCTCCTCCACGGTTTTCGAAAAATACAACTTCACCTGCAAGTGCAAATTGAGACCAACTTCAGTCAGCGCAATTTAAAAAGAATCATGAACAAGGCTCATCAACGCTATCTCCATTGAAATACTGATTGATTTCACTGAAAAGTAATTACCCATTACAATACCCTCAAGATAAAACCTTTACCTTAAAGTTAGGTGAGAAGTAGCGGTTAGCTTTGTCTTTATTGGCCTTGTCCAAGTCGTTCTTAGTGAGCGTCAGGATGAGGTAGTCCCTGTCGCTTTCCCTGCCGCTCTCCCTGCAGCTGTCCCGGCACTCGGCGCTCTGCGGCTGGCCTTGAACTGGTGCCAGTACCCCCTGCTGGCTGTCCGCATTGTTCACCGCCCCGTTCTCCAGCTTGTCCCTGCTCTCCTCTGGTCCAGGGATGAAGAAGGTATTCACCCAGAAGTGGAACATTTTGTCCTGGATGGCGCAGTTGATGAGGAGGATGACGGGAAGAAAACAAAAAAAAAAAGTTGCTTAATTAGTCCAATATTATATTTTAAGGTATTTTGGGGGCTGATGTTAGGGAGTAAATGAAAACTTCCTACGTCATCATATCATCCTAGCCATAATAGTTTAAGTATAAACAATGAACCTTTGTGGTAAATGACAGAACTGCACTGAAACAGTAACCCTTACTGAATATCATATTATAAATCACCCCAATCATCTTTTTCTGCATTTCATTCTCTAAAACCAAGATTTTTTTATATATCAGCCAATACCAGAAACATACATTCCAGTGCTGAAATATCTGTGATAGGCCAATATCGGCTGATAAAATCAGCAAACCAAAGTATCAGTCGGATTCTGATCTCAATACTTTGTGACTGCTTACAAATACACTTCCTTACACAAGGCTTTTACAAAGTGCTGTATTGAGAAATTAGTATTTTCTTTTGAGTAAGTGTATATTTGTTATGGACTGTTTTCAGCTGTGAATTAATACACACTTATTACATTTGTATTAAGACAGCAGGATGGTGCATGTGGGATTCATTTCAAAATGAACTACAATACCCTAACAACGATGAAAGAAAGTGTGAACCAGTGCAAAGGTGTTGCTCAGGGAAGCACTGAACGAAGTACTGAACAAGCAAGCAGAAGTAAAAGCTAGCATCTTTTTTAAATTAATTTTGATGGCAATAAAAAATTAAACACAGAATGCATTCAGCCTGATCCTTCGAATCAGCCCAATCGCTGGAGAAAACGCTTAGTCAAATGCCGACTGTCTGTTCTTTGATCTAGCAAAGGTCATGACGATCAACAGCTGAAAAAAAGCTCTTAAAGACCGACGGAGATTTGTCAGCCACATACCAAGTAGAAATCAAGCTAAAGTGAAATGTCCTGACCACAAAGACAGATTACCACCAGCACAACTAACCTTCTTCATCATCTTATTCTGTTTATGGAAGAACTCCACTTTGATGTCCCCACAAACTGGCAGCGGCTGGGGAAACTCGAAAAACATGTGCTTGTCCTCACGTCGCGTGTGAGCGGGATTCGACGTGTGAATCTTCACTTTCAGCTGGTACACCACAAACTGGGGATCTGCAAAGAGTGTCGATGTTGTACAGGCAAGGGAGGAGATTTGTGTGAGATTTGTGAGTGGTAGAGACAGAAAAAACACAAGGAAGAGTGACAGATGAGTGAATCAAGATCAAGACAGGATTACCAGTGTTAGTTATTACATGAGTTTGACTGAAGAAACAAGCACAGCACACCATCACCACCATCCCCCCACCCCCACCCTGAATTAATCAGTGCAAAATAATATATTAAAATTAAGGAGGAAATAAGGAAAGTTACAGAGCAAAAAAATCCAACACCCAAAGAGACCCAGAACCAGAGACACAGGACCCTATTCTGATAGACAGTCACAGATCTGTCTTGGAGCAGCGCAACACGTTGCATATAGGTGAATTAGAACTTCCTTTCTTCCTGTCAGGGTGGAGTTGGAGATGACAACATATGCCTGTAAGCTAGTCATATTCTGCAACCTTAAGACTGCTATAGCCTGGTGGATCTCTGGGGCCATATAAAAGCAAATGAGTAAAATAAATATAATGGATGAAAGGCTCATTTACCCCAATGCCAATTCCCTTTCTTGAAGCCCTGAGGGGTCGGCTCGCTCCTGTTTTTAACGGTACTGTCCCCTTTAGAGAGAAAGAAGGAGAATATCACACACAGGGCCTGGTAGGCCTGTCAGGAGGCCTGACAAGCACAGTAGGCACAAACACAAGAGCTCTATACAAATATTTACAGATTGTTGCATCTATGTAGCTTGTCTTAAAAAACAACAGTACAGTTGGTGGCTTTGAGGTAGAGGTGCACATCTTGAACATTTGACATGGGACCTAATGTGATATGAGCGAGGGGAAAGGGGAAGGAGGAAAGGGGAACTGCTGACAATCACAAACATCAGTTGTTCTGGTGAACTTGACAAACGTGTGATATATGAATATTTTATAAAGATTTATCAACCTAGAATCCCCTCTTTTTACCGAGGGGAGCTAAACCTATGTGCGTACGTATCAAGACGTCAAAGTCAGAATAGGGCCTTTTTCTTCTTTAAAAGGGAGAGTGAGGAGGAAAGAGAAGGATCCATACAGTTGTGGCTGTTGAGCACAGTCAGGTGTTAGGGTTTAAAAAGCCACAGGAGTAAAGGAAGAGGAGGCGGTTTTTCTGACAGTTAGTTTAAAATGGACAAATTCAGATACAAGAAAAGGCTAACATTATGTGACTCAGAAACATTTGAGCAGAAAAACAGCATTATTTCACCATGAGAAATGCAAGCAACTGAGAACTGCTTTCTATACAGAAAAACATAGAGGATTTAAATACTGAGATTTGACAAACACAATACATTATTGTCAATAAAAGTTTTGATTTTTAGGACAATCATGCATACTCCAACAGCTTTGGTGTCTTTGTCGCTCTGCCACACAACAAGGGGGAAAACAAGTTCAACAGTTTGCATATACACCATTTTACTACAAAGTCATATCACTCAGGCTTTGAGCAAACATGCAGTGATATGTAAATACTCATGACTGAGTGACTGAAATTAACTACAGGGATTTGTTATTAGTACACAGGTTCTGGGGTACGTGAAAATAAATGACTGACCAAAATAATTCATCACTCTTCCCTGATGCAGTGCTGTGAATGCTCTACTCTGTAGTGCACAGTGTAATGTATCCTAACAATTATGCACAATAAAGGACATTAACCACTAAAATTACATAATTACATAAAGTAATCCATGAGAGCAAATCTAAAAATTAAATCAATTTATGTTTTTATGTGCATTTTTTTGTCAGTAACAGGAAAATATTTGAACATCTAATTGTGGCAAGTAGATGGATTCTTTTAGGCAGTCCTAGTCATAAAGATCAATAATAAGAAGCTGCCCTCGTTTGCCACAAAATGTCCAAAATTACTGGAGCTAATCCAGCCACACTAGCCTCGGTTTTAGAATCTCGGTACAGGGCGACTCAGCTACCTTCTCCTTATCTGTGGAGCTGAGCAGCCGTGTGGGTGAGCCCTACAGTGCACAACACAACCAAAGGCTCTTATTCCGTTTAAACAGCGCTACGCATGCCTACGCCCTAGTTTGGAGTTAAAGTTGAACATGAGCGTGACTCACTGCAGGTGCCCCCGCTGAACATGGGGAGAGTCTCGAACACCATTTTGTGGAAGAGGAGTGCCACCGGCTTGTACTCTAGCTGGTTCTTCAGTAGGTAGCTGTAGTAGTAGACGTAGCGGCGCTGGCTTGGGATCGTTACTCCCTGCAATCGCAGAAACAATGATCAGACATCCTGAACATACGTATGTGTTTAAGTGTTTCCAGCTAGAGCTGACGCTATAAAAAATAATTGTCAAAAATCACTTTCAACTCAAAAAAACTAAACATTCTCTGGAACCCGCTCCTTCACAGTTCTGTTATATCATAGTCCACTGAATAATAGCAGTTTTTGTAGGAGCAATTTGCACAACAGGCGCTGACAAATTGATTATTCCAGGAAAAAACCTGCAGACTGATCAATAAGGAAAATCATTGTTAAATGTCAAGTCAGCTACTGAAGACATGTGGTCTCTGATTAGTATCTCACCTTCTTGTCCCTTGTCCTGACTTCACCATAAAAGTCAAGAGCTTCTTGGGCCTCCATGAATTTACCCCGATGGAGAAGATAGGCGCAGATCATAACTCCAGTGCGTCCCTTCCCGGCCTTACAGTGGATGGCTGCCACGTGATTGTCGTCCTCGCTGAGCCACTGGTCCAGGTCTTCACAAAACGGCTTAATTAGCTCCAGCTGAGGAGGGTTGTGGTCTTCAAAGGGATACTGTGCAACTGATGAGCAGCAGGACAAAGGCCCCACGCAAAGTCATAACCAGAGAGGAGTAGGGAGGAATAACCAAACAAACACAAAAATAACATTGTGGACGGATTAGAACAGATAGACATCGAACAGAATCTATGTGCGATGGCAATGTCATGTGGCTTACCTCTGCAGTTAAATTTGGCAGCATCGTAGTGTCTTTCTGCGCAGCTGAAACGGAAGGAACAAAATCCAGTTAGCCAACACACAGGAAGTTATTAAACACATCGCAGTTCACATATAAAATGAATACTTACAGGTTGTAGATTTTGTAATGGTTTTTATGCTTTGAGTCCAAAAACCTGTTTGCAAGAGAGACAATATATATTTATCAGAGCTATACTGAGAGCAAAAGAAAGTAATTTTTTTATTACATTTAATTTTTCTATCATCATGTGGTAGAAATGTAGGCGACACCACTTACCGTACTACATCGTCTATATTGTTTCTGTACACGCCTTCGAGTCTTTCTGCTGGAAAGCCCATAGCTATGATGTTTGGGTAGATATCTGTTAAGGCAAGAGTCAAGGAAACGCACAAACCTGAAAGAATAATTAGATCCAACTATGGTTTTAACAAAGACAGAGAAAAATGATAAGAATTCTGAGAAATCAGCAGTGGCATGGAGTTTCAGTGGATGTCAGTGTGAGGGTGGAGCTGCATTTTTGGAAAGATGGAAGCACATAGGAGGTGGCACTGGTGTGTGTGTGTGTGTGAATTTTGTGACAGATGGCCCTGACAGTAAGAAGCAGGCAGAGAAGACAGAGAAAAAGTGCTCCTGCCTGAGCCAGGCCCACATGTGGGTGCACGAGGAGAGTCTCTGCTCCCTGACCTGCATTTATTTTTAGCCTTCAGTTATATTGGGATGATCGCAAATGTTCATCTTATCTCTTTTAAAGCACCACCGGACCAATTTGGACATCCGTGAGATTGGAGGCAAGCAGGTAGAGGGGGAAAATGAAAAGGAAAAAAAAAAAAAAGAAAAGAAAGTTCATATATCTTCTGTTTCAGCTTGCAGGCTGCATATGCAGCAGGAGGTGTTTCTGTTTTGTTCAGTGACAGACATGAAAAAATTAATGCAAGAAGAAACCACACACACCAGATCCATATAAGTTTAAATTGTGGTTGCACCATCTCGCTTCACTGCATCTGGCCACCTTTACAGTTGCCTTACATAACTGAACAGGGCTCTGGATGTAGAGAGGTATGGACATGGGAAATGCTTTAACCAGTTATACAGTGGCATACATACAATCTTGAAGGAACACATCAGTGTCATATTGCAGCAAAAAGAATAATTGAGCTGGCATGCATGGCTGTAACTGAAGTCTGCCTGTCGCCATAAGCTGCTGGATTTCACACTTTAACCACTAACTAAAGGGCAACCTTTTCTTACACTTCCTGTATCACAGTGTCAAAAATAGCAAAGCTTAATAATTCTGATTGGATGTGTCTGCTCCATTTTGTGCAGACTATTTTTCTAGTCAAACCATTTTAACTGCTCACAAAACTTTGACACACACGTCTGAGAAAGTGTGGCTGTCACCACATTCATACATAAATACACGGATGCACCTGACCTTGTAAAAGCACAAAATAACCCCTTTCATCATATAGTGCACACAACGTTCATTGTTCAATCAGTAAGTAGACTGATTAAACATATGCACAAAGAGATATGTACAATAATACATGCAATTTCAAACATTTGAGTTATGGGGAGGAAATGGTAATCTATCATATAAAACCCTGTAAGAAGTGATGTACAAGAGTTTACAAGAATTTAACAAGCTCAGTTGGTATTATTTCCATACTGCCAAGCTACCTCCCTATAGCTTATGACAGAGTTGTCTATCTGTATATACTGCATCATAATCCAATCCACCGATGTGTGAAAGACCTAATTAGGAACCATGTGCAGGTTTTTTTTGCGCTGTGATGAGCTACTCTAAACCTTGTAACTAATGGCAAAGAGATTGCAGTCAGACTATTGTAAGTGTTTTTAAAAAGCTCCACAGGTCCCAGGAGAGCCTCAGCCCAGGACATGGGGGCTTGGCCTCTGCAGCTGGAGGAAGCACACATACAGGACCCCCGACGGAAGCTCCAAGTAGGAGGGGAAAAAAGGAGGAAAAAAAAAAATCTGCCATTTCAGGCACGCCTTTCTTTAAAGCCAGCTCTGCCTCAGCTCTATGCATACGCCAAATCCACAACTGAAAGCAAGGGGGGGGAAGTAGGAACCGGCAAGCGCTGAGCGAGGAGGGGGTGGGGAGAACAGGAAAAGAGGAGAGCAGAGGAAAGGGGGCAAGCAGAAGGAGGGAGAATCAGAGTGGGAGTAGTAAAGAAAAAGAGCAAAGGAGGGGTAGTGGGCTGAGAGGGTAAGAGAGGGAGAGAGCGCTCAGACAGCAACACTGATACAAGATCACTGACAACTATTTTAAGGGCAATTCCCTGAACTCTGATACTGCATTACATAACTGCAGCGGGTCTATACAGTTTTTTGACACCCCATCATAAATGATAAAACGGTATAGTTCGTAAAAGAATCTACATCTTCACATCAGGACACTTCAAAGCAGTTGATGCCACTTTTAAACTGGTGTGCACCCCAAACATCAGCACAAATCTGTCGAGGCACATTAGGATCATGCCACTGAGAGACCCGACAGAAGCTTTCCCACATTATTAACCCAGGTGAGATGCATTTTTACTAAAACGCCATGATGCACGTGTTTCAGCATCAGCAGGCGCACATACATCCGCACTGACGCATCTGCCTGGATTTAGTTCTCTATGCCAATTTCAAAACTAAGTAAGAAAAGCCAGCAACGTTAGCTGCAACGTTATAAAGTTAATGCAACAATGCTAATAATAACCAGTGCAAATGATGTCCATCAAAACCAAGGCTTATAATTATTTGTTTACCTTCTGTACAGAACCAGACAGGTCTACAACTTTAACTTTGATTAGTGACTAATCTGACAACACTTTTCTTAAGATAGTTTATTACTCTTTTGGTCTATAGATGATCAAGAAATAATGCCTATCAAAACTTCCCAGATGCCAAATCAAAATCTTTGATTCTCTTGTTTTATCTGACCAACAGTTCAGTTTTCTCATACAGATAACTCAGAAAACCAGCAAATTCTCACAATGCATGATCTGGAAAAAGTTTTCTGAACGTACATATAACATACTTACACATAAGATATAAACAGCAAACCACAGATTACCATAAATGTGCCGATTGTATCTTGTGTTGACCAGTCAGCGACATTCTATTCGACCCATTTCATCTCTGAAACAGAAATATCATACTTTGCAGTTTGACATCCTTAAGCAACATTACGAGCCTGTACATTGCAACTATAACCATGACCAACTCTCCACTTTCACATGCTGGAGTTTACGTTTACTTGGCAATGGGTGATCACATCAGTTGCTAATTCAGTTTATCATCAACCAAGTGAGTAAAAGCACTTTAGTACCGACAACACTGCGCTGGGGAACCAGGTCAACTATTATCAGCAGAAGAGAAATGAGTCCGGTACAGGGAACAGAAATAGCAACTCTTAATTTTTCTCTCTACAGGAGAGGAATGTTAATGCGGCGTTTTTCTTTAAGATTTGCCATCAACAATGAGTGAGTAGTTACCCATTAGAGACACAGGAGATGTGAGGGAACCTGAGGCCATCTTACATCAGAGATGCAGATTTTTCCATGCACATCATATATTAAAGCCTACCATATAATGATGGGAAATAACATATACTACATGTAGGTGCATTAAAAAACTGTGGTAAATAATAAGACACCGCCTAACAACCGTAAACACCAGTTGGTTAAAATGATAACTAAATGGCACTAACAATTTCACAACCTCAAACACAGCTGGGTTCTGGGTATAGGTCAAATATCCCCCTATTTGTTTTTTTAACACACAGGTGCCAGGTTTAATGAGGCTTTTACGGATAGTATATGACTGACATCTATGCGTGCTGGTTTGACAGATCCACCATCTTTCAAACATGCTGGGTGACAGTAGAGCCGCACTGTCTGACCAACTAGCCACCGAGCTAAGTAGCAGGGAAGCTAACCACTTTACGATATTCCACTCATTTTTATGCTACTAATGTTACTCAAAGCCACTATTGCACATTGCTAGTCAACTAGTCCCAGGCTCTGTGAAAATAAGAAACACGGGGAAGGATACATGTTAAGTCCAAGTCGAACCCATCCTCTTGATATCTCCTTTTGTTCCGGCTGACCATTTCTTTTATAATAGCAGCCATTGTAGCAGGTGACAGGAGTCTATCTGGGTTAGGTGATGAAAAGCAGGTTTTTCTACTATTGGTTGTCCGGCCGTGTGTGTCGCAGTCGGCGGGTCTGCTCTCGGTCGCTGGCTGCTCTCTGGATTTTGCAGGACGTAGAGATGTGCTAGCCAGCAGAACTAGCAGTGGCTGTTGGTAGGATTAGAATGGCTTCCTCTGGATCATAAAGACGGGCCTTGCTGTGCTCCTCTGTGCAGGCCCGACTTTCCCGATCCCGTAAAACGTCTTGCAAACACCTCCGAAGAAAATACATGCAGTAGTCCTTTAAAGAACCTTTAAATACCAAGCACGGTCCAAGCCGCTTGCTCAATCGCAGCCGTCGCGATTGACAGCGAGACGATAGAGAACTCAATGGTTCCCGAAACCCGTATCCAGTCACAGACGTAGCTAGCTCGCTAGCTAACTAGCTAGCGCAGCTAGCTAGCAACAATAGCTAATGCTGACTCCTTTTTCGATCAAAATCCTCCTAACGGTTCAACATTGTCATCGACTGATTGCCAAGAGCACATCTGGAAAAAGTGACAGGCTCCACCTTGAATGTATATAAACTATACAATGATCACAAATCTGCACAGATTGGTTTGACAGTTCCGTCCCGGGGAATCATCTTCTTTTCTCGTTCCTCTCGCTCCAGCTGAACTCTCAGGCTCCCATCATGGCCTCCACCGAAGGAAAAAAAGAAGATAGAGCAGGCTGGGATTTTAGAACAAATATCCCGCCGCCTCCACCATATAGTTCCAGCGTTTAATCAAAAAAGGCAAACGCGTTTCACACGAATACTGCTGAAATAATCGCCATTAGATGCCAGTAAGCAGCTGCTGGCAGGCGCAAGTGTTTAAACTCCGTTAAACGCCGCAACCGAGTTATTTCGTGCTTCTGGCGGAAGGATAAAGCGAGTCCGCCTGCGACGCTCCCTCTGTCAAAGTGATCACGTGTGATTGTAATTAGGGAAGTTTCCAACATAATGTCACTGTTTATGGCCTAAACCGTTATTTCAGCCTATAGGAGACGCACCGCCGCCGCCTTCCAGCCACACATGAAGCGTTTACGCTTCTCAGTTGGATAATACGCAGCGCTTTCCATTAATTCTCCTCAAGTTCATTCAAAATTTACCAACCTTTTATATTAACACAAGTGGCAGAGGAGACGCAGTTTTCATTGAAGCGCAGTGTCTGTACAAAATAAATATAAATAGTAGCAACAGTATTAATAAATGTTAATAATAAAACCGTTCAATCGATGGTAAATACAGGAGTGACTGCAGTGTTTCATCTTTGCTCTTTATTTAAGTATCGACTGAAACATTAACATTCAGCTTTGACTGGTAGTTAGACCTTGGATTTTAGTCAGCTCTTGTGGTAAAGTCTTTCTCATTGTATCTTATAGCTAAATGAATTCAATATTCAACAGGAAAGTTTGTAGGTTATTTGCTAACACAAATAACCTTAAGTTGCTGCTTACATGCACTGAGCAGTGGTTTCAGAAAGGGACTCTGGAGGCAGGACCCATTATTTTAAAAGCAAAACAGCCTCAGCTGCAGAATTAGTGTGGCTTTGCATTCATAACCTTAAAGACCATTTTTATACTTGTGATTAATTAAGTGTCCCTGCACATCACCCCTAATTCCAGCACTGAATCCCTGTGTGCTCCTGTAGCACTGAATTACATTTTGGAGTTTTACAACTGGGTTAGCTTCTGTTCAGAAATATTAAGCTTTTAAACCAGCGGTCACTCTGTTCAGTTCTCAGCATGATGACTTGTTGGACACACAGTAGTTAGAGATTTTAATAGAAGTACTGAGGGCGCAGTCGATTTAAATGGAATTACCTGGAAAATCACAGATTTAAGCATTTTATCCCATGTCAGGCTAATTAGGAATCTGCTACGTAAGCCCTTACAGCTCGATGAGTAGCAAAACTAATCGGTCCCTCAAGTTCACCATCTCCAAAGTGTAATTTCAAAGCATCTCAGGATCTCCTTCACCAGTTCAAAAAGATCCAGCTGGCAAAACAATCCAGAGCCAGACCCAATACGAGCAATCACACAGAAGATAATGGGTAATATTAAATGATGTCTCCACTGTGTCTGCTTAGGCTAGTTCACTCTGCACATAACAGAAAGTCAAACTGTTTTTGGACAGCAGGTAGAAGCATGAATATTTTTCAGCATGAAAAAACCCCGTGAGTGCAGTTATGAAGCCTGCCTCCTGTCAGAGACGTCCAGTGTGACCATGGTGTCTTTCAGGCGTCTGAAAGTACTTGTGTGCTTGTTGTCGCCACCCCCCACTTTGTATTTCCCAGTTCCAGTTCTCTCCAGAAGATGGCATCATTGCAACGTTGGTATTGCAGCACCAGAGTGCCAGCGCGCCCAGTGAACTTCAAACTTTCAGCTGATAAATATGCACCGTGTACAGACAGAAGTCAACTTGAGGTGTGTTGTGTAACCAGCGGCACCTACACGATATCGGGGAAAAGATATTGCTGAAAAGAAAGCAATCAATTACATTAAGGGACATTTCTTTATCATATCTGCTCCATTTTCTCAGCATCAAATGTTCACCACTTAATCAAAACAAACACGCTCTTTTATTACTCCATGAGTCAACCCAAAATCGCTTTATTCAATCTTGCACATGCCCACTTTTCCACACCAACAAGCGAATCAAACAATTCCTCTTTTACAATGTTGCTATTTGAGGAAAAGGCACTTTCACATTATTAAAACTGTCCATGTGCTTTTCCACAATAATGTGAAATATTGGCACAATGAATTAATCAACACTCATACAACATATAGGCACATGTAGGTAGTGATAAAAAATGAATTTCATTCAGGCTGCACCGATAACTCGCCAGTGATACACTTGCCACAAGAGGCTATAAAAAAAAGAACTCTATATGTTGCTTTGTTCTAATTGGATGTAAATATCAAAAGTGATTTCCCTGACTTGATATGTGCTCCTGTGTCCTCATTAGAAATAATAAAAAAAAAAAATAATCTCAAGTTACCATTAATTTATTAAAATACATAAGTTAATATGCATATGAACATATAATAGATTTATAAATCACATACAGTACTTGTATAGGAATGTAAAAAGGCTACAATTTAACTTCCCAAGATATTTAATATTGATTTTGTGAAGAGATGTAAAAAACCCACCCTGCCATAATGATTCATTATTTATAGCAAACTAAGTTTAATTGCTCTGAATACATTAAAAAAAAAAAGATTAAAATGCCCCCTTCAAGAACTCATTGCCATTTTTTACAGAGTGCTGTTGACTGTTGGGCTGAGCGCCGTGGTGATTACTTGTCCATCTGAAGAGAGGTATAGTACTCAACCAGCACCTTCCAGGCCTTGGGGGCCATGAAACCATCCGGAGGGTTCTCTCCATTCCGAGCCATGGTCCTCATCTTGGTGCCCGAGATGAACTCAAACTCAGAATGTCTAAGAATGACCAGTGTGGAGAGAGACAGAGAGAGCCGGGAGAGATCATTGAGAATGAGAATCATAACTTACACGGAGAATTTTCACAGTTGTCCTAAGATCGGTGCTACAATTTGCCTGCGGTTTCAGGATGCCGCATCAAGGAAGAGAACTTGTGCGTTAATAAACGGGTGCAGAATTTCACAACTAATCTAAAAAATGTAGTGACATTTTCCACGTCGACTCTATCAACAAGTCGAATGTAGTTTACAAGGAAAATCTCAACTCACCGCTCTTTGTCATAAAAGTCCATGGCCTTCTTAGTCTTGTTGTAGGCAGCTACCCTGAAGGGGATGATCTCCACGGAGGTGAGGCCTGGTGCCATGGTGAGGACCTTGCCTCCGTGCGTGGGGTCGTACAGGTCCTTTTTGGTCTCTGGGTGAGGCATGCCTGCAGGGTCCCGGCCCACAATGTAGAAGTTTGCTCCGGCGACCATCCTAGCTCGACAGTGCCACTGAACCTAGTGAGGAATTGGAAGACATATTACATTGAGGATGAATGATTAAAAAGGGAGGAGACTGAGACCGAGCAGTCCACTACCCCTCACCTCTGTGGGTCCTGCATACATCATTGGTGAAGGAAAAATGGCGACAATGGTGCTGGCCGGGTCCAGGACGCCCTCCTCCAAGACGGCAGTGTGCTGCTTCATCCGCCAGTCCAGAGGCACATCGTCATCTTTGGTCCAGCCACCAAGTGGATGCAGCAGGAGGACAGGATTCTTGTAGCCTCGCTCCAGCAGACGGCGCTTGGTGTCCTGCATCAGCAGGGCATGACCGTTGTGGACGGGGTTACGCAGCTGGAAGGCGAACACAGCATCTGGGGTGGAGGACACGGAGGAGCTGACGTCAGGAAAATGTTTGCTTCATGTTTTATAGTTTGTGCAGTTAAAAATACATGCAGGAGAGTATGCATCTGCCACAGCAAACATGCTCATTCTCTCTTCACATAACCAAAATGGAATTTCATTCATTCTGCTTCAAAATTGTTTCAGTTCTCTCTTAAAGGATGTCTGTTGACATTTTTCTTATTGTTAACTTAACCAATGAAAAGGCAAATAAGACAAAATTGGTCATCATAACAAGTGTTGTGTTTAGCAAAATCTAATGTAGATTATACCTTAAAAGCTCCCCTTTATCTTGAAACTACCACAACATTATGATTAAGCCAATGAAAATCAAATTTATGATTAACTCTAAGAAAAACAGTGTCGCACAGACTGTATGTGACGATAAAGCATCTCCATCACGCTTTGGTACTAAACTACAGTATTTAGCTATTTACACACATTATTTGGCCTTTTTTAACAATTAAGCTCAATATTTCTGAACTGAGTGACAAGCTTTTCTTCTTCAAAAGGCATAAATAAACACACAATATTGAGAGACGGACTAACTCATTGTGGGTTCCAATCTTCCACAGGGCCCATTAACAATAAGAATCTAGAATCTAGCGATCGTCCATCTAGAATATTGTCAGCCTAATCCGTTGAGTGCATGTCACATGCTTGCACGGGCAACGAAACTCAGGATGAGTCCACAGGTCAGCAAAGAATACTGAAAAGCAAAGCATGGACCAATAATGTGTTGTGGTGTGGATAAATGACTGCCACAAGTGAGTGAGCAAGAATGAAAACAGGCCATCACGCTTCATTGTTCATTCGTTTTCTGAAACACACTGCAGGTCACCACATCACAAACACCACCGTGCAACGGTAAATTTACCATTTTACTTAGCCGGTTCTTTGTCAAGCTCTTCTGAAAGACAAACGATTATTCATCAGCTCAAATGAGTACTATATTTTTGGAACTGCCTTAATCATGTGTCGATTTGCAACAACTTGTGGGCCATTGTTTTGTGGCCCGTTTACTGTGTTTTACTGTGAATAAATGAAAATTTCTAACCTGCTTTCATTTCTTTGAACTTCTGCTTGAGCTCCTTCGGAGTGAAGCGGTACTGGTCAAGTCCATCGTTCCATTTGATTCGCTCCAGCACCTCCAGGTCACCACCCACCAGCCACTCGCCTCCCTCCATGACAATCTGCACAAGGTGATGAATAGACAAGGGCTTTGAACTGAGTTTAAATATGATACGTTTAGTGCTTCATGTTTTGTCTGTCCAAAAGTCAAAATTTTAGAATATTCTTATATTACCTGAAATTCACACCAAGCGTGATAAATGCCTGATTACCTTAATGTAGGGGTGCTGTGGACAAGTGGTGCCCCACTGTCTGGCACAGCGTTCCTCTTTACGGTTTTCATAGAACTCGGGGTTTCTGAGGACAGCCACACGTTTGCCCTGGTACTCGAGCGCTATGGCGTCAGAGCCATCCAGCTTCTGCTTGCTCTCAGTGCTAACAGGCAGGACGATGGGGACAGACAGGTTGATGGCCCCACCTGAAGTAGAGGAGGAAGCAGAGAACGTGAACCTTATTTCAAAAATATTCCATCAAAAACAAATATTACTCAGAAACTCATGGTTTGGGTTGGCAACCGACCCAAAGTGTCATTACTTGGTGACCCAGGATGAGACTCAACACCTTGCAGATAGCTCTGTTACCATACACACACTGAGTAAAGATCTGTGTGCCACATCTTGCAGCTGAGAATGCATCAAATCTATTTAGCTTGCAAGAAAAACAGTAGCCAAAGGTAAGGAATATATGGAAACATATAACTAAAAATGATGGCTAAGCAGTGAAAATAATTGGCTAAATGTAATGGATGAATGGTTGAAACTGTTAAATTCTCACCATCCAGCAGGTTGCCGAAGTGTAAGACCTGGAGGAACTCTCTCTCCGTCATGAAGCCCTTCAGAGGGCTGGCCCAGCCCTCCGCCAAAACCTGCACCCACTGCAGATCGAGCTGTGGACAAACACAAACAAGGCTGAAGACATTGACTTAACATTTAACATATGTTACGGGACATAACTTTTGATGTGTTTATGATTAATAAATTAACATCCTTATTAAGCCATAACAACATGGTCTGAGATAACATGCTCCACACATGACTCACAGGCTGAACTTAAAGGAACATAGTTTCTATCCCTGAGTTTGCAGCGTAATCAAACAGAAATGAACAGAAGTCGGATGGATCTTCTTGTCAAGATAAATAAATAGCTTTGGAAGCGCCACTTCTCATACACAAACAATAGTTAAGACGCCGATGTGATCGTACACAAAAGCTTGTATTGTATGTACAGGCTTTAACTTGATTTGATTGACAATGCTAGAATCACTGTCACACTGTAGCTATACATGATTAAAAAAAAAGAAAAAAAGAAAGTCAAACAGCTTTTCTTTTGTAGAAATCCTAATTTATCTGATTTACCTGCAGGGATGAGAGATGAATGTCACTTCACCCAGACACCCCGGGTTACTAATAAAGCCATAGAAGCCTGGCTGGCTTTATGCCTTTATTAGTAACCTGAAAAGCAGGCTGCGTTGGTACACAAAACAGTGAAAAACATCTATGGACTCATGTTGTCATTCCCAGTATATGACCCTTTGTCTATTTGCTCTTACTTAAAAAGATGCCAATGGCACACCTGTGTGATGTGTTACCTTGGTAATGCTGATGGTGGGTAGCTTGTCTGCCTCAGCCACAGCGAGATTCAGCTTGTTCTCCGCAACAAACAGTTCATTTACCTCCTCCGTGATCCCGCTCGGTACAATATTCTGTGTGCAAGAAATAAAAGGTTGGATACGTTGGTTAATGTAGGGCTGTGGCAGCTTGCTTTCATTATTATTTCATCTAAAGATGAAACTTTCAAAGGGTAGGCTTGTTTGGTCTACAGAAGTTAGGGGAAAAAAATGAAAATGAGAAAGTGACATTGTTAAATAGCTTATTTTTTTCAAACCAACACTTTAAATATGTTTTGATATAATTTATGAAAAAAAAAAATCATTTTCTAGAATGGAGAAAGTGGTGTGAAAGCTAAAGCCCTTAAAACCAACAGTTTTGGTCTAGTCTAATTTACAAATATGTAAGTGCTGATGAACTGGTTTAAGCCCAGTTTTTCACCTTACAGCGTGCATTTTCCCCCAAAATAAGGTTGAACACTTATAGCTGTTCTGAAGCAGGTTCATCTTCAGGACAGCAGATCAAAGCTTAGTCAAAAAAAAGAATGTCAGCCAGAAAACACTAAAAACTCAGCTATGAAGATTTTGTTTTCCAACACCAGGTACTTACGTACCTCTCCTTCTTTGTTTCTCCCTTCCCCTTCAACACAAATTAACGTTATTCTGCACTAAATGGCCATTAGATGTCGCTCCCAATGGTCCCGGAAGCCGACTGTCATATTATTCATCACTCTTACAATATTATGTTTGAAACTAGGATTAAACTAAGAATTAAAGTGATTTCCTAAAACCTGCTGCGATATATCCAGGATAAATAGGGTTTTAGTTAGGTCTACAGAATTGGATTATTAAAAGGTCTCTAAGAAATCCTGATAATCCACAAAACATAAAATCTTTCCCCTTATTGAACTAATTCTTGATTTCATCGCCTTTTACTGAGAAAGAGACACAATTGTAAACTTGTGTGAAAATTATTTTTTTTTTGGTTGTTTGGGTGTGCAACTGAATCCTAGTTTTTGTTACCATGTGTAAAAAACATCACTGCAGATCATGAAAATGCCATAATCCTTGACTCAATCCTCTGTCAGTGTCTTACACTGGGGCCAAATTAGTTGTTGACAATGGACAGTAACAGCAAAGTATGCTACTTTACTTTGTAATCTCCTTTGAGCCTTTTTAAACCCATTGCCTTAGAGGAAAAGGATGCCACCTTTAGAAGATTTAACAGACTCACACTGACACAGCATTTCGTTTTTTTACAAGTCACGTATACCTCAGTCAAAGAGCAATAAAAACACAAGTGTTTACACATTTACTTTATCAGCAACTGTTCCTTCAACAAACTTTGCCCCTTTTAGCAGATGCATATGTACACTCATGTAGACGGTGTGTGTGTGTAACTGTGATCAGATCAGGTCCAGGCATATTTACAAGTGGTACTTGATGAAAATGACGCAGCGTGCAAGATAATATTCATTGCAGTCACTTTTAGTTTGTGTACATTACTATGATAACAGACTAATTCTGAGATTAATGTTTAAACTAGTTTTTAGATCTAATGACATTTTATTTGGATATCATATGTTCCGTATTGTGTGTATATTATTTAGTTAATGTCTTTCAGCTGAATCAAAGTTGTTTTTTTTGCTGCAGCAAAGACCTACTATCCCCGCTGAGATCAATGGTGTCATCTGCTCCGAGCAACCAAACACTATTCCATGGCCATCACACCGTTCTGCGACTCCAGCTAGTTGTTACAGAGCCTCCTTTTTTCATGACAAAGGTCTCCACATTTGCACTGAAGCTACCAGCTACCACCAAGAACACGTGGTTTGTATTCACATTTCTTATTTCGCTAGTGATCCTCCATTCAAATCCATCCCTGACTATATAGACATTTTTTAAATGTCAATACTCTTCTGTTTACTGGCAGTTGTGGGTATTATCATATGAGCGAGAGACTTATCCCACCTAAATGCATGACTGAACGCCACAGGAAATCATTCCTGCCTGTGGCAATCAAACTGTACAACTCCTTCCTCTGAATGGCTCTTGGACTTTTTCACTCCCTCAGATCTTTCATCTATTTATACTGCAATTCTCTTACACTATTTATTTTCTGTTGCACTTTTATTTATTTTACACGGAGCAACTGTAAAGTAAAGTAACAATTTCCCTCTGGGATAAATAAAGTATTCTGAATCTGAATCTGAATCTGAATGACACGTGTGATGGCTATTCATGGCGTTTGTACACATACAGCACAATGGGTCTCTTTGCGTTAAAAGTCTTGACTGAATATTACACCCACCTGTTCCCTGAGAAGATCCAACATTTGTTGGATGCATTCGTGGACTGAGAGCTCCCCGGTTTTCAGTACAAGATCTGGCTCCTTAGGAGGCTGATAATCTGAGTCGATCCCAGTGAAACCTGGCCAACAGATGTAAAAACCATTACAAGGAGGGTAGCTCAACCTCCATAAGCGCCATGTTTAATTGAGTAAAGTACTCTATAACCCCAATAAGAGGTGAGGTTGAACTAGTACTTGGAGAAAGTGCTTGGTACTACTTGCACCACTCATAGGCCTTTTTGACCAAGTTGATTCACATGCTACTTCCAAAGTATCACCAAAACATTGCTGATCTAGATAAAGAACTAATTCCAACAGAGACTGGGGGAGGGACTATCATGACCACGGGCCAAGCAAAACCTTAAGCTGGCCATTTTTAATAACCATCACTTGTGCAGTGTGTTGTTGGACTCATACATGATAGAATCAAGAAGAGACATAACGATGTGACAGCGGTTTTCATGTCTATGAAAAAGCAAACTGGTCTTTACGTAAGCAAGCACAAGCACAAGCCAAGAACCAACACAGGAACTGGCTTGGTTGTAAAAACAACTTTGTGCTAACAAGCAGCAAAGTTGGAGACATTTCAGTGAGAGGAACACTATCACACAAACCTTTGATTTGTCCAGCGCGAGCCTTCTTGTAAAGGCCTTTCACGTCCCTGCTCTCACACAGCTCAAGAGGGGCATGAATAAACACCTCGAAAAATGGCAGCCCAGCACTTTCATGGATCTTCTTTGCCTCCTCACGATCCTGTAAAAGAAGGGACTGTGTTGCTGCTTCATCTAAATACAGTTTAAGGTTTTGTTTTCGGGGTATTCCAATCTGCTGTTATTTCTGATTTTGGATGAAAACGCTCTTTTATTAAACCCTTTAGTTTTCAGCTAATTCGTTGGAAAGAACATGACGAGCAACTGTTCTGAGACCTTGGTGAAAGGAGAGATGAAACTGGTGACGCACACCAGCCCAGCATCAGCAAACAGTTTGGCGACCTCGGCAATACGACGGATGTTCTCCTCGCGGTCTTCTGAAGAGAAGCCCAGGTTCTTGTTCAGACCGTGGCGAATATTGTCTCCGTCCAGTGAGTAACAGGGAATAGCGTGGGACAGGAGGTACTCTTCCAGTGCGAAGCTGATGGTAGTCTTCCCGGCACCAGACAAACCTGATGGGACGATATGAGAAAACACGTCCAAGTTAGTCCACATCACATTTAACCCTATCAAACGCATGTGGTGGATAAGGAGCCATCCCATGCCAAATAGGTGGCTACAATACTGCGATGTTTTACCAGTGAGCCAGATGGTGCAGCCTCTGAAGCCTCCCCTGGTGCCCACGACCTGCCCTCTCTTGCTCCTGCTGACATGGTGGGCCTGGTACACCACATTGGTTGATCTGTTGAGATCCTAAAATAGACGAAGACAGGCTAAGACTGAGGCAAGCTGAAATGTTTTCAGTTAATCATTCATGATAATAAATAAAGAAACGAGATGAGAGTCGTTGCTAAAGGCCGTGTGAATGAATTCAGATCAGATCATGTTGACTTATGCGCCACACACATCCCGCGCACACTTTGTCGCTTTCAAATTATGACATATCTTTTGGTAAAGCTAATGTGTAAAAACGTGTCGATACCGTGCAGTATTATTGGGCCTAAACCCATCTTGCTTGCAGGTATGAACCCGAACATACCACGGGAGTTTCTTTGGTAATTAGAACACCACCATACTTGTTAAACTAGCCCAAAGTGTTTGTGTGGACCAGGCTGTGGATAAATGGGGCAGTATTGACTTCTAGTGGGGAGGGGTATAAGAGGGAGACATGGAAGGGAAGGAGGGGACTGACTGGACAATGTGTCCAGTGTGCTGCCTGCAGGCTAGCGATGATGTGGCACTGCTCATACCCACACGTTCACCCTCTGCACCCAATCTCCCTCCTTCCTCACATCCATCTCATGGCTCCACTGTCTGCACCGTCACCCTCCCCTCCTCCTCTTAGTCACCATCCTCAAAGTCTGTAACCTGCCTGCGCAGACCCTCGCAGGGTTACAGTCGCAATCTGAATTCAAGATTCAGATTCTTTCTCTCGCACACAAACACAGACATGGTTGTAATGACTTTGACCCATCACATTTACTGGTGTTCAATCAAGACGTGCGAAGATGGATGCATGAATGATTTTCTTGCTGATAATAGTGACTTAATATGACAAAGAATATCCTGTTTTGTGTGACATTCAGTATTCCAGAGCGGTAATCTTACATAACTGACACATAGCCTTTCAGTGCAGCCGTACCCATTTGAGGTAAGTAAGCCCTTTATAAACACTATTCTTCTGCACAAAGGAGACACACTCTCCTCTTCCATGAGACTGCCGACAGAAAAGGGTGTTTCTGCTGAATCTGTGTGCTGTCATAGTCAGGAAAAAGCGATGACATGTCACAGCCATGGATTTCTTCAGGAGGAAACTTTAAGAACAGTCCATTTAGACACGCCTCGATGCCTGATCACTTCACTCTCTGTGATTACTCTTTTGGTCTCAAACCACTTTTTGCGTCTTATGCTGATTAATTTTGGTTGCTTTAATGTACGCGGGTCATGAAAACCGCTCATTTTAACAGCAGCTCTGTGTCAGAAACACACAACTTGATGCTTATCAAAACTTCAGAAGATACGTATCTGGGGTGAACTCATATCCTGTTTTTTGCAGGGACTATCAAAAGCTGATAAACTATGATAAAACTTTCTGAAATAGTGTAGACAATAATGAATTATAGAAAGAGCCAAAGTTCTAATAACATTTAGAATCAGAATTTAAAGTCAGAAACACTTTGTTGAGCCCAAATTGTGTCGCAATTAATTGTTGTTGTTTAAAATGTTAGAAAATATATATTTAAATTCATTAACCGGTGTAATCAGCAGTCTCAAACTCCAAAATGTGAAATCTGGGATCACTTTTACAGATAAATAGCAAGGTAGTGTTTCCGTCGTATTCTAAAATCTGGAAGTAGCATTTTTGCTGCGATTCACTGGTGCATCTCACAAACGATTAATAATCTGGAAAGTTTCAGTTTTTGTGGTCATCTAATTCAAAAAGTTTAATTTTCATATATCATGCACAGAAATATTTCAGTAATTCTTCAATTTTGATGATTATCCCATATAGTTACGGTGAAGCGTTCCAGCATTTTGAGATTCGTCTTTTTCTTGAACTCTCTGACCTGTGGCCCATAATTACCAAACTTAAAATAATACAACGCGTGACATATTTAAGTGTAACGCGTCCACAATATATTAAACGATAACGTTCTTAAATAACCGATGAATCACACTATTGCAATTGTCCAAAATAAACACAATATTCCAGTTATCATAATAATCATACATACTGAGCCCTGTGGATGTTTATAGTGGACACATCGCTATTCTGGCTCTGAGGAAGACCCCACATGTTCCTCAAGTGAGCAGCATTCCTGTGCAGCATCAGCCCGAGGTTCACAGTGGCTTCTTTCTCTGTGTGTCCGAGAAGAAGTCGACACCCCACGTTATGAATGGTCCCGAGTGGCACGTTACTACAACAACAGGTCCTTTCAGTGGAAGCTGTGCGTTACACCTGGGGATCTGGTACAGTAAAGGGGCCCCGCACATGTAGAAATGAGCTTTGAAAAGCCACAGTCCAGGGACAGAAAGGTCACTTTTTGTGTTTGCCTCACTGGCTCATTCTGTGCCACATCCGTAAACCAGGAGAGATGACAGCGAGGTGTCGGTGTTGGCGTTACTAACGTTTACCAGGAATGAGTTTTAAATCCCGGCCGGTTTGCTCCCCGCGGACAGCTGCATGTTGTGACAAAACTTGCACTGATCTGATGGCATCTTGGGTCTCAGTGGTTTCTCTCCGGCCCCTTACCTCATCATCTACGTACCGTACAAAGCTTTGCCACTCCGGACATTTCGGACCGCTGAACGCCGAGCTGGGACACACGGAGGCCTTGGTGGGATGGGACGGGAGTCTGCGCTCGCTCGAGTCTTGACCTCCAAACTTTTGGCTGCGCCGGTCGAAGAATACGGAGGGCTTTTAAACTGTACTTCCAAGACACGTAGCATTGAGCTGGCCCGGCCTCCAATCCTCCTCCTCCGACGTGCGGTAATGTGCATAATTTGCGCCGTAGCAGCCAATACCGGGGCATAACGACATGACGGGGCCGAGCGCAGAGAGTGGTGGGCGTGGGCGTGATTTTCTCTCGCTCTTGACGGCTAACTTCACAGTACTCTACGCGCCGTCCCAAGGCGCCACATCGGACGCTCGTCTTTTCTTTGATGATACGCGCTCATGCGGCGTTTCTCCCACCTTTCAACGACGAAACTCGCACCGGGTTCAAGCCGAGCAGATGAGAACAAATCTGTGCCGACTGCTGGGCTCCCCGGGTGACGGGTGACGGGTGACGGGTCCAGATGCGTCGTGGGCGTTGCTCGTTTGCGAAGCAGGAAGTACAGCAGCTTTACGCTCCGAGCTCACCGGGCTCGTCGAGTGATGCCAGTTTGCCGAATGTCGTTCATGGCATCGTCGTTGGAAAGTGCCTATGCTCACAACAAGGCAAAAAAACAAAAAAAAAACCCCAACAAAAAACATGCACAACATTTGCCTGGAGGTCGATGTGCCCCTCATATTTCACGATTCACTGTTCAATATGTGTTTTTTTTTTTGGTTGCCGTTCTCTCCTCGTATGAGTACAAACAGCTGGTTCGGCTGCCTCCTGTCCTTCACCACATTCTTTCACCTACATCACACGCCTGCGTATTGTTATGAGGGCGATGTCAAACGCTGTGTATGTTGTGATAACACCAATTAACTTGTTCACGTTTGGGTCTTTTTTGATGGATCACGTGCAGCCTGTGCTGTACAAACAACCCACGCAGCCAGGAGTTCAATAGGTGCAAGTAGGTCTGCGCAAGACTAAAGGCACTACACGAACCAAAGTATCACTCATCGGAAACAGAAGAGGGTGGTTCTTGCAAGGCAGGCAGTGGAATCCACAGAAATGCTGGTCAAAAGTTTTGGCCGAAACGTGTCGAAACATGACGACAACGACGCTATTAAGCGGATGTTACGCAAGTTATCTTGCACAATCATGAAAGCTGCAGAAATCCCGACGTTAACTTTGTGAATACCACATGAGAAATGATCTCTTATGCACACAAATAAATCCTCCAAACATGACATTAAGCGTACTAGGAGCAAGGGTGAGCTTTGGGCCTCAGAGTCATTTAAATGAAAACTGTGTGTCAAGTTCAGAAGGGTATATTGTTATGCAACTTGTTATAAAGCAGGCCTTTAAAACCTGTGAAAGATTGAATTATGAATGTATAAATTAGGGGCAGGGCAAAGCATGGTTTCTTGTTTCAGAATGTGTCCGGGAAGGAGTGGCTCGCAAAGAGCTACAACAAATATTAGGATATGCAGGTCTTTAAAAGTGGCTTTTCTGTAAAATAAAGTGATGCAACGTGACAGATATTTTGTTAAAGTAAAACAAAAGCTATTACAAAGAATCAGTGACTCATGTTTGTTTGTTTTGTTTTTTTGAGGCCTCAGTACAAAAAGTCCATAGTATGTTGTTTAAAAAAATTAATAAAGAACTAGGTGGAAAATAACACCACATTCAAGTAACTACACTGAATCGTGAACAATTTTTCTTCTTTCTCTTGAGATTAACGTCTCCCGATAGATTATTCAGTTTCACTTGTGTATATACTGCAAATTCTGTGATGCAGAACATTGGTTACATTGTTAACAGCGTTCTTTTTCTTTTTGTAATGACTAGTTATCAAATTATTTTATGATTGTCACAGCCGCTGCCATTTGGCCTCTATGTTACTGTGTGGCTATCTCTGCCTTGATTTTGTATTAATGAATTTGGGTGAAGGAATCATGGAAATGTTTGCACCAACGTGTTTTTTTTTTTTTTTCTATTGTTGTGCTCAGACCTCAGCCACCCTCTTACCTTTATGACCATTTTCTCCCTGGAGTCCCTGCCAGACTAACAGAGTGGCGCACATGCCAACTCCTGTTCCACCCTTGTTGCATGTGGCTGTGTGATGTGGTAACTGTGTGCCCTTTCAACTCAGTCAATACTGTGTGGTCTTGACAGAACATGTGTGTATGCGTGTTGGCGTGTGGGCCTTGTGGCAGCACCCAAGTAACTCCCTGTATTCTGACAGTTAGTGGTTTACTACTGACAGATTACCTTTCATATCTCACATTTGCATCTGTGGCAACATAGAGTTAATGTTCGGGTCCCTTTCAGGAACTGCACTTTTATCCCGTTTCATTGTATGAAAAATGTTCTAAGTAGTGCCCAATAGTTGTCGTCCCTGTCAATAACCGTAAAAATAATTTAAAAAAAATGGTCTAAATATTCAAAATGGCCCATCTAGGATGTACAGTATGTATTCATTACTTTATTGTTGCACCTGGTAAATATGGAGATAATGCAATCAATTTCTATACTACTGGGCATGTGAGGTGGCAGCATGAAGTACAAAGTACAAAACTCAAGTACTAAAGAATGTAATTTGCACCCGCCACTGGAAAGGTGTATCCGAAAGCCTATAAGATACTAAAACATATGAAGAGGGTTTGTTTCTTAATGCAGAGCTCTTCAGCTGTAAAACACATCTAATTTGTTGCTAAAGATGCACATTCTAATACGGAGCAAAGAAAAGAGGTACACTGTTTAATCAGACACAGGGCTTTTGTCAATTGAATTGGTTTGGTTGATTATAACATAATATATAAACATTAAGGGGATTCCTGTGAAAGAATGAGGTCAGGAGAGACAATCTGAAGTTCAAATATTTATCTTAATCTGTGCAGAAGACATGTGTGTGCTTTGGTAGGACTCTTACCGTGTCTGGTCGAGTTCAGGAGCGTTTGTATGCGTGGTCAACAAATGAGATATAATTACTGTATATATGTAGAATGACATGAGTGTGAATAATCGTTCTTTAGAAACACCGTAGGCAACTAATTCTTCCCATTCTGTCACGACTAATAAAGGAATTAAACCTTGCAAAGAAGCAATAGTAGTAGTAGTAGTAGTAACACTGTAATGGTACAAGCGAAGTACCATGGGTACCATCCTCATCTGCTGGGATGTTTCACACATACCAAAACAGCTTTTCTCAGGTATGAGATAGTTCAAAATAATATTTGGTATGAAGGTCAGCTCACACAGTGATATGTTCCTGTGTCAAACCAAGGACACGTTCAGACTAAAAAGTTCCTATTAGGACCATTATATTAACTTTCTTGCAAATAAAAACAAAAAGGCACTACAATAATTTTTTCTATGTACATCTGACTAAACGTCATACTTGAACAGCTGGCACTCTGCCTCAAAGTCACAGCCTTGCAGCAGACCCCTGTAGTGCTCCTTGACATCCTGAAAGAGAGGCATGGAGGCCCTGTTGGCATTCAGACCGGGGAAAGTCACGGGCTTCTCGTTGAGCAGCGTCTGCAGCCTCAGCTCACCTCCCCTGCAGTCATATAGCACCAGGACTAAGTTTGCTGCATAGGGCAACATGTGGCTGGTACGGAAGGAGCGGTGCGTCTGCGCAGCGTAGTTGGTGGATATCAGGGGGTGGCTGTCCTTGAAGAAGCCCAGGAGGGTGAGCAGAGGCAGGAGGGTTTCTGCATGTCCGACTTGCACTGTCACAGCCTCACTCACATTTTGGCCTGACCTGACACACATGGACATAAATCATAAATTCAGACTATACATCTTGTAGAAGACATCCACTCAGGAGTCATTTCAGCTTGACATTAAACCAACCTGCAAATTTTTCCAAACTTCAACTACTAAACAAATACTAGGGACACATAATACTGCTGAAACAACCACAAGATGAATTAGTTGCCCAAGAGTTAATTATTGAAGCACTCAAACAATCTCTGACTTTTCAAACACGATTTGCATTAATTCAACATCTATTGGGTTTGAACTGTCATTCACACATTTGAAGACGTCACATTTCGCTCTCAGAATCCTTTGTATCTGACATTGTGTAGACTGAACAATTGATAACTGAAAGATTCATTCAATTAATAGATCCTAAAGGTCATTGTAGTCTGGGCAGCAGATCTGGGGGGGGAGTGGACTGAGAAGGGGATTCAACAGCACAATGATTAATAGCAAGAGCAATTAAAACGGTTTACATGTGTTTACAGCAACTTTGTGCAAGAAATGGTATTTCTTCATCTTGGCATCTCTACAGTTTGGATTTTAAAATGAACCAGTAATATGACCCGGATCCTATTAATCTGTTGCTAAACAGTCATTAACTGACACTGCCTACTACTACACCTGTCTTTCTGGGCCTGAAATTAGCCTCCTGCCTGCAGTTCAAAGCTCCTTTGCCAGCAGAACAAACAGCACCCTCAAGGCAGAATCAACGAATGGGGCTGTTACCTGCTACATTAGGTAAGTAAACAAGTAATGCCATCTGTCCATCAGGAAACTGTATAAAACATAAATATAATATAAATAATATAAGTTGTGAACTGTAATATGGAAACTCTTTACCCAGTGGTACTTGTTTAAAAGATAGTTTGTATTAAGAAAGCAATGCCTGTTGCCGAAAGCAGCAACACAGCCCAGACCACAGTAAAAGCAGATTAAACAGTGTCAACTACTGAGCCCACTTGCTTTATGGTTGTTGACGTTTGATGTGTCCCGAATACAAACCTGATGTCTACAGAACGTGATATGTGGCCACATACCAAAAGATCATTGTCTTGTGATTAACGTGCTTGATTTGTTATCACCAACATGATTTAAGTATGAAGATCTCCTGCTGATGGAGGAGATCCTCATACAGCAAAGTTTTTTTTATCCAACCTCAAGTTTTCCACCTATCAAACACTGTTTGTCTCCAACAAACACTTGTTACTGTAGCAGGAATATTGATTCTGCACATGTGTCTTGAGCTGCATTTTGGTTAGATTTTACACTCCAACAAGCTGTGACTTGGTCTCTATGCATTGCTTTCTTGTTGTGTTCCTGCACAGACACTCAGAATTAAATACCACATTTGTTTTAGAATTGTGAAGGGCCTTGTCCTCAGGTTGGTATCAACAACTGAACTGTGAGTACCAATATTCAGATGTATAATTTTTGGATAATAGTATTAAATAAGACAGACAATTAGGTAAACTAACAATTATTTGCCTCATAGATTAATCTGCCAATGTCTAATAAATAAATCTATGAAATATTCTTTATACATTGTCAGAACTGAGGTCTCCAAGTATCAAAAACCCAAACATAGTCACTTTACAGATATGAAACAAAAAAAAGCAAATCCTCACATTGGAGAGGCTAAATATACAGTAACACCAACACTGTGTTGTAGTGAGGAACATTTTTTACTCACTTGTTCTCACTGGCAGCCCTTTCCAGTCGGCTAAACAAATCATGAAAAAGGATGCAACTTGACTTGCTATTAATATCGTGACCATAGCCTCTTTTCCAAAATTGTTTCAGGTCATTTGCATACTCCATAACCTGTTGAACCAGAGACCAGAAGGTAATAATCATTGGAGTGGGCATATACAATAAGTAAAGTGTCAGTTTTTAGCTGTGTGAGGTAACAATTCATGATACATACTGAGACACAAAACACTCATGATGTCACCAACAGTTTATCAATGAATGAATATTATGGCCAAGCAGGGAACCTGTGATGTGCAACGCAGTTAAAGTGACTTGACCTTACAAACAATGGTATTACAGTACAAAGTAGATTACAAGGGAATCGGTAATGCAACATATCATAATAAAATATGTTGCGCTTCCCTCAGGGTTAAGATATTAAACGGATCTGCTCCGGCCCTGGCTATTGCCACAACCACACAAATTACATACAGCAGCTGCCAAAGTTGTGGCCTGACATTACATTGAAGTTAGTGGGCCAGTTTCAAAAACATTTTAAAATTACAAAGTATGATTATGAGTAACTTTGAACAACCCCGCCAGATCATTGACCCCTAATATGTGCGAGAACAGACTTTGGATGATGATAAAAAAAATAATCTAAAGTCTTTAAAAAGCTGAGGAGAGTACCTGTGCGTCAACCTCATCAAAGAGTTGACACCAAGGAGAGTTCACAGTCTTTATGGCAAACTCATAAGCGCACAAGTAAAATGCAGCCTCTGCCATTTCTGGAAAAGAAAATTGAAATGTTAATGATTGGTGAACTCAATCAAGCCAGGGAGTCATTAAAACAAACACAACAAAAAGCACAAGATGTGACGAAATTCATCCTGAAAGGGGCAGTTTACCCCCAAATTAAGAATACACATATTTTCCTCTTTGCTGGGTAGTTTATCTATGTAAATTATTTTGGGTGAGTTGCCAGGTTTTTTTGGAGATATTAGCTGTCTACCTTAAAATATAAAAGAGCTAAAATAAGTTTGAAAAATGTAACAGAGACACCCATTACTTCTGATCTCCTGAGTCCTTGTGGTTCTCTCCTGACCATCCCCATTGGACTTACACCTTCCTGATGGCTATTGTTTGTCCATGTCAAAACAACACAACACTAGATACAGACAAATCTGTCAATAATATTGTTGAATTTTCTCCTGATGTCTGAAAAATATTTTTGAGTCAGAATGATCTATGAAGTATGTAATTTGTGAAAAATTGATCTGCTGAATTCTTTTGTGAATATAGGACAAAGGAATTGGTCACAGTATTTGCTCAAGCTCAGTTCTCACATAGGAAATACATAGTCATTGAACAGTCTAAGGTTCCGGAACTGTCTCTGGTTTCACCTGACCAGATTTGCAAAAATGACATGTTTGGCTGCTCTGATTGGTTGTAGGTCTATCTTATTATTTCCATTTTGATCCTCACATGTTACAGCTGCAGCATCAACTATGCGGCGTCAAGGTAGTGGAGATAGCGATGACTGCTCAGCACACCGGCAGGACAAAGCCGCCATCCATGGTGTTCTGCGACACTCATAAGGTGAACAAAGACCACAATAACCCCAGCAACCAACTGTTCTGACGGCCACACGCTGACATGCTCCTAAACTCTCAGGCTTATCTTGTTTCTCATGACACCTTACTGTCATCCTATTGTTTTATTTTATTGCAAATATGTTATGTTATATAGTGATTTTTATACATGCGATGAAACGGCGACTTGTCCAGGGTGTAACCCCGCCTTTTTTCAAAGATGCTGGGATAAGTTCCAGCCTGCCAAAAAAACCTGCATAGGATAAGCAGTAGAAAATGGATGGATGGATGTTATGTTATATACAGGTTATATATAGGTTTTCCCTGTATAATGCCAAAGATGAACCTTGAACGTTACAAAATGGTATCTGCCCTGTGTGTTCTCGCTTCCTTCACCACTGACCATCTGTGATGCTACTGTACGGGACTCTGAGACGGTCTGCGATCTTCTCCTGGACCCTCCTCATCTCTGGCCCCTGTTTGAACTTGTCCACTTCAGACAGAGCCGAGGGATTACCATCGACCTCCTGCACAAACCTGGTGCACTGGTCGAAGAATCTCATCAGGGCATCATTCACTGCGTGGTCGAATACCTGATCTGGGTAGGAGACATAGAACAGGATGTATGTAAAACAATTCGTATTAGGTGGTAAATCATGCCTCCGTTATTACGGCCATACCTGTAATAGCCCACAGCTCGGTCAGTCCTGCCTTGAAGGACAGGGTGCTGTTGACACACCTGTGCTTTGAGCTGGTCGTGAAGCGGATGAATCCACCTCGGAGCTTCTCCTCTGAAATCAGTGAGGGAAACAGCTTTGACAGCCTGACAGCCAAGTGCTTGAGGTCGTTCACCCCCTTCTGGACGAGTCTCCCGTCCATGTCCTCCGTGTACCACATCGTCCACTGGTTCTGGATCTCCTTCAGCCAGCTCTCCTTTCCTGCGGCGCCGCTCTTCACCAGCTCGAACAGCTGCCGCATCTTCTTGACGTTTTTGGTGGTCGGGTACCTGGTGCCATGTCTAATGATGGCAGTCAGATGGATTTGGCGACACTGTGCAGACGGTGGCTCTACGAAAGACTTGTTCACTGCCAAAATGTCGTCTATGAGGTACGGATTAACCTCCTCGTACCGACCTTTCGTGGTGAAATATTTGGCGATGGGCGGAATGTTTGGGTTATCCCTGGGAACCACATCGCTGCGAAAACAGCGGCCAAGGCCTAATATGACGCTGAAAGTGACAATAGTTTTCCAAATAGTGACTTGCATGATGTAGCCCGGGTGCTCGAATGTACGGCCCCTCGGCCACCGGAAGAGCCCCGACACTGTGACGTCAACTTCTTCCAGCCAATCCTAGCAACACACGTCACCGACTGTGCAGCGATTCTCAAACATATTTCTGCTCGTGCTGTTGTCGACTTCTAAAGGAGCCTTTGTGGTTAAAAAGTGTGCAAAAGTTAATGCAGTGAATAGCACGGCATATATTCACAGTTACAGGCCTTCAAACACTAGTCTTCTCTACTCTTACGTTTCCAGTTTGAACAAGCTGACCAGTGACGACATGTTTAGTCGCATGTCCTCTTTCAACCGCTGGCTGTCGAGGTGGTGTCCAGCAAATGACCTGGGTTTCATTGATAATTGGCAAACTTTCTGGGGAAGACCTGGTCTAATTAGGAGAGACGGCATCCATCCTTCTTGGGAAGGAGCTGCTCTCATTTCTAGAAATATTCATTCATTCATTCATTTTCTACCGCTTATCCCGTTAGGGGTCGCGGGGGGGAGCCATCATTCTATTGAACCATGCATTCCTTGAGCCCTCACCTGTAATGATTTTATGAACTTCTTCAATAATAAGATTATACTTATCAGAGAAAATATCCTACACTTCACAGATTCCAGTTCAGCAACAGGAATTATAGAGGCCGTTAATTAGTCTTGATGTGTGTTTGGAAAGCTTCCATCCAATTGACCTTCATGATCTAACAACAACATTATCTTCATCTAAATTGTCAACCTGTATGACCCCATACCTACTAGGTTGCTCAAAGAGGTTTTACCCTTAATTAGCAATCCACTACTAAACATTATCAATCTATCCCTTGTAACAGGTTATGTGCCCCAGTCTTTTAAAGTAGCTGTAATTAAACCGCTCCTAAAAAAACCTACCCT
>KV751325.1:9246216-9277428 GCA_001698575.1 Mola mola
GGCCTTCTTTCACCTCCGTAACATTGCTAAAATCCGACACATCCTGTCTCAACAAGATGCAGAAAAACTAGTTCACGCAATTTGTTACTTCCTGGCTGGATTACTGTAATTCCTTATTTTCAGGTCGCCCTAATAAGATTTTAAAGACTCTTCAGTCAATCCAAAATGCAGCAGTGCATGTACTGACTAGAACTAATATTAGAGACCATATTTCCCCCATACTGGCTTCTCTGCACTGGCTCCCAGTTAAATTCAGAATAGAATTTAAAATCCTTGTCCTCACCTACAAAGCTATTCATGGTCAGGCAACATCTTATCTTAAAGAGCTCAACCAACAAAGGTTCTAAGGACATTAGAACCAACAACTTCACTCCATAAAAAATCTGAACAAATCTGTAATTTGTTGGACCTCTGCCTATCCACCACCTACTTCAAATACAACAAAGGTTTCTACAGACAGAAGCATGGCTGCGCCATGGGCTCCCCAGTGTCTCCTATTAGTGTGGGAGCTCTCTTCTCTCCCCCCTCTGACTCCGACTCCTTCTCTGCTCCTCTAAAAGTCCATATCCTTACACTAACTTTACTTCTTCCCTGGAGTCATTGTGCTTTATCATCCTGCAGGCCTTTCCAGGTTGCGGTGGGAGCTGCTGCTGTGGTCTTGCCTGATGCCTCCTGGCCACATTAGGACAGGAGATCCTGTGACTTGAAGCCTGTGATTTGGATCCTAGGCTGGATTTCCAAGTGCAAATCGGGATCCACAGATTACAATGGCTTCTGGATCAATAGACTACACCTGCTTCTGGATCACTACATTTCACATATCCCTGGATTTACAGATTCCACATACTCTTGGACTCAGGGACTACATCAACAACACCCAGATCTTCCTACATGGACTAAAATGACTCCTTGACCAACAGAATACACCTGCGTCTGGATCACTAGACTTCCCATACATCCGGATTTATAGAATCCACAGACTCTGGGACTCATGGATGTTTTATACATTCTAAGTAAACTGTTATTATCATGTTGTTGTGTTCTGTACAAATGACATCTATTGCACGTCTGTCCGTACTCGGAAGAAGGATCCCTCCTCTGTGGTTCTTCCTGAGGTTTCTTATTTTTCCTGTTTAGGGTTTTTTTTTTTAAAGTTTTTCCTCACCCGGTTCGAGGGTCTAAGGGCAGAGGATGTCACATCTGTATAGTTTGTCAAAGCACAGTGAGATAATGTGTAAATTGTGATTTGGGGCTATACAAATAAAATTTGATTTGATTTGATTTGATTTGAAGCTTTCAGAAACTATTCTCTAAAATCAAAAACCACAGGAAAATACAACAAAAGAAAAAAAGCAGGCTACTCAGATGTAAAAAAAACAAAAAAACCCCCAAACAGTTCAGAAATAATACCCTATTTCAAACAGTTAGAGTTTACTAATAGTACAAAAGTTTGTATCATTCAGTAAGGGCAATTTCAGGGTATTATATTACTTTAATGTTGCATCATGGTAAAGCCGGAGCATATTGTTGCAAAGACAGCTAAACTTTATACCGTTGGTCAGCTTGTGAATAGGGATCAGTTAAATAAATGTGGGGTAAAAAGTTTGTGTCTGTGCAGTGGAGGCAGCAGAAAAATGGAGAAACCTATATAAAGTACATCAGAATGTTATGTACGATACTAAGTACTCATTTGTTATTGAATATCATTTGTTGTATAATAAAAGTTAGTTAATATCAAAACTGAGTTACATTTTCTTTTCAGAAAGTTATTACTTTTAATAACCGACTGTATGGTTTTTCTAGATCACCGTTCTTTGTACTGACTCGTCATAATTATGCAAAAACAACAGCACAGTTAGTCTTAGCTTCTTTTTTAATTTCCAGTTTTCCTAAAACATGTTAATGCTTTCTGAAAACATATAGCAACCATATTCTACACTTCTGAAGCAGAAAACAAAAAGAAAATGCTTAGTCTGCCTTTTTTTGGTCAGAGCCTGTTTTTTCACTTTTAACAAATAAAAGCCGATCTAACTCTAGAATCAAACCCAGACTCTACCCCGTCTGCCTAAACTTAAGTAGGATGCTTGAACAGCTGGCACTCCGTCTCAAAGTCACAGCCTTGCAGCAGACCCCTGTAGTGCTCCTTGACATCCTGAAAGAGAGGCATGGAGGCCCTGGGGCCAGTCAGACCGGGGAAAGTCACGGGCTTCTCGTTGAGCAGCGGCTGCAGCCTCAGCTCACCTCCCCCGCAGTCATACAGCACCAGGACTAAGTTCGCTGCATAGGGCAACATGTGACTGGTACGGAAGGAGCGGTGCGTCTGCGCAGCGTAGTTGGTGGATGTCAGGGCGGTGCTGTCCTTGAAGAAGCCCAGGAGGGTGAGCAGAGGCAGGAGGGTGTCAGCGTGGCCCACCTGGACTGTCACAGCTTCACTCACCTGCTGGCCTGACCTGACACACATGGACAAACAGGGGTTCAGAATTTTTACACAGCTTCTTGAGTAACACTAAAGGAGGTATATTTCATGATTGCTCAGGGTATTTAACCTCTAATAGATCAGTTATTTGTTCCTTTTCTTTTTTTTTTTGTCAGGCTGGTCAAACATTGGATGGACTGAAAACAATAGCAAAACAAAGAAGAACAAAGCTCAAGCAGATAAAACCAACGATACCTTGGACTGTTTCATCAAGTTATTCTTTGATTAAGTGTATCTGAATGGAACGTGGTACATTTCCAGAGTTCACTTACATCATCTCTCCGGCTGCCTTGTTCAGCCGACTAAACATATCATGGAAGAGGACGCAGCTTGACTTGCTGTTTATGTCGTGACCATAGCCTCTCTTCCAGAACTCCCGCAGGTCACTGGCGTACTCCATAACCTGTTGTGCAAACATTAAGAAGTCTCAACATGAGTGCTCTTTTCAAAATGGATATTCAAAGTTATTTTTATCATTCCTGGAGACGACACTTTCTGCTTCTGGAAGTGAGCGCCCGGTGAGCCTGTAATACAAGACGCAAAATATGCTTTCTTGGACAAACAGTGCCAGTGTTTCTCTATGACTCAATATTCTGAAGAGCGTAATGGTGAATTCTGTTGTACTTTTCAGTTATACTCCCTCTGGAAAAAGCCACTGAAGTTTATTCATATTCCTTGAACAAACTGATAGGAGACAGTTTGTACCTGTGACCCGGATGGAACTGTGTGTTTGTGCTAGAATCAGTAGTTGGTTCCATTTTTGTGCACTCTTGTGCCCTACAGATCCCTCTGATTGGCCTACCTGATCTGCTGACATGCTTCTGTGATGAGACCACTTGCAATTTTGTTGTGAACGAATGCATATACAGAATTAGCTTTTAAAAAGTTTTTTCCTGTATTTTGGAAATACATGAACATGTCATCATATTTACAAAACTTGATCACGAATTTCCATAGCTAACGTAAAGTAACATTAGAATTTTCGACTGTAAATAAGCACAAAATACAGAGAAAGTTTTCTAAACAAGATAACAAATAGTAACTTTGTGTTTTGTTTTGTTTTGTTTTGTATTCTGCATATTTGAACACATCCGATATCTGTTTCCAGTATGCTTAGTTTAAGATTGTGATTTGGTCCTTTCGGCTGGACAATGATTGGTTGGTCAAAAATCTGGTTTGATGGTGGATAAAACTTTGTGTGCCTCCACGCCAGCAACAGCCAGGGCTGCAGGCATGTTCTCAGGTTGTCTGACTTTGTGATTTGGGCCATTCTTGTGAATGTAATATCTCAAGAACACTTTGAGGGATTTTCATCTAAATTTGCACAATTTACCACTCTTGCGCAAGGATGAACTGATTAGATCTTGAAAGTCAAAGGTCAAGGTCATTGCAGCCTCATGTATTTCCCACTTGTGAATGCAAATGGGAAAACTCAGATCAGAGCCACTGACAACTGGTTTTGGCCAGTTGAATTTGATCAGTGGGCCATGACCTTTGACCTCCAAAGGTCAAGGCCACTGTGACCTGAAATCTTGTGAGCACAACGTCTAAATGCTCCATTGAGGGATTTTCTTTTTCCAAATTTGGCACAAACCTACATTTGGACTCACAGTATAGTGGAGTTACCACAAAACCCACCCCAGCCCAGCTCTGTACTTTCACTGTCCGCATTGTATGATTCAGGCTGGCAGGTGCAGGTGTATAACCACCAGGTGGGAATTTTTTTGGTTTGGATTTTAATAGCGTACCATTCAAACTACTCAGAAGGTATGTTTTGGGATTGCTGGCCAACTGGCTGGGTCATCCCTGGCACAAAACATGCCCTTGGGTCTGATCACATTATTCTATTGAAACGTGGTGAGTGTAACCATGGATGTTAGTCACAGCTAACCATAGTTTTCATGCAGGACCTGAGAAGGAAGCTGTTAACCTCGTTATAGGCCAATCAGCCAATAACAATGTTTGTGGTTGAAGTATATTCTATAGGAGCGAGCTTTGTGACTCTTTATTTATTTATTTTTATTTTTCATTCACTGACACTGGTTATCATCCTGCAGTAAATTATAGTTTTATCTAGTCTTTCAGCAAACATGATGTGGAAATGCTGGTCAGACCAGCTGTTGACATAAAGGCCATTATCTACATATTTACTACAGGCATAGAGAGATTATGAGTTCAAATTAAATAAAAAAGTAATAAAAAAGTGATAAACCATGCATGGAAAATTTCAGTTGTGGACAATTTGTGAATTTGTTTGGCCAGTGAAGATTAGCTTGTTTGGACTATTTTGACGAAAAGAAAAGATACAAAATAGATAGTGAGACACTACAGTTTTAATAGAAGCTTAAAAATGTTTCATACTGTATACTGCATGCAAGATATTAGGTCTCACACAAATATATACATAAATCATCATATTAGAAATACAGATTATTCTATTTTATTGTTAAAGTTCTGTTTACCAATGTCAAAATACATAACATTTTTGGTCTCATAGATGCTGCTGATCAATCATGAAACAACATTTGAAAATGTGTTACTTGATTATTACAAATACTGCTGTTTGTTACACAACCTCTGTTCACTAGACTGAGTGCGTGAGCGCCATCTTTTGGCAACCTTTGACTAATCCTGTTCTTCCTTCAGTCAATTAAAAGAATAAATGGAAATATTATGGATCTGACTTAAGGGGGAAATGGTAGTACTTTGAAAGGGTGCATTATTTTACATTTTTTCATTTTTTGTTGTGCAAGGCCCATCTATAGGCTCTTAACTACTGTATTAAAGTGCAATCTTGAGAGACACTCTCAACCACTGATGCCTAATCTTTGAAATTGCTCAATAATCCTGAAGTCCACATGTGTAGATCAAAAATCTGTTAAGTTTTTGATCTATTGATCTATTAAATTAAGATTTATAGCATATTTCTTTGAAAATTAAATGACATCGACCAGACGTCCAAAAGTGGTTCTGGACTGACGGACGTTTTAAAGACATAATCTGCTCATTACTCTAATGTTGCATGTATGTGGGGTACACACACACTAATTACTAATAGCTCTTACCTTTGCATCATCCTCATCAAAGAGCTGACACCATGGGGAGTTCATTGACTTGATTGCAAATTCATATGCACACAAGTAAAATGCTGCCTCAGTCATATCTGCAGGGGAAAGGTCAAATGTTTAGTGGGGGCAAAGAAAATGCAGCAACTCTAAAATTCTAAGATTCCAGAAAGGGACAGTCCTCTCAAAATAAACCAGAAGGCACTTCAAAGGACAATCTCTATCCAGTTAAACCACACTTAATCAAAAGGTTAGTTTGTCTTGATAATAAAATTGAACTCCGGCCTGACTTATTCAACCACCCCAGCTTTGAAGCCTACAATTACAATTACAATTAATACCATCATTTAACCTACAATGCTAAATGATGGTATTAAATGACAAGGTTCAGGACAACCTGCGGCGGCAGCCTCAGCCCTGCCAAATGAGAAAACAGCTCCGTCTAGTGGCCATTGATTGCTGTTTTTCATTTTTATTAAATTGATGTATGAATACGAGCAGATACACTAACTGCTTTTAATGCAGGGCCTGTTGTGTGTTTCATGCTTTGACACAGATTCAATACCGGGACACTTCCTCAAGAATTAGCATTAGTCTTTTCACAGTGGTTCCTGAGCTTTTTCACCAGGGCAAAAAGCTGCTACTGCTTTAGAATACACACACTCACAACACTTATCTTGGTTTTAACATAATGTTTTTGCAGATATGACCATGGGTGATGAGACTGTGCAGGACTTTTAGACGATCTGCGATCTTCTCCTGGACCCTACTCATCTCTGGCCCCTGTTTGAACTTGTTGACTTCTACCACAGCTGACCCGTTGTTATCAACTTCCTGCACAAACCTCTTGCACTGGTCAAAAAATCTCATCAGTGTGTCATTCATTGCATGGACAAACACCTGATCTGGGTAGGAGATATAGAACAGCATATATGTAAAAAAAAAAGAAAAAGTCATATAAGGTGGTAAATCATGCCTCCGTGAATAAGGCCGTACCTTTAATAGCCCACAGCTCGGTCAGTCCTGCCTTGAAGGACAGGGTGCTGTTGACACACCTGTGCTTTGAGCTGGTCGTGAAGCGTATGAATCCACCTCGGAGCTTCTCCTCGGAAATCAGTGAGGGGAACAGCTTTGACAGCCTGACAGCCAAGTGCTTGAGGTCGTTCACCCCTTTCTGGACGAGTCTCCCGTCCATGTCCTCCGTGTACCACATCGTCCACTGGGTCTGGATCTCCTTCAGCAAGCTGTCTTCACCTGAGGCATTGTGCAGAACGATCTTGTAGAGCTGCTGCATATCCCTGATGTTTCTGGATGTCGGGTACCTGGTGCCATGTCTTATTATTGCAGTCAGATGGATTTCTTGACATTGTTCAGATGCAGGTGGTAAGACAGGTTTAATTACAGCAAGGATGTCCTCATGGAGATAAGGGTTCACTTCCTCATACCTTCCTTTTGTGTTGAAATATTTGGCAATTGCTGGTATGTCTACATTGTCCTGAGAGTTCACGATGCTGGATGGAACTAATATACTGGAAATGACGAGGAAATGAAAGACAGAGAATATCCAAAACAAAGCGAGCATGATAAATTCAAGAAGAGGCTTGCAGAGCAGCTAAACTATTGCAAACCTGAAACATGAGTGTGACGATGACAAAAATGGGACTGGGCAGAGTCCACTCCAGTTTGTTTGCCCCTTTTTCCTCACACCAGCACACCCTAAAATGTAAACATATTTTTGTGTTTGCTATTGATTGACAACTTCAACAGATAAAATTATGCTATATACAGAATTCTTGTGAGTTTATAAGTCTGTGAGCTTGCTACTTTTTATGCAAATGCCAAATGTGGTTAAAAAGTGCCGTTTTCATAATAATCAAGTGGTTAGTATAAAAAAAAAAATTCTCAATAAATTCACAACCTATGGATCCCTGTAGAGGTTCTCATACATTAAAACCTTGATAATGTAATCTTGAAGTAGGATTTCCATATGAAAGAAAAAAAAAGAGTGGCCTGCTTGACTGTAAAGATGTTTATGGCTTCAAATGTCTCTTTCTTGTTAGAGGTTGGTTCTGTGCAGGTCTTAGTGGCAGTCAAGACTTTCACAGCAAGTCAGATCGTGTCCTAAGAGATGAATACCCTATATGAAACATGTAAGGGAGCCTATAGAGACAGTGAACGCTTTAGGTAAAACATCCAAGAATGATAATCCTGTCAAGTCTTGTCGTGCAGTATGAGCTGATCAGTGGAATCCAAACAGAAGTTAAAATGTCTTTTCTCCTCCTAACTTTGGCAAAACCCTCAGATTAAGTGTATACAATTTTCCTGTTTTTTCCCCCCGATCTTTTGATGTAATAAGCTGTTATCAATACATTTAGACTTTGTTACTGTTTCGGTTGATGTCAGTAATTCCTCCACTCTTGTGACTGCAGAGACGCATCACTGTTTCTGTGAAATTGTCATGTTTGCTGCGTTCACATACTCCTCCCCGGTTTCAATCGGTGTGTCGCACGTTTACAATTGTGTACTACTTTAGCTCAATAAAATTAAATAAATGCATGGTTTAGTAATGGGGTTTTCCTGGTGTTTTGTGCGTTGAAAATTGCATGTGTCGCTGAGGCCCATCACATTTTATGTCTTTCGGAGACTAGAGGTTTCCGACGGTACAGGAAGGCAGCACGGGTGACGACTGCGCCGTGCGTCACGTCACAAACCGCTCACCCAAGGTAGCAGAGGACTCATACTGAGGCATTCCCACCACATTGCGAGGAAAGCCACCACATGTTGAAGAGCTCTTCACCATTCTGAGGTAAGGTATTTAATCTCACGTTACACAGAGCTCCACTAGCCTCTTGTCGAAAACAGACCTAGCTAACCGCAGAGTCCTCTCTGTCATGTTCGTTCACACTCCCTCCACAAGTAGTGTCAAGATAAGTTAACTGTTAGTTAATGTTGTTATGCTTTAACCCAAACTCAGAGTTAAACGGCGTTAGAACGTGACCGTATCTATTTCACAGACCATTCTCAAGGCTATTGCTGGTATTTATTTTCCCAACGTAACGGTAGCTAACTGAGGATAATGCTGCTCGCTGGCCTTGCGTTCAAACATTTTTTTTTTATCCGTACACGACGGACGTCTCCCGTTACCTTGATTCCCGAACTAAAGTTCCAGATCTGGATTCATTTTGTATTGGGCGAGTTTTAACCCGAGTCAGCTGTTGATTTGCTTTATTGTTTAATTGTGCATGTAAACACCTGCAATCCGTGGCCATAATGCTAACTGTTAACGTCGAATCGCGCTGCAGATACACGACCCCAGTCCGGGCTAGCGAGCTGCCGTTAGCTAACTCCAATACTGAAGACGCCAGCTTATCTATTTCTAGGTGGTCAGGCTATAAGCTGTTAAACCACAGTAAACAGTGGCCTCAGTGTAAAAATAACGTCTACTTCTAGCACATGAAAACGCCTGTGACGTGGTGTTTGGTGTAACGCTATTTCACAGGTGTGACTTTAACGTTGCTGTGGCAGCGAATAGCACAGAGTTTATTTTCTGATGATCTTCCTCGTTGCTTCTCTGTAAATATTACCCCGCTTTTAGTGATAGCTTAACGTTTGTTTATCTCTGTTTTGGCTCTGCGTCTCTGGGCAGGCTCATTACTTAAGTCCTGTTTTGCCAATGTGCCTTTATACGCCGGAGAAGAAGGGTGGAATGGGTGGTACGATTTAGTACTGTTTATCCTTAGATAGAATTCACACTCCCCCCGCCCCGCCTTAGGAAACGATTGTTCATCTATGTGTTTGCACATTTGTACGTTGCCAAAAAAAGACACATTTGCCATGTTAGCAAAAGGGCTGGACAGACGGGTGAACCAACAGAGGCAGTGATCGAATTCAAGAGGGTGGTGTGTGTGTACCCTAACGGTTGAGAGGGCAACTTTTTTACAGACATAAATCGTATGATTGCAGGGAATGTTAATGGGGCAAATATCGTAAATCAATGGAGATTATTGTTTTAACCACATCCAGCCCATTTGCACTGAAAGCTTCATTGGAAAGCAAAGCCTGTCAGACCATCACCGAGTGGAAACAATTAGTTTCTTGTAGGTGCGGCCATGATTCAGCCATGGAAAGCTGTCTGCTGATATTGGCCAATAGTGGCTTAACTAATCAGATTCTTCTGGGGCTGTAAAAAGCAATTTCATGTCGCCAGAGATTGAGCAAACTCTTTGTTGTCCAAAAGCAAGTGTTTAAAAAAAAAAAAAAAAAAAAATCAATAAAAATAATCTCAAAATCTAGGTGGAACTCAAACTCATTGTTGCAGCCAATATAGCTGATGTTTTGTAAAATATGTGTCACACTGCAGTAGTGTGAGGTAATCATCCAGTCCGAGTCTGTTTTAGGTACAACTTCCTGTTTTGTTTTTTTTTAAACTGTGCCCGCGTCTGCATCCTCATCCTCCATTATTCATATATGTTTAAGTTCTGCTCCTTTCACTTATATGGTTTGGTTTTACCTAAAACAGCACACGTGTGCCAGTATCCTAAGCATATACACAAAGGATAAGATGTCTGCTTACACAAAACTTTTCTGTATCTACTCACAGTTGCACAGAATAGATGCTCTCTCTCCAGTTGCTGAAAAATGTTCCTCAGTTTATCCTCTACTGCAGTATGCAAGTCCACAGACTTCAATATCCTTTTCCAAGGGCATACATCACGAGGAGTAGGTTTTCATACTAATATCACAGCCAAATTAGCTGAGAGTTGTGGTGTACCCATGTCACACTGAAGTAGTCTGATGCAATCATTCGCTCAGAGTCCATTGTACGATACAGAACACAAACAATTTTAATAAGTCACAAATAGGGAATACCATGGATATAGGTGTAAACAAGATGACAGAGTTCAGGCTTAGACACAATATGAAAACTCAGCTAGCCAGCTTTCCAACTGATCTAAAACTCATTGCCTCACAGAAGTAATGACATTACTTCAAAGTGCCAAGAGATTAAGCCAAATCACATGTCAAGGCAAAAACAAAGCAACAACATTGCAAAGCTAAATCAAACAACAAAGAAACATCAAAGAATGAAACTTTGTAACTCAAAACAAGCCATAGTTACCATAAATTGTGTAATAAACCATGAGAACTTCCTCAGTATGCCTATGGAAAACCTCGATTCAGTTGTTCACATTTTCAAGGAAACCTCTAAATGAGTTTGCCTGTTGCCCAAAGCGGAACTGCTTATCATTGTTCATATCTTCTTATATTGATACAAATATCCTTTTTATGGAGATGTTCAAATCAGGAAATTCTCCAAAGAGATGATCAAACTTAAGAGAAGATTAAGATTAAGTTGTATTTTAATTACCATCATCTTCCATCAAATCAAGGGTCTCCTTCTATTATGCTAGTAGTTAAGAAACAGGGGCATATTCACAGATATGGTATCTGTCTGCAAGACTGATAGAGGGGCATTACTGTATTAGCTCACTGCTAAAGAACAAAGCACTCTGCATGCTTAACAACTGCTTAATAGCAGAGCAATGTGCCTTGAAATTGAAGAAAAACCTCAGGAATTCCACATTTTATGAAGATATTAAGATATATGCAATGGAGGTTCTTGAGGATTACCTCAGCTGCAAGGTTGGAAAATTTTGTATATTCCACACCACAGAGCCTACCATCCCAAGGAACACGCATTGCATGTTTTTTTTATTGTGGCTCTTTGTATCAGGGTACTTCACTAAATGACCAACTTCCTCAGGGGCTGGTTCTTACTAGTACCCTAACTGAAGTCAGGACTAGATTCTGCAAGGAACCTGTGACTATCATGGCAGACGTGAAGGCCATTTTTCATAAGTGAAGGTTCCACCGGAAGATGCTTATATACTGCAATTCCTGTATGGTGCTACTTTATCACCAAGTTGTGCAAATTGTGCTCTAAGATGACGTGTAGAAGACCACAAGGACTTGTTTGATGCTACTTTTACATTGATGACTGTGTGTTGTTGGCAGCCATACCACAAGACAAGAAGAGAAAGTGAAAGACCTGGACCTGGAACAAGATTTGCTTTTTTAGAGAAAGCATTAGGAGAATAATGGCATGTCCAATGTGACTGCTTCAAATTTAGAATTGTTATTCAAGATAAAACACCCACTATGGGTGGGCAATACATAGAATATACTTGTGGTTTGTTTTACGTGAGATACATTAAATTATTGTATTGCAACCATAGAGTACAAATTGTGCCATGAACGTTTCAAGCCATCGGCATGAAATTCACTTTAGGGGTTTGCTCCTCTCACGCTCTCCTGATGCTATTTCACAGCAGAAAGCACTCTCCCCTGCCCATTTAGAAAACTTTTTGGCGCATGTATGTTTATGTATCAGGAGGAGTGAAAGGAGGAGATCCTGAGAGAGCAGGAAAAAATGAAGAGCACATGGGAGTTTTTGTGTTCAGAAATGAGTCCTGCACAAGGTTCTTCCAAATGTCCGATGCTACCAGTGATCAAGTCGGACATTTGGGAGAAGTTATGTACGATAACATACTTTGAGAATAACGTTGTTAGTGGCTTTGCTTCTTGTAAACAGTGTTGTAAGGTGTTAGCATTTAAATGCTGCAAGATAGTCATGTCGTCATTGAGGAAACGCGTCAAAAACTGCAGAGGCAAAGCAGCTGCTGCGACAGCCCAAGAACACAACTCTCAAAGCCTGTGTTAAATCATGGCCCGCGGGTGGAATCCCAGGACTTAAATTAATGGGTTTGACAGATAATTGTAGTTAATGGCCTCGATCCGGCAATGAGCTTTACGGGTGTGGTTTTTATGATCCTCTAGAAATCTTGGCACCGGTGGTTCTGCCAACAAATGAGGATCTTACAGGTGCTCTGTGGGCTAAGAAACTACAGCTTCACAAAGTTAAGAATGGCTACAAAAACAAGTCTAAACAACAGAGCTCTTACAGTGGATGATCTGGAAAGAGCTGAACTGTGAGTATATGCCATTGCCAGAAAAAGAAATTCCAGCAGCATGGCTCCTTTTAATAACTTGTGGTAGAGCAAGAGTGAGCGAGCATAAACAAAGGTGAGTGAGGGCAAAGTAGCAGTTTGTGATTTTCAAAGATATAGTTAAAAGCTAGGTTGTGAGTAGATCAAGACTAAAGCTTCTCCAGATCAAGGTGGAGGCTGCTCTGTGCTGTGTCACTACTGCCATTGAAAGTGAAAGGGTTATTCCTGAAGCACATCTCCCCTGTTCCCACACAAAAAGATAGAAAAGTCTGCTGTCTTGTTACTAATTTTGAGCTCTAGCTAGTGCTAATGCTAGCTTTAGCGTTCCAGTTTTTCCGCTGGGTCATAGTGTTTAAGTGTCTGATTAGGTTTGTTGTTCTGAAAATTTTTGTGGTGGTTCCCCCATAGTTAAATTGGCTTTACAAACTGCAAATTTTGTGTTTTCTTCACTCACATTGAAGAACTTCCACAATACCGACATGTATGTCTGTGTGTGGCTTTAGGTACCTACACACTGTGTTTATCACTGGAGTGGACTATTTTGGCCCTTTTGAAGTGAAGCGTGGAAGAACTATAGTGAAGAGAGATGGCGTAACTTTCACCAGTTTAGCAATTCTAGCTGTTCATTTAGAGGTGGCCTCATTCCTTGATACTGATTCCTTTTGTTAACGCTCTCGTTGATTCATAGCAAGAAGAGTTAAAGCATTAGAACTTTGTTCAGACAATGGGACAAAGTTTGTGGGGCAGATTGAGAGCTCAAGAAGGATATACAAGGTTGGAACACCTCCAAGATAGACCATACTTTGCTTAAACTAGACATTAACTAGATATTCAGTTCCCTGACCGCCTCTTACCAGGGAGAAGTTTGGGAGTGTTTGATCAGGTCAGTTAGAAAAATTCTCAATGCCACCTTAAAGACACAGAGTCTGGAAAACAGCCCTCACCAGTTCTTTTTGAAGCCGAGGCCGTCATAAACAGCTGATCACTTTCAGCAACCCTAATGACCAAGAGGAATTTGCTGTGAACCAGAACTTGCTATTGAGGACTAAGGCATCTCTACCTACTGGACTTTTCCGGAAAGATGTCTACGCATGCCGGTTACATGGCAGACCTTTTAGATAAGACAGTACTTGCCTGAGCTCAAGAAGCAACAGAATTGGTCAGGTGTAACAAGAGACTTTGTGCCTGGTGACATCATTCTGCCTGAGGATGATAACGTGCCACAGAACTCATGGCTCTTTGGCAAGGTTGTGTAGTCAGTGCCAGATGAAGAGGGACTTGTTTGCTGTGTTTGTGTTAAGACCAAGATGGGCAAACTGAAAAGAGACCCATCACCAAAATCTATCTTCTGCACTCTTAAGGTATGGTACGTCTGAAAACGGAGGAAAAACTATTACACATGATCTAGGACTGTAAGTACATTTGTAGTTGAGATCAATTAGTGGCCAGGTATGTAAGAGGCAAATATTGATTGATCATTCTTTTCATGTTTTTATTACATAATTTATGGTTACTGTGGGTATCTCATTTTGGGTTATGATGTATGATTTGGTTTTATATCTTTTAAGATATGACACTTTGAAGTAATGTCATTACCTCTCTAAGGCAGTGAGTTTTAGATCAGTTGGGAAGCTGGCTAGCTGTGGAGGCACATGTTTTGGGTTTTTTTTTCTTTCAAAGCCTGAATTCTGTTTTCTGTCTCTATCAATTGTTTTCCTTATTTGTGACTCATTAGAATTGTTCGTGGTCTGTATCCTACAACAGACTGGGAGTGGATGACCACATCAGACTACTTACAGTGAAACATAAGTATGCCACTGTTATCAGCTAGTTTGACTATAACCAAACAGATTCCCTAGAGTTTCTCTAGAGAGGCCATTGGTTACTTCCACAGACTAAAGATGACCTAATGACACACTGATGTCTAATTGGTATGAGTGAAAACAGCACAGCTTTATGGTCTATGAATAATCAATTAGTGATTAGTTAGTTACTTCACAACTAGTTACTCTATAGCAAACTGATCCCTCGTAGAAATGTTTTTGATTGTCTGTAACTTATGGTAGTATTAGTTGGTGCAAATGGTTGATTTCACAATCAGCTTTGTTCAAAATGACATAAGAGCATTGGCACACTACAATTCATTAGAAATAAATGTCACAGTATTTGATTCAAGAAATGTAACCCACAAAAAACATTGTAATAAAGCGATTGTATCAAAACCCCTTTATAAAATTTGGAAACAAATGGTAAAGAAGGTATCCCTTTCCATCTCATTCAAACAAATACGCTTAATAAAGTCAGTACATGCACTCATTGGCCTCTTTATTTGTTATGGTTGGAAAATATTATATCTTATGCAAAACCAGAAGAAGGTCTGTGAGGTCAAACCATTGTTTAATATTTCATCAATGTTGAACTTAGTTTGTTTTACAGTAAATTACTGTTTAAAAAGTTTCAGATGAATAATGGTAAAATACTGTATGGCTATTTTGACAGTGTAAAAACTTTTAGATACATGTGATACCTGAAATACATATTAGTCTCATCTGAAACGATGACAAATGGCAGAGGTCTCCTCCTCTACACTGTCATTTGAACCTCCAAATAACGCTCTAAACTCAAAGCACAGCTAGGATACTGCTATTATACTGCTATCATCATGTAGAGGACCAGCTAACGTGTAACAATAGTTTACCATTTTCTGTTGAATTAGTTTCCATGGGAACAGCCCCTAAGTCTGTTTATTTTTTCGTATGTTACTACAGAGTTAGTGGCAGCTAAAAGCTGTCGTAGATGTGCTTCCAGAGAAAAAAACATGCAATTGCTCCATTCTTGTTTCTGCCATAATTAGAAACACATGAAGCTTTATTGCGACTCACATGATGTACCATTTTCCTGTGACCTACCACAGCTTTTTGTCAATGTAGGATAATAACACTTTGATGTATCCTGTTTTGAGTTTTCCAGGAAACAAAATCTCAAAATATTTTGTAATCGAAATAATTCCTGTAGGACGAATAGAAGGGTGGTGTTTTAGTAATCTTATTAGGATGGGATTTGTTTGAATAATTGAAGGAGGCACACAGACTTCAAATGAATTTTGCACAGTTAAAAACGATGTTTTGAAGATCTAAGAAAATGACAAATGTAGTGAGAAATTCACATGGTCAGAGGCAGAGATTATGGGTGTTTGTAAGGAATTTTTAACTGGTACAAGTTGCACCTGTGAAGGCCAGCTCTTTTTTTCTGTTTAGTATTATTGTCTAGTCTGTGTACATCTAAGCCTGGTGTCCCCATGTCCTGACATGTTTTGAGTAAGTTGTACTTATTTCTGTGTTCTAGGTTTTCAGGTTGTTTTCTGTACATGCAATAAATGATACGCTAGTGTGATATTTTAATGAGCTTATTTCCTTCAGACCAGCTCCTGCCCTAATTTTTGCGTAGTTGCCCTATTTTTAATGCAATGCTACCAAGGGTTTGTGGTGTGACTTAAGTTGGTCTGTGGGAGACTGTTTCCCCAATATTGCATAATTTACTTTATACATTATGTGTGTAAAGAGGCAGGTTTCAACTTACATGAGAGTGAACTTTATGATGATGAAAGAAAGTACAAGAAAGGATTAAACTGGATCTTGAATTTAAGGTAAAGTATTAGTATTATAACTGTTTGCTGTTGTGGATTTTGCTCTGGATCAACTTACCCAACCCTTTTTAAGTCTGGCTAAGAATATTATTGTGTACTGAATTGAACGTTTTATATCAAAATAATCTTTTTAAACTATTTATTTGGACTAAAGGATTGGAAGTTAGGGTTAAGTTGATCTAAAATTATGCTACATACACTGATCACTAGAAGTTAAGGATATTCGACTCTCGGGTGAAATTCATGGAAAATGTAAAAAGTTAATGCTACAGTGATATTCTATCATGAACGTAAGGCATTTAAGTAGAAGAATGCAATGGTGTTTCTTCATCTCAAAACAATTTATTGAAACAAAAGCTAACCACAGTGGTGGGTATACCTCAAGATAATATGTCAATGTCTCAATAACTTGTCGCGTGTCCTTGAGCATCAATTACAACTTGACAATGACGTCTCATGCTGTTCACAAGTCGACTTATTGTCTGCTGAGGCATGGCATTCCACATGGTGTTCCACATGGCATTTGGACGTTTTTTATTTTTTTATTTATTTTTTTAGCTGTACTATAATTATCAAAATTAAAATAGTTAAATGCTTAGTTTACCTGTACAAATCTAGAATATATGAAATGTTTACACTCTTAAATGGTACAAAAAAATCACAATATTCCAATAATTACCATTGCATGATTTAATTAATTTTTCAAATATGTATTCCAGTAAGAGATGTATTAAAAGCTATTACATGTATTGTAGGACATGATTGGTCACCTCTCTGTAGTGTCTCTGCTACACACAGCTCTTCCTGATTCTGGTAAGGCAGCAGATACTTCCAAAGTTGCAGTAAACATTACAATCTAATGATCTGTTTTTATGATGACAAGCATGCCCAGTTTTCCAGTTTAGACCACTGAAAGAGCCTAAAGTTACAGCCAACAGTGTGGATCAACCATGTTTCCTTATACCCTATAGAACGTGGGCGTCAATAAGGTTTAATGGTACTGTACCTCCATGTCTCCATCTCCCAAACACGTGTCTAATGTCGATTCAAGTCAGTCTTTCCAACTTGTCCACTCATACCTTTTCATTTTGAGTAGTTGGTAGATGAAAATGTAGACTGTTGTTGAAAAGTTCTTTACTGCACAGTTATTACTCCCTGCTAACTTAATGTCGCTTGTGTGATATCTTACATATAACTTTTGATGTGTCTGCAAAGAGGCTGCCAGACTAGGCGAACTGTGTGTTGATCATCTGGAGCTCTCATGGCCTGACAATACTGACAAGTGACTCAAGAAGCCACAGGTGGTTTCTTCATAATTGCCTAGCAGTTTAATGATTGTTATGCCATTGAGCTATTGACGTCTGAGACTTCTGCAAGAGTCACACATGTTCTGTCGTGTGTCTCATACCCAAGGCTGCATTGCCATATTGTTATGTGGGTTATACCCATAGCAGGGTTGCTGTGGGTATAACTGTAATTATAGAACTCTGTTTTTCTTTTTACTGATATAATGTTGTAAGGATGATTGTTTTGTAACATAGTTGTAGAAGAATTGCATTCTCCCTTGTAAAATTTAGTCAGAAAGAGCTCATTTTATTAAAAGTAATATTTCAATCTAAGCAGTATAAACAATACAAAAATGTTCCTAAAAATGGTACAAATTTGTTGGTTAAAATCTTTTCGATATTTAAGTTTGTTTTTAATTGTGTAAAGAAAATATTAACACTAATGGATTTAAGACTACAGTTCAGCGACACTTAAAAAATGCTTTTATAAAATTAGAAGTTTTATATCCCAAGGCTGTAGAGGTTTTTTGATGCATATTTTTGAGCTTGTGTTGTCGGATGTTGTTTGATTTGATTCCCAAACAAAAAAATAGTCTTCTCATTACCTACATACAAAATTGTTGCTGTCACAGAAACTTTTCATATTTATTAATTTTTAGGGATTTTTCTGGCCTTGAATATCTAGTTTAGTACAGAATCTTAACACTTCCGATCTATCAGTTGTATGACCATCACTTTGAGTTCTATTGCAGAATTTTCTTTTATTTTTTTATTTTTTTCCCCATTATCACCACTCTCTCAAAGAGTTTGTGTTTGGTGGTACTATCACAAGGAACACACATATGCTCGTTGTGAACATGTGTCAAGATGTCAGATACATTGATTGATTGATCCCAATGCTTCATTGTTCCCCAAAGTGACAAGTAATCTGCTCTTTAAGATGAGAAGAGAAAACACTTGGTTCAGCACATGAACCAACAGCACATGAATATCAATTCTTCACTATAAAAATAGATATGGAAGCAAACTGAAAACTGTAGGTGTGTACAGTTTAAAATTGAAATTGATGCCTGTGCCAATTCTAGTTTACTTTTTAAGGATGAGCTGTGCTGAATTGTTTAGATTTTTTTTGTTGAAGGAACAAAAGCCGTGTTGACTTTTACAGACTTACAGTTGCATTGACATTAATCAACCACTTGTTCATTCATTTGTTGCTTGCTATAAACTAGGCTTTCTCTTTGGTGTTAATGGGAAGTAGATCATAGAAAGTGGTTTTGTTTTTAATCTGCCAAGTTACTTTATTTTTAACTGCTTATGTCAACAATAAGGTAAACATCAATACATTATTACACAATAATACTTGCATACAATAGAAATCATTAGAAAATTATTAGAAAATATATGCCCTCTACAAAGTGAAATATTATACATTAAAGAATAATTATTTAGTCCCTCCCAGATATTTTAACTTAAATACAGGAAAATAAACTGCTGGTAACTGGACAGCTTAGAAGTTTACAGTGCTTAACTAGATGCCTGTAATTGATTGTCATCAAGGTTTTAATGGTCATGAACTTAGTTTCTTTTGGGGGAAAAAAAACAAAAACTACGTCACCATACTCCATAAAGATTGGTTTAGGTATATTTTTCATTTTAATAAGACCATGCCTCTGTAAAATCCACAGCAAGAACCCATATAGTGAATTTTTTACCGTAAGTGTTTTCATGTTAACCAACGGTGGCCTATATGTGTAAATATTGATGCCTTAGTTTCTCTGAGGTACTTGTACAAGAGATGTAAACTAATACAGGTGAGAGCGTAGTTGTTACCCATTGTAAGGTTGTCTCACATGATATCAAACCTGTAAAGGGATACTACTTTCATACCTGTATAAAGCCAAGGACAACACCCTTAGGAAACATTTCAGGGATAAAATAAATAAAGCATCCCTCTCCGAAGCATTTTTTGGAAGAGAACAATATTCCTATTTTTGTTAGGCTTTTTATGTGACTGATATTTTTTGCTGGCTGTTAAATGCCGCTAATCCGTCTAAAAGTTTGATCATTTTGTATAAATATAGCACATGCAAATCTCCAGGTTGTGAGTGCAGTCAGATATGTTTGGCATCAGTGAAAACATGTGTTGACTTTGTGAGCACATTGTTTGCTTCCCCTACTTCCCCTACTTGCCCCAGTAAAAGAAGTACAGACGTTAGTTAGAATTATTTTATTTACCTAACTACCCTTTAAACCGGCCAAAAATCCCACTAACACCCACTAAAATCTGTCTTTTCAGTGCAACGTGAATGTAATATAACAAGATATAGTCCCAGATCAATTAACCCTGCCGTAGACACAGGAATTTATAGGCTCCCTTTCGATTTGGCTGTGATGTAAACATGAGTTCAGGGTGTACATGCTAATTTCACGAGATATTGCTGCTCATACTGACTGTTCTACAGCAAAGCACTAAAGTCATTACTAAAAAAAAAAAAAAAATCACATGTCAACTGTGTTTAATGATGATGTGCACAAAGAGGTTAATGGAATGAACAGTAGTTCTGCCCATGTTTTTCAGCTCATACTCTTTATATAGTGCTTTAGAGACCATTAAGTCCGGCTTAATTAAAAACATAAATTTTAAAGAAATGCTTGGTTTAATGTGACAGTCACCTAGGTTGAGCTCGAAAGTCATTCAGCCAGCGTTGGTTGTGAAAAAATAGACTGATGTGAAAGATACAAAACGATAAACACGGTAGCATCGTGACTAGCCGTCATGTTGCTTTCTAGTTTTGCTATAAAAGTGGTATTAAGTACACTGGTTTCATTTTGAGTTATTCATAGATTATTTGGTCAAACAGTTTGGTGATGTTGTTTTGCCCTCATTGTTCTTCGTGAAGTCATGTAGTTTAGTCCCACTGCTTTTTATGTAGACTGGGCAGTGTGACTCTTGACTCTTGACTCTTGGAGAAAATTTTTATGTGCCCTGCCAAAATTTTATTTTAATGAAGAAAAAAAACAACAAAAAACTCCTGACATTTCGTACTTTTTTTTTCCACTGCTATGAAATATTTTCACTTTGATTCAAACAGAAATGAAAAGGTACTCAAATCAGCCAGTCCTAAGCCAAGGAGGTAAAGGATGGCTTTGAAATAATAATAGTAAATGAAACAGGGAAGAATGAAACAAATGGCATGAAGCAATTGTGCAGGAAGATGACAGTATGCTATTATTAGTTGGCACCAAGCGTGAGGTCATTATTGCGCTTGCTACACATTTCTTAAGGTGCCAAGAAGTTCTTTGGGGAACTTTTTCAGGAAAATAAGTGAAAATGAGGTTGAGTACAAACTCTGTAGGTAGAACTTGAATGTCGCGTATAAACAATCTATATGCGCATTGTCATTGACAGTGAAACACCCAGCAGGATGTGGCCTGTCAAATAATCAACAGTATCTAGCTTTGTCCAGAGACAAAGGAAGTTTGAGGATGAATGACAGGAGATGAAAGCTTAAGACGTCCTTTTTTAAGCTATGTTGCCAGTCCTTCACTGTAAGAGTTGCAAAAATATATAATTATCCCTTCATTTCATTTTAGTTTATAAGCCTCCGTATTGGCAATAGCCAGGGCTGAAGGCATTTTGTTTTTGGGTTGTCTTCTGTTCTTACATTTGTACTTCTTTATGTAAGCACACGCCATCCCTTTGAACATGATATCTCAAGAACAATTTAAGGAATTATCTTTAAACTTTGCACAAATGTCTAGTCTGACTCAAGGATGAAGTGATTTGATTTTTGAGGTCAAAGGTCAAGGTCACTGCAGCCTCATGGTGTGGTGTCTTTATGTTTGTATCAGCTTGTCATACTATTTCTATTTGGGATGATTTGTTGGTCATGTCACAAGTAATGCCTTGTGCGAGTTCAATCCTTGGCCCCAGAGATAAAGCTTTTTGGGACAATATCTTACAATATATTGATTGGAGAAAAGCATGGCTATTACCATACCAAATTGCATCAACAATCAGATAAAGGAGGTTCACATCAAGATTTTACACAGTATATATGCTACTAATGCATATCTTTCTAAAATTTTAAATGTTTGAAACAAATGCAATTTTTGCAATTATTGTCCGCCTGAAACTTTAATCCACCAAAACAATCACTCAATTAGTCTTTGGACTAAATTGGAAAGAGATATGTTGTTTAAAATCAGACACATTATTGAAGTTGATTGTAAGTCTGTTATTACATATTTTAATCATCAAGACAGCAACATTAAATACATAATAAACTTAATAATATTGTTTGGTAAATTCCATATTCATAAAATGCAGAGTGATGAAAATGACTCCCCAGTTTACATGGACTGTTAGGTGAATTCTAACAGTACATAAGAAGTATCAAGCTTATAAACTCCCCCAAATGTGATAAAACTGTCAAACTGTATGAAGAACTCCTTTCAGATAATTAATGTTTAAAAAAATCCCCTTCTTTTCTGTTTTTATTTATTTGTGTTTACTTAATTGCTTCCCAAGCTGAAGCTGTCATAATGTTGTAAGAACGTGCCCTTGTCCATTGTTTGTCTGTTTGGCAGTAGAAACAGATGTCTGTTTGCCTGGTGGCCTACTAGGCCTACACAGTTATTGGGGGAATGTGCAATGTCAAAGGCTTTAGGGGCACCTCTGAAAGAGACAGGGCGCTGACAGCTGATGTTCAAACTTATATATACAATACATAATAATAAAATGACCATTATATTAAATGTTTTTGTTGTGCTCTACAAGATGATACTGGAAAAGAAATACTGGCTATGTGGTGCAACTCTCATTGAATTGAGGGACACGAAAACCTGCTCTTGTAACATTCCAATGTTTAGACAACAAGGTAAGTCAGATGTTTAGGTACAGACAAACAGATGTTTGCTCCTCCTGTCACATGCTAATATGCCTTCAGTGTAGTATTAGTCAAATTGTGTCCCTCATTTTGGGAGGAAGGTGAGCATTGTATACCCAAAAGATTCTGAGTTTGGTATCCTCTTGAGCTAGGCTTATCTGCCAGCAGACTACACTAACCTGACAAAACTGGGTTAATAACAATGTTTAAAAAAAAGCAAAGTTTAGCAATATTAAAATGGAAATTGTAAACCAGTTGGTAGGGTTGGGTATAGCGTACAAGCTTAAATTAAGGATGGGCACTTTCAGTAATTTCAATATTCAAGTACTCCAACAAGGGGGTACAGTGATGCCGCGGTTGATGTAGCAAGGTCACCTCACAGCAAGAAGGTCCATGGTTCATTTTCTAAGTCAGGGCCTTTCTGTGTGGAGTTTGCATTTTCCCCTGTGTCTGCGTGGGTTCCTTCTGGGTCCTCCAGTCAGTTACAAAAAATGACTGACCGCACAGACTTAGCCTACTGATTACTAAATAGCCTGCTATAGCCTGCTAAATAGTGAATATGTGGCTGTGAGAACATTCAAATATGATCACATCTTTACATTTCTGTAAATAAACAGCCAACAATTGAAACAAGGTGGAGTTTCAAACGTACACAGGGACACACCTTCCCCAACACATCACACTCTTCCGCAGCTGCTTTAGGGCTGTAAAGTTTGTAGTAACTGCCACCTTTTCAACATGTTGCTAATCAGCCTTCACTTCAGCCTCGCTATCTTCATGTCTTTCTACTGTCGTGGATTGTACTCTGGCCATTATTATGGAAACTTTCTCATTCCAGAAATAATGGGAGCATATCTGTAGTCACCATTTTCTTTAGTAGCACCAGTAGGCTAATCTGGTTGTGGTTAAAAACTGAACTAGTATTTTATAAGTTTAATGCCACAAATTATGTTTTTGTCAAATTTTAAGACTTCACTTTTCCTACTCAGGACTGCCTTGATGCATGTATCGCTGACTAAGTTCAACTGTTAAAAAAATGCTACACAAATTGCGTCACAAAGGAGTACTTCAGTCCTCAAGTACTACTACCTGTTCCTAGTTTAGACTAGTTTAATTTTATCCAATCTGACAACACTGGCGTTTCTTAGGTGTAGGTGCAGTGAGCTAGCCGAAAGCAGCTAGTTAGAGTCCCAGGGTCTGATTAGCTTAGTGCTGTGAGGTGTTGTTTCCTTGTGTCTTAGCTTAACAAGAGTTACAGGTTTTGGCACAAAAAGCTAGTAACCAACTCTCATTACTAGCAAGCTGGTGAATGTTATGCTGGCTAAATTTGTCACATGTCGTACTTCAGTACAAAGCTGCATTTTGATCCACCCTTTGTCCTTTTAAAGTTAGTATGTTACACTGTCAATACAAATGTTTACTTCCACTTCCACTCTCCATTTTGTGGGGAAAGTACAATGCATTATGCCTAATCTGATCAGTTGTGGTCCTTTTCAATGTTATCTTATGTTCTGCTATGAGGAGCTGAGTCAATAGCAACACATAGTGGTGGTAAAAGTCAGTATACTGGTTCGGTCAATTCTATGGCTTCACATTAAACAGGTTTGAAGACTCTTACTGGTTGACTTAAATTTCTTTAAGCAGAACTATATACAATCGTTTTTAATGCAAAAGTGAAATTGAAATCCGATTAATATATTATTATTTGACTACATTGATAATGTTTAAAGTCTGGCAGTAGTTCTGTGACACCAAGCCTAAATATGGAGCATAAGGTAGTCCGTGATACCATCGTGCAGCCAAGTATTGTCTACATCTAAAGTTAACATTTCCATGTTGAAAATGAAAGGACCATGATCACATAAAAGTAAACTGCAAACCTTTTCAAATTCAGCTCTTTCTGTATGCATGTTCTTTGCATTAACAATTTTCTCCCGTTTACAAATGTAAAGGGTGGGCCTGTTAACCTGTTTAATCCATTATGCAACTGTGAAGTGAAGTGTGCTGAGCAGCATTAAGATTCAAAGTCCAGTTGGTTAAACTTAAGCACACTGTGCATTGTTTCTTTTTGTGGTTAGGTTAAAATAGGCCACTTCCTTTTACACCTTCAAAATCCTGAATTAAGTGTTGTCAGTGTTGCAAGTAGGAGCTGCCCTACAATAAGTAAACATGTGACAGTAGAACTCCCAGCTCCATAACATCACAACAATCTTATCTGATATGTGTTGCTTTCCTCTGGTGTTTTCATGTTTATGAAACCTCATAAACATGATGCTTTCAAAGTCAGTGTAACTTCAATGTTTCCTTTTATCTTCAGTGTTTATCAAAAGTAACAACGTTATAAGGCTGAAGCATTTGTAGATGTTTCTATTTTCTCTAGTAACTTTCCTTGGATAATAGAGATCCTTTTTGATTGAGATGGGTTAAATACAATACAATATAGACACATAAGATAACAACAGTTCCATCATACATTTTGTTCAATTCCACCGTAAGGAATTTTACCATTTACATTCTAAAACCCTTATAGTCAGGATTATTGAGTATTATTCTGTATTCAGATAATATTGTCAGTGCAGGTTTGTTTGTTAGTTCCAGGATAATTTTGTTTTTCCCACTTTAGCTGAGTAAGACTCTTTCTTCACCAAGAAAGTATCTAGTTAAACACAGCTCTTATATGATTCTCTCTTCTTCCAATAAATATTGTCCCTCATTGCTCTCCTCACATGATGGTGATGTACACAGCTGGGGTGTCATGCAACTAAGCTGTTGCTATGAAGACTCTCATGCTGTGCTGTTTGCATACAAGCAATGTTTATTATTATGTATATATGCTCTTTAGTTTTTGTATTTTGCATTAGAGACAGAGAGATATTAGATTAATGTATTCTTACCTAAGCTCAGCACAGAGGCCTGGTTATTTAAGCCAGCAAGCCGAAATAGCTAGCTGGGTTGTTCACAGGCTTAAGCCTGGAATCAGATGTATTTTTGCTGAGGTGTGAAGATTACATTATAGATGTGATTCTAGGCTTAAGCCTGTGGACAACCCAGCTAGCTATTTCAGCTTGCTGGCTTAAATAACCAGGCCTCTGTGCTGAGTTTAGGTGACATGAGTTACTGATGTGTAGTTTGTTGTTAGCCCAATGAGGCTGCCTGTCAGTGTATTTGCCTGCATGTGGAGGTAGCTCACCCAGCTTTCTGGGGTCCTGACTGCTTTCTGTTTGCCGTCTTTACAAGGTGGGCCTCTTTAGCCTTCGCTCTGGATTTATGATTTCCTCCTTGAAGTCTGTTTCCTGCCCATCCTCCTGCTTTCTTCATTTACATGTAATAGTTCAGAACAAGCCTCAAGCTGCTGTACCTCCCACCCAAACATATGCAGAGCCACCCTGTGTCCACCACAGACATCGTTGTCTGTAAAAAAACTTCATGATATGAAGCAAGTGTGGGTTTCCTTGCTTGTTAAAATTTTGGTTGTAGCCTGATATCTTAATGAGAGCAAAGAACAAAGTTAAAAAGCTTCACAAATGAATGATTAATCACTGTCCTATGTTCTCTTTTCCAATCTATTACTTTCTCTTCGTTTAGCTCAGGTCTGTTTGCACACTGTTGTCTTTTAAGTGTTTATAAACCATTCTTGCCACTGCTTACAGTTCACAGGCATTGTGTATGTTGGTACTTTAAGTAATAAATCTCATATCTACCAAAGAGTTAATCAAATTCAGATGTTGCCAAAGATGTATAAATACGGTTTCCCTGTAGTGTGGATCAGTGAGGGGAAATCTGCTGACCAATTTGGTGTTTATACTGTTGGTGTTATTGTAAAAGCTTTAAAATGATGTGAATAATTAATTTCATGTATCGTGTTTGTGATATGGAAGTAGTTTAATGGATAATTTTCTGTTATTCAGAGAAGATACACTAGCTATCTGACCAGGCATCCTATACATGACTTCCATTACAACTCCCAGTCCAGTTATGGCTGTGGATGTGATAGCAGTCACTGCATTCTGACTCAGTTTTTTTCTTTTTTTTCTTTAACAGGGTTGCAGTGTGTTGGGGAGAGCTGATGAAGCCTCTTTTTAACCGTCCCCTTTAGTCTGAGGACCTTCCTAATTCTCCACTTTGCCCACTGGCCAAGATGAAGGAAGTGGCAGCATGGGCAGCAGAGGATGTCTCTGATTGGCTCAGCAAAGAGGGGATGCCAGAGTACATAGATGCCCTCTCTCAAATGGATGGCTTGGCTCTGCTTGGCCTCACCAATGTAGATTTCCTGATGCCTCCCCTTTCACTGGTGTCGTCTGATGGTGGGCAGCAGCTGTTGGAGCGACTGGAGACACTGCGGATAGAAACTCATATAGAGGCTCACAAAAATGGCCATGCAAATGGGCATGCTGGTGGGCTACCTAATGGAACTAACAAACTTCATAAGAATGGCACATTGGGAATAAAGGACTTCAGGATGGAAATGGTCCATATACCCATCCCCACAATGGAAAAGACACATACCTCATTCCCAACTGAATGGAGAAAGACGGGCATAGCTTTCATTTACGCTGTGTTGTGTTTTGTTACCACCACTATTGTCATTTCAGTGGTCCATGAGAGAGTACCCTCAAAGGAGCATACCCCACCTTTGCCTGATAAGTTCTTTGACCTGTTTGACAGGGTGGGTTGGGCCTTCTCCATCTGTGAGATTAACGGCATGGTGTTGGTGGGACTCTGGCTCATACAGTGGATGCTACTCAAATACAGGTCCAGTCTACTTTAAGAACCCAAATATCTTTTGAGTTGGCATCTGAATTACAACTTAATGAAAGGCTGGTGTTCATTTTCTTTGTCATTTTTACAGGTCAATTATAGGCAGGCGGTTCTTTTTCATTGTGGGCACATTGTATCTGTACCGGTGTATTACAATGTACATCACTACTCTTCCTGTTCCTGGAATGCATTTCAAATGCTCTCCAAAGGTATAAAACATGCACACTTTCTGTCATCATTGTAGATTGGTTAAGCATGAAGGGCTTCTTCCTTACCTGAAAACTAAAAAATACATAGTAGCATTTAGGAAAACCTAAAGATTTGGGTTAAGAATACACCCCTTCCCTGTGTTAAACATGTCTTAAAGAGTGTTCTAAAAAAAGGAACTCACATGTGCTTGTAACAGGTAAAGTAAATTGAGCCCAGATGATATGTTTGGTGTATGGCAGGTTGGAGTAGCTCTCTAATCTAAAACCCAGTGCTTCTTAAATGAAAATTGGGGCAAATTAAAGAGTAAGCTACTAAATTAAAAGGCCTTCCCAACTGTTTTTCCCAGAAAGATATTCATTTCACAATACATCAAAAATAATTTAGATGACGAGTAATACTTTTATATTAAGTCACGTTGATTTTTATTTTCGTGAGTTGATACTTTATCTAAAAATTAAATGGATTTAATTGATTGCAGATATATTAAAGATGACATTGTATTTTAGTACCATAAAGATACATTGTATTTTAAAAGTAAATGTTTTTTCACTAATATATTTCAGTTCATTTTAATAACAATCCTCATAGACCCAAAGCTAGTAGCAGTTTAAAGCTAAAACAAAGCAGAAAAAACGCAACCGAAAACTGAAAATTTCTCTGCTGTTCCTTGCTATTGCTAAGAATAGCCCCATTTCCATCAAGGAGTTTGGTTCAATTCAGTTCTGTATGGTACTTTTTTGCTTTTTTTTTGCTTAACTATTGTCAAATGTTGTAGATGGTACCCTTAAATAGTGAACCATAGTATTCCAGTTTTATCACCCTTCTTTTACCAACCAGAGTTATCCTGTACCAGTGGCAGACATCCCAGCAGGAAAAGTTGCTCAGCCAGCTTTACCAACAACTGCGTGTACAGCAAAGCAAACCAAATAAAGGATTGCAACAAGGGTTTGAGGACTGTGCTTGTCTCAAAGGTTAAGGCAGAGCTATGGAGCAGAAACTGGGAGGAGGGGGTACAGAGTCACTTCTGATGTTTGAATCCCAGAAGTTCCAAACCCAAGCTTAAAGCATTTCATATCAATTACAAACATGGATTTTTGCAACACCAAATACTGGATGTCCTCAATTGTTTCCTTTGTTTACTGTGTAGCTGCCTTGTTGTTTAATTTATTGGCGGACTATACTTTTCTGCGTTTGCTACGATGTCACGCTGCTTACGTTGCAGTTGTGGTATTAGCGTCTAGTGCGTACTTCACCCACAAGGTAACTGTACAGTCACCAGTAGAAATGTGCGCCTGTAACAAGTTTACCGATCCCAAGTGTACTGTACTGTACTGTACTGAACTGAACCATACTGCTGGGTGGAAACAAGGCTAAAGCTTTTTCAAATACGTCTGTAAAACATCACATTGGATACAGATGCTGTTGTGTTAAATACATGTCATGCTTCTTTTGACTGCGGAACACCGGCTTGCTATCTAAAATCACACTTTTGGCCGGCGATGTGCCACTGTTTTTAAATGTTAAGCAAAACAAAGCTACATAGGGATGAATTTTAGCTGGAGGGAGCACTGCACCGTCACTGTGTAAAACGACAGCTGGATGGAAAAGAGAGTCTTCTGTCCAGATTAATTCTTGTATTGCTGACCTATTCTCTCTTTCCCCTACACCCTGATTTTACATTTTATACATTTATGTAGAATGTGTTGATTTTTTTTTTTTTAACTCTGTGGATGATCTAATTGAATGGCTCTTTTTCAGCTTCTTGGGAACTGGGAGGCACAGATGAGGAGAGTAATGAAGATGATTGCTGGAGGGGGCTTATCAATCACAGGTTCTCATACCATGTGTGGAGATTATCTGTATAGTGGCCACACCGTCATGTTGACACTAACATACCTCTTCATCAAAGAGTGTAAGTTCCATTTGCAAATTCAGGTTAAGGGTTAGTATATGCTAAATTTCACAACAGACGCACACACCACTACTTCTAGTCCCATCTGTATCTCTCTGATAGAGTTTGGCTTATACAACGCTTTCTTAAAAAGAGTCTGGAAATGTAGCTGGAAAGGAGATGTAGAGGAAATGTGCTATTCACTAGCAAATGTGTTGACTCATTGCTTTCAGTTTGTCAAGATATTGTTACATAAGAAATTTCATGTTCCTCTTTATCATGATCTCATATATTTGGCTTAGATTACCACTAAGCACAAGGGTTAGTAGTTGTAGTATTTTAACTGCTTGTTCAAATGGGGAACATACATACGTTTGAATTCCCCTTCATAATGCATTGCACTGCTGTTGTACCGGACGAACTTGATTGATGTAGCAGAGACATCTAGTGGTAAAATAATAGAACAGAACCACAATTATAGTATTCTCCTTAATGAACCGTTAAGGTTTTTTTTTTTTTTTTTTTACAAGAGTTCATCTTGTTCCCTGGAGTTGATACTCTTGGGTTTGATCTTGATGTTTTAACCCTGTTTTGTTTGATTTGCAGATTCTCCTAAGCGGTTTTGGTGGTACCACTGGATTTGCTGGACTTTGAGTGCTGTGGGGATTTTCTGCATCCTTCTGGCCCATGATCACTACACTGTGGATGTGTTGGTTGCATACTTCATCACTACTCGCCTCTTTTGGTGGTACCACACCATGGCCAACCAGCATGTGAGTTTTGACTCACGAGTGCTCCATGTCTTTGACCTGTCTACATTACATAGATTTATTAGCAATCGGAATAATGACTTTTTCACATCGTCGGCAAAAAAGGATCTTATAGGTTACGTAAGGTAACATGACAATATTGATATGCTCTTTTAATATCTATTCCTTCACAACATGATTGTATTAGTCTGAGTATTTCGAGTTTACAGGTATTTAATTCACTACTGTAAGGTGTATTTGTAAAACCTAAATTGTACTTAGTAGCGTGTGTAACCAACATTCCCTGTGTATTCAGAATTCAGAATTTCTGGATCTGCCCCCTTATCCGTATCCCCATCAAAATTTAATTAATTCTTCCTCCCTTATATAACCAAGGATTGCGGAAATCCATCCAGTAGTTTCTGTGTAACTCTGCTAACTAACAAGCAAATAAAAATAAAAACATAAGCAATTGGCAGAAGTATTTAGGAACCTTAAACGTCCCTGAGTAATTTGAAATAAACTGCTCTAAATGAAAATCTAAATATAATATTTATAAATTTGCATTAGATATTTAATGTTCCCCCTAACAATATTTCTGTTTTGTTTCAGTCATTGAAAGAGACGTCGCAGAGTAACCTCTTCTCAAGGGTGTGGTGGTACAGACTGTTTAAATACTTTGAAGAAAACGTCAACGGCTCAGTCCCTCGGAACTATCAGCTGCCATTTTCATTGCGAGTGTTGCACTGGAACCGTGGTGTAAAGTACACCAGACAGGACATCCAGTGACCCTCCTTGTCAAGTGGGCAGGGACTATGACTTCCATAAGTGCTGTTTTGACCCATTAAAGATGGCACTATTAAATGTAGCTGGCTATCCTCTCACCTCTAGGAACAGACGCACTGCTGTCCAAATGGGTAGCACTGTGACCCGACATGTCATTTTTCATTTTTTTTTGTCCTCTTTCATCCTTTGTCTTCTGGTGTATTTATCAACACGGAACACTAATTTATATTTGTTTTGTGTCTCTTCCTCTCTGTGGGCCACTTAAGTTTTCTGCTGTTGTAGCAGATCTATGGAGCATTTTGATAAACTAATACCCAAAATGTATTTGGGCCAAATGGACTCAGCAATTATTTTTCCCTCTGCACAAAACCCTGGTTATGTCTTCATCTTGTTAAAAGATTTTTAGTGCAAAATGTGTCAACCAGATGCGTATTTAATAACCAAAATAT
>KV751325.1:9277492-9288414 GCA_001698575.1 Mola mola
TTTTTGTAAACTGTCCTTACTAAAATGAAGAGCAAAAAAATAATTTTTTAAGTATGTCAAACTTTATTTTTACAACCAAAAAAAATGTTGTCCAAGAAAAGATTTTTAGATTTTTACCTTTTCATTGATCAATAAATGAGAGCTTAAGAATCTAATGTGGTATAACATTTTCCCAGTGCCTTTTTTTTTTTTTTTTTTTTTAGCTTGATTGTAAAACATTTCAAGTACTATGTGTCTTGTGTCTCTTTACTGCCAGTTTGACCACACCTCAGTGCGAGATGCATAGTTAACCGTCTTGTTCCCATGAATGTAAAAACTATGCCAGCCTTATCAGAAAATTGGTTTTCCCAAAATTCAGAGCTGTGAGTAAAATGTTATTGATGGTTTCTGATGACAGTTTTTGTGTTTAGTTGGACAATGCTGTCCGAACAGAAAAACGATTGAGAAAATTATTATTTATTTTCTTTTTTTATGTCCGAAAACATTTCAGTTAGTCTTTAATCAACACCAGCTGTATTCTACTCATTGATGCTGGGTCCCCTGTAAGTTTTACCTTCCAACACAGTATTGTCTACTAAACATCACTTCCTGGTTGAAGAGCTCTGCGAAGAGCAGTGTGAAGTGATTCTGAACCTTGCACTCTTTTGCATCATTGCTGCATCCATCTGTTCAGGAGATGAACCCCTCTCTTGTTCCCCATAGTCCCATTTTGCAGTCCAGTTATCCTCATTACTGTGTTGTTTTGTAACTTTTCTTTGTGATGAGATCTATAGGATAATGTTCAATGTGACAGGTCTGATAAATGTATGTCTGTTTTATGGGCTGTCCTTTACTAAATTGAGCTACTACTTGAAGATGTCTCCTACATTGCTTAATCTAGTGCAACACTTCCACAGCCCCCTGTCTACATTTAGCACAACGTTCGTTAACTCTCAACATGGTAAATGTTTGTGTGTGGGGAACAAGCTAAAGCATGAAGCACTGAGCTTGTGATTAGATCTGGCTGTATGAGTGTAAACATTGATTTCCATGAATGTGAAAATTTTGAATTTTATTCCTGTACATGTCATTTTTTCTTTTCCTTATGTATCTATGGTTGTACTATAAAGAATATTATAGTGAGTATGAACATGTTCAATAGGGAAATATTTAACTTGTTAGACTTTTATTTCAAATTAAACTGACATTTTTGTTTTTTTTCTTTGTATCATCTGAAGCTTAGTGTATTAAAAACTCCAAATTATATCATTGATGTTATTAAATTCTTGTCAAAGGAGGTGGGAAATTAATATTTTCAACATGAGTCTATGATGCCTGTCAACACCAACTTGAGTTTTTATGTTTCAGATTAATTATGGTTTACCGTCCCCCTTGTAGCAATTACCCAGACATTTCACTTCCAAAAAGAACGCGTTGTTGGTTCTTTAAGAGCACAGCAGGTTCCTCACGTGGCCATAGTTTGATTTGCTCTCTAACACAGCTTGAAGACCATGATGAGGATGATATTTAAGAGTTAATTTTAGTTTGCCAATCCACTTGTTTTTTTGGGGTTCTTTTTTCGTATTACAAAGATATGGGAGTTGGTTACCCAGTATGTTTCTCTGTAAATTTCTTGCCCACTTTATTCATTTTTTGTGTGTTTACCAGATGTTTGTAAAATATGGCAAAGGACTATACTTAACAAATGAGCGCTTTTTGAATAAAACATTTTATTAAATATATTTGATTTACTATCAGTCACTTTGCAAGTTGATTTCCATACAGCAAATTACATTCTCATTGTGTCAACTCTTTGGGCCACTAAGTGATGTCATGGAAGACCCACTAACAGCCAGCAGATGGACACAGAGTTGCATAAATAAGCCCTGTAGCAGGGTTGGCCTCTTTCCAAATACTTTTTTTTTTTCTTTCTCCCAGTATGATTTTGTATTCCCCGCCTACTGCAAGTATGTCTGACATGGTTAACTCTTACTAACTCTTCAAGTCTGCCTCACTTGTGTTTCAAATTCTCTTTCCTTCAGGTGTTTATAGCCACCTGAACATGAGGTTTTGGTATGAACACTTCCACCAGTTTCCAGCCACTTTCGTCTTATATAATACCAGTTTCATATTAATGACTGAAAAAGTGAAGGCAGCCAGTATTTATCTGGTTGGCGAAATAACATCTATAGCTATTATTTACTATCAATTTAGCACAAAAAATGCTTAACTTTTGTCACTAGGAGAGTACGACCACACAAAACCTTGTCAAATATGAGGAAAAATGCTCTCTGGGCCTTTAAGAACAACTTAAAGTTAGTTTCCTGTTCCATTTTCACTGGAGGAATGAATTTGTAAATGCGCTTAAGAAACGTCTCCAAAAAGTTTTATCCTGGAAATTAAATAAACGCTCATCTCAACACTAGCATTAAGAGGCACCAGCGATACAAATAAAACTAATTGGATCTGCTGATAAATTGTTATGAAGGGGTTTTTAGGATCCCTCTGGCATCTTCTAAATTTTCCTGAGAAAAGAGCAAGAGGGTCCTGCAGGATTTACTTGGATGAAAAGGGGTATGTATTTATACATCTTGAGCTTGCTCTTTGGCCAGCTGGAGAATTTGCTGGCGCCCTTGAGAGGCCGTGCTGTCCCGCCAAACTGAACTCCCACACACAGTGCTACTGTACACAGTCAAACGAGGGAGAGAGGGCTGAGCTTGTGCTCTAAACATTTTCTACTTTCAGCTGACTTCATTAAATAGGCCACAGTGATGCTGTTAAGATAGTTTGCAGTTTATGTGGGTGAAAATATCTTAATTATGAAGGTGTGCAGCCGGCACTGTTTATAAAAAGCAGGCTCTGTTTTTAATTAGTGTCACCTTGCATTTGACTTGAGAGTGTAAGGTTGCAAAATGTTTTGTGTGCTATACTTTCTTTTGAATAGTTAAATTAGGCATTTAAATCATATTCTGTGAATGATTTTACACCACAAATAATATGCCAGCGTATGAAAACTCAACCTCTTCTCTGCCCACAACTCAACAGCCTGTGTTTTCCAATCTGGTTACTTTCTCTGATCAACTGTCCATCAATCTCTTGTTTGCCTAAGTATGTGAAAATATGCACTTATTTTTACAGCCACACAATAACATCACAATGCAACAGCAATCCTCCCTCCTCAAGGCCGACAAGCCAAGAGAAAAAACAGCAAGCAAACTCAATTCTCAGCAGTGCTACGGCCTTTCCCCGTAATACCATACTAAAGTCTTTTAAAATAACTTTGTTGGAATGCAAATGGCTTTTTTGCTATTAATATACAATCATGGTCTAGACTGCAGTCTTCAATTCCTCCTGTGTTTGTATTGGTGACAGTTACTAATGGTTACAAAGGTGCACGTTTCACCTTATGCGAAGTCCACTGATTGTTTGATGTCTCGTAAAGATTAATACATTTTTTAGTTTGAGCATTCAATTTCCCCCACATCTCTAAACTCTTATCTTACTAATGTGCTTTTGCAGTGAATGTAAATTACAATGTATTTCCTTCTCTCATATCCATGACCAGTGATGTTGGTTACCCAAGTTACAGTGTACTTAAACATGCAGTCATTAACTTTTGGCCAGTGAAACAGGTTTTCAACACGACATCAACCTATCATCAATTCTTTTGAGCAGCAGTTGCAGAGCAATATTACCATTCATTTAGTCATGCTTCTGCACACGTGGAAATTAAGTCTGTTAACCGCTTTCTTCTGTTTGCTCTGATTTTGGTCTCAACCAATTTCTGAGTCAAGTATCTGCTTTGGGATATTTAGCTTCTAAAAGCGTCACAAATAGTTAGTCTTCAGCTATGTCTCTCTTCTGTTTTCTGGTGAGGAGAGAAGAGTATTGAGGTTTTAGGCACTCATTTCAAAATAAAAAAAGAAAGAAAAACTGCCTACTGAAATATTGGGAACAGCGAGAGAGAACCAAAAACTGTAAAGTTGTGGACGGCAAGACAATACGCTTAATCTTCCTATAAAGCATACTCTTTTCATGTTTTTGACTTGCATTGTCACTGTATTTTGTGCATTGTTTTCTATGCCTTCACATTCTTTTTAACGCACACTGCGCTCTTCGTTATACTGCCCTTCTGTGGGAAAGGCATGAAAAGGCAAGCTTGAATGGGCGTCACGTTGCCGATTATGATATAATATTGTTTTTAGATATTACTTGACTGCTAGTAAAAAAATGATGATTGTTGTCAATTTTTCTATCTATTTTCTACATATTTTTTCCATTCGAGAAACAACACTGCATCGTTATGAGGCCTCTTCCCATTCTCAAGTTTCCCCTCAGGACACATGATCGCAGCACTCTAATACCAGCATGAAGTTGGCTGCTGCTGCTGAACACCATGACAGTTGTAATGATGGCTGTTTATTTTCATCACCCTCCATTATTAGTGCTGGTGAGATGTAATGGCTGTCCCAAACGCCATCAGGGCTCCTCATACATCTCAAGAGGCCATGAAATGACCAGAGCTTAAAGATCTGTGTCATTGCCCACCCACTAACCACTGATATTTATCCTTGCTTCAGTGCTTGCTAGTCTCGCCAAGCTCTGTTTGTTGGCCCAATGATTCCTCCGGTCTCTGACTATTTGAAATTGCATGTCAGTTACAATCCATCATGCACTGGAGAGGTGACTCTGAAACTGACGGTCATAACGGCCAGTTGGACAAGGAGGTGATTTTCAGTGGTGGGGGTCACCCTCAGGCGATGCTGCATTTTAGGATGGACTGAGGCTGAAAGTCAAGGCTGTTAAGTCGGGACCAGAATGTCCCTTAGCTTCCTCTGACTTCTATAGTGATAACGGTTTTGGACTGGGTCCCTGTCAGAGATGGACCCATCTCAGAAACAACATACTGTGTGATATAACAAGTCAAATGTCAGTTACCGCCAACTGAGGGGACAGTCTCATAACTGTTGGAAACAGCCTATGTGCCACCTGTTCGCAGTCCTTACCGCCCTCGCTGTCACAACAGATTGACCAAAGAGTGACATTCTCAATAATCTTACCACTTTACACTGCAAAGTTCATTTGAAATACATCATCCTTTAACAGCTGGTTGGAGTTCTGGCTGCTGAGAGTTTATTTTTGTTGTTGAAATTATGGTAATTGGCCATGCGGCAGTCACGTTTTGGGTGAGCAGATGGCTGACGGACTCCTGCCAGATCCTGGTTGTCAAGATAGATCTAGAGACAACACACTGCTGCTGAACTATTAACATTTATTGATTGAGCAGAAAGCAGGAGATTGTTAAAAATGTACTGTATTCATTGCACCGTGTTAGGTAGGTTATAGCTATAGTCACATGGGCATTTCCATGGACGTGCATCACTAAGACCATGGCTGTATCTAATCATACAAACATGATATTTAGAATATTGAATTTTTAGTCATATGAAATCAACAATATGAGAGATCCGTATTCCGGAGAAATATTGGTTACACTTTACGATAAGGATACATTAATTAATGTTAGTTAATGCAGTCATGAACATTTTCTTGTTGTTTGCACAGTTGATTAATATTCCAAAAGTTAATTAAGTTATTATTCCAACTAATTATTTCCTTATGGTCTTCATGTTAACTAAGATAATAATTCATAAATTATTCAATAGTTTCAAACCATACTATTAAATGTCATTTAAGGATACATGTTTTTAACTTTATAATAAGGGTCACAAAGAGCATTAATCAATGCTTTTTTTCAGCTTAATAAATTATTTATTGCATATGAGTCATGCTTATTCAGTGATCTTATGCATTAAGGGTCTCTTTAGGCATATGTTTTCAGCTTTACAATAAGGCTCACATAGAACATTAATACATGGTTAATTCAGGTTAATAAATGCTTTATTAGGGTTAACAAAATGCTTCTCATTGCATTATTCAAAAGCTAGTTAATGGTATTACTGTGTCAACTAGGTGGTTAGAAACTATTGAACATGTGCCTTTGTTAATGTGAGGACTGTTAGTAAGTGATTACATGACAAATTAATAACTGTTCGTAAATGCTTATTTCTGCATTAACTAATGTTAATGAATGTACCGTTTATACAAAATGCAGGCACTGGAACATATGCTGGCATAAATTTCCCACCGTGCAACGCAAATGTGATGACAGAGACACTGTCAGAGACAATTTTTAAGTAAGTTAATAATTGGATCACAACATTGTATGTAGAGGCTGTTTTATGGTTTTGAAATTGGTAGCATAGTCAACCAAAGTCCTTGCAAATGGTAATAAAGATGTCAGGTATCAGAGATATGACACTGGTTACCACAGTCTGCATCGCAAAGGGCAGTGCAGCTCTCATAATATGAGGTAATATTTGTTTAACCACTCAAAAATATGTTGTGTTGTATTACACACATGCAGTTCTTAGTATGCGATTAGCCCACAGGATAAAGTCAATTCTAAAACACGGTAACCTCAAAGAGCAAAGCAAAGGACCAGCTTTGTAGTCAAGACCAGTTGGTGCAATCAATCTGGGAGTCAGGATCTCAGAGACTCAAGCACATGGCTCCCCAACTAAGGATTGGCTGTCCTACAGTGTGTCCAAATCCAGCAAACATTCCCTTTTTTATTAGTATATCACAAATCACAACCCAGACCTGAATGGGTTTTGAAAGGCCCAGACAATGATAAAGAATGGTTTTAAAACTGGCTTTCAACTGCAGTGCTGCATGAGAACCAGCCTGCCTCCTCCTCCTTTCTCATTTGACGTTTCTTAGCGGATGCGTTAAGATCGTTGATGGCTTTTGCCATTTGCTGCATTTCTTGGCTTTTTTTTTTCTGACCAGCTACTTCAAATATCCAAATGGCAGCGCCTCAGAAAGTCTCAGAGATGGAGCCGACTTTGTTCTGAGATGTCATTTTGACTTACCTTTGGCATTTGTAGGGAAGAACAAAGCTTTGGTCAGCAGGTGGATAAATGGGGATTTGTCAGCAATTTGTACAAACTCTACAGGATCTTATATAACATGGCATATCATATTAGTCCAGCGAGTTAAACGCTCCCAGGGTCAGAGTAATGGCTGTTACAGAGCATTAAGACTGATAATGCTGGAATGCACCCTGCATGAAGTGCCCTTTAGCAAAAACAGTGCACCACTTCCTACTTCATGTTGGGCCCTGAAGAGATCTTAACCACTGGACCAATCTTCAAGACAACTGTTATTTTGATGAATTTCCCTGAGTTCCCACTCAACTTAGGGATTTTAAAAATCAAAACGCTCAGGCCACTCAGGCACTGTTATATCTTTATTGTATTTTTTTAAATGTAGATGCACTCAATTCTTTCAAGTCTTCTTTCATAGGGAATAATGTGGGAGCATTTTTGCTTTTGAACTAATATTAAAAAAAAGAAAAGGAGAAAAGGAGTTTGGAGATCGGAAAAAAAGGAATAAATGCACTAGACATGTCTCTAGGGTGACAGTACAAATAAAAGAGGAGATGCTGCAGCTGAAATCCCAACCTCTACTGCATGTTGAGCATTTCCGCTGACTGGTGCATGTTTATCCTGATGTGCGTGTACTGTACGAGGTCAAAGGGTTTTCATTATGGCAGACCTGCACGGCTGATTAACTGCACCACACGCACATGAGGAGCGATCACGCTGGCGACATGAAGACTTGGTGTGTTTTCCCAACAACTATGCCTGTGAACAAGACATCTCCGAGCACACCTTCAGGCTGAATCATCCACCAGTGCCTTTTTTTCCAACGCTGATACGCTCTCATGCAGAAAACAAAGTCAGAATTCATTTACTGCATGTGCGGTAAATTCACGGTGAACACACTGTCATGTAATATAGTAGAAGATTCAGCAAAGCATCCATGTTTCTGTGTTTCTTGATATCTCTACATGATACCCAAGACAGATATGGCCACTCAGCTTCTACATTAGTGAGCATTGCCCCTGGTGCCCTGTTATTGTGGGTGAGCTCCTCTGGTGCCACGTGATGTTGACTGGACATGAAAAGGGCGTCACTGGCCGCTGAGCAACTGCATCTCAGCACAAATTAGCAACAACGCAAGATGGGCCAAAGATCAGATATCAATCTCTCCTACTATCCATCAGTCTTGTCTTTGTTATGCAAATAGAGGAAGTATGTTTGTGTAATCAGTGGCCAGCTAGCTCCTTCTTGCTGAAGTATGGCTGAATAAAACATCAAAGCAGATCAGCGCAGTCGGCTGCCAAAGAAAATTAAGGATGCTTTAAAAAAAGAAATAAAAAAATCTATCAGTCAATCTTTTAACGGGACTACTTGGGAGGAACTCTTTTTGGGCGACACGCTGACAAACATCACTCTGAACAAGACAAAGCGGAGCAGGAAAACAAAAGATGTTTGTTTTATTTTCTGTCGAGGTGGCGGAGGGGACATGGAGAGGCAGAGTGTGGGCATTTTTCATACGTTTCACCACCACAAGCTCAGCAGTGACAGCTGAGACAAGAAAACATGTCTGTCCTCCCCCCACCGTTAGCGTGTGCACGCGGGCAAATGTCAGTCTGCATCCTCCAGGTGTTGTCCCTTCATGATGAATTATGAGCTTCTCTCTTTTCTTTGTGTTGCTCTATAAATTTCGCTGTATCAATTTTTTTTTTTGGTTAACATTTGGTTTACACTCTTTGCCTTTTTCTACTTGTACTTCTCTAATCATTTCTGAACAACAGTCTCTAACAAGTCCAGTAAGTGCTTTCGAATAGTATTTTTACAGCACCTTCCAGTCTGGGTGACGGTAAATGGTTTCACGGTGAGGGGGTTGGGGGATTAACCCTGTGTAGTTTGTTGACTTGCTGCAGGCAGTGGCCTGTTGAATGTCCAGCTGAGGCAGGAATGTAGAGGCCTTTTGGGTGTGCAGCAGATGGGATCAACTGTGGAGACAGGAGAGGGTTCATTGGTGCACTGTTGGTAAATTAAAGGGGTGACAAATCTTCAAATCAATGTTTAAACAATGTTAAAGCAACACAAAAAGCTCCAGAGCTTTCGATGATAGTACAGAGCGCAGAGCTGGGTCTGTATGTCACAGCGGAGATGGGAGGGTTTTGTTCATCGACTGACTCTGGCTCTACACTATCTGTGGACCCTTTCTCTTTAGGCGTCGGGGGTCTCTTGCTGATTTATTGCTGTCCCTCTGACTGTTTGAGTCTATATTTAGCTTCACAGGCTTTTATGAGCTTGCTGAAGTGAAGGCGTGCTGTGGCACTGTTCTCCGAGCTTGACTCTCCTCCATGACTAGTCCCTCTACAGCCTGAGTAAAGCTCAGCTGGCCAGGAACCCCGCGGGGACAGGCATGTGCCAGAAGGATTCAGGGGTCCACTAGCTGTGTTTTTAGATAGCTGCAGCTCACAAGTGCCAATGTCTTTTATCTACACAGCGGTTGGCTTTACATTTGCTCACCTGCTATCTTCAGGACTAGTTTTTGATGTTTTACACTATATTTGTACTCCATAACAATTCAGATAGAAATGTTGCACTTTTTAATGCACCGCATTAGTGTTCAGTTAGAGATCAGATTTTATATACAAAACATACAGTAAGTGTATAAAATATTAACTTATTTATCACACTCCTGACTAGAAATTTAACTGTTACTAATTTCACTGTACAGCACAGCAAAATTTATGAGGGCTAGTTTTAACATTTCAGATTTTAATCATCATTAAAATTGTGGCTGTTTAGCAAGCTTTGTAAAGCCTGGGAGCAAAACAAAGCAAAACAACAATCTCCCAGGAATAAGTTTCTTTAAAAACATAAGGCATTCTTTCTTTAATATTTTTCACTTTAGGCACATTTGATAATGGCCCTTTAAGCATAATTGATATAATTCATTATTTGAATGTTTCTGTACACAGGCATGCATATTGATACTATTTACCTCCGCCGTCAAAACTCGAGGAGGTTATGTTTTCAGTGGCGTTTATGTGTTTGATTACACAAAAAGTAATTGATCCATTTTGGTGAAATATTCATCAAAGGAGTGTCTTACACCAGCCTACAACTGATTTTGGTTGCCAAAAGTCAAAGGTCAAAAGCATGTTTTATGACCTTTCGTTTTGTTTCATTTCGTTTTCTGCCGCTTATCTGGGTCCGGGTTGCGGGGGCAACAGTTTGAGCAGAGAGATCCAGACGCTCCTCTCCCCGGCCACTTCCACCAACCTCCTCCGGGGGGACACCAAGAAATTCCCAAGCCAGCCGAGAGATATCATCTCTCCAGCGTGTCCTTGGTCTGCCCCGGGGTCTCCTCCCGGATGGGCATGCCCGAAACACCTCCCCAGGGAGACGTCCAGGAGGCATCCTGACCAGATGCCCGAACCACCTCAACTGGCTCCTCTCAACGCGGAGCAGCAGCGGCTCTACTCTGAGCTCCTCCCGGATGTCCGAGCTCCTCACCCTATCTCTAAGGCTGAGCCCAGCCACCCTGCGAAGGAAGCTCATTTCAGCCGCTTGTATTCGCGATCTCATTCTGTTGGTCACTACCCAGAGCTCATGACCAATAGGTGAGAGTTGGGATGTAGATTGACCTGTAAATTGAAAGCTTTGCCGTCTGGCTCAGCTCTCTCAGACCGCTTCAGCGTCATCACTGCCGACACTGCTCCAATCCGTCTGTCAATCTCCCGCTCCATTTTTCCCTCACTCCACTCCCTCAACAAGACCCCGAGATACTTGAAATCCTCCACTTGGGGAATCAACTCCCCCCTAACCCGGAGTGGGCAATCCATCCTTTTCTGGCTGAGAACCATGGCCTCAGATTTAGAGGTTCTGATCCTCATCCCCGCCGCTTCACACTCGGCTGCAAGCCATCCCAGTGCGAGCTGGAGGTCACTGTTCGATGAGGCCAACAGGAGCGCATCATCTGCAAATAGCAGAGATGGAATCTGGAGGCCACCG
>KV751325.1:9288478-9307433 GCA_001698575.1 Mola mola
GTGCAGCCTTGGCGGAGACCAACCCGGACTGGGAACGGGTCTGATTTACTGCCGGCAATGTGAACCAAGCTCTGGCTCCGACAATATAGAGATCGAATGGCCGGTACAAAAGCCACCTACCCCATACTCCCGGAGCACCCCCCCACAGGACACTTTGAGGGACACGGTCATAAGCCTTCTCCAGATCCTCAAAACACATGTGGACTTGTTGGGCAAACTCCCATGCCCCTTCTAGTACCCTCGCGAGGGTATAGAGCTGGTCTACTGTTCCACGACCAGGACAAAAACCACACTGCTCCTCTTGAATCCGAGGTTCAACTAGCAGTCAGACTCTCCTCTCCAGCACCCTGGAGTAGAGGCCCCTTTCACCTCTGGTGTCCACCAGCAGGTTCTGGGGTTACCGCCACGACTAGCACCAGCGACCTTGCTACCACAGCTTCGAGCAGCCGCCTCGACAATGGAGCGTGGAACATGGCCCACTCAGATTCCATGTTCCCCACTACCTCCGGGATGTGGTTGAAGCTCTTCTTGAAGTGGGAGTTGAAGACCATTTTCACAGGGTCCTCAGCCAGATGTTCCCAGCAGACCCTCACTATTTGCTTGGGCCTGTCTGGTCTGTCTGGCTTCCTCCACCGCCACCTGATCCAACTCACCACCAGGTGGTAATCAGTTGACAGCTCTGCTCCTCTCTATACCCGAATGTCCAGCACATACGGTCGCAGATCAGACAATTCTACAAAGTCAATCATTGACTGTTGACCTAGGGTGTCCTGGTGCCAAATGCACTTACGGACACTCTTATGGCTGAACATGGTAGTAGTTATGGACAAACTGTGACTAGCACAGAAATCCAATGACTGAACACCACTCGGGTTCATATCAGGTAGGCTGTTCCTCCCAATCACAGCCCTCCAGGTCTCGCTGTCATTGCCCACATGAGCATTGAAGTCTCCTAGTAAGACAATGGAGTCCCCAGTAGGGGCACTCTCCAGCACCTGTTCCAAAGACTCCAAAAAGGGTGGGTACTCTGAACTGCTATTTGGCGCATAGGCACAAACCAGAGTCAGGACCCGTTCCCCAACCCAAAGGCGCAGGGAAGCAACCCTTTCGTCCACCAGGGTAAACTCCAACACATTGGCTGAGAACCAGGGAGCTATTGATAAGCCCACACCTGCTATCACTGGGACAACTCCAGTATAGAAAAAAGTCCAACCCCTCTCAAGAAGACTTGTTCCAGAACCCGAACTGTGCGTTGAAGTTAGGCCAATTATATCTAGCCGGTATCTCTCAACATCTCATACAAGCTCAGGTTCCTTCCCCATCAGAGAGGTAACATTCCATGTTCCAATAGCCAGCTTCCTCAACCGGTGATCGGACCGCCAAGGCCCCTGCCTTTGACTTCCACCCGATCCACATAGCACCAGACCTGTATGGGTCCTCCTGTGGGTGGTGGGCCCACATGAGGACGGACACATGTTTCCTTCTCGGGCTGAGCCAGACCGGACCCCATGGACAAAGGCCTGGCCACCAGGCACTCGCCTAAGGACCCCTTCCCCAGGCCTGGCTCCAGGGCGGGGTCCCGGTATCCCTCTGGGCAGGGTGCACAAGTCCTTGTTTGTTGTCATCATAGAAGTCTTTTGAACCGCGCTTTGTCTGGCCCCTCACCTAGGACCTATTTGCCTTGGGTGACCCTAACAGGGGCAAACAGCCCCGGACAACATAGCTCCCTGGATCATTAGGGCACCCAAACCCCTCCACCACGGTAAGGTGGCGGTTCCTGGAGGGGGTTTTATGACCTTTACTCCAGAAAAAAACAAAAACACAGCGGGTCAAATGGTTTCAATCTTTGGGGTTTTAATGTCAAAGGTCAAGGTCATTGACAGGTCAAAAATATATATTTTTTGGCCATTTCTCTTGAATGAATTGACATAATGAGGTACAACTGGTGTCATTCCGTAACTAATCCCAGGGTCCATCACAAGGTCTGGACTCTCTGAGTGAAATCTTTCTAAATAAAACTTAAATTGACAATGAATTGTTTCTGATTGTGTATTAGTACTTTGACAACATTTTCAGCACATTTGGAGTATGTCACACTAATACTGATGACCGTCATGATTTTTTTCACTATAATAATAATAAATTGTCATGCTATTCCAATTTTTATACCCGACATGATGTAAAATTAGCATTACAACAAGAATTTGATTGATAGTGGGAAAAAAAGTCATTTGATAATTACTTTTTCTTTCAAATGCCACAAAAACTTTCTGTGGCCCAAGTTCTCAAATCAACTATTTGCTGAATTACAGTAAAGAGAGTAATTATGTGGTTTGGAAAACACAGGCTATTTTGAAGTGTAACTTCAAGCTTTGGGGAATTTTTATTGCCGTTTATCACAATTGCATCAACATCTCCAGATTTAAAAGTTAAGAACTAGCTCCAACTTAGCCGACTACCAAGAGATATATATGATCACATGCAATGCATCATTAAGAACATCTCATGGTGTAACCCAGGAGGCATTTTTATGCAAAATTTAATTCCCTTACAAAATGCACAATGTGCCAAACATGCAGGGAGCTATTAACATCTAATAACACAGTCCACTTGTAATAAGAGTGCTTTTAAAGTCGAGTTGGGGTTGGAATAATAAATATTCCAAGAATAACACTGGGAGAGCTTTGAAGTGATCCAGGGCAGGTTTCAGAGCAACATGAAACTACAGGAGCAGACAGAAGCTTTTATCTTAGAGAAGAAGCATGATGGTTGGTTTCAGACGCTGAGATTGGTCAGAGTCAGAATGCTTTCTTCGCAATGCATCAAAAGCCATGGATAATTTAACCTAGGTTCTGTTCAAAATGTGATTTTGATACTCCTACCTGCATGGACACGTGTTTTACTGTGATAATGGTTAGAGGCTTTGACCATTTAGTGACTGTCGACCCAATTTAGAAAATATTTCCTCAGTCATGGCTGAACATTCTCGTTTATACTATTGTACAATTTATTGGCTGTGCTCATTGCTCTGGTTAAAATAAAACAGTTTGTTTTTTCCAATGAAGTTTGTTATTATTTTTGTTAACTTTTTGGTGAATATTTGTCTTGCACCATTTGCTTATTGCTATTTTTCTTTTAATCTTTTCCTTTTATCACTTACCTTCGTTCAGTTACCCTTCTGTCATGACAGGCATGCACCAAAGCTGAATACATTAACCTAGGTGCCTTGTAAAAGCGTCTCAAGTCCATATCTCAGTCCCTTTAGGCTTTGAAAAAGAAATACATATGTTTCAATCTATATTTATCTTTGGGCAGGAGTGACACCAACTGGATCTTGGTCATTCTTTAGTCATAATTACCAACGTTGTGTTCCTAATTTACCTGTTTAATGAGTTTATTTTAATTAAAAATGTCACCAGAGACACATTAGAGAGTGAAGGCTTGGGACATGACTTCACCAACTGTGGAAGAACTTTATTCCACCACTTATGGCCTTCATCTGGGTATAATGAATAAGGCCACAAGTCAGAACATGTTGCTCTACTAAAGTTTATTTATTATTTGAATGACAATGTTGCTGGAGCCTTTTCAACCCTTAAGTAACACGTTAATATATTGTAATGACTTAAATATCTATTGAAAACTTTTGACTTATCATACTGGTAAAATCTATTCATAACCAAAGGCTTCATGGCAATATTCAGGCTTTATTCAACTTTTTTGTCAAAATGACATTAACTATTACAACCGGACTTCATTATTCTGACCAGTAAGCAAGGCAGTGTAATTCATAAAGCATGAAATGAAAAATTCACAAAAAAGTGGAAAAAAAACAGCAAAATTCAAGATTAATAGACAAAATGAAAAGAAAAAGAGAAAACTTTTAGAGGAACACAGTAATTAAAACACAAGTGATCAGTAAAATCACAGTTATAAAACTCCTGTGGGTTGGGCTTTTCAAAAAATCACTAGAAATGTAACTGTAAACAGACAAAATGAAACCCTCAATTGTTCTGCCTGGAATGATGCTGCCAGAGGGTTTTTATTTTTGAACACACTTTGCTCACATGTTGAGTAAGCTACATTAGAGATCACAGATCAAAATGTGCTCTATCAAACAGTTCGGCTTACAGAGCTAAGACAGCAGTCTTTTACCAGAGGAATCAATGGTGTGAAAGCGCCGTATTATCCCCTCCATATGACACAGCCTGGCATACAGCTTCCAGATGGTGTGGTTTACATCGAGGAAGGGACGTGCTCCCTTTCCAACTAGCTTCCATTAGCACATTCCTTGTTAACAGCTCAATAGCTTCAGACGGCCCAACTCTCCTCTGATGTGACTCATCACTCAGGTGTGTTTACAGCTTATTACGCAGGAAAAAAGAGGCCTCTCTGGAGACGGACCACAATGCTTTGTAACAAATGTTTCCAAAAGCCAGGGATTCATCACCCTCTTCAGTGCTAATATGTCACAGCTGACAACCTTTCCTAACACGTCCTTTCACTGACACGAACACATGGGGGAGAGCGTTAGAGATAGACGGGGAGACGATGCTCGTGTGTGTGCGATCCTCACAGGCTTGGGATGAGCTGAAGACATCAGTGGGGTCATTCACTTCACACAGAACCATCATTTACATCTGTATTTATTCCTCACACAGACACATGCCTGAAAACAAACACACACATGGCAAACAAAGAGGATGCAAACAGTCCATTTTTCTGTAACCGTAACACACACGTGGTGGCAGGGTGAGAGCTAGGTGTGAGGTGATTTGGGAGAGGCAGAGACGTTTCTATGACATCCAAGAATTATTGGAGAAGCACAGCTAATCCTGTTTCGTCTGACTGAGCCAGAGCCAAACAGCTTATTTTCTTTAGAGCTGATCTGAAGTAGACTGAATTGACTGACTTTCTGTGAAACTGCAGTTTGTAAAGGAGTAATAACAGTTTTTTGGCCACTTGGGGGCTATATACATATACATATACATATACATATATATACAAGCTATAAACACAGCACTGACATACAGTATAGACCCTTTTACAGTGAAGTGAATGATGGAGACACAAGTTACCGATTCTGCAAACACAAGCATTTTTGATCATCTCCTCAGCCCAGTCAACACGTTTAATTGCTTGCAGCCAGAGGCTCCACATGTTGCCCTGAAATGGTCATGATATTGTTGGAATGCTGTAGAACTGGAACCCACCAGCAGAATATCAATTCTGACCATACATGCAACAGCTAGCTTGTATCATGTCTTATTCAGCGTTTTCAGCCTGCATGCCTGGGGAGACCTGTACTACTTTTTTTTGTGCACATCTTGCAGGTACATGGCAGCATTAGTTTTACAGTGAATCATTTTTATCTCCATTTTATGAATTAATGATCATCTGGAGAAGATTTACTGCACTGACAAACAGGGAGGGAAGAGCGATTTCACTATATTTCAGACATTTTATAGTTTTAATAAATTAATAAATATTGTATTGTATTGCAATTGGATGTTATGCCACATGGGGGCAGTATATGCACCATATAAACACAATACTCTCATATTATTACCTCTATCTGCAACATGCGTATCAATTTATAGTTGTTTAGCTGTGTCTAGTTTGTGAATGGATGGTGATCTGGAGGGGTCATCTGCTTGTAGATAGAGATAGATAGATAGAGCTGACTTTATTAATCTCCGTAGGGAAATTAATTAATTGTATGTGTTCTGTCTCCAGTTACCCCAGTTACAATGTGCCTGCTGTGTGTGCCATGTCACAAAAACAGCAGCAGGCTACAGTCCCTATGGCAATGCCTATTAATTTTACATCATCCAAACAAAAAGGCATTCATGACTCATTTGACCATTTGGGCATTGAAATGAAGTGCCTGTTGTCTGGGAGAAATTAAGCCAATTTAATTTGTAGTGGACTATCATGGATTTGCCTAAAGTGGCACAGTCTGCGCAGCACATGGACACCTTTGACCTAAAAATGTTATTTTCAGTTGAGGTTTTGTCATGGGCAAATCAAGTCTTTGAGAAATACTGCAAATTATCACAATTAATCAAACATATTTTGTCTTTTGTATTTGTAGTCTATAGCAGGGGGTAGTGGCTCATAGCAAGTAAACTTAGTCAATAAACTTTAGTAACTTTAGTATCTGAAGAAGCAACTCCAAGAATCTTTATACTCTGTACCTGCTGTCAAATTGAGAATTGTGTTCTCTTCGTTTTTTGAGCTGTCTGGGCAACTGTTCACAAGACTGCAGTCATTAAAAGAGTTAGTCACCCAGCACACCTGGAAGATGACGGGAATGCAGCGTTCCAGCCAACGACCCGTGACCTTCTGTTCACCTCACAGACACATTTCTTTTCTAACAGAGTCTATTTTCACACTTACTGCCCTCCTTGGATCACAGTATAGTTTTTTTGGCATTCAACTGTCATGTTGGAACAATGTGTAGTGCAATAATTGACTGATTAAGATGTAAGTGTGTGGTTTTTTTTCTGGCATATTATATTAAAATGGAATATCTTTGGGCCAAACAAGCAACTTAAAGATTTGAACTTGAGCTATGGGCAGATGCGAGCACCACGCATTCATTTCTGCAGTGTAATTATCTCTATGAACTAAGTGTCTTTAATCTATTTGTAGTTCAAAGAGCATTTTAAAGGAGCAATAACTGATATTCTGGCCTCAAGGGGGCAGTTGAAATAAACTTTAAACACAACATTGACATATATTCTTCCTTTTCCCGCAGCTTTTGTCTCCTGTGATGCTCTATTTAACTCAGTTATTGGAGGTATGTGGAATCTGTTGCCTCTACTGAATCAGCAGAGTTTCTGCCTCTTATTAATGTTAGCTACAAGACTGTAGCCTTATCTCTTACCTCACAGCAGTGACTTAAAATTACACCAAGTTTGTGATAATAATAAAGAAGCTGAGGATAACAATAATGTGGATGACACTGTCATAATTACAATACAATTACAGCAAGTCACTATTTTTTATTCCTTGTCTGGTGTTTCTGAGCTGTGGGCCATATAGCCTGTTAAAGATGCTATAATGCAGGGACGTCATGTGATCTGCCCCAATATAAAATATATTGAATATATCCTCTCTAAAGGACAGTGGACTCGATTTAATTAATCTATCACAAGACTGGTTGTCTTTAGAATCAGAGAGATTCATTGATTTATGAAAAATTTGAATAATAGTTACTTGCAGCCTAAGCATTTTTGGGGGAAAAAATGTTGAAATACACACTATCCTCATCTGATTCTGACAGTATTAATGTAGGAAGGCAGGAAGGAAGTATGCATTATTGCGTTTGCTAAGTCAATTTCCTCCAGTGTGAGCTGAGTGATCAATTTGCAGCTGTGGATCTGGTGTCATGTTACATTGTGAGACTACACTCATGTGATGTGAGGTCAGTGTATCGATATTGCTGCAGAAGTGCAGTATTCACTGTAGTTTTTGTTTTTTACTGCACTGGAGAGGCTCAGAGATACATTGCCCCAGGCTGAAGCATTTCCCCTCAGCCGGATGATATCTCCTTCTCCTCTTAGCGGCGCTCCCCGTCACTTCTCCTGGGACAGCAGGCTCAGGCAGGAAGCCAGCTGGCAGTGTCTGACTGGGACAGCAGTGAAGACACCGGGAGTCAGATGTGGCATTAAAGACTCCAGCGGCTCAGTGGGGAAGATTCTCTGGAGACGCAGCAACGTACCTCGCCTACCGCTACACATACAGTAATTCCCTCTGAGATTTCCTTGTAGGATGATCATGTTTGTGTGCCTGCTGGGATTTCAGCTTTGTGCATGCATGATAGTGATGCACAATCATATGTCTTGGTATACAAACAACACCTCACTCTTTGTTTCTTGTGTGTGTGTTTGTGAGTGTATTACAGGAAAACAGTGACGAATGTCTGCCTTCCTTTCTTCTGTAAGCTGATCCGTCCCAGAGGTGAACGGGCGGGGGGGGCACAAGCTTTTCCCTGCCCGGAGATGCTTTAGACATACTGCAAAGGCAGTACATGAACCCTTTGTCACAGTGCAGCTGGACTCAGCATTAGGAGTCAATGGCGCCCATGAATGGCCACCTACAGATCCTTTATCTTTGGGTGCCATAAGGTTAAGGTGGCGTCCGTTACCTAACCCGCAACATCCAAGGGAGATGACCCATGTAGGGCTCAGTCAACACGAGCTGAAACTGGTATTACAGCATTACCCAGTCTGTGTAAACATGGGGAAGGGAGTGTGGTACATCTTTTAGGCCAGTGATGCTGATACAGCCATGACGCAATTAGTGTGTATCGGTCCAATAAATGATAGCGCTCATTGTGGTGGTGTCATGAAGATCAGGTCCATTTAAATGCAAAACTTATTTGCATCTTTGTTGTCCAAATGCATGAATGCCCTCTTTTCTACAAGGTGATGTCACTGACGCCTTTTCAGTGTAGCCATACTCTCCTTGCATCAGGGTCACAGAAGGTGACACTTAATTTACCTCTGTCATAATGGACACAGTGTCTGTTGCATGCATAATTAATCAATCACTGTTTTCCACACAGACGACAGCTTGACGCCTGTCCTCACCTTGTCTTTGAATGCGGGTTCCGTTCACATAATACTGCGAAACACACTCATGAGAGACACGCACAAGAGCGGATGAGAATCACACCATGATGTTTCAGGATGAGAACCACTGTGCGTTGATAAGAGAAGCCAAGCAGGAGTGAAGCAGGTTATCACAGGTCTGACAGCCAGCTATCACGCCTATATTCTCTTCTTGCGCTGCATTTGGAGAGCTGCAGGTGCAATAAAACTTAAATACAAAATACACCACGCTCTCTAGCAGCAAGGGATCTTCTCCAGCCCACTAAAAGGGCTTGGAAAAGAGGCAGGCGGTACACAAGGGTGAGATACTATATGTCTACTCCTTCTATTTTTAACTCAGAATTTTAATGAAACATCCCTCTTAGTGCCCATGAGCCCCCCCCAACGAATTAATTGAGTTGAAACAGATTTAGGCGGTAGAATGAAATGAATGCAGAGATTAATATTACAGAGAGAGGAGATGATGTGTTACAGGAGTCTCTTCAGTTCGGGCAGCACACTGTGTGAGGATGGAAGTGATGAGCGCTGTTGCTAAAGCACGCAATTACTGCATAAGATGACACAGTGTGAATCTGCTCGGTAATTAGCCCCATGTTTCATGCATAGGATAACACTTTCTTTAATCATCAGGGCCAACTTGATTCCTTGATCCCTACGTTCACTTTACACAGTCTTCCTCAATTTAACATGAATTTGATATTTCACTAAGCATTGTTTTGATGCAGTTTGGATTTTGAATGAATCATAGAAAAGAAAAGAAATCACAATAATGCTGAAGGGAGCACATCAGGGAAATCACTTTCACGAGATGTGTGCTCACTCCAGCCCACAGCAAACAAGGTGTAGTCCACTGTCCACTGTCCAGTGAAGCCAGTGAGGGCAGTGAAGCCAGCAGACTAGTGAGGCCAATGAGGGCACTGAGGGACAATTGATTTTACAGTAGGCTAGGTCGGGGAGGTGATGTGGATGTTAAACACAATGGGGATAGTGCTCACGGATGGTAAACAAATATTTGACAGCAGGAGCAGCACTCGGCTGTCTCTGTGGCGTGTTTGCAGCGTTGCAGGAGTTGTCTCGGCCCCTAAGTGCCCAGTTTGACGGCCTGTCTGCGTCCGCGGAGAGGAAGCGCTGCTGTAATTGGCTTCTCAATGAAGGATCATCAGCAGCTCCCCGGGGGCTCGGCGGACTGAAGCGTGGCGCTGCTCTCTCAGCCGTTCGCTGGCCGACTTTGAACGCATCTTTGCTCGCCTCTCGTCAAGCAAACAAGTGGGCAGGGACGGAGCACCGCCGCTCTGCGCCGGGAGGTCGTCGTGTCTGTCCGCGACGCGGAGTAATCGCCAAAAGTTGAACGCGAGATTTACAACATGAGTGACCTGGAGGACGACTTCGCCAAGATCCTGCTGCTAAAGGAGGAGAGGATACGGGACTTGGAGAGGCGCCTGGCCGACAGAGAAGACGAGATTCATGAGCTGAAGAGGAAACTACACAAATGTCAGTCTGTTTTGCCGAGCGCTCAACTTATCGGACCGAGGACCCGCAGGGCGCAGGGCATCTCCGCGGAGCCCCAGACGCACCAGGACCTGTCGAGGCAAACCTTTCGGAAGTACGCCAAGTCCGACTGGTAAGCGTCGGCACTTCGCTGCCCGTGTGTCAGCTTTGTGTCCCACCTTGAAATGTCTATCCGACTGTGATTCATTCCCTTATTGAGCCCGAACCCCAGAGGTTCGAGACGTGATTTAAAACTGAATGCGCTTGATTTATGGCACGTCCGCAGCATCACACCACCACAAAGCCCCGTTTCCTGCCTTCCTGCTCGTTGTAAAGGGGCGATGAATGGGCGAGCACTTTCATTCTTGGGGCCGATGACGCAGCTCCAAGACGAGCTTTAGAAAGAGCTTCTAATTGATCGGATCCATCACGCCGGTCCCACAGGATGCAGACGGGAGGAAGTGCGATGCATTATTGGCTTTTAGTAGCTGGACGCCGAGGACCCGAAGTGCATGTCTGAGGATATTTAATACCCCATTAGAAAAGGCTTTGTTTGACCATATGCTTCCCCCATCACCTCCAGGTGCTCTTTTTAGCTGTCCTGATATTGAGACAGTTAGGAGTCTCGTTAGAAGATCCCATCGTCTCTCCTCAGTCTACCCAGCTTACTATTACTGTCAGAAAAAAAGTTCTTTGTTTGTCATTTCTTAAAATCTCATTGGGCGATAGGCTACCTCTCAGTGTCATAATAAGAGAAACTGAGGCACGAGTGATGTCTTTTCCTGGTTTTACCGCATGCCAGTAAAATGATGTAATTCCCTGAATTTATCTGAGTGTTCTACCTGTTCTAAGGTTTGTCTTCACCCACATCAGTCATAAATCCACATTGCTCTTGTTTCGCAATAATCTCACCCTGTTAACATTGTTTGTCTAAGTACCAACAATCATCCCTACGATACTGCGGGAGTATTGATATCAAGGCATTGTGACATTTGATTTGGTCATGATGCCATCGTGATAGGCTGCCTGTTATATTTCCATCACACCCGCAGAGGGGCAGAAATCACTCTGCTGTCTCAATTAATGCAATGGACATTGGGGTTAATTTTATTAAGGTGGCGAGACAATTTCCAATCTTCATTTGCCTTAATAAAGTGCAGGCAGGGGAGATCCTCACATGCACTCAGCTGATACTCAGTGTTCCTTCACACAAACCTGTGCTCAGTGTCCTGTGTAAAAAAAAAGAAAAAAAAGAACACAAAACAAAACAGTAAAACACTTAAGAGGGAATTATAGATCACGATTTAAGATAAATCGTGATCTATTTACGATAAAAAATGTACTATGACAGTTCGTTCTGAAAGGGGTTAACTCATTTTTCGGCCGACGAGGTTCAAGAAGTGACTGGATGGGCTTCAGTAACTGCACGTGTCTCACAAGGTAACTTGGTGCACTGGTGAGCACTGATGTGTGAATGGAGGAGGGCCTCCGCCAGCGCCTCTGGGCCGCCCGTGTGACCCTCCGTCTACCCCACCATTAGAGTCAGGACGTGGCACCAGCTCCCCGCTCATCGTATTACCGCAGCATGGGGCAGCGGATCCTCTTTCTATTGATCAGCAGAGGAAACCGGCTGAGCTGAATGGCCAGAGAGGTGAAATTTAAAGCGCGGAGGTGCTTTGAAGGACAGTGGGAGAGCTCTGCTGATGGTGGGAGGATGTGTGCATGCAAGAAAGCACAGCTTGTCCAGGTTCTGAAAGGAGCCCCTTTAATGCCCCACACCCTTTTGTGGACAGAGATAGAAAATATGTTTTAAATAACTGTAGAGAAAGGCTTTATGGGTTAATGGGATCAACATTACTGTGGCAGTATTGATATCATTTTATATAGTTAAAAACGTTGAGATGTTCAATTTTGTTGTGCAGTCCTGGCATTTATTAAGAGCTTTAATGGAGGCTATGCTGTGTATTGTGACAGGGCCTAAAAGAAACTGTGACATTAATAAGGTCAGCTCGTCTTTAATCCAACCGTGCATCATGAAATTAAAAAACAGTGATGAATTTGCAACTGGAGAAAGGCTTGTATGGGTTGATGAGGAGTTTGAGTGATTGACGAGGGAGCGCAAAAAGTCACCGCTGTTTTTGTCCCCAGAGTTGCTTTAGCCTCTACTTTCTGGACACGAATCTCAAAATGTGTAATGTTTTTACGTTGTTTACCACGCCTCTGATTTGTTTTCACACGTTACTATTTGCATTGAGCTGACTCCTCATCACTTTGGAATGTTCTGTTTGTTCTGTTTGGCCCAGACTACAGTGTGTTTTCTTCCCTGCGGAGCACAGATCTGCCCTCATGTCACTGCATTAACCCACCACAAGAGGGCACCTGTGCTCTTTTACTTGAGCGGCTGCAGCTGTCAACGGTTGTTTACTTGCCTTCTTTTGGGGAAAATGATTTTTTTTTTTAAAAAAACAACACACGCCTAGAGGAATCTTCTCCGGCCTTTTGCCCTCGCTGCCAGCATGCGCCTGCTTCCTTTCAGCGCCATAATGGCTGTGTAGCCTCAGTGACTCTTCATTCCATATGATTGTTCTTGGCAGTTTGTCCTCCTGAGAAATTGTCCAGAGCGCGGGAGGCCAAGAGCTGCTCGCCCTGCTTCAGATGACTCAGTGGGATGGCGTGGACAGACACCACAGCACGAGGATGAGCCGCATTGGTGTTGACATATCTGTATCTGCTTGACCAATTGCAGGATTATCCTTTTTTTGGTCACATTCATTGTGATAAAAATGAACAGTTGAGGCAAAGCGGGATTATCCTTCTCCACGTTATGTATGAGGGCATGATTGGGGTCAAATGCAACATTGCATTTCACAATCAAATACTGTATGTCGTTTGATACAAACTAATCAGCAGAGTCTCCTTCCCCAATAAATGTTCTCTCTTTTTTTTTTTTTAACCTTAAGTCACACCTTCAGCTTCCATTAGGGCTCTTCTATTTGCAGGTATGATGACACGATTCTCCGGGTAGTGGCTTCCTCGCTGAGTCCATAATTCATGTGAGCTGAGCGCGCCTCTGCGTGGAGGGGCAGACTGCACTGTGCCGCGGATTCCTGTAGGCGCCCTTCTCGCCATGCGCCCTCTTTGGGTCGCAGCGCCTGACGCATCTGGGGAGGACGGTCCTCCGCTGTCACACCGCCGGGGGGAGGGAGGGAGAGCCGGAGAGAGAAGCGGCGAGGTAGAGAGGGGGGAAACTTTGCGTGGTCGCGGTTGAGGCGCGTTCACCTCTACCGAGCGAACATACCTTCAAATTCCCGACATCCGCTGGTGACGGAGAGCGAGGAATCCCCCTCAGCAGAGAGAGAGAGAGAGAGATAGAGAGAGAAAGGGAGAGAGGCTGCATCCTCTGGAGCCGTCCATGCCGGATAAAGTTTCTGAGCAGCGTGGCAGAGGAGAGTGGATCAAGGCTGAGCTGTGCATCTTCCATTAAACTTAGTGGGAAGTCGCGCGTCGAATTGAAATGGGCACCTTGCGCGACCTCCAGTACGCGCTCCAGGAGAAGATCGAGGAGCTGCGCCAAAGGGACGCGCTCATCGACGAGCTGGAGCTGGAGCTCGACCAGAAGGACGAGCTCATACAGAGACTGCAGAACGAGCTGGACAAATACCGCTCCGTCATCAAACCGGCAACCCAGCAGGTCCACAAGCAGAACGAGCTGCAGGAGCAGCAGCGCACGAAGAGGCAGGCGATCTCGGCCGAACCCACTGCCTTCGACATCCAGGACCTTAGCCATGTCACCCTACCTTTCTACCCTAAGAGCCCAGAGTAGGTGTCCAGATTACAAAAGGCCAGATAATGTTCACTTTATTTCTTGGTTAATTTTGCATTGGTTGTCGCGCTCTAGTGTGAGTTCATACACCTTTTCGTCACCTCCCTGAACCTGGTGCAAAATTGGACGTGTTGCGCAGCAGGTAGCACCTGTAGCGCAGACATTACATGGGTGAGGTTGAGCTCTCCAGCACACACACACACACACAGATAACTGACGCTGTCGTCATTGCCAGTAATCGATAAGATTATCAGCGGCCTCAGTGACAAAAGGCCTGATTATAAACTAACAAGAGAAATGCCGTCCAGTGGCAGAGAATTACAGGTTTACAAAGCTGATGATGGCAGCTGTCCTGTGTGTTGCTCTGTTGCGTGTGACTCTGTTTCATTCAAGCTGTAATTGTATGGCAGGCGTTCCTCACAAACTCTCTGTAGATGCATGTTTACCTGATGCTCTCTCTCTCTGTCCCTTCCTCAAACACACTTCTTTCCAGCTCAATTTAGTCTGCAGCAGCAGGTCTGCCTCTCTAACTGTCTCAAAGTAGCCCCCTGTTGTCAGATAAACTGCTGCAGCTTGATCTTTCATGCCTGCGAACCAACATAAGGACACACTGAATATAATCAGTAACCTAAAAAACAAATCCACTGCAGAATTTGGATTTAGATTATGGGTGCATTATCTACCTTTTAAATCCATTACAGCGTGAGATGAAATGTTTCTGTTATCTGCAGAAAGAGCGGATGTGTCAGATATGACTGTTATCATTCTGTTGATACACAAACAAACAGAGCTCCAAGGATTTCGTCAAATAAAATTAAAAAATGTAAGTGCTTATTTGTCGGAGCTGCGAAGACCATTAATCTTTGTTCTACCCGTCAGCACAGGTGAAAATGGCGGAATCTTTTTTTGTGTGCCTCTGTCGGAAATAAAGGTGAGACTCAGGATGCTGGCTTGTATATGTGAAAGACAGCAGAATGATCGTTTTATTGATAATCTTAATCGTCCAAAGCTTTTACTCTCGTTTCCATCGAGAGATTTCCCAAAGAGGCTTTTAGTGAGGACTTGACAGGAAAAACAAAAACAAAATCTCCAAGAGTGGTCCTGTGCTCTGACCTTTTTTGAACCTACAATGAGGGGTTTGGTGTCTCGGCTTTTAAATAGATTCGGTGCAGTTGCCTGTCAGTTATGAGAGTGGTTTTAAAGACTGCATGGTTTCTGATGATTATCCTCAATGAATGGATGGATGATGAACTCTGGTCACAGCCCCTGAATGGCGGCTTAGAAATTTCTGCTGAGCGTCTGCCACACCTCTTCAGCACCTCCATCGCGCAGAGAATGGGAATTGTGTTTCGTATATCTTCTAGTAAGTGGATACATTAAAAAAAAAAAAAAAAAAAAAAAAAGTGGCAACTCAAAAGGAGAAAGCCCATTAAATGCAAATGATATTCTCTTATGAGTTCGGCATTATAGCGATCTTAAATTCAGTTTGTTTGGACATCTGCGGTTGAGCGACTTGCAGAAAGAAGTTCATGTTTTTCTCTCGGAAGGTGGCGATCAATTTGAAGCCTGTTTCGCTGGGTTTTTTTTTTCCCTTCTTCCCGTCAGCTGTGTCGCCTGAAACCATGTTGCAACGGTCTCACGTCACTTTTGTTCACTAGAGTGTTCTTTTCTGGCTTTTGTTATTGCTTAAGGAAGAATAGCAAGCACCTTCAGTTCCATTCATTTTGCTTTTGTTATTGGAGTTTATAGAGCGTATGGGATCTGGCTGAATGTTAATATTTATGTTTCATTCTCACCCACTTTATCCTCTTCACAAGGCCCGTTCCTTGTACACTCCATCCCTGTCCCTCTGTCTGCCTCTCCCACTTTTCTGCCACCCCTCTTCTCTTTTCCTCGTAAAAGAGCATATTTTTTCCTTTTAAGGAAGGCTGAACTTGCACAGTCCCGAACTTCACCAGTGTATGAAGGAAAATATATCAACCTCACAAAGGAGAGGCAGGCAGATGTTTTCACAAGGGTCTGGTTGGAGGACGTTGCTCCGCAGTGCTGTCACAGGCTCGGGTTGTGGGGTCTGATCAGGGTGGAAAAGGCCAAGAGTCTCACATAAACGTAACAAAACAGGGTCAATGACGTAGATTTCCTGTTAGTTTACTTAATTCAGCGTAGGGTTCTACAATATTTTAAAGCATCACCACCCAAAAAGGATTATAAACCTAATCGGAGTCTAAAACTCGTCACTTGATTGCACCTTTATTAAGCTTTACTCACTAAACGAGAGCTTAAATCTCAAGCACAAGGATGTTTTTGGAAGCACAGTGCACATTTGAAGATAAAATGTTTGGTGGGAATTTTAAAAATAGGTGCAGTTTCTCCTATTTGTTTCCATGGGTAACTTATTATGAGTCTCAAGGGCAGAATAAAAGTGTCAAATAAGGATCCTTCTGATCATCCTGGTGAAAAATGGTTCAAATTGATTGTTAGCCATATCTGTAAATTCCCTGTTATTGGAGTCTCAATTCTCCTTAAGAAGTCTGTTAACGTCGCCCAAAATAATTTCTTAAATGTCCACCAGAGACAGGGAAGCCGAGACATTAATCCAGAGTGTAAGAAACATCCCAGACAAATCAAGCAGAAATCTTTTCCACTTGTTTGTATTTAATAAGGAATCTGTTTTTCATTTGATTGTGACAACTCGCTGGTTTTTAGAGATCCAGCTGTGGGGGGGATCTGCAGAGCTTGAAACCTTAATTGAAAATTCCTCAGATTTGTGTCCAAAAAACATGTCTGTCTGAACCTGTCAGTGATATTGTATCGCGCAACTTGAGACACAAAGCCCAAAACAATCAGACGTTCTGTGTGAATGTAGATGCCGGTGTACTGTAAGCTGAAATGCCTCACAGCTGCTTCTTGGCAGCATCTCTCTCACTTTGAACAGTTTTTCCATCTGAGAGTGCCACACTTTTTCTTCACAGATTTGATGATGTGTCTCCAGACGCAATGCAAAAGCATCCATGAGAACTCAAATGTTCTCAGACATAACCACAGAGTTTAGCACATAAAAAAGATCTCGGGGCAAAGTTGATATTGTATAAAGCGAGTCGCTGAAGTCGTGCTTGTGTGGCTTTGTGTGTGTGTTTGCGAGGTTTGTGAGGATGGTGCTGCAGGCTGACAGCAGGGCAGAGAAGCCTGTGTGTGGTGGAAGAGCTGCTTCATAAATGCCTCCCAGGTTATTTGCTCTCTTAGCTCTCAGCTCCTCAGGTGATCAGTTTCCTAAAAGGGCACTGAGCACACAAAAGAAGGCATTTCACCGCTGCCTTCTGTCGAGTGTTAGAGTACTCGCTGTCTTTTTTATGAATTGGGGTATGACAGCTTCAGAGGTTCCCTTGTTGGATTAACCTTGATACGTATTATTAACCCCATTCATCCAGCTGCCACTGTCAGAACCTGCCACGCAGTGCTCAAACTCAGACCGCTGATGACATGCTTCAAGTGAATGAGTGATCCTCACCACTGTTTAGAATCAGGTCAGAGTTTCTCTCCCTGTCTCTTCAATCCTCTCTGTGTCCGAGAGGATCAGACTAATGCTCACTCTGATGGTTGTAAGCCTCGTTGTGTCTGCTTCACCCGTTGATGTCGACACTTTTATGGAAAAATCTCGGTCAATGGTAAACGACGAGCGTCTAATGTGTCCTTCTTGATGAAAATGATAATTCATCATAATTTGGCCTTTTGCATTGTTGCCTCCGTTTTCCCTCGCTTCTGCGTTGAGAACGTCAATAATGGGCTCTTTTAGCTAAACCAAACCTTGACAGCTGCTTTGGTAGTTACATTTCCCCCCTTTGTTGGATAGTCATTACAACAGATACAGTATGTACCTGTGGAATGCCCTAATGACGCCGCAGTCTGAAGGCTGACTTAGAAAAGCACCCATGAATGGCAGCATTGTGCCTCCATTAGGCTCCAGTTTTGTGATTTATTGACTTGCAGGGGATGAAAAGGTTTCACCTTGATGCCTTTGAAACAAAGATATATGTTTTGAAAAGACAGGGATACATTAATCACCAAGAAATAGGGAGCATGTGTGCCCTGAGCTGGTCAGGGCATGAACATCTTTCACTGGATTGCAGAGAATAAACATGTTTTCAAACCTGGTTTTTCAAATGTTTGATACTTTTCCCCGGTTCCTCGTCATGTATTTCTACATGGACATGAGCACTGTATGAAATTGTGTGTTTGGATGGGTACCATCTCATTTTGTTTCACCTTGTTTCCAGGTCAAAGGATCTGATCAAGGAGGCCATCTTGGACAATGACTTCATGAAAAACCTGGAGCTGTCGCAGATCCAAGAGATTGTGGACTGCATGTATCCTGTCGAGTATGGAAAAGACAGCTGTATCATTAAGGAGGGCGATGTGGGCTCCCTGGTGTACGTCATGGAAGGTAAAAACACAAACGTAAAAGAAAGACTGGAATAACACTAGGAAAAAAGTATTTAATTGGATCTGAATGGCTTCTTCGTTACAATGAAGTAAAAAGAGACTGTTTTTTCCATAACCAAGAAAAAAAGCACTGGTGGTACACACTGTTGGTGCCCTGATGACATTAATAGTACTGGCACTGTTGGGCTCTGTGTAAAGGGCATTTTTGCTTCATGATTTGTGACAGGTGACACTGCCATAAAATGCTCAGAGAGCCATCGGGCCCGGCAATTAATATGACCTCTGGGAAAATGGCCTCATTTAATGCTCGCACAGTATAATTGATCATCATATAGAGGTTAACTGTGATATTTACAGACATAACATAGATAAGATATGAAATGCTATTATTGCTCCTTCCTTCACCTAAACCTTTATAAACCTTAATTTAACTCATACGTGGGCAGTGCCACAATTATAATGTTGCAAAACCTTTCAACAATGAACAATGAGAGGGTCGAGGAGAACGAAGACACTGAGAAGCAATAATCTTGAATAGTTTTGTGTGGTATATAGGCAGTGGTATTTAAAGGTTAATTTTACTAGG
>KV751325.1:9307522-9338258 GCA_001698575.1 Mola mola
TTAGATTATGGGGTCGGCAAGACATTCTCATTGGCCCGAATATCGCTAGTAATAGAAGTGTTTGAGCAAAATAATGAGATGAGATTTTGTCAAACTAAGAGGGCATTTTTTTATTGTTTAAATACTCTTTCATTCCATTATACTCTGCTCATTTGGCAACTCTTCAAGCACAGGCAGGTAGAATTTGTCACATTTGAAATGACTACAGAGACAGGAAGTCGATAGGAGAAGTGTTACGGCTCCCTTCTGTCTTCATTTGGTCTTTAATGAGTCACTGGGTGTGAATTATGAAGTCTTTTATTGCACATCTGAGGACTGTGACAATAAAGGTTATTGTTTTAGAATCTCTCTCGCTCAGTCACTCAGTTGATTATTCGTATTGATTAGCAGACCAGCAGTAGTCTTTTGCTCTGGCGTCAACTATGACTGAGATCAATTCTCCCATGTTGTAGAAGCAAGTGCAGTTATGTCAAGTGTAATGATTGGTTTGGGTTATGGACATTAATGGTGGTACTTTTATGGACCTTCATGAGCAAATACTTGCTGAACAACATTTCCCTCAGCCTTTTCTGCTAATTAGCAATCGTAGCATGCCAACACACCTAACTAAGAACAACAAGTGTACCTGATAAACATCAGGTATACACTGTCCTATATGTCTTGCAGTCTCATGACCCACATGTTGAGCATTTAAGTAAGCATTCATGCTCTATAAAAGTAAAATACTCTTTATTGTAGTGTAATAAATATGAAAGAGACATTTTTTCTGTTAAAACTCCTTCAAGCATGCTCTACATAAAAAAACTCTGCTATGAATTTTGTAATATTTACATTATTTAAGATTTCCTACATTTGATTATTTTAAAAAACCCTGAAATGGGACTGGAAAACACCTTTTTCTCCCTCGTAGAGACATTGTGGATCTAGGAACCACAGGCCTTAGGATTCCCCCCACCAAAGCTGTTTTCAGTTAGTGAAATCTCAGTGCGTATCATGATGGCTCGTGTTAAATCCTTATTGTACACCTCTAACAGACCGGAAAATTATCTTATTCAATGTTTGCTCAGCACCGGCTCATTACAGGTAGAGCGACAGGCTTTTGGGATATGATCTACCCTTTGTGTCCATTGGGGTGAGCATATGATAGTTCATACAACAGTAATAGGGGCGGCTGTGGCTCAGATGGTAGAGCGGTCGTCCAGTGATCGGAGGGTTCCCGGTTCGATCCCCGACCCTGCAGTTAACATGTCGAAGTGTCCTTGAGCAATACACTGAACCCCAAATTGCTCCTGATGCTGCGCCATCAGTGAATGAATGTGTGAACGGTTAATGCTCCTGATGAGCAGGTGGCGCCTGCGAGGCAGTTACTGCCACCAGTATTTGAATGTGTGTGTGAATGGGTGAATGCAAAACCTGTGATGTAAAGCGCTTTGAGTGGTCAACAATGACCACCTGAAAAGCGCTACATAAGTACAGGACATTTAAAGAGCAGCGTGAGCGTATGAGCAGGGGGCTCCTGCTGAGCGCAGGAAATAACCAGAAAAAGGTGTAATCTAGTTAATTTGTATGAACCCACACTTCCATGGAAAAAGGCTGCTTGAAAACTGACCTTTAAGTACCGTTTAAATGCAGGACTTACTTAAACTTACATTGTGACTATTGGTATTTTTTATTGTGGAAAATCATTTTGTGCCTGTTCAGTTCTACCTCTTATCTGTGGATGTCAGATATGCAAAACATGTAACTGACATCATGAAAATGAAATGCAAAACATTCCATCTTGTACAACAAAGGTTAAAGCGAAATGTTACATTACATTAGATGCTGTACAAACACAGGGACTCATTGACTATGAAGGAAATTAGAAATCCTCCACTATTGTACCTCTGTGCTCTGTGAGTTATGCTGAAATAGGGTTGAAAGAGACATTTGCAGTTTTCACAGTAAGCCAGGACGCGTAGCTCTAAACACAGAGCTAAACTCACCGCTGGTCTCTTCATGAATCCTGTAGGTAGTGAGTAGACTGGAGTGCCTCGCTGAGACGAGCGCTGTGTGTTGACAGTGCAAGAGGTGATTTGTTCTGCTATGTCACAAATGAGCGCGTCACACTGACATGACGAATAGGTTTGTTAGTGCTCGACAGAAGGAGCGGCACAAATGATACCAATCTGTAAGAGAAATAATCGCTGAGGGGCTCGGTGATTTCCTCTTTGACAGCGATAGAGCATATGCTGTAGCGTAATTGGAAAAAGGGCTCCAATTCAACTGTGATCATATGTCACTAATATCAAATGTATGGTTAATTATTACCCATGTCCAAATCCTTAGTGTAAGGCCTTTCATATTTATCTTCAGAGAACATTTAGATGCCCTTGATTCTTTTCTACTACTCTCCCCTTTCTTTTTTGTTCTCTCATGTCGCAGCCTGCGGCTCACCGTTTTTGCATCGAAAAAAAAAAAGTTAAAAGCAAGAGGTCAAGGAGTGACCACTTTGTGCCAAGGTCTGTGAAAGCCCAACGCAGCCTGCGACTTTATAATCTGCGCTGACAGGACGGCTGACGGTGCCGTGCCATGTCAAACACACGCTCATTTTATTAACAAACGAAGTGTTCAGCGCTCAGGCAGTGGACTCATTTCTCATTGAGACTTGGCAGGCGAATCATTAACACTTTGCCACAGGGCTGACACTGTTTATCATGCATGCATGGAACCATATGAGACACAATTAAATCAGAAAAAAGTGTGACGATAATAGGGTATACCTCAAATATCTCACTTTCTTGAAATTCTGCAACTTTCCCCTAGTGAAAAACTGATGTCAGAAATGATCAAAATGTACCCCTGAGTGGTTAAGCAGTTCCTGCAGATGTACCTGTTAATTAAAAATCAGACAGAACACACTGGATCCAGGTACCGACTTGCTACAACAACGACACCCCCTGCCTGGCCGTCACCGACGTAATGAATGTTTGTTGTATTTTCGTCGCATCCGCTGGGCTGTAATTGACACCAGCCCTCCAGAAAATACTGATTCCCACTGAGACAAGACCACATGTTTCCATGGAGATGAGGGAGGAATTTTGATTGGCTGTGTCATCCACAAAGACCCGCACAGGTGGCTAATGATTATAATAACTTGTACAATCACATTCAATTACTATCAAGTACTTCCTCTACAGTAGAACGATTATCCTTAATAGTCGTCATCTACTCCATCTAATGCGCTCGTAAAAATAGGCGGTTTCACTTTTACCATTCTTCCAGGAACATGCTGCATTTGGAGTGTTGACACAGAGCTGAATACAGAGCTTTGAGCTCGATGAGATAATCCAGCTGCACTTACATTAACGCTGAATAATACCATACAAAAACGTGTATGTGATCATTTGTTGTCATGTTTGTGTTGTCAGGTGGAATGATTAAGATTGTGCCACTTCTGAACATTAGGTGTCAGATGAAAAATCAAAAGTTGTTTATTTTCATCATTGATGAATCTGCCAATTGTTTTCACAATGAATCAATATTGAGTTTTCTATTAGACAATTTTTGCATATTTGAAATGAAGCCAAGACATTTTGCATTTAGAGAAGATGTTTATAGAGAATTTAGATCGTTTTTAGATCTGTAGGTAACGATTCTTATAACTATAAATCAATTAATCATTTACTCTAAGAAGTGCCATTAAATAATGAAAAAAATACTGATCAGATTTTGTCAGAGCCCAAAGTGACGTCAGATTGCTTCTTTTACTCCAACCAACAGTTTAAAACCCAAGGACTCTTCATTTACTGCCAGAAATGTCAAAGAAAAGCAGCAGTTTCTGACGTCTAAGAAGTCAGAGCGAACAATTTTGCTCAAAACAAGACTGAAACAATTTGTCGTTCATCAAAATGGTTGTCGATTAATAAAATGCAATTTTTTTTTAGATCGGCTAATCAGCTATTCAATTAATCTTTGCTGCTCTATTAATTTTCACTGACAATGTCGACCAAGTTACTCGAGGATTATTTAAATTATTGCAGCTTATTGTTTTCCCTTTGAGATTATTAAAATAAATGGTTTAGTGTTGTTTACAAAAGGGTAAAAACTTGGGCTGTTCTTCTGTGTCTGCTCATACTAGCTTTGTGTTAATGTTTTCATATTTTCTTTAATGATTCCTCCTTGCCTTGTGTCTTCCTTGTAAACAGTCAAATAAAAGATATAAGCCTAGCCAGGCAGATGCAGGTATTTTTGATATTCATTCCAAATTCTTCTTTCGGGTAGTGCGACCTGTCTGCCCTCACTGTATATTTAATAGTTTTACTTAGTGTACAGGTGGAGCTGACAGAAAAATGTGTCAGCTTCAAACCCCATGTGTTCTTGGAGAATTGACATTTTCTGACAGGCTTACCCTATTCAGTGCGAGCATTGATGCACTGTAGCCGTTTTTATTCATGCAGAGGTGTTCGGGGTATTGGAGAATACGTCCAGGATTTCACATTTTCACTATATGAATTGAATGGAGTCCCAATTATTTTATTTGACCCGTTGTTAGGGAAGACAAACATAACATTCTGACAGATTTCTCCAAGAAGACTTGAAGTTTAAAGTTAGGTGTGAATGGCATCCTTTAATGTTTGAATGAACGAAAGGAACAGGAATGTGCTGTTTTGAGCCTCATGCTGGACTGTTATTTTCCTTTGACTGCTGCTTTTACTGATACAGACCTGTGAATAACAATGAAGAGCACTGTTGCCTGGTGCTTCTCTCTGTAAGAGAAGTAACAGTTTTTTTTCACTCCTAAGATGTTTAGTAAACATGGCTGTGTGTAGAAGCATTAAAGATTGATCTGCTTGAGTATATCTTTAATCAAATTCAAACAACGTAGGAAAATGAGACGCACATGTGTGTGTTTACATATGCTTTCATGGCCTGTTCGATCCTGTGTTAAGCCCCTTTAGAATCTACTCGCACTAGAACCTTATCACCTCTCCCTCACCTTGTACTTCACAGGCTGACTTAAATGCTGACATGAAACCTGATTTATAGAGCTCAACAGCCGCTTTTATACTTGTTTCTTACTGATTATGGAGCCTTAGTAGAAAGTGTATAAGTTCTTCAACGTACCAAGTATCCTATTTCAAACTGAGAGCAAACTGAGATCGCAAACCTGGATCAAGGCTGAACAAGCCCTGCTCCCACCCCAAAGTTAGTATGATGTTTAAGTTCCTTTACTCCCAAAAACATGTGTCTAGAGTTTGAATTTGTCTCGATAATGGGTGTGGTTAATTCTATTTTTTACAGTCTTGAGCTTTGAACATTTCCAGTGATAGAAACAGGTAAAATGCCCTATGTCAAATAATAAAAATAAACGCTGAAAAACATTTTCTAACCATGGAACCATGGCCGAAAAGCGCCGAGTTCCAGGATCCAGATCCTGATCACCTACAACATTTCATGGGATCAAAGTTAGGTCACATCAACCAAAAACCAGCGTAAATACCCACCGTACTGCAGAGTGAGACATGGAAATGGATCCCATCCTTTCCCATCTACAACAAAAGCCAGAAATCAGTGGGTGTTGAATATGTGTGAAATATCTAAAACCTGAGGTTTTTACATCGCCCACAAACTGCCTTTCAAGCGAATCACAATGATAAAACGGTATATGCATGTCCTCTTCTTCTCTTTCCAACTTGCACAGGCTCATAGCTATGCTGATGGGACAGATTCCTTCACATGGGTTTTATTTGTTTGTACCACAAGGAAAATAATTTTTAACCATTTTGGTCAGAGGTTTTATACCCTCTCTGTGCTGAAGCATCATTTCAGATTGGGGACCCTGGGACAATCTCTCATCCATTTGGGGTTCATGGAGTAATTCGTTTTGGTTTAGGGGTCCTTGATGTTAAAAAGTTTGAGGGACAAAGTGATTGAATGTCGCTGCCTGACGTTCTGATTGCGGCGACGCCTTTACGGACTCCCCCACTCCCCTGTGCAATTGACTGTAGCCACCTTCGTGCTCTCTGGCCAGTGAGGCAGAGCAAAGGGGGATGGGCTCCAATCTCACTTTGAGCACAGCATACAGATGTAATCAACAGGAGCACCTGAGTCGGCGTCAGAGGTGTAAAGGACACAATACAAAGCAAATTAGAAGCCCCGTCTCGTGTCACTACTCTAACACTCTGCTCTTAAGAAATGATTGGCCTGTCGCTGTATTTTTTATGATATACTTGCATATTAAAAAGCTAACATGAAACTAAACATCGCATTTGGTTACAGAAACATGAGTGCACAAGCCCACTGCACTGCATTGTTGCCTGGCAACTTAATTAATGCAGCCGAGTAAAGTAAAATGTTGAGCCTCACAGATTTTGGTTTGATTGGTCCTGGAGAATACAGCACGTAGCCAACATTCAATATAACAAATGCTGCCTATTTTGTCCTGACAGCACTGTACATCTGTCAATTTTATATTAATAAAAAACTGTGCTGAGACTCATACTCACCCCTGCTGCTGAAAAGGCAACCTGGGAACTCAGTTTCAGCTACCTGGACCTGAAATTGAATTTGAATATGTACATGTAACATGACATGCTAATGCCATTATTACCTCACGATTGAGCCACATATAAGTGAGCCTCCTCAAAGCTGTCGGCTCTTGTGATAAATGTAATGAGGCTTCTGGTGGAAGTTTATCATGGCGCCATCTGGGGAAAAGGTAAGGGGTCTATTATTGGGATGACATTTAAACAACAGTAATTGCACAAACATGGACGGCTCAGAAGGAAATGCCAGGATCAGGTGTTTGTCTGTCCACTTTTACCATTGTAAAGATGGTTTTGGCTGTAAAACTGGCCTGACCACTGGAGATGGTGGTATTCCCTTTTGTGCATTCAGTAGAAAAACATACGACCACCAGTGTGAGCTTCTCCACATCAGGCCAATACATTCCCGCTGGTGGGATGTTCTTTTGGTTGTGAAACCGGAAACAGTATGGCAGCTATTTGGTAACAATTTCATATTAGAGTACTCTAAAGTGGGTTCATGATGAAGCTGAGGATATTATATAATGATTACAGATTGGTTTATTTGATTTAAGGGAATTTCGTTAACCCTTTTACCTCCACGTTGTTTAATCACAGTTTCATTGTCAGAACATCAACTGACATCATTTCAACCCCATTCCAACGTGGAAGCTCGGTCATGTGCCTGCCGGGATGCAACATAGTTGATCATTGAATCCCATAATACAGACGCCATGGGTTCCCAGGGTCGTTGGCAATAAGGCAACAAAATTGCTCCTTTAAAACCAAACAGAATTTAAGTGAGAAAGAGAGAAACATACGATGCGCTTCAAGGATAATGAACAAAACATTAAATAATCATTTGCATATATTACCTATACTGCAATGATCCAAAGCTGGATCAAAATTGGGTGAATGTTTCATTTTAAATGTTCAAACACAATCCAGAAAGAGAAGTAAATAATTGCAAATTGCATGTGATTAATGTAAATGTTGTGGAACATTTACATTAATTCCACTGCTGCCTCAGATGTCAACACAGAGAGTATTAAAATATTTAAACGGACGCCTACAGTACGTGCATGATTCCTTTTTTTCCTTTGACTGACGGCGTTGTTGATGCACCAAGCATGAAAAATCCATTATTCTGAAAGACCCTGCAGGAAACATTTCTTGCTTTTTGCCGTCTTCCAATTAGATTCCAAATCAAAGCTGAGATTCCAACTGTGAATCAATGCAAAAAATCCACAGATCCGCCCCCTGTCAGAAATGTACTTTTTTTTAAATTCATGAAACTGCTGAAAAAACTGAAGACAAAGAAGCAGAAAAAAAGCAATATACAATTCAACAGTCTCTCCAGGATTTTGTTTTACATACAGCAGGGTGATCTGAAATACTTTTATCAGGAACAATATAACTTCATCTAATGTGTTGTTTACTGTTTGTGCAAATAACATGTGTGTTGAACACCAATTCCCTCACATATAGTATGTCAAGGAAAGTGTCATCCTTCCTGAACACAAAGTGAAAATACTCTTTTTCCTTTTCGCTTATTCACTGTTTTCCTCGTCACTTTCTTCCTCTAACGCACACACACACACACACAGATGCACACACAGGTAAGAGTTATCAGTTCAGATCCAGAATGCTAAAATATGAGACCGGAGGCTCGAAGATTTTCCTCCATAAATCCTCCACACGTTTTAACGACTGACCCCAATCCGTCCTCTGGTCGCCATCTTTTTCTCCTCATGCTTATTTTTTCTTCTACCCTCTCATTCCCTTTTGTTGCTATTCACCCACCTACCCCTTTCATTCTCTTCTGCCTTCCTTTCCCATTCACCCTCCCGCTGTCTTTTCTTCTCCTCTGGTTAGTGTGATGTGGTCTTTGTTTTCGTCCCCTGAACTCTAACGTAAGAACTGACGCCTGTTTTCACTCTACAGCGGCTGATACCTCTGTGCACAAATGAATGAATAATTTGTGAACGATCCCTCAGCCTTTATCCGCTTTGTGACTAAGCTGCCTTTTGGGGATTCCTCATCTGGAAAGACGATGAAAGCGGCATTCATGTGTGTGTGTTGGCGTGCGTTGGCGTGTCTGTGACATAAGAGCAGCGGAGGAGGAAAAAAAGACAGACATGAGCATCATTAGCGAATATTAAGCATGTGTTTGATTAAATTTACCTCGATTTAGATATACTGCGAACCTGTGTACTTGCTGCTGTGAGTGTGTGAGCATGTGCGTGCGTGAGTGGTGGCCATAGACCTGGAATAATGCCAAGAGTCTGCTGTGACTGGATAAGCTGTGTTTGCTGAGGTTTAGACTGGGGGATACAAGATAGGGAACAAATAATATACCGAGCTACAGTTACGGACAATTCCCTCTCCTCACCCGCATGCTAACATGTGCAAACACATACGCACGCACACACACACACACACACACACACACACACACACACACACACACACACACTGTACATTAGAATACATGTGAGAAAGCTGCAGAAATAAAGCGAAAACAACATCACTACCTGAAGAGAGTCTGTCAGTTTCCACCCGTGAAGGTTGTATAAACTTGGCTTTCACTGTAAACTTGCATACCTGAAGAAACACATCGAGCTTTGAATTGCCAGTCTATCAATCAGCGGTCAAGGTTCACAGTGAGGTCAAGGTTTGAAATACGGGTTTTCTTTTAAATTTCTCGTCTCACGGTAAACTCTTTGTCGAGAAAAAAATCATCTCTTTGATTGCCTCTGAGAAATACTCCCAACCCTGGTGTGGGAATTCTCACAATTTTTTTTTGCTGGTGCTGAAGCACAAAAACACTGTTATAAGCTGAAGGAGAATAATGCTGCTCTATGTTAGATATATTAACTTTTTCCAAAAATATTGCTCTCCAAACGCACCCACTGCCCAACCTAACTGACCGACTTCATCTCTAAATTAAAAAATAACTTACAAATATTCGGTGAGTTGGTCAGTCATCAGATTGCCATCCTGAAATACCAGAAGTTTGCTCACATTTGATAGGTTGATATGGCCAAATTAAAATGTATGTATATGTATGTATGTAAGTATAATTGGGAGAGCAGATTGGCCATTGTATTGTTGAAAATGTTCTACTCTTAGTTTTAGTGATCAGTTTGATTTGATGGGATGTTGCTTGATAGGAGTATAAAACACCAGCTGCATCATGTTACAATATGGTATGGATTCTTTGGACGAGCCAATATTTCACAATCAGTTAGATTTCAACTGGTGGTTTTTTTAGGAATCGAATTAAACTTGCCATCGTCTGCAATCCCCTAGTATTGTTTGGAAGTGGGTGGCGTGCACCTGGGTGGAAACTGTGAAACACGCATGTGGTAAGAGTTTCGAAATAAAGGCATATCCTTAACATAGTGTTATAGATTGATTATTTAACTTTCAATAGATTTGATTAGATCTCTGGTCAGCCAATCGATGTATCGTTCTACATCTATTAGTCATTACACCCTGACTGCTATATTTATCTGACTACTAATCCAATTGGAGACACAATGTTAGCTAGTCAGCCTCATGTGTTAATGTCAGGTCGGTGCTAAGTTAAGTCTCCCCCTGCATGGTAGCGACACGTCACTCCTGTTACTGTCCCCCAGTCAAAGTACTCTAGAACCAGTCCTGGTTAAAGATATTTTGGAATGATTTTTCGAGCCCAGGAGGTTAGATGACTCATGCAGGAGCAAGTACTTTTTTTTAAGAAACTCAAAGTTTTTTGGTCTGAAATGACAGGCTCAATAGCAATGTTTCAGTCAGTGGACTACTTTGGTAAAGACTGAAATGTCTCCAAAGAATCTACATTACTAAATGCAAGGATCTTCTCACGTTTCATATGGGGACATCATCAGATTATAAAATGTTAATTTTGTCAGGGTCCGCTAGTGTAAAGTGTCTGTCTGTCAGGGTCAGTCAGTGTTTCCCCTCTTGTTTTGAAATCCCTATGTGTCTATTCCCCACTTCCTGTCTAGTCTTGTCCCCCAGGTGTGTCTGATTATTCCCTCTCCCTAATGTGTCCCACCTGTGTCCGATTGTCTACCTCTCCCTCGGGTATTTAACCCCGTGTTCCCTTCCTCCTGTGCCAGATTGTCTTGTCTACCTAGCGAGCATTCCAGCATTTAATCATTGTAAGTCTCTTTGTGTCCGATCTGTATTCCGTGTTTCGATTACCGAGTTTGCTTAATCCTTATCTGTACTTTCGCATAAATTTAATTCCTGGTTTTGACCATTATTAACAAAACGACTACCGATTTAGAACGCTCCCTGTTGTTTCTGCATTATTGGATCTCCCAGATCTGGTACCTGATAATTTAACAATATATTAAAGTCAAATATCAACAAAAATAATGACATTCTTCCTAGCCTTGGTTTTACTTTGTGTTTACTCCTATTTTGGAAATGTAGCATGCTAAAACAATAAAAAGTGCCACTAGTGTGACTGTTTTATTATTTTTTTTTTTTTTATTCCTTTCATGCATGTAAATACTTTGAATTTATATTTCCTTTCTCATGATTGTGGTGATTCTATGGGCTACCGACGCGAGAGCGGGCTATGGAAATGAGTCTGGTCCGATACTTTAGCACCCCATACCATTTTTAATCTGCATTCTGAGTTTGAAGCTGTCTAATTAACTCTGGTCTGCATCAAAAGAAAAGCAGCAATATATGCACGTGGAACGGGCGCTAGGTGCTAATTGCAATGCAGTGTTTGGGTCTGTGAATACAAAGTGATCATTATTGTTTCCCCCTGCTCCATCTAAATCCAGAGCCTTTTATAATGTTTTAATAAAAGCTTAGATTGGAGAGGCACTCGAGAGATGGCACTTTAACTATCATGTCTCATCTCACCTGTCTTTTATTACTGAATGAAAGTAACCTTCAGTGTGAGGCTGAAAAGCTCTAAAAGTAGACATGAGTCACTTTTGTATGCTCTTGCTGAATTCCTGTCTCCAAGGTGAAATGATGTAAAACTGTTGAAATTGGCTTTCCTCCTTATATAGAACCGACTCAGTATTTGGTGCATCTCATAAAGCTCTTGTATACACAGCTGTGTCAGGATGCCTCAGCTGAGCAAAAAAGTGCTCTCAACTCAAATGATGTGATGTTCAGTGCTCACCTGTAGCATCAGGTGTCCTCCCACCTCTCTCATCCAGCCTTCTGACTTGTCTCACCTGAGTTCCCTTGGCTTAGCCCCGCTGTTTTGCTTTTCCTCTTCTTGCTCCTGCTATAAAAATGGCATACATTTAAGAAGGCTACTTGACGTCACTCAAATCCAACCTGCAGAGCGTTGCGCATACAAAACTGTCTGCTCTTGTCAGTTTTAAAGGATTGGTGGCACCTGTCTTGAAAAGACATACAGTATACACACACGCACAAAAAAGAATGGAATGTGAACATGTCCTCCTCTGACTTCAAATGGTGAGATTCTGGAAGCTGCAGATGGTTACACAGACTGCTCCACAAGTTTATTGACAGGAAGCCGAGAACACTCAACAAGCATATTTTGGGGAGATGAAGTGCCGCTCTGTGAAATAGGGATGGGGGACTCCGAGTAAACATCAGGCTTATGTGAACAGGCTGCACATCATCACATAGTGAAACAGGTCAGATCTGCTGTCGCTTTGAAATAAAGAAAATGCAAGAAATTTAGCAATATTAGCTAATGTTCTTTCAGTGGTGAAAAGGAATTACATAAATACAGATTTGAGGTACTTAGTATTTCCATTTTTGGCTACAGTATATAAAGTCCTACTAATCAAAAGAACAAATTAACTAAACTAAAGACTAATATTCACATTTTCACAATTACAAAATATTTTCAGATGTTAATTTGCAGATATAGCTCAGTAATGCTAAAATGTAATCAGCAATTTAATTATGTTGTAAGATTATAGATTGAGATTAAAAATGGAAATTAAAAGCAGTTTCAAAATTCAAGCAATGAAAACACTAATGCATTAATTAATGAACACCAATAAATTGATATACATGTTTAGGAAATAAGCTGTTCCACATAAGGAGTACTTTAATATATACTATACTATAATATATATATGCAAAAGTGCTGCAACAAATCATATGTTGGTGGAGGTAATATGGTGATATGGTGCTGTTGAATTGCTTTATAAGATGTCTCTTCAAAGTTTCCTTATCCACTTAGGTTCAATAATCTATCATTTTAGCTGATATCACCATATTGATTGCACAACAAGGTTCTCTAAACTTCTAGAAGCTACACCATGCTCTATTCAGCTATGTGCAGGATGCAATTACAATAGGTGGATAACAGTTGCTGTGTCTCACACTATGGAGGATGGGCTGTGACACCCTGTTGGCGCCCATTTAAAACACACAACATCAACATTGTCGGGGGATTTGCATTCCACAAGTCAACACATTTTTTCCATTGTGGGCTCCACTACAGGGTTGTGTTCTCTGAGCCTGTGGTGACGCAGACAGGGATTCTCATAAACTGCAGCAATTGTCATTTCCAGTGCCGTGGGTGCTCCGAACGTAATGAATGTTCCCATTGTGACTTTCAGAACGTACAAGTGTTTTCTCTGTGGATTTGTCCTTGTTGCTGGCTTTAGCTCACATCTGTTTGTTTTCTTAAGCTCAACGGTTTGTTTTGCTCCTGACTGGAGAGAAGAATTATGCATTATTGAACACAGTCACAGTTCCATTTTCAGGGGGAATTACAATTTTCTTTGAAATATCTCTAATTTTTAATAAGGTTTTCTATTAATTAGCCTTTAAAAACAAGCAGACACATTTTTGCATAGAGGCCTTCGATAATGCGCTGCATTTATCTTGAGATCCATTTGTTTTATTTTTCTGAGGCTTGCTCTCTCTGTTGATTCATGTGTCTCATTTTTTCAGAACAGAGCACCAATAAATATTTCTTCTGCTGAAAGAATTTTGTCAGAGGTCACAATGCTCTTTGAAAAACAAGGTGACAACATAAATTACTGCTCAAAGCTGTCAGAGGTTGTCATTTGTGATGCATCTCGGGTAAACGTTTGAATAAAATGAAATACAGGTCTTTCAAACATCATTTTATTGAGAATAAATCATCTTTTTATTGAGATGGTGGCTTTGATTCCTTAAAGATTTCTGAATCTATTTCAGTACATGTTGAACACATCCATCATTTGTGCTTCTTTGTCTTACGGCCTTTTCTCCATGAACTCTCAGAGCATAACTGATTTTCTCGCAGGCAGAAGTCAGAATTGTCAACTGAAGCGTTGCACCACCGCCAGGAAAAGCCCAGAGCCACTTTTCAGCTCGTGGGAGCAGCATGAAACAATGTTTTGCTTGATCTCGTCTCAAGGGTCTTACATTTCGCAAATGGATTGGAAAAGGACTGGGTAATCTGACCTTAGAGCAGTGGTGGGAAAAAAAGGGCCTGTCATGATGAGATTGTTGTTGTTGTCCACTAAGGGATTTGAGCTCCCCTACATCCTGTGTCTTGACATTTTTTTCTGCTTAAAAGCATAAAAAACTATCAATGGAAGAAAAGAAGACAGAATTAAACAGCACCCTGTGCAAAACCTCTGAAACTCAGCTTTATTTAGAGATGCAGCCTAATTGTCTCAGTGTGAAAGACTTCATGTCGAGGTTTCAAGATGTCCTTGTCCCCAGATTTATTTTGGATTCTACAGAGAGCCTTACATGATGCTTGAGGAGTTAAAATGGAGTAGACTTATTGCAAACCAGTTTTCACCTTTAATTAAGGTTCTTTGGGGCTCTTCTACTTATTAAAGGTGCAGTATCTAAATTACATAGTTAATTGAGTCTCATTCCTACGTCATCAAATTTTAGAAGCTATGGGTTTCCCAGAATGGTGTGTTTTGAAGCAAGATTATTGTCCTAGTGTGGTATGTTTAGCAGAAACTGGGTCGTCGGTAAGTAGCTGGGTTTCCATTAAAATGTACTACAAATTTTAACTGAAATTTACGAAAAAAAAGTGCATTAATGTGTGTTTCATTACACTAATATTATGTGAATATCAGGAGTTAATTCACTGACATGACAACACAGGTGGCAAAGTGGAAGAGGTAGAACGTCAACCTAATGTTGCAAGTAAAGAACGTAGCTAACTAAACATAGAGGAAGATTAAAGCTGCCACCATCACTTCTCTGCTTTAGTGGAAAACGAGTGGTATGGGTGATGATTAAGTCACATGATCTCTAAACGTCATCCTTTATTCGCTTCATCTCTTCCCATTGCACTTATTCGCATTTGCCTTACAGTATATCGATACGCCAACTTTTCAACCCTCCTCAAGCGTAAAAACTTTTATGAGATATTTCAGATCCATTCATCTATTTTATGTGGAAATCAAAAATGCACATAAAAATAGGCTTATGGGGAACCCACGTAGTGTCAATGAAGATGGCTCGCTCCAATATGGTAACTTATACTGTGAGCCAGAGTCCAGTTTGATAGCCCGTACTCACCCATACCCGTAAAGTTCAGTACCAGAACTGACCCATGGACTAAGATTAAACGCACAGGCTTCGAGGGCTGTGTTCTTGATAAGTGTCTCTCAGTTGCCACAGTGCTGCTGTGCTTCTGCAGCTTCCTACGTGTTTCCTCAGGGACGATGTGACATGGCTATCTTGCTATCAAACGCTAACTCATTACCGTGCTGTTTACAAGCAGCAAAGTAATTAATGGCGTTATTCCCGCAGTGTTACCACACAGAACGTCTCCCGAACATCCGACTTTGACTTCAGTGATGTGTAATCTATGATGTTCCCCACTGGCTGTTTTTATAACCTCCATTTTCACGCAGCTACCATCGAGCTGACATCACAACACATCACTGACGTTTTTCGCTAGATGTCACAGCATGAAAGGTTGCATTGTTGTCTTTCACAATAAAAAAAACCATTGTGGCTGTCTCGGCTTGACATTAATGTTTTAGATGTTGAAGTACTGCACATTATTTTTATTTGTGTTCTCGTGAAAAACAAAAGTATTTTTGTTTTCGCCCGCGCCTGAGCTCATTTTATGTTTTTTACCTGTTACATAGCATTTTGGAGGGTTAGCTGATTGGCTTGGGCCAATTGCCATGCATTCAGTTGCTGAGACAGAATACATGTTCCTATTTTCGTCAGTTAATATTAAGAACATAGATTTTTCATAGCGTATCATCCATATATTAAAAGAATGATGAAGGAACAGCAGCTATCTGTGTCCATTTTATACTGGTGCTGTTTATAAAAATTGATTCTTATTCTTGCATTTATCACAGATTCTATTCAGGTATTAAAAACAGTTTCAATTTGGTTTGTGATTCCATGTGTCCTCCATTATAGAGCAGTGTCAGTGTCACTTTAACGCAGTTTAATGATTAAATCTTTCTGACGCCCCCCATGCTCTCTATTGTAACAACTTCTTCATTGTGAATGAAGAAGGCGGAACATCATCATTCATTTTGTATGGAAGAGTTGGATGACACACAAAACGACCCTTTTTATGGGAATGCACACAGAATCGGAAGCAGAAAGCGAACCAAACCAAATTCATCTGTTACTAGAACTTCAGGATTTGTTGAGCCAACTCACACAAAGAATGAAGCAAGTTCAACAGAGCTCAAGTCGGTAGCTGGCCTGAGCTACCGACCAAAATCATCAGTATTTGACGATCCAGGCATAATGTTCAACAACTTACAAATTCTCCTTTAAAGTCTTAACAAATAAAGACATACGGATTGTCCAATCTATCTGTTTGACAGAACAGCGAGACCAGTTTTGGAGTTCGAACACTTGCCATCGTTTGGCTTGAATGTATGATGCCTACTCATCATGTAAAGAGCCCAAAGCAGCTCAACACTTTTAACTTCTGTTGAGAAGTTGTAAGGGTGTTAGAGGTGTAAAGGCTACAAAGAAACACTGCATGAACTCCATCCCACTACCACTGTGAAATGAGTGTGTTTTTTAGATTACATCTTCTTTGTTTCCTGCCTACGCAAACTATCCCTAAAACTTATCCTTCTGTACATTTGTCGTTCGACTTTCGTCTCTTCATCAGGAATTGTCTTTACCTTGTTAAACTGAGGACGCGCAGGAAGTGGAAGTGCTGTGATGGGTCATTTCTCCTGCAAGTGTGGTTGTTTACACAGGAAGCAAGTTTCTCCACTCCTGCTCCTTTGCTCTTATCTCATCACACATAGAGCTGATGTTTATAATAACCTCATGAATTAATAAAGTAAAGCTTTCTAAGTAGTCGCTTCTTCTTCATCGGTAAGATTAAAATGGTCGTTGCTTCGTGTAATGATGTGCGAAAGGGCTCCTGCAGGCTTGGGTGTCTCTGCTTTTCTCTCTCACTTGCTGCTTTGACACTAACACCAAACATAAATGACAAATATGTGCAATAAGCACATAACCTAAAATCATAAACTATGACTACCACTGTGCTTATTAATGGGCAAAGTTTTTATATCTCATCCTGTGCATGTGGGGGGTGGGGGGATTGGGGGCACTGAATCTTCAGGAGAACAGGATGGAGATGAAAAGCGTATTTCAGTAATTATCAGGATTAAATTATTTCTATCATTAATTTAGCTTATAGAATATTATCCACACTGTAAAAACTGAAAAGTTGAAATTATAAGTGCAGATTGTGACCTGACCGAGGAGCTCCATGCCTATATTCCGACAAACATGCATTAATGTGTTACATTTAGACTTATTGCTGCTCACATGCTGTGTCATCAAAGTCAAATTTTATTTGTATAGTCCAAAATCACAAATTAAAATTTGTCTCAGAGGGCTTTTACAAACCACCAAACCAGGTGAGGAAAAACTCTGAAGGGTTGTGTACGCTTAAATGTACTTGTAAGAAAGTGAATTTAAGACCAACAGAAACTTAGCAGTAAATTAAACACAATTTGTGAGAATGCTAATATTTTCAGATGGTGCCGATGGAAACTTAATTTATTCATGTTTATTGTGGCCAGATGTTGTCTTAGACAGATATGAATAGTAAATACATCAATCAGTCACAGCATTAAAACATTCAAACCACTTGCCTAACGTTGCATAGCCCAGGGATCCTGTGAGGGTGTCCTGTGCTACCTGGCACCGGGACATTGTTAGTGGATCGTTTGGGTCCGGTGGGGTGGAGGCTGTGGCCTGTGCTCTGACCATTGTTACATTGCATCGGATGCATAATCTATTGGATTGGGATCTGGGGAGTTTCAAGGCCAGGTGAAATTCTTGGGTTCAGACTGGTACAGACACATTTCTTCTGCTGGGGGTGTATTGGGTCCGCAGTAATATTTAGGAAAGTGGTAGTAACATTACATGGCATTGTGACGAGGTGGTTATTGTTATTTACTTCACTTGTCATTGGTTTTAATGTTGTGGCTGATCGGTGAGTGACACTGTTTGAGAGTTAGAAGGAAATTATTCACTTTTATTTTTTACTGTAATGTCTTTAGCACCAGGTGAAGTCAACTCACAGCAGCTTTTGAATTTGGAATGCAGCCGGAATCACGTCTGATCCGTAAGGGAAATCTGCTCCGAGTTCTGTCCTGATGTTCTGCGTGCATTCTGATGATCAGCCATTAACACGCCTTCACCACCTCCGGTGAAGATGACATGCTGTGATATTGACAGTGAAAACATAGTTAACATAACAATAATTCATGCAATTTTAAGATTTTTTAGTTTTACCTTGTTTTTATTTGACTTTGAACTGCTCAAAAAGACATCCTTTGTTGTAATATCAGATCGACAGCCCAGTGAGACAGCCTGCCTATTGTGTTATTTCCGTAAGCTTTGAATAGCACTTGCCTATGAGAGGTGAATTTAAAATGAACTTGGAGCCTCTGTGATAAAGCAGTCACGGATTATTAAAAGACAAAAATGGGAGATGATATGGACCGTGCGTTCGTGTGGACAAATGAATTCGTGTGAACTTCTGAATAACAAGTTTCTTATAAAAAAACCATTAGTGGAAATCCAATAATTGCATAACTAGATTACTTAATGTACTAGTATTTCCTTCGCAGCCTGCAGTAAGTGAGTAGCATGCTCACCTTTGTCAGGAATTAATTACATGGCTATTCATGGGAAATTGTCCCTACATAAACCTATCCACAAGGCACTGCAGTTACTACAGCACAGGCATTGCTTTGCATTTAATTAATTTCCGTGTCCGTGTGCATGTCTTTTAAAGTAGACAAGCAATTATCTGTAGTGATACAGGAGCATATTGCATTTATTTCTATCTCTGCATCACTGCGGACACTATTTTGTTTGTGAGTGTGTATGGTTCACACAACCAGATAACTGGCAGTGCTGGTTATACAGTCTGACAGCAGCAGAAGGAAGAAGAAGAAGGACCTGCGATACCGCTCCTTCGTGCACTCGGGGTGAAGGAGTCGGTGGCTGAAAGAGCTGCTCGCTGCTTTCATGGTGTCCTGCGTGGGGTGGGTGTCACTGTCTATCAGCGATGACAGGTTTTATCATCGTCCTCTGTCCCACCACCCATATGAATCCAAGGGGCATCTTGAGACAGAGCTGGGCTTCTTAAAAAGTCTGTCCAGTCTCTTCCTGTCAGGATTTGAGATGCTGCTGCTCTAATGGCACTCCATAGAAAATGACTCTGCCCTGCTGCTCTCTCCTGAGTCTTTACATCAGGTACAGTTTGCTCTGGTGTTCCCTGCGCATACAGGACTCATGCACTGCACCTTGAGACCTTGAAAGTCTAGATATTCATTGTCACATTGCCACTGGCTATTATCAAACATAATCAGGGCCGCCCATAAGGAGGTAAAAAGCTTTTTCAGGCCCAACCTCATTGGGCCCATGGAGGCCAGCACTGATTACAATTATCCATCCATCCATCCATCCATTTTCTACCGCTTATCCTGTTAGGGGTCGCGGGGGGAGCTGGAGACTATCTCAGCATCTTCGGGCGAAGGCGGGATACACCAGTTCATCGCAGGGCTGACATATAGAGACAAACAACCATCCACACTCACATTCACACCTACGGGCAATTTAGAGTGACCAATTAACCTAACCCCCAGTTTTGCATGTTTTTGGCCAAAATCCAAAAAAAATGATTATATTTCTATATAATTCACCAATTGTCATAAACAAATATAAACATTTTGTCACTTAATTGTTTGGTTTGTCCAGTCTGCGACAGGGTAGAAACATTATTAAGCAGTATTATCTTGATTTAATTAACTATGAAGCTGCGACCACCATCTCTGAAGAGGAGGTTTTTCCGGGGGCCTTTTTCTGGGCGGCCCTAAAGATATCGAATAATTACATTGCACTCTTGCTTCTGTCCGGAACCAAACACTGGAAGTGGCTGACAAAAAGACGCAGTCACAAATTGCTCCTTGGCTCATAGGTTGAGCAAGTTCACATTTCATGGCACAGAATCACAGGCATTTGGTTGCAGGCAATTTTCATCCTACCTCTCATCATCCATTCATATCATATCATTGTCCATTCTCTGTGTGTAATACCCAGGTTTTGACTTTTAATCTCAACACTGCTCACAGTTCACTGATTAGTCTGGCACATATTATGGGTTTCAATCGATTCGCAATGGCTGTTCTCCAGACTGAAATCTTGCAGTGAACTGAGTGCAGTAATTATAGTATTTATAGACTTTGCGATGCCAGATGCTTCAAAATAATTTCAGCCACACTCAGTTCATGAAATATCTCACATGTAAACAGCCGTCTTTCTTTACAGAAATCCACACATCCATACACAGTTACAATACATTAGCTTGGGAGGAGTAGAAAATAGTAGGAATATGATAAACTACATAATTATTCCCTATTTTTCTATCTGCATTGACACTGCAAACCAAACTTCAAAAGCACTGTTGTTATCGTCATCAGGATCAGACATGATAAGTTTTAGAAAGTGAGTGGTCCTCATTATATTCCATTGTTGCTCAGCTGAAAGAACGATTTGAGGGACAGAAGAAGTATTTATTGAGTGTATGCTGTTCAGTCAATCAAGAGAGGATTTGTGAATATGTAAGCCAATAATAGTGGCACTGCAAAAAGGCAATGCATTGTTAACAATTCAAGGTAGGCGTTTTTCATTGTGACATTTTCAGTTTTTGGATTGGTCTGACACAACAAAAGTCATTTAAAAAGGAGCAAATAAAAGGGTACTGTAGTTCAAATATGATGGGGATGATTACAAAGTGATTTTTTTTTTTAGTTTTGTCAAAGGGCTTTAGCTCTTTCTAACAACATAATATACCAGACGGTTTCCTCTGAAGAAGACTGGTGTACTCTTATCATTTTTCCATATTTCATCAGTAGCCTAGAGCCAACTTTAACTGTTTTCTTTAGGTTGCTGCTGTCCGTGAAGCAGAATTATGGTCTTGCTGGAATGCTGATTTTCCAGGAAAACAGACGAGCTTGATGAGTCTTAGCTAAACACAGTGGCAGCTGTTGAGCCTAATCACCTCAGTACTGAGGGAAAGTGAAGATTCTTAGCCCACAAAATATGTGTTTGTATTCCACCTTAAATTGGTCAGATTTAAATATTCTGTCTTAAATCTCTATGATGCGAGATGGAATACTTTTTAAATTTGAAATTGAAATTGTTATGCAAAAAGTGGTTGATAGGTTCAGTTGTATTGCTATATTCCATGAACCATCATATAAAGCCCAATCATATCTCCTCTATGGCTTCTGTGTGGTATGTAATGCTTTATATAAAAGAATATTTATTTTTATATAAACAAATATGTTTATTTTGGAAACCTGGATCTTATAGAAGTCTATACATACTGCAATAATAAAAGCCTTCTTGTGCCTCAGTCTGGACAACATACACATATTTTCACATACAGTATATTGATTTTATAGTGCTCACCTTAAGGCATAGCATACGGTGTAAATATGTCAAGCAGTGTTGAGTTTTAAGTAGATTTTTCTCATGCCACTACTAGTGCATTTGACAGAGCCATGTAAGACCCTGGAAGGAGGCCGGTAGCCTTTGGAAACATGGTATTGAAAAAATAATCTTTTTTTTTTTTTTTTTTCCAGTCCAGTGAGTCAAGAGCACTCTGGCTGGGTGCCCCCCAAAATGAATTGAAAGCCCTCAGACACCTATCATCCACTCTATTTCATCACTGAAACTTTGTTTGCTGCACATATTGAATGCAGTGGAAGAGACTCGGACATTCGGGTAATCAGAGAGGAAAGCAAATGTGCAATTTGAATAGCATTATGCTTAATGGTTTGCCTCTATTTCTGTGTCTGTTTCAGATGGGAAGGTGGAGGTGACGAAGGAGAGCTTGAAGCTTTGCACCATGGGGCCGGGAAAGGTGTTTGGAGAGCTGGCTATTCTCTACAACTGCACCAGGACTGCCACTGTCAAGAGTGAGTCTGCACAGACATGTGGAAACACACACGCACACACACTCTAAAATGTTATCTTGCTCCAGAGGATTAGGGATTATTGTGCCTGTAGCATATCAGTCCTACATCATCACAGAGAGCGGGATCAAGCTGTTACTGTATAAATGGGGAACACAGTGGTCACGATGAAACGCTACCCATTACAGCTCCATGTTTTTGCACCACTCCAGTTAAGTGTTTTTGCGAGAACCCTGGTGAGCTTAATGTCATGGTTTATTGCCTCTGCTCTTTCATGTGTCAAAAGCTCCAGCTTTGAGGGTTGCATGTTGGGTTAGTAGGTGCTCTATCAGAATGGTGATTTGAATAGTCAGCTTAAAAGGAGATGGAGGAAGGACAGTACAGATGGTGTACTACGCACGTTTGAGACCAAATGTGTTATAAGAGAGTGTATTTGGATGAAAAATGTGTGTGCGTGTATAAGGATAGAAATAGCTTGAAATCTGTCTTGGATAGAATAATAAGTAAACAAGATGTGAGAAGACGTGAAATCTTGGGGTTGAAGGTGGTTTTGGGACATAAATGTAGCTCAAATTAAACGAAATGGCTGGTCAGTGTGTTTCAGTTTATACCCAGAACTTTGTGTTAATTCAGTATAATCTCCATTGAGCTGCTTATTAAGTCCACACACTTTGGGCTGGCTGTGCTTTTCCAGCTTGTTGCAAAAATCAATGATCAAGATATGAATGAATGCATGAAGGACAGGAGACCCAGGCCCCACACACAGGGGTCAAAAGGACTGAGTTCAAGTGAAAAGGAAATGGAGTTGATAATGGTAGCAGTGAGGTTGCAGACCCAACTTTGGCCCTTTTCACGTCCCATGATCCCATAACACTGACCAGACCACCCTGACACAACTCCCAGTTTCAGTTGCTATGGCAACAAGTGCCCACTGGGAGATCAGCCAACTCTTATGGGATAAAATATTCTCCTTGCCCTAGGCGGCAGAGTGTCTGTCCTTTTTTGTATAGTCTTCCCCCACTGACCTGTACTTAGTGACACATTCTTTGGGAGTGCACATCAGTGTTCTGCCACTTAATAAAAACTGTGTGCATGGAACAAATGATGTAATTGTCTACATGGGCAGGATTGTGTTAACAGCCTAAACGAGTCACTGGCACTGTCTCTGACTTTGGTTTACTGGATGTCTCTACACAGAAATGTTAACAGGGATCCTGCCTGTAACGATGCTCGAGGTGATGGCAAGCAGCTTCTTAACTGCTTGCATTGGGAGTTTAGCTTCCAATTGACAACTTAAATTTGATGCGTGTAGGGGAACCCTGTGGGAAGCTGCGTCCATTGTGTAATATGTATTTGATCTTGGTACAATGTAATTGATGACCCTGCCCTTCCATTAAAACTGCATACAGTGCAGGTCCCTCCATTCTTTAACTGTGAAGGTAACTCACACTGTAATGACATTATCAATGATAATGAAGAGGTTATTAGAATTTGTTGCCCACTGAGACAACTCGCAGAAACGGTTAAGAGTAATTAAAAGCAATGATTTGAAGACGGCACTTTCACACCAATCAAGAATTCAGTCACCACACTGTCATCATTTCTTAGTAGGCTTAATGTTAACATTTCCAGTGTTTCCTTTAAAATATTTGCCTTAAATTGTACGAAATGTAACTCATGAAATTTAATCAGTCTTACTGAGAGTAAAATTAGCCTAGAATTATTGTCCATTTGCTTTAGTCTTACATCCCAGTGATGCAGTATAATTTTTCCTCTTTATTTTAAATCACATTATTTTAAATTAGCGCCAACCATTTTCAGACATTTTAATATCTGCCAGGCATTATTTGGCTTCTGATTATTTCTGATCATAATGAAAGTCACAGACGTGAAGCAGGCTGGATTTGGATAATTCGTCGCAGTGAACATTGTCTCTGCTTAATTTTCAGTATGGATGGATCATGATCTTTCTAAGCTGTTACAATATGTATTGGACTCTTTTATATTCAAAAGTATTTTGATTGGCAAAATGTGCAATCGTTCAACCAGTTAACTGAATTCTACGCAGATGTTTTGCAGGGATTAGACACAAACACAAGCATATTTGTTTCCCGTTGACCCCCCTTTCTTTTTAGGGTTCAGGTGATTTGAGGTGTGGGCTCTTGCTCCCTTTTCTCCCAGCAGAAATTAATCCTGTACAGTAAGTTTGATTAAGCATCTTGAGCAGCACTTACTCCCAGGCGATATAGTTCCTCCAGAAAGCTCCAATTTTCGGTGTAGGTTTAGTTTCAGGAGACATAAATTCAATGTGGCATTATGGCTCCTTTTGGGGTTTAGCTCTACCAGTCTTGGCTAATGAGGTGGGATTTAAGGGCACCCGGGAAGACAATGTTACCAGAGACAAAGGTTACAAATGCCATCAAATCCATATCAGATCATTGTCACATCACATCAATGGTTGGGAAGATGCAGGCCGATGAGAAGAAGATGATAAAGACACAAAAGACATAAAGAAGGCAATAAGTGCAGGACAGCAGTGACAGCAAAATGAGAAAGCCTCCTCAAGGGAAGCAGGACAAAATTGGCATTTTTCTGTCTGCGGGAAGAAAAGGGTGGGGACAGCATACTTCCGTTCACAGCTATTATTTCATTGCATTGAAAAGTCACTGTTTCATGAAACCTGGACTTGACAGCATAACAGGATGCAATTCAGCATTATGCAACATATATTTGTGCACTTTTTGACAATAAGGGTTACAACACCAGGGAATGGATCATTTAAAACCTTTATACTTACTCACTATTGCTTAAAAATGTTCACATTCTTGATCGTAGTGTTGCAACTAACAAAATATTTAAATTAGAGATGTTTTGATACCATTTTTTCAGCCCAGACACTGATTCCAATCCGATACTGAGTACCAATTTGATGCCATGTGTGTTTTTATATACGTATATATCTTGTCTATGGCTTTTGTTTATGTTGTCTGCAATGTTACACAAAACAAGATGAACGTTGGACTTGGAGATGTCACTTTATCAGCATCTCCTCAGTTTAGTTTTTCAGCTATGAACATGCCAGTATGAGACCTGTTTGCTTACAGCAACGCACTTTGGAGAGTAAATACAGACAGTGACACTGTATCCACCCAGTGGGCAGTTGGACTCAGCCGAGACACTGTGCACACATCCACATGTGAACTGATTGCCTGCACATCTCTCAGCCTATGTGAAACGTGTTCCCTTACTGTCCTGTAAAGTTTTGGGAAGGCCGTTTCTTTGATTATTTCCGACCTGGCAAACAGTAGCATGGCTCAATTTAGCAGCAAAATTCCAAATTTTCAGCAAATGAGGGGCTGATCATCCAGGACAATGAACTCGACAATTTTGTCAGTTATCTTTGTTGATTTTTTTGCTTTCATTAGGAATTTTTCTCAGAATGCAGCTTCCAAAGTTTGCTGCTGAGGTTTATCATCCTTCCCCCTCCTTGCGTTGTTGTCTTCAAATGCTTTATAAGGTTGCTCTTGTTCGATTTGGCAACACTCATGCCACACTGCGAAAGTACAGCCTTGCATAATGTGCACGTCGCTGACTGGAAGGATTATCAAGAGTAAAATATCTCAAAATAACTGACATGTTGTGCATCAGTTGTTCTTCGCTGCTCTGAAACAGTGGTTACTAGTGTTAGCACAGGGCAACATCGGTTTTTGGGGTTTTAGAGCAACAAAGAATTGATTGTTACAAAGTAGTACCTAAACAGCAAAAGGAGTTTACTGGTATCGGACAGGCCCCAAAAACAGTACTCGGTGATTCCAACACCGGCATTTTCGGTGGTATCGGAATCGGAACAATTTTAATTTAAGTTATTGATTAATATGGCAGTTATTTTCTTGACTATTCAAGACATTCAGATTAAAAGCATATCAATCAGAAAGAGATGCAAAGCTTCACAACTTCAAGTTGTAAATAGATACCGAATGGCAGTTTTGCTTAAAAGCACTTCAAAAGTAATTTATTGAATATCATGTAAGCCAAATAATGTTGTTGATTAATTTAACAATTAATTGTTTATTCATAGCACAGAACAATGAATATGTTCTGTAAGCTATATTTTCATTGAAACAGTCAATGACTTGTTCTAACCCGACTTGCTCTAAATATTAACCAATTACAACCACATGCCATTTGCTGTCCATTAATATCTACGTTCAAAATATATATATATCTTCGGCAAAACAGTTTAAGGTTAAGTTCCATGTATAGTACTAACATGTTTCCATACAATATAAGCACACTTATTTGTTTCTGGAATGAAAATTAAATGTAAACAGTGGACTTCATTCAGTTTATTTTTCTCCAAACTTCTGTTTCCAAAGTCAAGAATGACCCTTAATGGTTATATTTTAATTTATCATGAGTATAATAAAATTTGAAAATAAAAAAACAAAAACATTCACATTCACATCCAACATTCAGCTCTCAACAGGTGTCAGGAGTCCTGACATTGTTTTGGCCGGTCTTCTCTCAGAGAGTGAGGTCACTGCCAGTCACTACTAACATAATCAGGGAGACTGATTATCTGTGTGCTCCATCTTAATGATAGTGGTGGAAAAAAGAAATCTCAGACTTCACTGCAGAAACTCTGCCATGCTCTCAGTTTTGATCGTGTCAAATGCACATGAACACTTTAACACAGGACTATAACACTGCACTTTTTCAATTAGATCAGTGTTATTATTTATTTTGAGACATACTACACAAGAGGAAACATGTTTGAAGGAAATTCCTAACAAGCTGTAGCCATCAAGTATACAACCACTGCAAAGAAAATGCTCCTACAATTGTGTTGTCGGGGTACAGGGGCACAACAATTGGAATACATGTTGTCAATCAATAATGATTAATAATTATCCAAAAATGTTATTAATTATATTAAGTTAAATGACCAGGGCACCTCCCCAAAAATAAGGGAAAAGATAGCCAATTCAATTAATCAGTCTCATAAAATCTACTAAACTGGGAATTTGGAATTTTTATTAACAATTAACAACAACAGCCAAAATGACCTCATCAACAGCTAGATGCATGCCTTGGAGCTCGCGTTTGCACATACACCGCATGTTTGTTCAAAAGTCTTTACTGAATAGAGAGCAAAAACACACAATGACTAATCTGCTAACCAGTATATAAACTAACATTTATGAGTACGTATATGTGTGCATGTGTGTGAGAGAGGAGAGAGAGCGAGAGAGCGAGAGAGAGAGAATCAAAATGGTTGCTGAGGCCAAAGGACGTCAAACAAAGGAAAAATGACCAACAGCTGTGTGAGGGTCAGACCTCGTTACTTTGTTAGAGGGGCTCAGGCCGTACTAAATTTTCACAATGCACTGCTGTAACTTTAAGCTATGGAATTGCAAGAGTAGGTCAGCCAATTTAAAATCATTGTTTGCTAACAAAAAAAAATAAATACACACATAAGAAAACATACATACATACACACATAAATAATTACAAATTATACATATCTGGTTATTGTAATGTCTCAGTTGTGATATGTGATTCAGAAATAATAAATTCAGATTTATCCAAATCAACAATTACAGGATGATCACATTGTTTATGGAAAAAAAATAGTAACACATGCTTCATATAATTAACATATGCTATAGGATTCAGTAAGTTGAAAAAAAAATACACCTTTGACTGGTGACTGGTAGTGTCGATAAATATCTAATGCATACATGTATTATGCATATTAATGCCCATCAGTCTATATTTGTAAATTATATAGTGTGCATTAGATATTCCTGTCAAATTGACATTTCCCTTTTTGCTAATGGTTTCCACTGTTTGACATTTATACTCTAACCCTGCCAGATAACATGGACTGATAAAACTAAGTCTTAATTAATACAACGGAGGATTTTCATTTCCTGTGGAAAGAGTCTCTCTTTTAAGATGAAGGACTATTTTCATGACGGTTCATGTTAGGTAATGGCATCATGCATCATTAGTTCATGAATGTAGAGCTCTAAAAGCCCTCCTGTCAGGAATTTAAGACCTGTCTATCTCTTTTTTGTTGTTGTTGTTTTTCTGAGCTTTAAGGGGCAGGGAGGCGAATTCAAAGTCAAACCCCTATAGACAGCATTTATACACTTTCACATGGTAGTGGAGAGCCAATGGTTGGGCATGCACACGCACATTAATTGCTTAAAGCAGTACCTCATAGCTTGGTATCACAGAAAGAAAATTGACTGGCAGCAGCAGCATAGTTATGCTGACTTCTGAGAATGGCCCTAAGCTGCAAAAAAACCCCTTCCTTTTACTTGTAGTGAGCAAATGGTTATTTTTGTAAACAGTCTTAGAGAAAATGTGTATGTTAGTGTTTGTGTGTCTGCTCAGTCTCAGGATTCATCCTGTCCACAGTAAGTGAAGCTGATTTTCCAGAAAGAAAAGATCTATGTCTGACTGCTTGGAGAACAAGGCACTAAGTTAAACATTAGGAATGGAGCTAAAGTCAGAATAGTGTATTTTGCACGGGACATTTGTGTTAGTTGATGGTAAAACTAATAAATGTGTCTAACTAGTGTTTTTCCCCTGTGTACACTGCTCATCTCAGCTATAAAATGATTTCCCTGCTTTTCTTGTGTTGATGAATTTTCTTGATCCATGCAACACAAAAACATGTATTTAGGGATTTATCAGGCATTGCTCAAAATGGAATTGTGTGACAGACTGTCTGTCTGTGACCTAGAAGCTTAATTCCACCACATCTATCAGTATGTATTCTGTTCCCAGAACTGCGCTGTCCTGGACAGAATCCTCAGGTAATCTATCAGCAATCTGCTAGAGCCACTCTGCTTTTTTTTAGGGGTCACAGCCCCTTGTTCTCAATACTTCTGCAACCCCTTTGGACCTCACCTCCCACGTCTGTTCCCTCAGCCACTGGTACTTCTTGATTTTTTCATGCCCCTTCTCTCTGGTGTTGCTGTCAGCTTGGATTGCCACGTCGATCACAATTGCCCAACCCTGCTTCTAGTCAACCTCCACTATGCCAGGTTCGTTGTCCAGCAGCTTCATATTAGTGTTCAACTTCCACAGGATAAGAGCCCTTTTTTTCTGTAGCACTTTCAGTGCTGTGTCCTGTTGGTGCTTGGGGACTTGTAATCCATAGTCACTTGGTTATATCTGTCAATACATGCTGTCCATTGCATCTTACACCCTGCTAAAATGTGCTGGACATTCAGTGAATCGGTGTCTTGTTCACTCCTTGCATACAACTTGATAACACCCAAAAGAAGGTGATGGCTGATGGTCAATCTAATGTAGCAAGGACAGTATTGTTTTATGCAACTTGTTCTTGAGTTGTAACTATGTACCCATGTTTCTACTAAACTTGGCTTAACTGACTCATTGTCGGATGTCTGCCTTGGTGATGTTGACTCTTTTTCCTGGGAGGTTGCTGGTCTGCTCTGCCAGCAACTTGGTATGGGTGTTGTGTGATGCCTCCTTATCCCATGTTGATGTTATCCAGTATTGCTAAATCCGAACTCGGGGTGTGTGTGTCCTTGTGTGACAATAGAAGCTTTCTCCTATGGATATTGGAGCACCGAGCTACCAGGATTTTTATTGTTTACTCTTCCATAGTTCACACATATACTATATGTATATCCTTTACCATATATGTCTCGTTCCAGTAGCCCACCTCTGCCTACCATGTCCTTGCTAATCTGGGCAATGTCTAAACCAGTTTAGCAATTTACTATTTGTTTATACTACTGTCTGTTTTGTGCAGCATGTTTGGTCCAGCCTAGAGGGACATTTACTGGTGGATTACTCTGACTGAACCCACAATCTGATGTACTAAAGGTGGCAATGCTTGGCAGCCAAAGACACAGAAAGACACAGTAGATATCGACAGTGTATTTTCCAATCATTGTTGGCCTAATGTGTGTGTGTGTGTGTGTGTGTGTGTGTGTGTGTGTGTGTGTGTGAGAATGCGAATGTGTGCCACATGCTGTGTCTCTTCCAATCTTTGGCTACACTGCAAACATAGACTGATGAGGTAGCAATATAGATGCATGAAAATTTAAATATGAATAAAAATATTAAAAATTAAAAGCTATATAAGTCCTGCTCAGTTTTGGTAGGCATACTACAGTACCCACCTTCACACAAGTAATTAGACAAACAAAAGAGGAAAGCAGAGGACATGAATATCTGACTGCCTCAACAGCAATTATTAATGGTTGAATTCATTATTAATGAAAATGATAATGAAAAAAAAACAAAGCTTTCACACTGTTTTCTCTTTCAATGAGACCGAGATGTCCATAATGGTGTGAATATTTTGCTGTTCATCACGTCATGCTGATTTGTATAGAGATTCAGGAGAAGTGCGTTCCTGTGAGATAAAGGATTCACTGAATAATCAAAGAAATGCAGAAACAGTAACAGAGAGAAGAAGAAGGGAAGAATGGCTTTGGTAGATACAATTCCAGAGGGATAGAGTGGGGAGAAATCTGTTTCCATGGCTGCCATGGAAACACTACTGTCAGAGTGCAGCAAGAAATGTGATGGTAAAATTGTGATGATGACAGGCAAGCCTCCACCCAGCTTTGAGAAGTCACTGTTTTGCGGAAGTGTTCACTGTGTGTACAGTATTTTCGTCTGACATCTGTGTGTATAATTGACAAAATGGCTTGTCGTAGTCGGTGCCGACCCTTGTGTGTCCATGTGAGGTTGTGCAGTGTATGCTTGTCCGTGTGTGTGTGTGTGTGTGTGTGTGTGTGTGTGTGTGTGTGTGTGTGT
>KV751325.1:9338366-9356355 GCA_001698575.1 Mola mola
TGAAAGGTTAAAATACCTGGAGAGCGCGAACCTCAGACAGCAGAAATATATAGTCAGTAAGTAAGCAGCCCTGCAGGGTAGCTTTAAACAGCTCCTGTTCTTTTTCGTGATTTTGTATGCTGATTGTCTTATTATTAGCTTGACAATAGGGACAAGCTAACAAGAGGTACATATTTTTCCCTCATGTGTGTGTACATGCCCAACCATATTTTTTTGTGAGGCATAGATAACACTTTTTCGCCTATATTTTTTCTACAATGTTGGGACACAATGCTTTTTAAAAATAATCTGCAGGGCCTCAGTTGTTGAGCCCTTTCGTTGTAATACTTTGTATCAGGAACTACCTAGTCTGGAATCTTTTTACCAGGTTCAGACTACATGATAAAAGCTCAGAGATGCAGTATTTTGACCTGACAGTCATTGAGTGTCGAGAACAAAAAAAAGCCTTCAGACCTGCTGGTTGTTATATCTCTTTTAGAATCTGTTTCGCGATATTACCAATAGAGACATAGAGCAATGTGCAAGAGAATGATGCTGCTGGTGCTGCAAAGTGGGTCTATGACACAGAAGAAAAGTCAGCTGTTATTTCTTTCTATTTTTTAGGCTTTTCTGATTACAAGGCAGGGATATCATGCTGCTCCATTTATGTTCTTACTCACATAAAGTCAGTTGCTAACATCTCCTTTTCAGTGATTTCATGCATGTACAGATGGCAAACTATGATTGCCTAAGGTCCAATAAGAGTATGACTCTATATCTATATTCATATAATGTAAGGCAGTGGTTTTATAAGTGGTGACCTGAACTCTTTTTAACAGAGATATGCCATAGAGGCAGAATAATTTTCAGGTTAACAATAAACCTGCATTGTCTTAAATAACAGCAGTGCACCGAAACATTAACCTTCATTGCAAATTTAGTAATATAAATGACCCCATGCATCTTTTTCTGCATTGCATTGTTTAAAACCAATTTTTTTTTTAAATATCGGCCAATGTTGATAACATATATGCCGATACTGATATATCTTTCCAATGTCGGACAACTGATATATTGGTAGGGCTCTAGTTAATAGTATTTGCTAAATCGCGATTACTGTAATTTAAAATGAGATTAGTAGTAGCTGGACTGAATGTGCAGTAAAAATTAATCAGTAGGTTTATCATTGAAACCTGGACTTAGACATTATAAAGAAACATTTCACATCATTTAACTTTCTCACTATTTAACCATGACCACAATCTTTCATGAACCAAGTGCTTTTAATTTGTTTAAACACACCATTGATTCATAATGTTCTATGAGCTACAATCAAATAATTTAATAAAAAATAGTGCTCTCATGTTCTGTATAAAGATTTTCCCACTTTGCTGGTATGTTATGAAAAATGTTTCCCACTATATAGATCAATTGCAGATTTTCTTCTCTTTCTTAAGGATCCCATTTATCCACTTGGACTCCTGTCAGAGCCACAGCACATACCATCCACCTACTGTGAGCTTACTTCAGTAAATCATGGATAGATAAAGAATAGGTGGTTTGTTTGGAGGTAGAGACAATGGACTTAACTGAAATAATAAGACATGCAGACTATATCATTTAAAGATAAATTATGATATTAAAAACACTGCACAGTGTTTGATTGATGATTTTATAGAAACGGAGCTGATTGGAGGGCTCCCGGAGAGTAAACTGGCCTCTTATCAGAAAACAATTTCCTAATAATGAGAGAAATTAAAAAGTGCAATGCACACATAAAATGATGACTAAGTGCACACATGCTGGCAGTCAGTCACTCACTCATATACGTGTTCATCATACTCGCTTTTTGTTTTGTTTTTTTGCCTCAGGGGGTTGCAAAACATGCTAGCAGAAATCCAACGTGGAGAGAACAAGTTGTTTCTTCTTGTTGTCAGAATTAAAAAAAAGTTTCTCATAGCTTTTAGTGTTTTAGTGTAGACGCTGTGCTGCACCATGGCTGAAACTGTGTAAGAACACAATACATATACACATAGTGTTATAGTGTTCTCAGGGTACTTGACTATATATAATCTGAAATGTGTTGAATTTGAGTTTGAAATGTCCAGAGTAGAACCTAACCCAAAGCCTAAAAATAACCTGCTGATAAATAGCAAACAACTGGTCATTTCCTCCATTTGATTTTCTACAGCCAGACACACTGAAATTTATCAGGTTATTTAAACTTATTTCCTCTCTGCCGAATGATGTATAATCCTGGTTTATTATCTATCTATAGTGATGAGAACAACAAGCATCTAAAATTTATCACACAATTTATGCCGAAAAGGTCATTTTTAATGCAGCAGTGAGTGGATAACTTTGATGTTTCCCTCACATACAGCAGAGCCTGTCCTTACTGTTGATGTCAGCAGCTCAGGTAGTACTTACTCACACCATGAAATGAAATATTGGAGAGGAAGAAGAGAGGAATTCTTTTCAATAAAAAGGTGCTTGATAGAAAGTTGACTGAAGGCTTTTAAAGGCTTTTAAAAAGAACAAAATGATAACAGATTTGAAAAAAATATTCTTTTGCTCTTTCTTTCTTATTCATCTCCTTTCTCTTTCTCAATGAGAAATTACACTTTTCTTGACTTCTCGCACCGAAAGTATGTAAGCACTATAGACTTTTCCCTTGATTGCATTATGACTTACTGATTTGAGAAGGTTGAATTTTGTTTACATGGTAGAAAAATTATACCTGGTAAGAAAAAATATGCAATACATATATCACCAATATGTCTCTAGAAGCCCGTTTTTTGTCAAAATTAGTGAGCACAGATTTCAAGTTCACACATTTCCACACAATCTGTTCAAAACTTATATTTGTACTAACATTCATTTTAAATAACAACTACATTTAGGTAATGGACACAACTGCAAATGAACATCTTGGCAACAGCAAATCACACACTTAAACACTTTCATTTAAAGCTATCAGAGAGTATGATGATGATGCTTTGCTTTATATATGAGTAACATCAGAAAACTCCTCAGTCACAGAGCTCACTTTAGCTGATCCACTCTCCTGTGAGGATAATAGAATAGTTCATCCAAAGCAACCAAACTCCAGCCGTCTAAATGTGTGCATGTTCCAAACAAGATCAGCTAGAACTGATGAATAAAGGTTGGGAGTGAGCTTTGTTGATGTTACAGATGAGTGGTGGATGGTATTTTTATCTTTGAACCCCCAAAGACAGAGAAAGCTGAGAAAGCTTTCAGGAGTATTCCTATTCGTTCAGGCTCTGACAGGAAGTTTCCCGCTGGAATGTAAAGAGAGTGTCCCTGTCTCTGCTCAGTGTTAGATTGATGCGCTTTAATATTATGACTCCCACACGTCTAGATGTTTAGTCATTTTTACCATTGGACAATGTTTTTTTTTTTTTGCCTGAATAAAAACATCTAGAGGAAGAAGAAGAAGAAGAAACACCTAATAGAACAGCACTTAAATATGTTATTCTGCAATACAAATGGTTGGTTATCCTCTGTATCATGGCATGGTTGGGCACGGTGGGTTGAGATCTGTTTCTTAAGCAGCTGCCGCTCAGTCGACTGCTGTCTCCCACATTAGGTGAGAACTGGCAAAGCATGCAGCTGAATGTGATGAGGACGGCTAGTTTTATGTGGCGGTATGTATTAAGATGCCAAAGCAGTGATAAGGGAACATGTTACCACCCTAACTGCAGACATGCAGTGCTTCAGGTCATAGCAAACACATCTGAAATTTAAATTTTAAAACCTCAACCATTTTTTCATTTGAATTGCTGCCAAACATGTTCAGTGTATTTGTTTGGTCCTATATTGTCTTTTTTCTCCTCTAAGCAGTTATATAACATTTATTTAGAGAATTCCTGTAATGTTTTTATTTTCCTTCAGGCTCTATGACACCTGTGTAAATGACCTGTCCTGCTTTCTCATGCTCTAAAGAGCTCATTCACATGTAATCATACTTGGCTTACGTTATTAATGACTTAGGGGGAAAAGGAGATTACTCTCCCCTTCCAGCTTGCAGCTCTGACAGCATTGCACTCTTAATGCTTTCAAGAGCACGACACAGAGGAAGTCTCAAAGGAGCAAAGTTCACGTGACTGTGTGATTGTATGTGTCACTGTGTGCGTGTGCACTGGGAAGAGAGAACATTTTTAATGAGAGGAAATCCAGGAAAAGGCAAACTGCAGAGAAGTTTGGGAGTGAGAATGTAAAAACAATTAGAAACTTAAAGTTAAACTTAAACCTTACAGCAATAATTCAGTATGAATAGTCATTGTGGGTGATCCGACTAATTAGTGTGGAGACGCCACTCTCAGCGCTGCATTTCATGGCCCAGGTTAACACACATGTGCTAAAAAGACAAGCGTGTCCTAAGAAAAATAGTCTCAAAAAGACACATGTTGATTTATATTAAGATTTGTTTTCCCCCTTTATGCATGGCAGTGATTTGATTACATCCTAAAGCTCCTCTGTGAATAATATACACTATTTTGTCAAAATACATAACAATGTCTGCAATGATCTTATTATGACAGTGTTTTTTCTGTGAAAAATGTGCCTGCAGGCACAACAATATGCAGATAATAAACAGATTTCCCTGCATCAGACGGACGGATGCTGAGAGAGCGGAAGTGTGTTTTCTGACTGTGTATGTGTACACAGCAGGATACATTAAGCAGTGCATAATACTGTATTAATACTGTCTTACTAGCAAATATATTTCTTGTCATCACAGTGTTTCCTTCCACACTTCCCTAGTTGAGATGCCGGTATAATCAAAAAATCTGGACTAGAGCATCACTTTAATGTAGCCCCATGATGCTTTCGGAAATAAAAGTAGATGTTTCCACATTATAAATGGAAGATGAATTCCACTCGTAACCCATTTTGAGTAATTTTAAGTCCTCATTAAAACGTGTGGCATTCAAGGGGGAAATCAAGGGTTAAGTCATATTAAGACACAAAGAAGATTTTTCCAAATCCCACAGTGTAACTTGTCATGACCAGAGAGTAGATGGCTCATCTGATATTTATATAATTTAAAGAAATGAGAAAAAATGAGATTACAAGAAGAAACACACACGGAACATTTACATAATGCCCTCGGCTCAAATTCAGTTATGGTGAATAATGACTGATTGTAATGAATGAGTGACATGCCTGTTTGCTTTCTAGCCAGTTTGTAACACGCACATGTAAATCATCTCTCACTGTAATTTTCTTGCTTAAACACTGATCCTGTCTTTTGGGGCCATGGGAGCTACTTGTGCTACTTGTGCTAACGCTATTGATCTAAAAACAAATGGTATAAATTGAAAGGTGATGGACTAAGATCATTGTATCGAGGAGAAGGAAGGAAAGGATGCTGCACAATCAAATGACGATCACCGTGCTCAGCTGTGGGTGGCACAGCTATGAATAGCCATTCTTTATTCTGAGGTGGTATTACATTCAATTTAGAGGAGCTTTCAGAGACAAAGACAAACTGGAATTATTGTCTAGCAGTTGTTTTCCCCTGCCAACCAGTTCTGCTGCAGTTTATGTCAAGTATTAATTGTATTTCAGCAAAATTTTCAGTTTTCACTACATTGACATCTATGATTCAACTAAATTATTTTCAGAGAGAAACATGCTGTCTTGTGTTTGCAGAGGCGTACAGAGGACTGATTGAGCTTCATAACACAGTGCAACAACAATCACATGAAGCCTGGTATCAGCATGCCTAGTGAGCTTGTGGTGGAATACACAACTTTAAAGATGGATGTTGATGCCAAAAAGAAAAACACCCTGGACAAGTCACCAGTTCATCGCAGGGCTGACATATAGAGACAAACAACCATCCACACTCACATCTACGGGTAATTTAGAGCAACCAATTAACCTAACCCCCAGTTTGCATGTTTTTGGACTGTGGGAAGAAGCCGAAGTACCTGGAGAGAACCCACACAGACACAGGGAGAACATGCAAACTCTGCACAGAAACGCCCAGACCCGGGAGTCGAACCCAGCACCTTGTTGCTGTGAGGTGACAGCGCTAACCACTGCACCACCAATTTAGTATGTTGTCTAAAGTGAAATATGGCCACAATCTACCCCTCTGTTCCTGAGTTAGTGTGTAGAGTAATGGCCCGAAAAGCTTTATCAGTGTGAGGGTGACCTTTTGGATATAAAAGATCATCACCTAATCATTTTATCCTTCACCCAATGATGCCTCCCGGGACCTTCCTCAGGATAAGCAGTAGAAAATGAATGAATGAATGAATGAATGAATGATTTAATGCAGGCAATAAAATTTATGGTACCACTTTATGTAACTAGTTTTGCATGGACATACATAAATTGAGAAGTTTCAATGAATTTCATTAAATACTCGACTTTGTACATGAGATGTGATGAATGAGTGAAACCCATGCTAACTGCATATTACAAGCACAGAAACGCCTGCACCCAGTATTTTCTAAGCAAGCCCACAATCTTATAAATTAGTGAACATCAAGAGGCCATTTCATAGTTTCGACGAGACCCATTAAAAAAACATTAGTTCCATCAATCAGTGTGTCTTGGCTTCTGTATCTTTAATATCTTCTGGCTTCCATGACGCTATGTGTGCCACAAGCTACAGCTGATGCAAATCAAGTTTTTTGCACTCCAAATTGCTGCCAATGTATGTAATAATTTAAAAATTTTCACCCACATATAGACTGCAGAAGTGAAACTGATATGACTTCTGTTTGATGATTGTTGATAATAGTGGTGTTCACAAGCACTGCACCTGTCGTGAAATCCATATGATGTGAATTACATGAAATGAGCAGCTGTTGTGTCCTCTCTGTACTTATTGTCAGGATTCATACGTTGGAATGTTTGAAATTGTACAGGAATTGCTGTATCCAGCACACATTTTCACATGTTGCATGTGTTAACACTCCACCAGAGCATGACCAATGATCATCCCCGTGGAATAACACACCATTTTCATTGCCTGAAACCTTTCACAGAGCGCATCCTCACGTCTCTCCTGCACACCTGAGTGTGTTCTGTGTATCCAGAAAACCGTGAGGTAATGGTCAGCAACATAACATTAAGACATTCATCTGTGCCCTCACTACTAGCTCCCTGAGTCTCAACACAATTTAGTCAAGCCTTCCAATAATATGCTTACCTACTGCAGTACACTGCAGGCTCCCTACATGACTTATTTCCCAGAGCCCTATGCTCTGTCTTCCAGGTACTCCCAGAAAAGATTTCATTGCACAATGTGAAGTGGGCAATGGTGTCTAACCTCCCACTTATGTTGCTTTGGGGTCAGAGTAGTTGAGTACTTTAATAATTTCTCTCTAGACCCAGCTCCATCTACCAGGTTTGCTTGGTTCGCAGTCTATTTTCTCCACAATACCCCTGTAGGAATAACCTTCATGATTGCATAACACATAACCTGCTTCAGATGGGGGTTTTTTTGTGTTTTTTTTTTTTTTTGTTTTAATAATGGCTTTGAGAAACCAGCGAGCAAGAGAAAAATAAAATATTCTGGAGCATGTTTTAGTTGTCAGTATCAGTGTTTGACGGTATGGGGTTTGTCTGAGTGTCCCAAAACATTCTATAAATATTTGTGTGTATATGCATGTTTGCTGACAGCGAACAGTGAACTTATACAGGATGTCTCAATGTGTGTATCTGTGCATGCATTTATATGTCGTTCTGTGTGTTTCGTGGTTCCACGCTTGAGAAAGTGTGTCTAGCTGAAAAGAGTGTCAGTCTGTGTAATGAGGGCATTTCTCCGGTGGTTTGGCCCCATTTAGTGTACTGGCGGACTCTCAGGATACAGAGAAAGATTTGTAGTTCTCGTGGGAGCGCATTGAGTAATTCCCATACAGTAAATATAAGGAGTTTATGAGGAATGTGTATTCGTAACACTTTAAGGTACATCTTCAAACATGGCACAAACATTCACTTGGATCTGAGGATGAACCAGTTAGATTTTGGTAGCCACAGGTCAAAGGTCAGGATATCATAGGAATATTCTACACAAACACTGGAAATTGCTGTTTTGGGGTGCAGAAGCATATATACTGGAGCCCAACCAATATAAACAAAGATATATTGGTATCGGCTTGTATGTTATCAATATCGGCCAGTATCAAAACCTCTGTGAAGAAGTGTCACACTGGGTAGTTGAGAATAAAATCTCTAGCAGCAGATGCACACACTCTAGATAACAGGTCAGACAAGAAGCCTGTTCTTTTGCATGATTATTATATAATTAATTTCTCATCCAGCCTTGTTGTTCACTCCTCCTATTTATTTCCTGCTATTATTGCTTTGGGCTGTCAGCGTAGATATCAGTTTCATCGGTCCAATAGCACAGCAACACACCATCAAGATTAGCCTATTATCTCGCTGCCGTACTTACTAAAAATATGTTTGTCCCTGCCTTTAGTTTGTTCATGCTGCGGTTATGTGCACTCCCCCACCTCCTCATCGCCATCCGGTCTTTACAGATCAGCCTCCGCACTATTACAAGTGTCTGCACTTTGTGGGTGCATTCACTGTATCTTGATGCTGCTGCTGCTGGGCAGGATAGGTTAAAAAAATAAAAATTAAATAGTTACCAAAGGGAAGCACTTAAAATTTGGAAGTCACTACACACCGCAACTTTAAACTAGATATATAACATTGCCATGGTTTGTGTAAAGATTTCTGCATGAACAACACAATTTTTATCACTGAAAATGTGGAAATATAATGAGGTGTTGGTTAGAGGTCCAGTGCTCTGATGACAAGCCAATGGTTCCAACAGTCCAACACTTTACAGCGGAGATCTGTCGAGGTATAACACATTCTGATCAAAGGTGACTCCAGGGGACCCCAGAAAAAGGGAATTTGAAAAGACCCACACCTCCATAAATCAACAGCAAGAGTTAAAAAAAAATTATATATACAATTTTTTCTGCTCATTAAAAGATAGGTATTATGCAATGATGGATGAAATATTTAAATGAAAAGAAAAACTGAAAAACTGCACACCTACTCTTTTTCCTCCATCTGCCACATGAGTATTATAGTTAATGCCTTAAGGCTTGGAGAGATTGTTATCATTAATAGAACAATTAATTCCATATCATCACGGGGAATCGTACAGAGGGAAGCTGTTTATGATGTTTATGATGTGAAACTTAAAATTACTTTCATCACAGTGTTTGATAGCTATAATTGCCCACAAAGAACAATCAGCACCTTGAGGGCTTTAACAGCTTAATTATTGTAAGCAAAATATTGGAATTGAAAAGTCAAACTCCTGACCTTAAATCAATTAAAATGCTGTAACATGACTTGCAGCAATTTTTCCATGTGCAGCGGGTTTGTACTGTTTTGGATGAAATGAAACTATCAGGTACAGGCTTAGGAGGATTCAAGGATGCAGAGACTCCCAGGGAGGTTCTTAATCGAAATCGTTTTACTCTGAAAATAGGTCGACACCGGGCGATCTAACTAGTTTGCAAAGGTACAGTTTAAGGGACGGGCAAACTCAGTAGTCGGGAAACAGCAAGATCAAAACGCAAGGAACTCACTATTACTTAAAGCTGGACTGCTCACTGGGAAGACAAGACAATCTGGCACAGGTGGAAAGGAACAGAGGGTTTAAATACACAATGGAGAGGTAGACAATTAGACACAGGTGAGACACATTAGGGAGGAGAAGTAATCACACACACCTGAGGGACAAGACTTGACAGGACCTGGGGAATAAGACACAACAAAATTTCAAAATAAGGCAGGAACCACTGATTGACCCTTACAACAGACACATGAACACTTCTGTCAGGGCAGAAACGCTCTCCCACAAAGTTCGAGTAGGACTCCAACTTTGTTGCATGCACGATACCAGGATAAAATGTCAAATGTATAAAATTATTACCATACCTGGTGAAATGAGAATATACAGCCTGCTCCATGATACCACTCAGCATTCACTGAAGCAGACCAAAATAAACACACAAACACATATGACTTGCTGCCATTCAAATAGCCACACTGCCAGGATTAGCCACGAGGTAACGCTGACAAGCTAACGACATTTCCTACGCAACTACCAGCACGGCCACTTGCTTAATACATTCATATATTTATACATTTAACCACCCGACATCACCACAAAACCCCAGCTATTGTTGTCGGCCGTTTCTCTCCACATTTATGTCAATTTAAACACACATTTACCTGTGAAAAGGGAAGTTTTTCTAGTGGCGCTTTAAACAAACCAACTAACCACGAGGTCACGCTAGCAGACCGGGAGGGGTCCCAGCAAACTCTGAACAACTTTTGAGTCTGGCATTTAGGTACAAAAAATGAAAATAAGAAATGTATGTGTTAACTAAAACGTATCAATAAAACAATAACATTGAAATTAAAAAGTATAACTAAGCAGGTACATTTGCATCAATAAATGAAATTATTGTTAAATATGAATTGAATAATAATGGCAACAAGACAGTTTGTAAAACCAAATGGAATCAACAACTTATTGTATCCGTTGCACACGCATAACATTCAGAAATGCCCAATAACCGCAGCTCCTTCATCGCAAGTAATTTGGAGCTAAAGGAAACATTTTGGTGACAGTTATTGGTAGGAAAACAGCAACTAATCCTGTGAAGGCTCTGAACAGCGACTTCAAGTTTCTCTTCCGTTTAAATTCACTCAGACATGTCACATACCATGACACAACTACGATTTTCACGTTCTAAGTATCAATGTAAAATTCTTTCAAGAGAATTTGATATATACTATATTCTCATTAAACATGCATCAAGCATAGAAAAAAGTGCTGTTTAATGTGGTGTTATATTCTGATTGTCCGAGGGTAATAACTGTCTTTCATGACATTTCTAATGTGTACCCTTCTTTTCCAGCTTTAACTAATGTGAAGCTGTGGGCCATTGACCGGCAATGTTTTCAGACGATCATGATGAGGACGGGTCTCATCAAGCACACGGAGTATATGGAGTTTCTAAAAAGGTGAGCAGCTGGAAAATCGCCCCACAGTGCCAGATGCATGGCCTCAGTGGGGCTTCGATCTGATATGTAATGAATGAATGAACTAAATGAATTCAGGAAACTGCGTATAAGATGATTCTCTGAAGACCTCTGAGGGCTTATTTGCAGATAAATGTTTTTTTTGCTGTGTCACTAAAGCTGTCATTCATCCTACTAGAAAATAAATAACTAAATAAATAAACGTTGCGCCTATGTCACTTCCTTTAATGTGCCAGAAAGGGCCACACCCTAACCACTTTCCTATAAAGAGGCCTATTATGATATAAAAGCCCTGCAGGCTCTTTTTTATTGGACTGCATGGAGTATGGGATAAAAAAAAAGAGAGGGAGAACAGTGTGGTTATCAAGATGCATGAGACACAGTTGGTCGACTTTGCCGCTTCTCGCTTATCCATTTTGGTCTTAATCAAGGCAGTTATGAAAATGACATCGCTTCTTCCCTCAGTTACATGTGCCTTTCCTTCGCAGCAGGCTGTATAAATGTATCTGATGTTTTCTCAACTCCTCTCAAACATATGATCTACTGCATTTATGTTTTTGAATCATAGATCCTAAGATCTTTCAAGGCATTCAGCTGGATGTACAGTGGCCCATAGGCAAACAGCGTTTCCTTTCACATTGTCAACAAATTCGAATATTTAAGTTACAAAATAGGTTCTCTTTTCAGAATGTCTAGCAATCGTCTTTAATAATGAGAGATATCACATACATCCGTTCATTTTTCTCACTCTTCTTGACCACAGAATTGATTTGTATGTGTTGTCCACCTGCGTTGGAAATCAAACGTATTGTTTTTCCAGGTGGCCGCACTGAAAGGTGCAGTGAAAAGCTGCCAGACAAAAGGAGGAGGTGCAATATTTTTTTTAATAAGGCGGGAAACATTGCACAGTCTCTCCTCACAGGGATTCAGACTGTTACCTTCATATATTAACATAAAATTTACCCCAGACTAAAACAGTCTAGGCTCACTCACCTCACCACCGCTGACATGACAAGAGTGTGACTTACACACACACACCAACATTTATCTCTGCAGGAACATATTGTTCAAGAAAACACAAGCCAGATTTTTATTCATGTTTGTGAATAATGACAAATGCTTCGTTTTTCGGGGGTCGTATGCGCACCAGGAACAATAAACCCACTTCAACCAGTGCTGCATCTACAGTGTTCTTTCACATGGGCTCTAAGGAAAGCACTAAAGATATATTTCAAACCAGACAAAAAATAAATAAATCCTGCTTTTATGTCTAAAAGCTATTTCCGTCATCGCTATAAAAAAGACATGACACCCCGCTATATCTTCATTGAGTGTACAAGCATGTGCTGTATAGCAGTTCAGACCTCACTGCACCTCTTGCATAACAGTCCAGCAGACAAGTAAATATTTAATAGCCACACATACATCACTCTGGACTGGTGCCTGATTTATAATGGCGTCTCTATGGGGGAAATCAGAGATTTATAATGACATGTTAAATCATGTAGATGATATTTCTTTTTTGTTTCCTAGAATAAAAGAGCATATAAGCACAGGAACAAACACAAGCTGACCCCTGTGAGTCACCTACCAACTCCTTAACGGCTTTGGAATTACATATTTGCTCTCACGTGTTGTGGAGGAGAAACACAGGTGAAAACCCGACAGAGAAATCCCATAGTGCGTTTTGTACTTTTTTTTTCACCACTTTCCAGCATTTTCTCTTAATCAGTCCAACACTGTGCTTTGAGAGGAGTAACACCAATTAAAGCATTAATGATCTGAGAAATATAGGTTTTAAATGTAGTATATACTGTAAATATGTTTAAAGTTAGTGAGCTATTATTTAACCCCCACTTTATATCAACACTTTTAGGGAATTGAAGAGATGCTCATCGGATATCTTAGGTGTTACACAGTGTGATGCTGTTGGAAATTTCAGGTATTACATGAGGGAAGCCACACTTCCCTCTTGGCTTTGGATAGTTAATACATTTGATGCAACACATTCAAGCAGTTGAATTGAACATTTACTAAAACAAGAGTCCGTATCAACAGCTTCACAGCTTGAGGGACTAAACTCCATGCACTTGATGCAGAGTAGGGTCGTCCATTCACTGCCTTCCTGTCCAGGAAGCGGCAACACAAGAGCCAGCACGGTGGTTGGGGCCTGGTTTGGGTCCCGAGACAAGATGGCTTAGATTACTGTAATAAAACATGGAAAATGAGGGGGAAGAAGGAGATGGACAAACAGAAACAGATGATATGAAGAGATAAGTCCTTTGTTCATCATTGAGGTTTGTTTTCTCTTCTTCTTGATAAACATTAGGCCAGTTTTATTTAGAAGACTTGATAAGAGACTGATAACATTCACCGTGGCTGCCGGGAAGCAAACATTAAAGCCTCAGACTGATGCGTTCAAACTTAGGATCTGTGTAACACACACTGCCTAGGTCATGGAGAAACATTTTTATAATATAATATTGTACAGTACATGCTATGTGCGGACTGGCTTTGATATTTTATGTGTACTCATTGCCCATATATATATATTTATGTATATAGTATCAGCCACAAAAGCTCAGCACCTCTGAATCCTGAATAATGGCTGTGGTGTTTTGGGCCAAATGAGGGACGAGGGGGGTCTGCTGGTGGTAAAATACATGTCAAAGCAACATTCACATGAATGATATTTTAATGTTGTGGCAGATTGGTGTATATGAAACAGTCTTTTTCTTAATTCTTCTTCTAAAATCTTTTTCATCTGATGACCACAGAAGACCTAAGGAGTATTTATTATGTATGAATTTCTTAAGGGCTGCCTCTTTTTTTTGTCCTGTAGTGTACCAACATTCCATGACCTGCAGGAAGACCTTCTGAGCAAGCTTGCAGACGTCCTTGAAGAGGTAAATGTCCTGTTGTACAGCCTGTGAGCATAAAGCCTGTCCACAAGTCCTTAGACTTCCTTACAGCCAATTTCTTTCAGTGCAGCAAGAGAAAGGAGTAAGAAGGGTAATTAAGGCATGTTCGTCAATAAATGTAATGTTTTTGTTGTGGTTGATGTTGTTATTGTTTTATTTTTTTTGCGGGGGCGGGGGCTGTAATTTATTAATGATGGCACAGTTGGAATTTTTTCAAAAATTGTTGTTCTGTAATGTGTGCTGAAACTGAGGCACATCACAGTCCATTTTATTTTATGTTGCTCTCTCGTGTCCATTTTGACTTCAAAGCATTGTAACACTTAATTTGGCATTTATTCTTCAAATCAAACCAGTTTATGTATTTCTCATTCCATTTTTGCCCATTACTTTCTGTATGTGTTTCCAGGGAAAAAACCTCAAAACAATAAGAGAAATGAAAACAGTGACTTAGTACAACATTTAGACACATTTCTGAAGTTTGCACATGTAAAGGAGTAGCAACCAATAGTTTTCTGCAAGTCACAAAAATGGGTTAAAGCCGGGTTTTGTAACGTTGGAGGGTTGTAGAGAATAAGCTCTAGTAACTGCAAGAAATCCCTTCAGGTTGGCCTCTAACAAGGCGAGTGCAGCTCACGCTTGTCACCACGAACAGTATCCTCATAACGACTTCTTGCCTCATTCACATTTCATTTAGACTAAATGAAATGATTTGATGGGCATTTGACAAGACTTTGACAGCCACAAATACTGTTTTCATTTTTATTGATTGCAATCTAAATGTAAACAGTGTCAAATTTCATTTAACTTATCATATCTTTAAACATGAAAACACTGTATTTAACACATTGGTGGCAGTTGTAATTTACAATCTGCTGTAAATGGAATAAATAATGGAACTTTATTGATAAGCCAGTGTTCTTCTTACTGCAGTTTCGAAGAATACATTTTATCATACTGTGATATGTCTCAATGTCACAATTTTATACATATGCACACCCCTTTATTTGATGTTTTCTCCAAAATAATGTAGTTATGCAAACATATTACATAACACTTTTTATTTGAGCTGCTAATATTGCGCCTTTCAATATGTTGAATTGCACTCAAATATTGACTTTTTATACTTGTAATGGTTATTCTCCATCACTGTATTTGTAACTATTTACATTAGAAAATCCTAGTTACAGAACTTTAATTTCTCAGAAAAGGTAAAGGAGGCCATTAATTATGCAAGCTCGTTGCAGATTTGTCAATATTTAAGACTTAGCCTGAGGAATAGTTTGACCATGTAGTGGGGTTTTTAGTTGTAGCTTTAGAAAATAGCAAGATTTGTTTTAATTAGCTGTTAGCGTACAAATGAAAGTTGAATAAATTGTCAAGCCAGCATCAGCTGTAAAATTAGAGCTGTGAGCACATTCAGTGTTTATAACCAAATATTTGCAAGTCAGCTAACATTTTGCAACTCTGATAAAAAACAAAATCTTACAGTAGTTGCTACTGTTGGTCAACTGTATTTTGAAGGCAAAGTAATACTGATAATAAGTGTCAAAGTAATAGAAACTCAACTACTCATTATAAGATTTTAACTAAATCAAAATATGGCATGACTCTTAAAGACTCTAAACTTGTAAAGAAGCAATTTTGTGCCTGACTTATACTTGCATCAGAACAAGCAAAAGCTGTCTTTCCCCTCTGGTTACAGTGATGCACTAACATATGCTTACATATGTCATGATACTCTATCCACTAAATTCGCCTGACTGATATTAATATCTAAGTATAAAATATATACAGTATATAGAATAATAATACAATTGTGATTTCAGTCTAAAAGTGGGGAAAACAAATCACTGAAGTAAATCTTCTCTGGTCTAAATCAGTTTGCACATCTCCTAAACGAAGTGACTGATGTGTTCCTACATATAATGTTGTCCTCGCTATTAAAAGGACAACAAATGTCATGTTTGACAACTGAGCCCCACTCATGATTGAGTAAGCCTGCTGTATGGACAGGTATTCTGTACCCAGCACAGCTTGTTTTCAGGATATTTATCCTTTTTGTAGCATTAGAGAAAGTGAAGACATGTCATCTATCTTTATTTATGCCACATCGATGCGGTGGCAAATATCATAATGTATTGTATCGTAGTGCATCATGAATAAGAAGCACATTATGTGCACAATGGGACACACCTTGGCATTATATATACACCCTCACAATATAACTTTAAATAGTTTAAGGTAAAATTGATGGTACCTTACAGTTAAAAGGGTCAGCAGGGTAACAACTCAAGAGAGGCTGTTCAGTTTAGCAGAGTCGGCTAGGATATCGAAGGGCAACAGTACAGCCAATAAAAGAAAACCTATTAGCTTACATAGAATAGCATTTATGTTGAAGGAAAACTCCATCATAGGAAAGAAAGCTATTATAAGAAAGTACAATGACAGAGGGAGTCAGCGCCTCTGTAGCACTTGTAGCAGAAGTGTCTGTCACTGAATCGCAAACTGCAAAGCGGGACACAAATTTTGGAGTTTTAAGTTGACACATAAGTATATGAGGACTTGCTTTTCCCTTGAATATCAGCAAGTAAGGGAAAAAAAACCCCAAAATAATATAAATATAAGTATGTCATATATGTCCTTATCATAAAACTCTCACATTCCTGTGATCAAGCTGTCATTTTGCCAGCAATTCAGTTCAGAGATAATCACATTTCGGTTGGGTCCCAGGGTGACATGTGTGATCTAAAAGAATACACACAATAATGCTGTTAACTTGGTGCAACTTAGGTTGTTTTTCAGTGCATTCTTGATGTGCATTCAAATGGACTCTGATTATTGTATCTGTGCGGTTGGTTGGCCGAGGGATTTTTGTATAAGTTCATTAAATTAGCACTTATCAGATTTGCAGACAAAGCAAGTGGCAAAATTGAAAGTAGAGCTAAAACCGTTAAAACCTCTGAAAAATGGCTTTAATTTATTTCTGAGCTGACCCCAATATACAACCAATCAGTGACATGTCATGTTTGACTCCAAGGTTTGTCCTATTTTTTTAAAATAAGTTCCTGTTTTGCTTGTATGTGCAGAGGCTCAATATGCTGGTGGTTCAGGGTAATTTATCATGCTGCCCCGTGTCTTGTCGTTTGCTTTAATAGATCATTTAGGTAGGCAGTTGATTTTCAATTACAAAAATGTAGTAATTTTTTGCATCAGAATCGAGGGAGTATATCACCATTATTCACATTAATAAACCTGAACTGAACATCATGACTGTACATTATGTGCTATATGGTTCGGGCCACCAGGTTTTTCACAACATATTAAGTCCTGTTCCTTACTACATTTGACTTACCACCTATTCAGGAGATAGCATCCTTGGAACAGTTTTATTCTTTATGCTACACTGAAGGTTATTTTCTGTACACAGTGTGGATGTGTGAAAGTATTTGTCCATGTTGGCCTTAGCAACCAAAGCATTGCCTGTTCAGCTGGAATGGTTTCCAGCATGCCTGAATAGTTTTACTGGGCATAGAAAATGACAAAATGGATGGACATCCTGTATAAATTGTACTCTTGGAAAGAAGCTTTTATGCAGACTTGATGCAGTTGCATTAATTTATCCACTCGTTTTGTTTATGCACTTATTCTTATCCAAGGTCACAGGGCAAATCCAAGCAAGTAGTAGGTGGAATCCAGAGAATCACCATGGGCATTTTGCCAGTCTGTATCTCAGTGTGTGCAAGTCTGGGGTGTTTCAGCATTACTTCCCCTGAAGAATACATTTTTGTCTCTGTTGAGTGTCTCGATGTGAAAAAGGAGACATAGAGATCCCTGTTCTTGAATAACACTTCTCTGGTCCTCTCTCCTGACAGACACATTATGAAGATGGAGAGTACATCATCAGACAGGGGGCCCGAGGAGACACCTTCTTCATCATCAGCAAAGGAAAGGTGAGAACAACGCCTCCAGCCTCCCACCAACATAATCATCACTTCCTCCCAAAGAAGTGTGTCATGGCACACGCA
>KV751325.1:9356366-9402113 GCA_001698575.1 Mola mola
GCGGTTTGGGTGGAAGTTGGCTGGCATCAATCATCTCAGGGTGGGGGAGAGGGGTGACAGAGGCGCCTCCTCTTTCATCATCTGCTGCGGCGGCGGCATTGGGAGCATCTAGAAAGGAGAATAGACTCACTTTCATTTCACCTCTCTGACATCAACACTGGCTTTGTCACTGAGCACAGATGACACGCTGTCTTGTCCACTATCAACACCGCTGGAAGGCTTTCAAGTGTTTGCATCATTAACATGTTTTTGTGCATGAATGCCTGCTGCCCATCCTCCTTATATTTTGCTTGCTTACTCCATTTCCCCCTTCCTTCCTCTCTGAACTACCGTCTGGCCCATTTTACAGTTGTTCCTTTCAGCTTCACTTGTTCGTGTTTTTCCTCCTTCCTCCACCAACCCTCTTCCCTGTTATTATGCACATGTGTTGAGAAAACACTTCCTAGGGTGTACTCACACTTTGCCCAGTTTCTTTGTACTGTGCCAAAACAATGGGGCCGACGCGCCTCTCAAGTCCCTCGCTGGTACCAAACTGGGCCTGATCTCGGTTATGTCAACACAAAGCGTCTTTTAGTTTGCTGGAAGCCTGAATAGATAATCAATAACACAGAGATTATGACTGCAACTTTACTGACTTTGTAGCCTATTTTAAGTGGATTTTGCGAGGCAGCACTTGTCGAGGTGAATAGTTGCATCGATTAAATGTCATGTCCACGCGTTGGACCCGTGCCTGTGCATGAGCAACCTGCTATGCCAAAGCACACTTATTCCAACCGAACCAGGTCCCAGGAAGCTAAACTATGCTTGAGTGTGATACAGAGCGCTCACAATGGTCAGACAAACAGGACTCTGTGGAAAAAATGTGTTTGGATGGCCTAGTGTGAGTGCGCCCTTGAACCCACAAACAATTTAAACATGGTTTCTAAAGATGTCTAAGGCATTTACTTGGATAGCTTCCAGTAGCTGAGACAAAATTTCCAGTGTTATTTGATGTCTTCAACATCAAATACATTCATCAAACACATAATCTACTATAGAACTTTGGCACACAGACACACACACACACACACACACACACACACACACACACACACACACCCCTGACCTTATAGTTGCTTTCTGCTTGGCTGTTTCCATATCTCTTACTTGGTCCCCGTCCAGACCGCAGACAGTTCACTTCGTCTAGAGAGCGTTCAAACAATTATGGCTGTCTCAAAAATAGAAAAACACACACACATCACTTAGATTTGTATTGTTGTCCGACAAAGCATCGTGCTGTCACTCACGTGTCATGTGATTAATGAAGCTTTCTGCGGAGTCTCCTGTCACAGTGCTGCTTTCTCCGCTGCTTCTCTTGTAATAGTGAGACCTGCCATCTGTTACTTGCTTTACTTGCTTTGCTTGTCTTTAAGAAGCTACTGTAAATGAATTGTCTAACCTTTAACTCCCCTCTTCCTGCCTTTCTGTGTTTTTTTTAACAAGGTTAATGTGACCAGGGAAGACTCACCCAATGGAGAGCCTCTCTACCTACGGAGCCTCGGAAAAGGAGAATGGTTTGGCGAGAAAGCACTACAAGGGTAAGACTTACTGTGTGTAATAACACTGCCACTTCCAATTCAAATCTTGCGTCTCCCACTGTTTCTATCTCATTCACTGTCACCCACTTCCCTCTTCATTTTTAGTCACAACCCTCTCTTCCACTTAAAATGTATCCATCCTTCATATTTTACAATCAGTCGTCAGCTTTTATCTGTCTTCATTGTTCTTTTTTATTTATTTTTTTCCAACACTCGCTGTAATTCAAGTGCACAATAACATGTTGGGAAATGCTGAAACATTTGCTGTTGGAACTGCATCTACATTTTTGAGATGTGACACAAAACTCTCTCCAATAAATGTGTTTGAGCTGATAAGAGGCAAAAACGACTGATTGGTGATGAATTCACGTTCCTCTGTGATGATACAGTAGTATCTAAGCATTATATAGCAGTATATAAACAGTAAATATACAGTATTTAAGCATTTTACCTGTCCTTGTGCAAGGGCATTGTGACATCAAGAATATCGTCATGCTGTCACAATTTAAAGAACAAAGATGTATACTTCATGTGTACACTTAATATATGCCAAGCATGAACATTCTCCATTATGAGGATCATTCTAGCCTGTGAAGAGGAAGGTTTGAAGCAACCAAGCTATATATTGTAGGAATCACATGATTCATGACCAGTGGTATCTAAGAGCTCAAATACTTTCATTGAAACAACATGTTTCAGCAATGAAAAAGAATACTTTATATGTCTTTAGGCACAGACATTCCATTAAGGGATGTTTATCCTTTGTTCTATCGTATCATCTGCACCTCCATGGACAATTTATTATTTAAACAGGTGGAGGGGGTTGGATAAAATAGTTTTAACAGTATAATGGCTGTAAGGGGTCAGGCAGAAAACAGAGAACATTTGCAGATGTATTTGAGCGTCTGAATTGTCCGCATGAAAATAGCGGTGATACTGCCCTCTTGTGGCTGCTGAAAGCAAAGGCAACCTTAAATTAGATCTGGAGGCTGTAGCCACAAATCAAGGGCACATAACAAACACTTTAAAATGCAAACAGACTTGAATCAGGTGCTGTCCTGTGAAAATTAAATCCACAAATCATTGTTTATTAGTTGTTTTTTTTGTTTTTTTAGAGGAAGATGCTAAAACTTACTTTCTGGCAACACCTGAAATTGCACAGATGGCTGGGCCTCCCCCATATGTGAAAAAGTATTAGTGTAAGATATAAAATATGATAGAACATTAAAATGCATGCAGGACATTTCACAGTGGCCATGGAGTTCAAGTGGAAATTTGATCCTTCGACACAAACGAGACATAAAAATGTGCTGGTTGATATATTAGGCTTAGGTTAGTTTTAATTTATTGTACTCTGACTGAACATCTGTGCTCCTTCTGTGATGAAGTGTTTTACAGTTGGCCTCTATATAAATGTTGCATCGTACGTATCCTTGAAGGGTCCATCTGTTTCCTTGAATCCATTTGTAGTGTGCCAGGAATAGGAATTCAAGACATGAACTGTTCTGAGAAGCTCTACCAGGCACCTTCAAGTGCATCTCATGCTCTGTTTAATCAAGACAACCGCATCTTCTCCCACTGGGAACAAGTGCTGTTTTCACATCTCCACCTCGGTATCTGCGGGTTGTTGTTACCGTTTGTTGTCACAAACCATTTTTTTTGTCTACGAGTGTCTTGGCCTATTTAACCACACCTTTGATGGTCAAGTATGTTGCGCAAATTTAAATGATTGAGATGCTGGCCAACTTCAAACCAGGCTTTTGATCAGTGGGCTCTTCGGCTGACCTGCTTTCTAATTAGAAGTTAACTATGTGTGTGTGTGTCCTTGCTCATGAAACTCAATAGCCCCTCAAAGGCTGTTCTGTCCATCTGAAGATGTTGCCTTTGATCTGAACAACATATTTGCAAATCAAAGTCTGTCCTTCTGCCAGCCATAATGGTTTGTTGGTGAGCTTGCTGGTTGGGACGTCTGTGTGTGTATTAAAGCAGAAGAAATATGACATTTTTTTCCTTCATGAATAGTACAATATATAACACATCCCATTATGTGGATGTCACACGTAATAGGATAGAAAAAAAATAACACATGGTTCTGTTTGGAAATTTGTGCTAGTTGGCAAATATCACATGCAATCAGACATGGTAAACAAAGATGATAAACAGCATTATAGCTGCTAAACATCAGCATTTTTTGTTGTCATGTTGCTATTTTTAAAATTTAGCTTGCAAAGATCAGACATGTTAAAACTAATGATAGTTGATTATCTCACTACACTGCAGTGTTCAGCTGGGAAACTTTGTGGCTGCTATTTGACCCGTATAATCCTAAAAATTGTTTCAGACAAAGTAACGCACCGTGTGGCAGCAGCACTCCCTGATGGCAGTAGACCCCCCAGCAGGGTGATGCACCCACTGAAACTACTGAGGTGTGACCTGAGAGGTGATAAAGAGCTCGATGGGATGACCTCCAAATTCACCAGATCCCAATTCTGTCAGACATGCAGAGCAAGTCCAATCCATGCAGGTCATGTGTCTATGTCTCAACAGGGGAAAAAAAACAGTCTGATCCACATTGGGGTCTCCACGAAATGTCATTTTTCAAGCACATGGATGCCCAATCACATTTGAAACATTTGAGTTTTGAGGTCAGAGGTCAACCTCTTAAGCTCCTTCGTCATGATCTTCAGCCTGTTCCTGAGCAGTTGTTTTGTGGTGTGGTGGTAGTAGTATTTTCCTGCTGGGGGGACTAATGCCATGGATGTGTGTTGGTGCCATGGGGGGAGTGCTTGGTCTGCAAGGGCATACGAGGAAGATTGTTAATTCCAAGTAGCATTCACATGAGTGATCAAGGGTTCCCCAACAGTAACGGTTTCACCAATGAATCTACTAGTCGATTAGTTAAAGACCTTTTGTCGGAGGAGAAATAAGTTCTTGACCCGAGGTAACTTCAGAGTTGAGTTCATAATCTTTTCTTTATATCTCACACAATCACAAGCATCATGAGAGAGGAGCTCCCCGACAGCTCCCATCCAAGATATTTATAGTCATTGTAACACTCACGTGTGGTTGTCATCACCATAGCAACATAACAGCTCACACAGCATGTAGGTGGGATTTACGACAATTGTTTATGACAATATCCATACTGAAGAAACACAGCAGTCTTATTGAAATGAGTTCCTCATTTTTTGTTGTTGTTGTTCCCCTCAGTCTGAATTTGACTTTGTGCAATCATGTCTCTCCTTTCACCCCGAGCCATACCTTCACTCTTGTAGTAAAGAAATTAACTGATGAAATATGAAATATTGTTCGATATTTCCAAAATCTGTTTATTTTACATTGATACTGCAGGTTTTTAACCTGAATGCATTCATGTTTTGCCCCAATGCTCTCATGAAATACAATCACTGTATGAAAAGTCCACTCCCAAAATATCTGAAGCTTTTTTGAGACTCGTTGAAAAGCACTTCAAATCAAAATCAAATCAAATTTTATTTATTTATTTTATTTGTAGCCCAAAATCCCAATTGACACATTATCTCACTTGGCTTGGACAAACTGTACAGATGTGACATCCTCTGCCCTTAGACCCACTTCTTCCAAATGAATCCCATGTTGCCCTTTTACATTTTGGAAACAGGCAAAACACGCATATAAACAGGGAGTTTCACACAAGCGGCCCAACATTTATTCTTAGGTGTTGCAACCCAAAGGGTGGGGAGGGTTGGGGAGCAGCTGGAGGCCAGTGTTTTACATTCAGGCTTATCACTACATATTTAAGAAAAGATTTCACAGGGAGCAACAATATATGCAAACTACCACAGAAAGATTTATTTCTGTGCAGGCCACTGAAATAAATTCTAAACATGAGAAACATTGTTTCCTACATTTGGGGTTTAATGTGTCTGTGGCAGGATCAGACATCTAAGAGTAACTTTTTCACATGAACTGTTTCACTCTGCCCGTTTATGTTTATTCCAACCTCACATCTTAAGATAATTTTAGGTTGAAGAAGATACTTATAAGGGCATGTTTGTATGCCTTGGAAAGTGATAATACACTGAAGTTGTAAAATGTATTGTTACTTGTAAAACAACCCCCCCCCAATCATTTAAGCGCTTTAAAGGTAAAATATGGCCTAAAAAAGTAGTTGCACCATCCCAAAAGTTTCTTATAGTCTTCAAACCCAGAGAAATGAGTAATTTCACTAAAACAGTGAGTTTAATGTGTCATCTGTCAGTATGCCTTGGGGATTCTCAGGATGAGTGACATAAACAAAACTTTAAAGTTTCATCAGCACCTGTAAAAACAGCAAATTCCCATGATCGTAAGAAGCGTCACTTACGTCTTTTGTTTTCTCTTAAAAGGCTTCACGCGTCAGAACTGCTGTTTGTTCAATACGAACCTGTGACGTATCACAGACAGCTGTCCTGATCCGCCTGAATACCTCAAATGATTGGCTGTGTATTCCGAAGTCACCCTCTTGTTCTTACCCCCAAACCTGACCCGGCTTTACTCCCCACTCTGCAGCCCAGAGCTACTGCCCCCCTCTCACCACAGATATTTTTTTAACCCTCTTCCAAGGACACCAAATCACTGTCCAATTACCGGGTTCATGCTGGAAATCAACACCACCGGCTCCCTCCTGCGTAAGTCCAATGGACATTCCAGACACAGTGTGCAGCTGCCTTTAGTGCATCTGCAACAGAGCGCGTGTGCGTGCGAGCGGATCTGTTTGCAAATGCATTTCGTGTTGCACTTCAATTAACAAGTGCTTAGCCATCTTTGGCTTAGTGGTTTGCTTGGGCTCAGCAGTGAGCAAATGAATCATTCTGACAGATATTGTTTCACTATTGCATTTCACACAGAACACCAACGCAGCGGCACTCCAAGTTGTTTTCCTCAGCTACACTCGAGCAGCAAGGGACAGGTGTAACAAGATGCTCTCTCATGTGAAACCCTTTAGGCCTCTAAAGGATGATTCATGCTTACATAACTACTATTTCATTCTAATAGTGTCATGTTGTTTTGTGGTATCACCATGGTTAGCAAATGAAACAAACAGTGCATACTTGCTTTTATGAGAACAAGTAACTCATGTGACGGATCGTGGGTGCCGATGTCGTAATTGCTCGTAATTGCTGAATTGTGTGTTTGTGTGTGATGAGTTATGTTTGTGCATTTTCTCAGTCATCCAGGTTGAGGTAATCGTAAGTACTTCAGTTGAAGGCGTGTGAACTTCCTTTTGGTTTTAAAGACGTTTCACATCAGTTTCATCCAACGTTTCATCCGAAAGCCTTCTTCTGTTGGAAACATTTTGTGTGGATTCCCCAGTATTTAACCTCCGGAAGGGTCGTTACACCCTCATTAATGGACTCCAGCTTACCTGTGACCCTGACGTGCATAAACAGAGTAATGTACACAATTAATACCAAATTAATACACAATTAATCGATCCAAACTAATCAGAAAAATGAAAACTGCAACATACATCAGCATGATAAGAACGACAGAAGACATTTAGGGAAAAATCTTTGAGGTGTATTGAGTTTTCTGTTTGGCCCTATCCTGATATAACTGAAGAATAAAGTTTAATGACCTACACTGCAACCCGCCACCAGAGGGCAATCGAGATGCTTTCGCTCCACTTTTTGGGAAGCTCTCATGTTGTGAATCTTAAAATACGGCAAATGACTTGCAACAAGTTAAGTGAACTTTGAATGATTTAAAAGTTACCTTTAACTTGTCTTCTCAAGTGCAATGATCTTAAACTTTTAAGGCCATCCAACACTTATTGTTTTTCTTTTTAACTATTAACCATTATCTTTAATTAAGCCCATATATTCAGGCTTTGTTCCCGCTTTAGTTAATTGCACTAATCCTAAATCTTTCCTTTCTTTCACCTCAGTCCTGCACGATGTTAAGAACATAATCAATACAAAGAATGATGGTGTGACACGGCATTGTTCGCTCCGACTGGGGCTTTTGTTGTTCTTTCACCCATTAACCTGGATGTTGATACTGTAAGTGCGCTCATGTAAATAGTATCGAATCGAAGAGCATGGATGCGGGTCACAGGCACTTATCGGAGGTGAATAAAATACTGCATGCGCTCTGCTGGCCAGAGCACCACAATGGTGGTCTGTGCTCTCCTCTTTTGTAAAGTCCTCACCTTTCAAAGTGCTTTGTCTCTCCCCCACCAGCTGTGACCTTTATTTAAACGGGCTAGCAGAAAGAGTGAGCGTATGTGTGCGATCCTGAGGAGGGAGGGCCGCATGTGTGTGTTTGGACGAGGGAAGGCAGAGGGAATTGGCATTGCGTGAGGAGGAATTATCACCTCGGATCATTGAAATAGGTTGCTGTATGTGTGAGTTCAGACTGATTGTGAGTTACTGTTAGCGCTTCAGTAGGATTCAATCAGTTCTCCCGCACAGAGCCTCTTTTAGCTCTTTAGTCCCGTCAGGATATGAATTTCAGCCACAGTATGATCTTTTTTCTTATTTTAAAAGGATGGGGCGTGAAATAATCAGCTTATGAGACAACCCCTGTGTTTTGTAATGTTTTAGTTGGCATTAAAGTGGATAACATTGCTCTCGGTGTGGAGATCTATAGAAAAGTGGAACAGACGTGTCTGGCCAGTGCCCTGGTTCAGAATTAGATCTTATTGTAGCGGGACTGTGTGTGAAAAACATAGTAGAAGATGGATTCCTGGAATACAGACTCAGAGGATTCATGCGATTGGGGCGACTCTTCTGAAGAGGCATCAACATCGGAAGAAGATGAACTTGACATCAGATATAATAAAGAGTAAAGCCAGTCACCCACCGCTGTGTTGCCTGTTGAGACTGATGTTGTTATTGTGTGCTATTTATAGAATGAATGGAGTTCAGCTCTGATAGCATTCAATAGATATAATAATGTGATTTAATCATGATGTGATGTGATGTGATGTGTCTGATTGTGTTGTATGATATATATTTTTTTTTTATCCAGGGAGGATATCAGGACAGCCAACGTCATTGCAGCAGAGGCAGTCACCTGTCTGGTCATTGATAGAGAGTAAGTATCAATAAAGCTAATAATCATTTAGTTTCTTAATTTTTTTGTGGAGTGAATAAATGTTTTTCACAAGCAGTAATGTAAAACTAGTCCACAAATTCTGCGTTGCGATAAGAAGCTGACATGCTGCACCTCAGTGGAGGAACATTGCAAATATCTGCAATGTTCTTCCACTGAGGTGCAGCATGTCAGCTTTTTAGGTATCATTGGTTTAAAGTTTTATGCTTTTAATAAATCATTGCACTCATGGAAATGTCTTTACACCAAATTTTCTTATTCAGGTTTGACTAATTCAATAAACAAGAAGGATTGAGCCTTTGCAGACGGATGAAATGAAATGATCAGCTCGTAGATTATTGTAGCCATAAAAGATAATAACATCAAAACCTAGGCTCTGCTTATTGATTCAGCTTCAATGCTCAGACCTCATTTGTATGTAAATGTTTTCCAGACACAAACAAATGAAGTTATGAGATTTGGATTTGTTAAAAAGCAGCAAAACGGAAAATGCAAAAAGTTCAAAATCGATTTAATCAAAGAAGTTACGTTTGTGCTGAGTTTGTGCAGGGATGACAAATGAGTGCTATTGGTGTCACTGACAGTAGAGGAATTGGAGAAAAGTCATGTTTTTTCCAACTTCACTGTGCCCTTTAAACTGGTCTCAGCTGAAATATTTTCTGCTTTTATTGTGGCAACATGTTTTTTTTTTGATGTGACGACTGTACTGAGAATAGAGAGACAGATGGATATGGGGCATGGGGAGGCTGGTAGACGGTATCAGCTTACCCAGGGCCTCCCTCCATCCTGAGGGACAGTGGCAGGCACAAATGGGACATCGTCAGAGCTTGCAGAGCGAATAGTTAGTGAGTCATCCAGCAGAGGTGATTACCTCTGCCTTTATCTCCGTGTAGCTAATGTTGAAAACCAGCTCACCGTCAGCCAGACCAGCCAGTTTTGCAGATTGATTTGTTTTCTGTACTTCACTAAACGTGTGATGCATTAAAAAAAACAAAGAAAAAAAACACAGAGCTTAAAAGGTAAGATCAGGAGAGGAGCTCCCTTGGAGACAAAAAAGGGAATTAAAAACAAGTTGCAGGGAGCATTTCATTGCAAGAGATACAATAATCAGAGAAACATTTTACCAAAGCTCTGCTTGGAAAGAGTCCCAGCTCGCAGCCATTATGCTCTCAAGTGGAGAAAACACCAGATGTATTTCCTCTTCTGGCTGACAGCTTTATGAGCTTTATATGAAAACTGTTGGTTGTTCTTCCTGGATGTTTGGAGTCTTTGGCATACAAACTTAACTGCTTAATAGAGAAATGAATCAAGGCGCAGTTATGCCGTTATCTTACGTACCAGTTCTCCTCATGAGTGCAACTGTGGTTGATTTTATTTCAGTCAGTTGACACGTTATGTAGCTTATAACTCTCCAGTTAACAGCTCTTACTAACTTTCATATCCTCTGCAGACTCGCTGATGAAAATGAATTTACATTAGAGAAATTAACTAAGAATTATCCTAATTTGATTTTAAGGCCTGAACAAAACGGCAATAATGGATGTAACATTAGCATTAAAACAATAGAAATATTGTCATTTGCTCTTTTTTGGTTATGGTAACTTTCTATGTGGCGCTGTATGTTTTATATTCTATAATTCAATCATTAAAAGATTTATGCCGCTCAGCCCCTGTGTGCTATCACACGATTTGGCACCTCTTCAGGCTATCTCTGTCCTCTCGTCTATTCTCAGTGATTTTTTTTTTGTTCTCTAAAAGCAAGCTGATGAATATTTAATAAGCACAGTTTTTTTTTTTATAGCATTCTGGCCATAAATTTCACCAACTCCTGTTATGGATCACCTGCAGCCCTCAGTGCAAACTGCTTTACATCCTCTAACCTCTGGCTGCTCCTTCATGTAGTATGTGTCCTCCTTCAGGCTGGATGGATTCCAGATGCCTGAACAAAATAAATCTAAGAGAAGTTTGCTCATGTTGCTGTTTTGTTGTTTGCTCTGTGTGTTGCAGTTCTTTTAAGCACCTGATTGGAGGTTTAGAAGATGTGTCCAGTAAAGGCCATGAGGATGCTGATGCCAAAGCCAAGTAAGACTTAAAAAATTTCATTACATGCATTTTTTTTAATTAAAGTATTAACTCTGCAAAGGTATTTTTTTTGTGTGTGTGTTTTGCTTCTAAGGGCTTTTCCTTTGTCTTCACCATTTATTTTGGCCAAATTTGTCTGTAGCATTTTATAAAAGCAATGTTCTTTCAGCTAGCTGTTGATACGCTGTGCCTTTAGGTCTCTTAAATAACAAGACAATAACCATGTGGCAGACCAGAAAACACAGGCTGTGACCTCTGCCTCTATATCTGGAGAAATGAATATGCACTCTATTTATCGTTGCTATGGAAACACAAGAACAGCACCATAACTGGCACGGGGCAGTCTGGCAACGAGGTGGGCATCTTGGGGTTCAGGCAGCTACGCACTGACATATTCTAATACCTGGATCACTCGGCACTATGTTGCCTGTCAAGGTGAGGAGTAATGAGAAGCCGGTAACGACGGATTGCAGTGAGCGAGCAAGCACGAGAAGCTTATTGCCAAGAGACGCAGAAGTGTACATGGATAGACAGTGTGAGGATAGATGGGAGAAAACAAGTGACAAAGCAGATCAGACTTCTGTCTGATGATTTGTCTTTTTTTTTTTTTAGATGACTGCCGCAAGTGTCAGTCATCTTTGGCAAGGCAGTAGAATTTGGTCAGCGAGGAGCAGAACACAACACCAGTGACTGTGCTGGTCCTGGGCAGTTGTCCCCTCATGGCTCATTACCACTGACAAGTGCACTGCCAACAGATGTTTGTGAAAGAGACCTGCTGTGTGTTTTCTCTCTTTCATAGCTTATGTGGGAAACCATTTTTAGGGTGGTTTTTATATAAATGAACAAGAAATCGTGTGAAACCTATTCTCTACAGTTTCTTATGTGCATAATATGTATATTCTGAGAACTTTTGTTCATTACACATGACATCTGTTGACCATCTGTTCATCCTGAGAGAGATTCCTCCTCTGCTGTCCTTCCTGATCTTTCTTCCATTTATGCCCTGTTAAATGGATTTTTGTGGGAGGACAGTTGGTGTTCTACACTGTGCACAAGTAATTGAAAGGCCAACTGGGGTGTTGTGATTAGATTTTCTAGGTTATATAAATAAAATTGACTTGAAAACTCCTCTCTCTCTCTCCTGCCCCCTAAAAGCTGCCATTTCTAGCTGATTATGGTAGCTTTCCCTGTGTGCCTTCCGTCTTTATTTCCCACCCAGTCCTGCACACTTGTTTTGTGGTGAGGAAAGCTTGAGTCAGGATTCAGCAGTGATAAAGGTTATCTCTAATTGGTCACAGTGGATAAGCACCATGCAGCAGCACTGTAAACTGCACAGCTGCTCTCTGCGAGGCTGACAGTCTTTCCTTCAAAGATGAATACGCTGCTATGTGCTGCTACATGTGCACATTGTTTTTGATCAAATCAATCTCCACCGTGATGTCTCACCTCTTTTTCTGCATTAATGAAAGTCAATTAAATAATTCTTTCGTGGAATGCCAGCAGAGAGTCTTATGGTACCAGAAGTGATTTAAGTTAATCAACAAACCTGGAGAAAAAAACTATATCAAATATTGTTACATACCTTAAATAGAGCTTCTGAGGAATATCCCGGCTTTGACCTAGTTTACATGACCTTATGGTGTTTTTATATTCACTATGAACATCATGATCAACATCATCATGATCAAAATAAGCCGTCAATATTATGGCTGAAAATTTATGCTTTTGTTCTGCAAGCTCCAAAATGTCTCTAAGAAATGGTGAGCAGAGATGGCACAGGGCTGAAGTAGCATATTAATCCATATCCCAACAACCTAGACAAGACAAAGTTGTAGAACATCTAAGCTGTTTCAACTGCATGTTTGCATGTTTCGTAAAAAAAAAAAAAAGGATACGAAAGGTCTTTAAAGGAGTTATTTCTAACATGTTTATCTTATTGAAATACTGATGCTTCTGATTGACATAAAATGCCTTAAATACATGCATTGTATAAAGTAAGAGTTACAATCTTGCCAGTCGTGACTGATCCTGCGACTGAAACTCTTCATGATTTAAGAGTGATGAGAAAATGACCCGGTATGACTCAACATGTCCTGCACTGGGCAGGTGAAGGATGATAAGCAGGAGTTACCGGTAAATAACAGTGGCATTTAATGAGAGTCAGCTTTAAGGTCAGAGACGCTGTACCTCCTCTCTCTTGAGAAAAGCAAAGGAAATGAGGACAATAGCACACACACTTTCACATGTACACTCACACACATCAGTATTGCATCAATCTTTATGATCTCATCTACTCACTGGGGGTGCTACTTGACCTTCCTGACAGGAAAAATGTGTGTTGCAGTACAGTATAGTGTTTGATACAGCTGAGCTCTGCGTTAGTTCTCATCCAAGGTCGTCCTTTTAGACATGTATTTAAAGTGGATGTATGGTTTGAGTCCCACTGGGTCTGTTCGCAAGTATCGTTTTCCATCTGTATTACAGCCGTGGGCTAAAAAATCCATAATTATATTTGTGTTACTGCTCTTATAAATATTTTCCCTATTCACTGACTGCCAAAGTGCCTGTGTCCTTGGTTGAGACACACACAATAAGTCTTTTTTTCCTGAAATACCACTGGTAAATGCACTTCATTGTGCTGAACTTCATCAGTGGGCGCCATGGTTGTCTTCATTTTAAGGCGGGTTCATCTCGTCCACTGAATAAAGGCTTGATTCTTCTTTTGTCTCCTAAGGACGATGGCTTCATTTTTTAGTTCAGCCTTGGAGTTTTTGTTCATCTCAAAGTATTTCACGCTTTACCAAGAGACAATCTAAGGAGCAATGCTGCCATCTGCTGGCCAAATGGCTCTATTACAGTTAAACCTGATAAACAATGGCTCCCGGTGGTTTTTATTCCACAATTTCCTAAATCAAATACAAATTAGAACACGGACCCCCATTTTTACCCACACCAAGGAGATTATGTTTTCATGTGTTTGTTGGATGGTTGATTGGTTTGTTTGTCAGAATTACGCAAAAACACAACAAATTTTGGTGGGAGGATGGGGCCAACGAAGCCGTTCAATTTTGGTGCAAACCCCAATAAAGGGTGATATCGGGCCTTGGCAGAGGTATGACCACTGCTGAGTGCCATTCTCCATCACTATAAGTTTTACTGCAGAAAGTTAATCAAAGTCACGAACAAAATAGTTTTACATTCTGTCACTTTATTTTTATTTGACATCCCCCTGTGAGCCAATCAAGGATCACACTTTTAAAACCACCGGTTTAAAAAGCCTGCCTAATGTTAAACAATCCCCTATGTCCTTTGATGAATTTGCAAGATCTGCATCAATAACAGAACCCGAACGCCTCAAGCCCGAATCTCAAAGGTTTTGTGCGTTGTTTTCTGGGTGTGTGTGACTCTGTGCACTTATAAGTCGGCGAACACGTGCGTGTCAATCACCTTGATATTTCTGATCAGCCGGTTCTCTAATTTAAGTGGTATCTTAGCAAGTCTTGTCTGTTTGTTAAGCAGTGAGCGTTTTCTGGGCTGGCTTCCAGATAATAGGAGGGGAGATTAAGACGAAAGGATTACCTGTGTGCTAGTAGCACCTATACACAGAAATAAACATAAACACTGTCTGTCCTGGTAACCGGATGTGTTTCTAAGAAACACCATGCTCACTACTGTGCCAACACGTGTCGACACTATACCCACTGGTATGCAGCTTAAGACATGGGGTTTTATTTTTCCAGCTTGCAGTAAACTGCTCTTTATCAGTTGGATATAATGGAGTAAAACATCTCCAATGTATATATCAACTCAGAAGAAAAGTATTTATGAATATTCTAAAATGAGCTACAACCGAACGTTTCATGGAGGAAGACGATTTATCAAAACGTTGCTTTTTTTTGTGGGTTTTTTTTTTAATAGATGCCTGTATTTTGCATTCAGCTGTATTTTTTTGAGAGGCGAGAAAAGGTGTGATATTGAGGCACTAGTGACCCAGATAGGGCTGCTCACACTCAGATCCCTCCTAAACCCACTGATCCAGAGGCCGAGCTGATGAAACTCTGTCTGGATCAAACAATAGTCACAGAAGAGGGCGGGTCATATGGGGATAAGGGTTGGACACGTGGAAATAATTTTCGCCGCCAGCCTGTGCCAGTTCCGCAATGGCATGTTGGGTTGTTTAGGGGCAAAGCCAAGGCATGTCTTCAGAGACAGCTGAATCGTGAGCAGCTCGCGTGACGGATGTTCCGTCTTTGTTCTTTCCTATCAAAAATGGAGACAAGCATGGGACAGACAGTCTGGCATTCAAAGAGAGGACATGGCGGTTTACCAGAGGACTAAACTGTAACACAAACTGTTCGTGTGGTCATAGTTACACACTGCACATCCTTAGTAACCTCCTTGATGGATTACCATGAGCTCAATCCTCTAAGATCTGCAAACAAATGATCTGAAGTAGGGGCGGATATTTTATCTTAGGCTGTTCAAAGTGGATTATCTCTTCTTTCATCCTTCATGTCATCTCTAATCCTGTTTCCATAATTTTCCCCTCGACAGGTATGAAGCGGAGAATGCTTTTTTCTTCAATCTCAACCTGGCTGACTTCAACATCATCGACACTCTGGGGGTTGGTGGCTTTGGTCGCGTGGAGCTGGTAGGGGGGCACTGCAGCGTGACAGTGACATGAATTCATTTCTATTCCTAACAATTCTATAGCAGGCTGTGCATCTTAATGTTTATCTATATGTTTTCTTTTCTTTCTTCCCTCCTGTTGTCAGGTTCAGCTCAAGAGTGACGAAAACAAAACCTTCGCCATGAAGATCCTGAAAAAGCGGCACATAGTCGACACACGACAGCAGGAGCACATTCGTTCTGAGAAGCTCATCATGCAGGAGGCCCACTCTGACTTCATCGTCAGGTGCTCTCCGTGAACAGCTTCATTTAGAAACCAGCACAATAATCTGTAATAATCCACTTGTGTGCCATACATGTCAGGACGTCAAGGATTAGCCCCTCATTGCTTCAGGGCGAGAGGGTCACGACTACCAATATTCTCTGTGAAGATTGCACGTTCTTTATGATGTTAACTAAGGTTGTCGTCGAGTATGGCACATGGGAGAAGCTTGCCTCGAAGGCTTTCTTCCAGGAAAATCTTATAGTTTAACAGGGTAAATGTTCAACCCAAACCATTTTTCCTAAACCTAACCTAAAGTAAGCTAATGTAAATGTGTTGCCTAACCTGGTAGTTTTGACAGACAGTCTTGAGATAACATCCCAATCTGTGTTTTCAGACTCTATAGAACATTCAAGGACAGCAAGTACCTCTACATGCTGATGGAAGCTTGTTTAGGAGGAGAGCTGTGGACCATTCTCCGAGACCGGTAAGCTCAACGACTATTTCACCAGGAATAGCTAGAAGTGAATCATATTAGCTGTGAGTAGGTACGTTGCATGTAAAACATGCTCATATTTCAACACAGGCTTCACATGAGACTAACAAAGTAGACTGATGAACATCCGTTACTCATTTATACCTCGACAGTGAATTTTAGAGCCGTTGTCGATGTTGAATTAACAACTGATATCCCGATGCTTGGTTAGATGGTCTCTTTTATTTCGGTAAAGGGTCCTGATATCTGCATGCTCAATCAAAGAAGGATGCGCCCTGACTGATTTAATCACCCCTCAAAGAGAGAACATGGTTGTCCTCATCATTCTTACCAAATGGTTTCAGTTTCTGCCATCTAAACTTAGGCACAACTTCATAAATCTCATATGTTATGGCATAAATCTGCCAGAGTAATGTAGCGACAAAAGTCGCACTTTGTAAAACTAAAAAGTATGAATGCAGACGTTGCCTTAGACGTATCAGTTGTAGATATAATGAAGCCAAACTGACTATACTTTGCTTGTGTTGCCAGAACTATTTTTGTACTACTGAATTACACTACATACAAGCAGTACGTACAACTTGGTGGATAATTGGTACCACAGGTAAAAAGAAAAATCGATCAAATGTATATTTCATTGTGGGATGAACTGTCCCTTAAGCACATGAGGCAAATATTTTTATTAGAATTCTCAGCAGAGCAAACCTGCTGGTTGGATTAGGAAAAGCTGAGCCACTGCAGTTATTAGATACTGCACAGTTCACAGCTGCGCTCTGTTGTCCTCCTGTGTTTCCAGGGGTTCATTTGAGGACTCAACTACCAGGTTTTACACAGCTTGTGTGGTGGAGGCCTTCGCCTACCTGCATTCCAAAGGGATCATTTACAGGGACCTCAAACCAGAAAACCTTATATTGGACCACAGGGGCTATGCCAAACTGGTAAAGTAGCAGCAGAGGATTGCCACAGATTTTGGTGCCATTTATTTAAACTTCTGAATGATATTTTCTGTCTTTTGTGAAAGCTGTAAAGTTAATATATTTGCACAACTTACAGCTTCACTGTATTTTTTAAGATACGAACCATAAGGAAACGAAAGTGATGAGAAGTTATTTTTCGCCTCAGGTCGACTTTGGCTTTGCCAAAAAGATCGGTTTTGGGAAGAAGACGTGGACCTTCTGTGGGACACCGGAGTATGTAGCTCCAGAGATCATTCTGAACAAGGGCCACGACATCTCCGCTGACTACTGGTCTCTAGGAATCCTCATGTTTGAGCTCTTAACTGGCAGGTACACGCAAATCTGAGCATTCCCATAAAAAAAAAAAAAGCATTTCCTGTGATTGCATATATGGCACCAATACCAATGAATGCAGACTCTTGGATTATTTTCTTACACTCTTGTCACTCTCTACAAAATGGTTTGCCATTGTTTCGTAGCCCTCCATTCTCTGGCCCTGATCCAATGAAAACCTACAACATTATCCTGAGAGGAATCGACATGATTGAATTCCCAAAGAAAATTACCAAAAATGCTGCCAACCTCATTAAAAAACTATGCAGGTGAGTGTTTCCCTTTAACTGTTTAAACTAAGAAAAGTGATCTATATGCTTATTGGTTATTCGTTTTTGTTTTGTCTTCTGCAGGGATAATCCTTCTGAAAGACTGGGAAACTTGAAAAATGGTGTCAAAGACATCCAAAAGCACAAGTAAGCATGTCTATTACAAAAATTATGAACTAAGATTAGTTATTAAATTCTCTCGTTAGTATAATTGCGCCGTATCATATCTGAGTAAATGTTATATTTCTGATGAAGATCGGAGAGCAGCATGTGCCAATACTCACACAGTACAGTACAAATGGTTAATGAGGACATATGTGACACCGGTGGAACTAAATCAATATAATAAAAACATACCAGACATATGTAGAAAATGCATGGGAACTACAGGAACACTGTTTTCACTGTATCTGGCAATATGGGCATATTAAAACTTTTTGGGAAGAAGTTAGGGTGACCTGTTTCCAGAGAAATTTAATTATAGCAAAATAGAATGAACATTGATAGATTTCAGCCTGATTTACACCAAAAATGTATCGCTTTTTTATGGAAGCACAGCTCAATGGATAAGGCAGAAGTTACCTGGCGTTCCATTACAGGGGATAATGTACTATAGGGTTAACAGCAAAGTACATTGCACACAATGTTATATGACTGTGAAGCTGTATTGTCATTGTATGAAAATATAAATGAAAATAATGTGGCTGGGGGGGGGGGGATAATTATGCAGTTAAACTAACCAACCTTTCAATAACTTGTGTTTCCTGTAGGTGGTTTGAGGGCTTTAACTGGGAGGGTTTGAAGAAGGGGACACTGACGCCTCCTATTATCCCTAATGTAAGTGCACATCTGTAGTCGACGTGAGATTGGTATGTTTATTTACTGAAGGAACGAACTCATCTAACATTTAAAACCATTTTCCATCTCGGTATCATCGTTATTAGAGTATCATTTGTCATTTCAGCACTTATAATACAGCACTGACATTCTTAGTGTTTGCTAGTAAACTATAATAAATAAAAAAGGTAACTAGGTGCATGATCAGACTTTGCATATTGACCAATTGGCAGTTTTTATTCTCTATTATAATGTTTGCAATGTAAGCTGACATAAGCCACGTCTTAGCTGCAGTACTGAAATACTGTACTGATGAGCTAGTCGTTCAGTAAATAAACATCCAGACTTCACATTGATAACATAATTATTACGGACACTCTCATGAGAAAAGTAAAACATCCCCACATGGGAGTGAAAAGAGGGAGATATTTAAGTGGCTACCGATAATCCCTGTTGAAAAGAAATGCGTTTGTGAAACGAAGTGTTTGAAGAGTCTCAGAAACCCACACAAAAATGCCGTGTAGTTCACAAACCACAAGCAGTTTGTAAATGCAGATTCAACCATTTTTGTATAAAAGTCACAACATATATATAAGATTTTGATGAAAAATGTAAATTTTTTTTTAAGTGTTAACTTTGAAATTATTTAAAATATACATTAAATGTATTCATGATTTCTATTATATGTATTTAAAAATGAAATATTTGTGTTGCATGAGGAAAACATTTGTGAACCCTTCTGTGTGAGACTGATCGAGCTCCATATAAATCCATATAAATCCACTTAAATCCACTAATTGTTTCGCCTTCGTCTAAGTAATTCTTCCCTCTTTCTACCAGGTCACATCAGCAGTCGACACAAGTAACTTCGACAGCTTCCCGGAGGACAATGAGGACCCACCTCCCGATGACAACTCCGGTTGGGACGTCGATTTTTGAAGTCCTCAATCCTTTTCACTTAAAACCAAAAGAAACTCTTCTTTTGTTTGCTTGGAGGCCCTTCATGAGGACATGGCTGCATTATTAAAAAAAAAAATAAAAAGGAATAAAAACTGCATTTAAAAAGAAAAGAGAGCATATGTAAAAGAAGATGGATGGCAAACCCTCTGGGTCACCGATATGCCTTTATTTCACTGTGGCTCCGGATCAAGCATTTATAACGGGACAGCTGTAGCACTTCTTCAGTGTTGTCTTACACTCGGCTCTGATGGCAAAGGCAAAGAAAGTGCAGGGATATACACACACACACACACACACACAGTACATAGACACATAAAACAGCGGCTGAACGGAGGATGAAGCCAGGTGTTTCCATGTGGTAGAGAGGCTCAAAAGGAGAGGAGTGTGGTGATTGATTTCTTTTCTGTTTGTTGCTATGCGGTATTTTGGGATATTTGGTGGACTTCAGGGGTTATAAGATGTGTCTGCAGTTTCCCCCCTGCTTTTTGACGTGCAGCTCCTTGCTGCAGCCTCAGATCATTTTAGAGATCAACGCACTGTAGTTTAAACTGGTCTCAAGTGCTCAAGACTAACCTGAATGTCTGATTTTCCTCGGTAACGTCCTTATGGCATACAGCATGTACGGTACATCGTATTTGGAAGCTACACTGTCACACCTGAACACAACTGGGCTAAAATAAAATGCCACATACACTTGACATAAGGGTAGTCTTCCTTGAAAAGCACAAACACTGTGCATTCAGTGGAAAAAGATGTGTCTTTAAGTGCCCTGCCTAACATTTAACAACACCGACACACATGAAATGTCAGCTCGTATTTCCATGAATCAGTGCATCATGATGCACTCAGCACTGACAAACAGAGAGAATCAGCAGTTCTAGTGAACTGCACTTCAGTAGATGAAATCACACTTGTTTTTGTCTTCTTTAAAATGCTTTTAATCACACATATGAATGCTTTATACCCAAATGCCTCTGTCCACTCCTGTATAGTTCTGACTTAACTGTGAACATGGTTTCAACGTCTTTGGTGCTTTTATTGATAAATTATAATAAGCGGTGGTGAGATGACAGTGCTGGTTATTGTTTTTTTGTATTGTGATTTTATTTTGTGGTTGACTTCTTTGTAACGTACTTGACTTCCTTATTTAGTTGGATTGGAGATTTGTGTCAGCTGGTAAAACTTGAGTGAATATTTGTTTGATATCACTTGATACCATGTTGCGTTGTGCTAAGGTTTTTAAACGCATTGAGTTCAGTACAATGAACTAATCTCTTCTTTTGAGGCAAAATATACCACACGCCCTTCTTGACACCATCAAACTTTTAAAAGTTTGATTTCTCTCTCTTTCTTTTAAAAGAAAGAGAGAGAAAAAAAAACATCGCATGAAACTCATAATTTAGCACTACTAGCGCCATGATCTCTCACCCAGCTCATCACCTCTCATGCCCAAAAGTCAGAGCGTAAAATCTGAAGAAATGTAAGTGCCTTAAACTAATGGCATACAAATTTAACATCATCAAGTCCTTTTCAATGCTGCATGAACACATATACACCTCAGACCTGTATGTGTCCTCTTAGATGGCTGCTTCTCATCCTTTGTTATACCTTCTAAACACATTCATCACAGTGGAAGGGGAATTTCTAGTCCTTTGATGACTGACCAAAATGTGTATGAAATACATTTTTGCCTACAGCTTTGACTTATCTCACAGGGACAGTAAACTTCCAAAAACAAAAACCTAATTATGGCTGCAATGACATGCTCTCTCCACGTGCTCTCATGACGGCCATCACAGATACCACATGATCAATAAATCCGACCTCAGAGGGACCATCTGTCACACTATCAGAGCATTTAGAGACGGCAGGAATGATTTGCAGTTTTGACAACTAGGAAAAAAAAACAACTTTTGTTTACCACTGTTGACAATCTTTGATGGTACGATAACATGGATTGAGATGCATCGCACTCCAAATTCTCATTTCACTGTTTGGTTCGAACAACGCTCAACTTAGTGTTAAAAAAACCAAACGGACTGAGACACGTGTAAACATGTTGTAAATGGTTGGATAATGTTGATGGACAGCTAAAAATAAGAGGAAATCGTACTCCTCTAGGCATACCATAAGTGTTTCACTGTATTACAAGCAGGTTATGTTTATCACAAAGCCTTATGTATGCCATCACTTTACAAACCACTGGGTTTTGAGTCTTATATTGACCGCCTTCTGCAATGTTACCAGATGTTTGGCCTTGTGTTCTGTTCTGCTGTACATTGATTTTGCAGAGTGCCACGTGTAAGATTTTTAAAATTACAGAGTAAAAACAATACTTTTGAGCGGCGTCCGTCTCAGTCATTGGGAACGGCTCACAGTGATGTAATGCAGAAGTGGCCACGCGGGGGCGCTGCAGGTGGGAGAGAACCTCTCCCAGGCTGCAGTGTGAGGATGAGGAGGAGGAAGGCTGAGAGAAGATGTCATCCACTTTTCGGGTAAACGCAGATGATTCAACTTGTCCTGCTCGAGCTGTTGTTGTGTTTGGGGGACAGCGGAATGGCTCCAGTCATAACAACCGCGTGACACTTGTGCAGGATCAAAGGGGATGAAAGCGGCTCACCTTACCGGCACTGACATATAGTCAAGTGGAGATAAAAGCGCCACTTCAAAAGATTCACGGCTATTCACGCGCGCACACGCACGTACACGTCCTCGGGCTCTAACGTGGCCTGCGTGGCCAGCAGATGACGTCCAAGTGCCAGGAAGGGCTCCTCCATCATGCAGCTCAGCACCTGTGAGCTTCCGGAGAGACGTGACAAGCAGCAAAGACAGACACTAGTTAAAAAAAAAAAAACAGAACAAAACGAGAAAGGTCTTAAATGTTTTCTTTTGAATATTTCACCTTTTTTTTTGTCTCTCTGGTGGATATTTCTTGAAGCTCAGCCCAAAGGGTCAGTGAGCAGAGACAGCTCGGAGTTTGCCTTTAATCTCAAAGTGCCAGTCACGCCTGAGAGGCCTCGCCGCGGAAGTCCATTAATTCGGTAAACTTTTCACACCCCGTAATAGTCCGCATATCCTGCGCACTGATGTGCAATCAGGCGCACTCCGGAGGGTAATGGCCCCTCCGAGCAATCAGAGGGATCAAGTGAATGGACGCAAGGAGTCTCGGTCACCGTCAGCACACAGACAGAGGCTGCAATAAGACTGATGGGCTTTACACACACACACACACACCCTGTGAGGGTCTGACAGCAGCTAAGCTTTTAACAAAATTATTATCTTGTTCTTGATTAATTACATCTATGAACCTGGAATTAAATATGCCAATAGACGGTTCAACTGTCGGCACCAAAGTTTAGTTTAAAAAAAAAAAGTGAAATAAGCCACTTGTGATGAATTAAATGAAGACACGAGGAGGGAAAACATGATAGTTTAACTATTTTTTATAAAATCAAACCTTAATATTGATCTGTATGAGAAATGCATGTTGCGGTAGTTATTTGCATGTTAAAGTCGATGTTAGAACAAATCAGGTAATCACACAACGGTGGACTTTAATAGGAAAGATACTTGTTTCAAGAAATGATATATACGAAAGGAGTAAATTGGCTTATATGGTGAATAAAAACGTCACGTTGTAGCCTCAGTCATCCCTGGCACGGTGCGAGCATTGAGACGGACTCTGTGGGTCATTATCATTACACAAACATTGTGAAACGCGGTCCTGTGCAGGGAGAATAGACGGCCATTTCCGTACAGTGGGGCTCTCTTTGAAATCCCAGCCCTCCGCCTTTGTTGTGCACAGCGAGGGGCGGGAAGACAAACAGGTCCACATGTATAAAGAGATCATCCCGGGACTGTGCGTCAGCGCGCCTCCAAAGCACCGCGCCGAAACTTTCTGGAACCTTTGGGACTTTCGGGATTTAAGGCCACGTCGGACTTCGTCACTCGAGTCACGTTTCCTGCAAGGCAGAAAGGATTTTTTGTTCTGTTTGTCGAGTTTGAAGGGAGAATCATGCAGGCGCAGTCCGCGCACCGCTTCTTGGCCGTGTGTCTCACGCTCTTTGGATACCTTGGGGACGCGCACGGGGGGGCTCTTCCCATGAACTACAACGCCATCAAAAACTTGCCCGGGGTGTTTGACAGCAAAGGCGCCGACACTGTCAGTCCCAGCCCGCGCACCTCTCCCTCCGGACACAAGTTCGTGGACACCTTACAGGTAAAAGGCGCGCGTAAGAGTCGGATCTCTGCGCCGCGAAACAAGTTGCGTTTCTGTACGTTCCAAAAATCACGTCTTCTAAATTCCTATAAAGTCTTGTGTTTTTGTTCACTTATAGCTGACAGGTGTTTGCACGGATGATGAAGACTGTGGAGGTGATGAATTCTGCAATGACGCCCGAGGCGCCTGCCTGCCCTGCCGCAAGAGTCGAAAGCGTTGCGCGCGGGACTCGATGTGCTGTGCAGGGAACCGCTGCAGCAACGGTAAGGAGAGGCATCCCATCGGAAACAACTGCTGACATTACTGATTCACCAAGTGGAGAACCATGCTCTGATCACTTGGAATAGTTTGTGCTTTTACTCTTTAGTGGCTGCACATTTTCTGAGAATAATTCATTTTGATGTGTGTAAGACTAAAACTTAACGTCTACAGTGATAATCACAGATCCTGAACCTTTTTTTTTTAATTTTATTTTTTTTAACCTCTGTAGGTGTTTGCCAGGCAAATGACATAGACGGTATAGATGCATCCATGATCACCGGTTGGCATAAACACAACGGCACCATGGAACATCACACCAACAAGCCTCCGACTCCCCATGGACACCAGCCTCACGCTGTGAAAGGTGAGCTTCTTGTCAAAAATCATCATTCTTTATGAGGTGACGTTTCTAGTGAGGATGTTTCATTTTAACACATTCTCCTCTCTCTTTTCCCATTCTGAGCAGGCATGGAAGGGGATACCTGCCTGAGATCCGCAGATTGCTCTGAGGGTCTGTGCTGTGCCAGACACTTCTGGTCTCGCATCTGTAAGCCCGTGCTGACGGAGGGCCAGGTGTGCACGCGCCACCGCAGGAAAGGCAACCACGGCTTGGAGCTTTTCCAGCGCTGCGATTGCGGAGAAGGCATGGCCTGCCGACCCGAGAAAGGAGAGCGAGACCACAGTGTCAGCAGGACTGCAGCCCGGAACCTACACACCTGTCAGAGACGCTGACATGGACACACACGCACACACACACACACACACGCACACACACGCACGCACGCACGCACACACACACACACGCACGCACGCACGCACACACACGGCAAAATCAACAAATCAGTCAAAGACACTGACAAATATTTTCCAGCCTTGCATAAATCTGAGATGCTGACAGACACACACAGACACCCAACACCAAAGGCATTCTTTCCTGCCAAACTTGCTGACGCAAACAGCATCCGGAAAGATGGACATGAATCCTGGCAAAGTGATACACCCAGAGGGATGCAACGCTGCAAGACGGACTGATCCAATTCCCCATCAACAGATGGAGGAGTGGGAAGTTCAGGAAGTGACACTTCAGAAGTCTTGGGGAGATCGATTTGTGTCGTCAGTAGCGGCAGAGCTGTTTTGTTTCTCTTTTTATGGAACTTCGAGCCTCAGTTATTGCAGTAAATTACTGTATTGTAAATATTATCCTGGAGGTGGCACTTAAGTGAGCTATTGAATTCTGTCAACACAAGTATTATACGGACATAGTGCTGCATGCTTTGTAAATGTGTTATATATTGTTTTATAAGAAAATGTTATATATAGAAAATCTGAATATATTTGTTTTATTAAACATCATGTGATAAACCCACCCCTTCACTCTGCCCCTCTTTTTTTCGCAACAGTGTTTCTAACCTGGTGTTAAAAAAACACAAAACAAAGGCCGTTTGGAAATAGAGGCTTCGCTCCAAATCTATCAAACATAAACTCTCCCCAAGCGGGTCTGAACTGTTTAGTCCAAATATCCACTTATTGGTTGGTGGGAAACGTTTCTGACTAAATCACAACCATCCCTTCTCGCAAACAAGAGTTATTTGAAAGCTCACTCGGCGTTGTTTAGTCCTCAATAATCAGTGTGGTTCAGGCTGAGTGGACGGATTAAATGTTTGGCCCAGATATGCTTCTAAGACTCATTACACGCAATTTCTGAAAAATGGCATGCGCTCAGAGAAAGCATTCTTACAACAAACACGCAATGAGTCATTAAAGTCTGGAGCCGCGACAGGCCACGTCCTGCTAGAGGACGGTCCACCAGGGCCGTGCCATCAGATGAGCATTAAAAACAGGCCAGGATGCTGTTGCATCGACTGATAACTGAAAGGAGGTAATGACAAAGTGTGCGCGGCCCGGTGGGGGTTTGCCAGCCAACACTTGGGTGTTGCTGGCTAGTTTCTAATTAGAATTCCCCCGTCCTTCATGCACTGCAGAGCAGATAGCTATCCGAACTAAAGCCTCTAATTACTTCATCTTACTCGATGTACATATGGATTCGCGAGGTGATTTGCACTGCAGCGCTTTGATTTTTTTGTGACGCAATCTCCAAAATAAAGGCGGAGGAGAAGAGAAAAGAACATCTTGTTTCCGTTCAATTTCACAGCACGCCCCGTTTCCCGGCTGTTGTGCAATGGATGCACTGCCGTGCAGAGGCTATGAAGCCACACAAGTACACCTTGACTCCTGTAATTAGACCTGTTTCAGATTGAAAGATGGTGCGGAAATGACTGTATAATCTGCTCGATTCTGGTGTCAGATCAAAAGCAGCACGAGACTCTCTTAATATCTGACCAAGCGTGACAACCTCTTCATCGTGTCACAGCCAAAGACCTTTATTTGCAGGAAGGAAGGTGTCGAAGTATCTACAGTCTTTTATTTGGGTTCTGTACTAATGGATAAATCAGTGTACTCGTACTTCACTTGAATCGTTCCTTTTTATTCATACTTTTATCACCACTGAATTTATTTGACTGCGGCTTTTGTTAATATGAAAGTTTTAACAGCTTGACGAAATAGCTTATGAAATACAATGCATCATTTAATAGCACATTAAACAAACAGAATAATTATTAATCATCATCATTCAATGAAATTTTAATGGATAAGTACTAATAATACATGAGTATAATATATGAGACTATAACTGTGTTGCGAGCCTTTCTGACAGCATAATGAGTATGATATTTATAATAACTGTGTAACACTTTATAATTTTGCGGATTTTACTTACTACTGAAGCTACTTACGTTTTGAAGGCAGGACTTTTTTTTTCTAGAGTAAAAATTATTCCACCAATATTGGCACTGAGGATTCAGGCATACATACAGGGAGACACACTCCATTTAAACGCTTTATTACCTATTCTTCAGCGTAATTAAGAGTAATTGGAGCAATGTTAGCGGTGCATTATACCATGCAGGCTCAGCCAAGTCATGTTTGTGGGGGTCTTGGAATCTGTGTGTGCGAGTTTGTCATCATTACTTCAACCACAGACTAACGCAGGCCACAGGCATGTGCCCTAACTCCAGCAAGGTCAACCTTGGCCCATTATGTGTAGCCCAGAGAAACAACAACAACACGGGCGTCCACAGCAAAAAAACACACACGGTCGTGTCCCCGCATGTCATCTTGCAGTCATTACGCACACACAAACACACAAACACATGTCCACACATGAACACACACATTCGCACAACCTCAGAGGAGCTAATCGTGGGGTGTGAGACGTTTAGAGTAACGGTGCACACGCCTACACACGGCATCCAAACCGACAGCGTTTGGTGTTGTCATGCCACAGAAAAATGAATCAGCATTACCACTGGCATGCGTTTTTATGCTACTGTACCCTTCTAAAAATTGTAAACATGTAACTACAGCAAGCCTGTATCTGCGCACGCAGGCCGCAATTCATAAAAACACATGCATGGTGTGTCTGTTCATGTCACTGTTACGTGTTTATACTGTACATGACCCCAACTTAAAAATAGCTGTCAAGGCAGATCTCTTAAACTAGATAGAGAGATAGAGGTAACTTTATTAATCTCCGTAGACAAATTAATTACAAATGCTAGTTAATAAAATGTATAAATAAAGTTTATAAATGTATAAACATTTAAAGATTATAAATGTTATAAATGAGAAATGAATCAGTCCCACGGAATAATATTGTGTATTATTGTAACATTTAATGTGAAATGGAACCCATAACTTGCTTAAACTGCCATCTGTTTTGGCTATCTCCTTTCACTATTTGAGAGGTACAATAAAGCTCTTCTCTGCTTGAGTACCTGCCATATCCGCCATTGTTATTGTAACGTTGCTGCCAAATGCCTCTGATAGACATCCCCGCGTCATGAATGACCTATCCGAGATGAAAGGAAACGTGGCAGTGTACACAGTGGGAATGCATGCTATTTTGTCAGATGATTGAGCCGTTGCAGCTCTGCCAATGAGTGTTTGGAGCGAAACCAAGCCCTTATTAAAAGAACATTTCTCAGGGAGGTGTCAAAAATAAACATTCACTTGGAAAAGCAACACAATGCTCACTATTCATGTTTGTGAGATGACATTTTCCCTGATTGAGCAATAAGGGGAAATCTCACTGTCCTTAGGAATTTATTTTTAAACAAAGAACAACTCATCCAGCACAATACAGCATGTGTGAATGCAGGTGGAGAACAGGTTTGCTCCAGTGATCTAATTTCTGAGTGTTGTCAATCCACCAAGGAAAACAAGGCTTCACAGAGCAAGCTAATGATGTATTGGACTTTGATCTGCATTCATGTTACACTGGTATTCAGCATTGTTCTCATCCACCTACAAAAACCATTTTGATATTTCATCACCTTTTCCTTTGATCTCTTCCGGTCTTTAAGGGCATTCTCACTTACGCAACTCATGATTGTGGGTCATGTTGCTGGAATCATGATGTGTTTTGCTTTACTTACCTTACTTTACCTTAATTATGCTTAGTTTAGCTAAGCCTGGCATAGCTTATCTGAGCTTGGTTTAGTTTAGTAAAATATGAGGTTACGTGACACAGATCTAAAAGGAACACTCAGTGAGTAATGTGAAGAAGCCATTGTCCAAAAAAAATAAACACGTTTTTTTCATTCCCCAGCACTTCCCTGAAGCATCCATTGAAGCATCCGTTTTGGCACCAACACCTACAAGCCTTAAGGGTTCTGCAGTTGGATATTTTTAATCAAACAAAAGGTGTACCATTCTAGTCCTAGGCAACATGTTAATTACTTAGCTTTACAGATGTAGGAGGGTACATTTTTTTTCATTTTTGGAGAGACCCTTTTCATCCTACCTTCAAATTTTATGCTGAACAAGGTTCAACAGGTCCTGGTTCCAGCTTTGTACCTAAAACGGTGAATTAATATTGGCTTGCTTTTTTTCCCCAGCAAATTCAGAAAATCAATTTCATGCTTCCATTTTTATGTAAGGCCACAAATGAGCATAGCTTAGCATAAAGCCTGAAAAAAAACGTGGTTCTGTTTTGGTGATAAAACCTTCAAAGTAGTACTTTTAAAGATCTAGCTAGTACTTTTTACCTATTAAAACAAAAATATTGATTGAAAAAAACCCCAAACATACTGTAACTGCTGGAATTATTGTAGGCAGGGTCAGGCTAGCTGCTTACCTGTTTACAGTCTATGCCAAAATAATCTTCGTCTGTAGCCTTATCCAAGTCAATAAGGAGGCCAAGTTTGTGACATTTGCTTCTTTATGAGAGTAAACAAGATTGCAGTGTTGGAATATGCATTTAAAATATTAATATTTTGGCTATGAGACATTTCAGCTTAATCAGAAAAGTTGTGGGTGGGGCTGTCCACAGGGCGACCATAAGGCTCCAGTCCATCTTTGCTATCCCACAGACGGAGCTGCGACACTGGTGACGCTCACAGTGGAGGCCCGGGAATAGTTTGATCCATCCTGGTGTTCCTTCCATCTGTAGCTGACACCTCGTCTGTGGTCTCAGGTCCCTCTGATGATGTCAGCCCGCGTACGACTCTCCGTTCACCGCATGAAGGCAGCTCGACCACTCTGACCCCAGCTGTAAAGGCCCGCGGAGGCTAAGCATGTTGGGCTAAATCAGAAACAAGTGGTTGTTATGTTTCGCAAACTGACTGTTACAGAAAAACACTGCATGAAAGCCCAATTAAAGAGATACCTGACCGCAACAGTCTGTGTTTCCCTATGCTCTGTTGCCCACTGGATTCAAGTTTGTTTTCCTTTGGCTACTTTTTTTTTTTTTTTTTTTTGCTTTTTTCAGTAAAGCCAGTGGAGTCAGGACTGGAGGGCTCTTCACTTGATCCTGCACCACCTGTAAACTTCAGGTGCATTCCTTCACTGTCTCCATGTCTTCCATATGCGACTTATCCCAGTGCTTACACAGCTGTGACCATTTCAGGGCAAACAAACAATCTGCTTTTTGTTTATACAAATATTATCCCAATGTCTGCCCCGTCTGCTAGATGAGCGGGAAGTGAACAGATGCACCAGGAGTGGGGGGGCGGCAGGGTTGCAGCTGGGTATAAAAATGCCTACTCTTCATTATGGCTGGTCACAAGTTTGCTGCTGGCCGCCTGGGGCTGGGGCTAGGACTGGGGCCAGGGCCAGAGCTGGCTCAGCTCCTGGCTGCTATGTTAAGTCTGCCTCAGCCACAACCACATTGCGCAAAGCTGCTTCTCACATATAATTTACTCATTATTCATGAAGTCTTCAGTGGAGTCAAAAAATATATTGCAGAGCGAGAGAAGGGGAAAACCAGCGCAGACTGTTGCTGCTGCTCAGTAAAATATAAAGTTATATAACTCCCAAAGAGGACAGGCTTCTGGAGTCACAGTCAATTAGCACAGCTGATTGAATAGAGGCTGCCACAGAAATCGTATACTTTGAAAAATACATTATAGTACTACTTATGTTGGCACTTTAGCTGGTGATTAGCAAAACCCAGCATGAGTGCCTGCCACCAGTAGGCTCGTTGCCACGTTTAATCCAGTATGCTCACAGCAGACAGACATTTTTTATGAGGGGCAGGAAATAGGTGTCTCTGTTTTCATTTCAGAAAACATCCTCAACAGGAGATGAGTCTGTCTGTCTGTCTGTCTGTCTGAGACAGGGACAACTATCCCAGTGTTTCACCGGGGGGCATCCAAAGCCATCTAAGTTGTGCAATGGCATACCTTCACTCAACAGGGAGGCATCCGATGAGACAATGACAGTAATGGCTCCAGTGGTTCAACAATTGTCCTATTAACAGTAATCAGTCTTTAATCAGAGCTTTTTGGCCTTTCATGTCCCCCTACCCTGCCCCCGGTCCATCACCCACACTCTTTAATGTCCCTGCCTGTTTTCCATCCTTTCAAACACACATGCCTTTAACCCCACCAAAGAAAATGGCTGATGCACAATCTCATTTGTTTAAGTGACTTTGCAAAGGTGGAGTCTTTGGTAATAGAATGAAAAAGAGGAGACTGGGGCTTTGATCTCTGTGGGGGGCAAATGGATTGGATTGTCTTTCCCCCTGCTGGAGGGGGCTAAGATGGGGACAGTGTGAGACCCAGGGGGTCTTATCAAAGGTAGTTATCCTAAAAGGGTCTTCTCAGTGGCACATTAGTACGCTATCTAAATGTTGATTTGTTCGCACCAACATCAGAGGAGCCTTAAATGAGCTGACAAAAGACCCACCCAGTGGACGCAAATGTGTAAAGTGGCCAAGTTCACTCCTTCATACCGTGTGGATACGGCTCTTGTGCTCACCACCAATGTTCACCAGGTTTTGAGTCCCAGTGGTAACAATTCCACAATTTACAACTCTATTTCCTCATTTACTGTCTGGGTCCCAGTTCGGGCACATCACCAAACTCTAACTGCACAGCATAATGCTCATTGTCTATGTTGTAGCTAAGATCACGATTGAAAACATCCAATAGGAAAAGACTGCGTATATATGTGTGTGTGTTTTTTCCTCCATTGTGGCCGTGAAATATGATATTACTGTCATTCCCACAGCTGACATTTAGAGAAAGGCATAAATCACACACTCTTAGCCAGAGACAAGAGACTGAAGTTTAATGTACACGTCATCTTTCCCCATTTGCCATTGCTGACACTAAGAAGATCCGTTGACGGCGTCCCTTTGGTCCAAACCACGTGAATCTGTTTGAAAGAATCATCGCATTTAACATCATCCTGAAAATGCTGGTGTCGCGTCACAGCAAAGAATTGGCTTTGTTTAAATTGAAGGGAAGAGAAGAATCAATTCAAGTGTTTCTTTACAGTTGAGCGACCCGTGTCAAGTGCTGTGACCCTGCAGTGCCGCTGCTGTTCCCTTACAATAACACATTGAGTCCAAGAATATATTTCTATTATATATTATTTCAAAGACTGCCAGACTTGTTAGAGCAAATTCTCAACAATGCCCATTAAAGAGGGAAAATTAGACTCCTTGCCTGGTGTCATAATTTGCGTATGTGCACATGGCCCAAATGTGTGATTGCAAATAAGTATCTCTATTTTTTGGGACTTCAGACCAATGAACCAATGACACTTGTCCGGGTCACTCCATATCATTAGAAACAGCTCCAGGAAAGAACAAATTCTCACGGCACCAGAAGTCTGGACTTTAAAACTATAGAACACCATGAAATCAAACCCCAAAATACCTTCCTCCATCTTTGGTGCTGTTGGATTCTGTGCTGAGATTTGGGATGACACATTGAGTGAAAAGGCCTTCTGCTTTGGTTATCTTGCACATCAAATGTTCATCTCAGCACATTCCCAAGTCACCCCTAACCCCCTGTTACTTAAATGTACATTTGAGCCTTTCTTTCCTCAGTCATTAGCCATGCTAGCTGTCTCCTAGACTTTTTTTTCTTCCCATCTTTGGCTATTGGTAAATATTTGTTAGACGGAGATTGCATTCCAAATTGGTACTCTAATGTCTCCTTTGCATAATGGTTGTTGTGAGGCCATCTATTGTCTCATTTAAACTGGCCACAAAATGTATTCTGGTGATGTCGGCAAGTTTTGGCTTCTCTACAGCACTAATTAGCATTCCTTCCAGATAAAACAATGATCGCTTGAATACCACTGAGCTAAGCTTGCAGGAAGTGATCTAAGGAGCTGATAGGAACCCATGATTACCAAGCAACTAACTCCAGTCCAGGCATAATGTTTTAATTCAACATCACCCCCACCCACCCCATGTTGTCCCATCACTAATCTGAAGTTATCTTCAAACTACCGCTTTGCCCCGCAGCTACAGGCCTTATCATTTATTGATTATGTCTCTTAGATTAAAGGACCTGCTTTCATTTCCACAAGAATGTGGCCCGCTCTTTGTGTCCATATGGAAGCATTTGCCGGACAGATGGGTTATTTTCCCTCTAGTGAAGGTCCTACTGGTCAGAAAGGGATTCACAGGGAATTGGTAAGTAATTGTGCTCTTGATGTCCAATTGTTGCTCACTTTGAAGTTCAACCGCCAGGTGATCTGTGTTTGCACATCAATGAGAAAGGGAGCAATGAAAAATACACAAGCGAAGAACAAATTAAGAACATTTGAAAAAAAAAAAAAAAAAAGTCAACAGTATAATCAAGCTGAAAAAATAAAAAAATCAACATTGATCACAAGAGCCAATTTTACAGAAGTTTCATCGTAATTCCTCCAGACAATACTGGGCTGTCAAATGGCTACATAATACTACCCCAATCTCCCTCAAGCCTCCCAGACTTAATTCCATGTGCTGAGAAGCCAAATTGCTCGAATGTGGGTTACACACAAATGACGGACATTTTGTCTTGGGGTAAGTACTAATATGCCACTGTTGTTGCCCAGGCTGCCTGTATCTGGGTTTTGGTTTAAATGTTGGTTTTACTCTCCCTGGGCTGTGTGGTTTGCAGCAGCTTAATCACAAAGCCACAAGCATCTCAGCCATTTTGATAGGAGCCAAAGTGGGAAGGCTTCGTATGGAGCAATGTTTTTGCTCGCGCTACATATAGCAGACTTTCCTGCAGACTCAGCAGGGAAGCTGTATTGAAAAAAAACAACAAAAACAAACAAACGTTCATGTTGACAAATTGAATGTGTGAAATGAAAATGAAGTCGAGGCGGTTATGGACCGTAAAAATGTTATGGATTGTAAATCTAATGAGCAAGAGCTGAGGTTTTAATTGTGGAGGAATGGAAAGAAATAGCTAAGTGATTTTTTTTTTTTTTTTTTTTAATCGACTAGGAGGGAAAATCTCACATTTTTGAAACATATTTTCAGCATCTCTAGAATAGTGAGGCTAACACAAAGTAATACTGTTACTAGGATATGGTTATTGGTCTGTTTTCATGTCAGAATAGAGGTACTAGGCATTCCAGTTCTACCTCTGAGATGGAAGTGGGGGGTAGTAAAAAAGCTGAATTTACAGGACAGCAAGCCTCTCAGCAGAGATCTATTGCACTTCGAAGGCTGTTGTGTTAAACTTTGTGCCTTTTTTGCCTCTGGAAAAACATCATGCTACCTTAAACAACACACTGTGCTGCCAGTTGTCTGCTGTTGTCTGTCCTGAGTGTTCAAAAACCAAAAAGATGTAATAATAATGAGTCTTCAGTGAGGCACTATTGCACAATCTCGGTGTAAAATGGACTGGTGGCATTAAGTGGAGCATCTGGAGATAGTTTCTTCGAGCAGTTTCAGAGAAGAACAGAGGATGAGCAAAAAAGAAGCAGGACTCAAAGATTAAAGAGAATAAAGTGATAAGAAGCTCTTTGAATGGAGAAGAACCACAAACTTCTGTGAGATAACAGAGATCACCAGTCTGTGAACCAGCGCGACGGCCATATCAGCCCGAGACAGACTCTGCATCATCCGAGGGTCCTGTTCGCGTGCAATATTTCCCAGCACACAGGTGTTTACAATCCCTTCCAAATAAGCTTGTTTACAAAAACAACAGCGTTAAAAAAGGATTCCAATAAAAGTTACAGTCAGCGAGGCAATTAACGCCTGTGTACCACGCTGAGCGTCTTGGCTCACTGCTAACGGTTTGGAGCTGAAGCCTGCTTTTTATTGAGATTCTTGCTTGTGACACATCCAAATGTCGCAACAAGGCAGGGTTTGAAACTGACTTACTGAGACACAGAGACGCTTTTCTTGAGCTCTGCATGTAATTTTCCATCAAAGTGATCAACCCCTGCACGACATAAAGTAGCATTTCTTCTTTTGACAGGGGAAAATATAATTCTCAATATAATAAAGCTATGATTATTTTCCTTTTAAACCGTAATCCTCACAGTGGCCTAAATCACCGTGAGGTGTTTGCACTTAGATGACAGGTGCTATAAAGTGTAATAATTTTAATTACACTGAACTTGAAAAGACAAGTTGAGTTAACTTTGAACCATTGAGAAGTTACCACAACTTTGTCTTTAAAAATGTAAGGCAGCCTGGATGCTGACTTTTCAAGTTAAAACCAACTAATTGGTTTTCAAAGCGTATTATCATCTTAAAATATTTTTCGTCCCTTATTCTACACATAGTCTCGGAATCAGTCCCTTGTTTCCTCTCAAATGTTGTACTCACTGTATTTTCGTTTTTTTTCCCCCTTTTGCGCTCTCTAATCCGTCACACACATTGCAAAGAAGCTCACCACTGCTCCTTAGAGATCTGTGAGTACATCGTGAGGAATGTGTGTCCTTCCTGACATTACAACGCTCTTTATCGTCTAACAAGTAGGAGGGGAGCGGGGAGGAAGAGAGGAGGATGTTAAGATGTTAGGAATGGTTTAGGAACCGGGGAGAAAAGCTCTTTGTGGCTGCTTATCTGACAGGATATGAAGCAACTCAATGGCTTTGGTATTTGGTAAAATAGTTTCCTTCAATGGGTCCTCACTACAAGAGGCATCTGCTGACATAAGGCCACATACTCTGAGCATGAGTGGCCGAGAGCACGAGAGGGAGAGGAGTTCAGGAAGGAGAGACAGCCACAGGCTGTTTAAGAAGTTCCGTATTTTGTTAATTGTTCATGATAAGAAGTAACAATTTGCCGGTAGTTGTGATGATTATCAGTGGCAGCAATTTAACAGATGGCGCACTGCTCGACTTCTTAAACGCTCCAGTTTATTCAGCACTGACTAAAGGATAATTCTGGCTGATTTCTGGCTTCTTGGAGCCTTCCTTTGAGTGGAGGAGCCAAATTTAACTCACCAAAGGACACTAAGGTTCCTCCTACATGTGCATAACACACACACACACACACACACACACACACACAGACACACACACACTACAGTTTCTGAGTATTATTTTTGTTAATGGGATCTAAGGGGACATCGTTGTCCTGATGTGGTGTAATTGAAGCTGCTGTATTAAAGGGTTGTGTTCCTCTCCTGCTGCTGAGACACAAAGTAATGCAAACCCCATCCCAGTTATTAACCCAGGAAGTCTCCATGCTGCGCTGCCCTCTAATGAGAGAGGCCGATTCGTATTTGATTTTTGTTTTTAAGTTTAGATGCTGTCCTTTTGACCCCTGCGGAGCTAACTACTGCTCAGCTCTCCATCTCTGTCCCCAAGGGAGACGCCGTGTCTCTCAAACGGTCCCTTTATCATATTTTTCTCAGAAACGGGAAAATCCTTTTTGCGAGTTTCCTTTGCCATATTGTTACACATTACCCCCGTCTTTGTTAATCTTATATTATTTCCACTTTCGGGACAGTAAATATTTGAAAAGCGAAAGGACATGAAAGAGACTTTAATGCGGGCTTCAGCCCCCTTGAGCTACCTGCCACCTGATCAGAAGCTTTACCTTTTGAACTTCATGAGAAAGACACACAACAGATTTGTTAGCTCCAGGATTAGCCATGTCATCCCAAAAGGCACACGCTTATACCACTCATTATGTGGTTAGAGCATGATTTGTTTTTGCATCCCCTTTCTGTTATTTGCTTTGTAAAATCTTTACACCATCTTAACTTTCTTTTCGTACGCCATATAATTCTCATCAGGAATTAATGACATATTATTAAATTAAATGCTTTTTCCTTTTGCTCAACATCTCCAGAAAAACGCACACTCGCGGCACAACAGGCCGCCTTGTCACAATACAAGAGCTCCTTGTCTTTAAATAAATTAACACTAATACATTGTAATAGGGTTAAAATTGGAACCTCATGAGCGCCTGAGAGCAACTTTGACAGCAATTCTTCTTTTTCTTGATCTCGCCGAACATCTGGAGTCTCTCACAACGCATTTTATTGCTCCTCTGGCTGCATCTCCATTCATCACCTGATGGGCTGTATTTCATACGGTGCACCTCAAGAGAGATGCCATCACTGTTGTGTATCCAAAGACAAGATTAAGTCTACAGCACTCAAAACACTCCTGAGTTTCTCACACTGGTTGAAAACCAGTCAGAGTTGTATTGTCTCCTTTGCTTTGATGTAGGACTTTGAGCCCTGATGGACATACAATATCATTTACTGTCAAAATCAGGGGTGGTCTTTGCCAGTGTTAACAGCTCACCCGGCTTTGGGTCCCGCTGATTCCAAAAGACCTTTTTTTTCCCCCTTCTTTCTCAGGCTGTTTAACGTTAACTGAATGGTTTAATTGAAAGCAGACTCAAAGAGATGGATATTCGAATCACACCGAGAAAAATCCATCTGGATTTGATAGGCTCATATATGAAAACCATGTGATGCTAATTTTATACTTTACACTTCAAACAATGACATTCATTTCAGGGCACTTTCTGCACTACGGCTGGCATGAATCAAGACATATGAATAAAAAAATATGCAATTTCATGTTTTGCAAATATGTCAGCTCTGGTTACATAAACCTGAAAAGATAAATGCATGACCTCATGGCCTGTTTTTAAGTGAGAACCGGTCGACTTTATCACAGGGGTGGAAGCGTTTCCACTTTTTAACACCAAAACAGCTTTTACCCAGTGTTTGGAAACAACAAAAAAACATTTGCCAAAAGATCTACTGCAATCCCTCACTCACCAACATTAACACACCAATTGCTTTGATCACACCAGTTCACAACATATGTGTTAAAACAGGTTGTAGAGGAAGCCTGAATCTATAATTATATAAATGGTATAATTACAAATCAGGCATGTATACAATTCATGGTATAATTATGAACCTCTGCAGTTATAAGCCACTAATGGGAACTGGGAGTGAGAAGTTATTCGACATGCAGACGGCGAATTACGGTGTAGACTTTGTTAATTGGGTATGCCCCCGGTTTAAAATGGGAGCGTGATAAGTTTGGCACGTTTATGGAGCAGCAGCACACGTATACAAGACTTGAAGAGACACTTTTTTGGTATCCTTTAACTGTGTTTACAAGAAAGACATGAGACAAGTGTGCCTGACCACAAAGCACAGAGAATTTTGGCTAACACCGTGGACACGCTGTTAGTTGTTTTGTTTTGCAACAAATGAGGATGACAAAATGCGACACTATGTGTGATACTTTCACACATAACACAGCTGTGCAACAGCAGCCAAACAGTAAGCTTTGTAGTAGTACAAAAAAAAAAGGAAAAAAGAAAAGCATTGGGATCACCAAAGTAGCTTGGTTTTGTATGGAAACAACTGTGGTTGGCTGTTTGGTTCTCATGGAAGCCACATGACAGGGAGGTCATGAGAGAGACAGCAGGCCCGGCACTGTGTGCGATCTCGCCCCACTCGCTCCCCACCATACTTCTGATGATTCCGCCCCAGCTTTTATCATTTCAACTGGAGACTGTCAGGGCAGGGCACACACACAGAGCCCACGCTCCATCCCAGCGCAAGTTTGGCTCCTGCCGCCCCTTTCCAGCTTTAAAAAACTATTTTAACAAGCAGAGAAATCATTAAGCAGACACTTTCCTGGATCATAAAACACCAAATGACGGCTTTGGCATCCTGCACTTCCTGCGCGTTCATTGATCTGCGCTCTCCGATCAAATGTACACTTCTTGGGCCAGGCCCTGGTCAGCTTGGAAGACAGGAAATGAAGGTGTGGTGGGGGTGGAGGACAAGGTTGAGGGGAGATGAAGAGGTGGGGGGTGCGCTCATGTGAAGTCGAAATGCGATCTGGAGTCTGTGCTACATTAGCCTTAACGGTTGTGTGGCAGACGCACTGGCACCACAGGGCAGAGAAGAGGGGTGGAGGAGGAGGTGGAGGACCGGGGAGGAAGTCGACGGAGGCAGGAGAAGTATGTGCAGCTTTAGGCAGAAGGTAGGAATGTCATCATCCCCACTGGAAGGAGACAAGAGAGGAGGAGAAGGATACTTATCCCTCAATCTCAGTCACCTTTGCACCCGCAGCACACACATCATCACACACATCCCCTGTCAGCCTGTCATCCTACAGGGTCATGGTCAACCTGGCGCTCCCTCACTCTGTGTGTCATGTTGTCTCCCTCCTGCTCTGTAATTTCCTTTTTTTTCTCTCTCCTCTTTCTCGGAAAGAATGTGTCTCCTGTCGTTCCACCAGTCAGTGTCAGGGGGCAAAACAGCCCATTTCGGTGTCTGACTCACGGAGTCCCAGTGGTGCCTGGAGGATTCCAAGAATTCCAGCCTTTTGCACCCACAACAGTGATGCCACCTGACAGGATAGCATAGACATCATACCAAACGCTTCCTGAACACACTCCGGCAGCAACATGAACTGCTGTTTTCGTGGATGAAAAAGATTTGCTGCAGATGAAGCATGTGTCTGAGTGGAGTATTGTATGAAACATTCATGTTGTGCACATGCACGCCTGTGACAGGGAGACAGAGGGATGATGATAGAGAGGATGAAGGAGCAGGGGAGAGCTACAGAGGAAAGGAAAGACAGAGCCAGAGTCAGAAGAGTGGAGGGGGTAATGACTACGTCTGCTCAGGACAGAGGAGGCGACAGAGGGGGAACCGTCTCCGATCGTCTCCGCGTGGCTCCGCTTTGGCGTCTGTGATCCTCGGACCCTTCACACAGTCTCCCTTATTACAAGGCTTCCCCTCTCCACACGGGCACCACTACAAAATAGAGCAATTACATTTAATTAGGCTGCAGAGGGTAGCTCGCCTGCCCCATCCCAAAACCTCAGAGAAGCGCAGACTTCAGGTAACACAACAGTTGGGGAGAACTTCAAAGAGATGCAAAATTACAGCGCCATTAGTGGAGCCACCACAGAACTGCTGTGAGGCCAGGGAATCATTTGACCCAGAGAAGTAGATTCAAAGGAGTTAAAACTGAAAAGCAGTGCAGCGGAGACAAAAAACATCTCAAAGGCCACAGATTAAGGGGCAGACTGAGAACTTCTTTAAACATTGTGTTGTACGGGAGACATGAAAAATGAAGGAGTCTTTACACAATGCCTATTAGTTCTCTCATGTTCTTCAAGCCTCTCGGGCAGGATGATCCTTTGGGTCATGTCATGTCATTCGGGCCAACATGTCATGGTTTTAGAGCTTAAATTTCTGGATCTTAAACCAACAGATCAGACTGAAGAGTCCTAATAAGCCATTTAGTAGCCCTTAAAATGATTTAACTGCCAAATTTATCTGCTTGCGTGTGCAGCACTGGATTTTGGCTCACAGAGGGTGTGATGGCCTAAAACTTTTATTGATGCTGAGTCACTGTAGACCTCCAACCGGAGTGGAAAATTCTGATTTAAATGCTGTGAGATCTGTGTCTAAAAAATGGTCTTGTCTAAATGTCAAAATGGGCAATATCAGCACAAGTGAGCAAACAAACAAAAATGTTTTTTTTTCCATTCTTTCCTGTTGAACTTAATGTGATTATTGACTCAAACGGTGAATCAGGCCTTTGCAATGACACACATGGACACACAGTGTTTCTATCCTTATGAGGACACTCATTGACATGACATATTCCCTCGCCCCTTACCCGGACCGTAACGTCACAACTAAATGCCTAACCAAAAATCCTAAAACAAAATCTTAGCCATCAAACAGCTCACATAAAGAAAAAAATCGCACTGACATAAATAAAGATGGACGCCCATTATACAAAAATGAATGAAATGAACATGTCTGGAATATGAGCGCTATCTTGTGCTGACAGAGTCTGTGTAGTTGTGAGCAGGCAGTGGAGTCAATGCTGCCAAACCGCTATGTTTCACCCTGTTTTTAGAGCATCAAGGCTGAATAAAACTCAATCCAAGTCGATCAAAAAGAAAACTTGAATACATGCCTTCATGATAAAAACAACATAAAAACACAGAAAGTATATTCGCGAAACATTTACCTGAGGTGTAATTTAACTTTTTAGTTAAGCCCAAATCGTCCTTGATATTAACTGTGGAGGAAGAGTTTATGACCTATAGTGGAGCCCACCACTAGAGGGTGATGGGGAGCTCTCAGGCCATCCATGTTTACATACAGTATTATCAATCAGCAACATCCATAACACAGAGTCGGGCCTTAAAGGCACAGTTTATAAGATATTGAATCTTTTCAAGGGAACGTCAGAAACTTGCCATCCCATAGTGTCAGCTTCTGTCGACCTGTATCATCTGTATTTGATAAGCTGAAAAAGAGACTCAACTGTGGCTCCAGTTTTAGACAGCACTGAACCAGGATCAGATGAGAGAACATCTTTTAGAAAAGCATTGTTCACCCAGCTGCTCTGATTTATTGGAGCATTCCAGCTGTTCGTGTGGCTCATGGTGGTCGTACTAACTCGTTCAGTGCTAATGTTGCCTTTAATTTGTCACTTATTTGTAGACTGCTTAATGAGCCCATAACAGTAATACATAGTTAATATTGTTGATATTCCTCTTCCATGATTTTTGATGTTTAACTGCAAATCCTTAAAGGCTGTTTTTTTGTTTTTGTTTTCACTCTTTCTATTTCTCAACACACATTAGTGTCACGCTGCATCACAATTTGCTGTCTCCGTTGTAATCAGAGCCAGAGCTTTGCTCACTGCTGACTACAACTGAGCGGTGGAATCCAAGAGTCTGTCATTCTGTTGTCACTAATGAAAGACAACATGTTTCACTCTCTGTACTAGCTGCCAATTCACACGGGACTTTATATTTAACTTTCTAATATTATTAAATATAGAGATTTTCCTTACAAAACATTACAAACAACCACAAATTAAAACTACACACAGTGGAATACTTAAATTACTGGGACAGGGGATACTGATGAGCACTTGTTACAGCAAACTAGTCCCATGAATCCTTGTTCTCACAACTTGTGAGTTGCAATTGTGTAACTTAAAAAAAGAAAGATGGAAATTAGAGCAATGGATCTAGGCAGAGTGGCCTTAGAATAATATAGCAATTTCTTTTAGGTCATATCATGGCATACATGGTACAGGAGAATATCACAATATTTTCTCAAAACCTCTTAAAACAAATGCTTTTAACAAAATGAAACATCACAATATTTTTGGCCATATGTGGATAATGAAACTACAATAGTATTGAAGGTATGACTGGTACAAAATATTGACAAAATGACTTTTTTTGATAAATCATCATGACTAATTTGCATTTAACGAATAAAGTGGTTGAAGGCAAATATTACAAGAGGTATAGCACTCTGATAAGTTCCGAAAATGGCATAATTTTACTGCAATGCAGCCTTTAAAACCAGGAAAAGACCTGATTGTGTGCCACTCGTGCTTCCCGAGCTCGGCCTGTTGCGGCTTCATCGTGACAACAACGGGAAAAAGGTCAAAAGCATTCGAGTGTTCATCAGCTGCCATCAAAGCAAGGCCTGTCTCCACTTTACACAGCATGGATCTCTTTAGAGAGAACTTAAATGCAGAGTCCGCTGATGGGTGCAGCCTATAGATACAGTGAGTGGTATAAATCTTTAGATTAGAGAGAGAGGAATAGATGACAATCCAGTGAAGAGAGGAAAACGCTGGAGCGGTATCTTGTCTCCAAAAAGGTTTGTGGAACCAAACAAGGATATGAGGCATGTGGTGCCCAGCTGGCTCTGCCTGAAGCAAGGCAAGTTCTTTTTGGTAAAGAACTATGAGGATTAACTATGAGGATAAAGTAATTCTTTGCCTTTAGGGCAAAATGTACAAGACACCATCAAAGTCAATATAGTGAGCCAAAATGAAAGAGGAAAAATAAAATTGAAGCTTTATGTTAAACACAAGTTTCAAAGTAGAACGTATGATATTCATTTCTGCTTTATGCCAATGCAAACATCCAAACAATGTCTGACATGTTTAACTTAAAATGCATTTCTGAACATGGTCTAACCGCCTCTCCAGCTGAGAGAGAGTGTGCTGGTGCTCACTCATGTTATTGGTCACATGTGCATGGCATTAACACAGACACAAACAGGGCAGAGGTGTACCACAACCCTGTGATTAGGCTGATTTATGAAGATGTCAGAACCCACTCCACAAAATGATATGTTTTCCCCAAAATGTTAAATGGATGAACATTTAATCTTGTTGGCTTTCTTGGTGACATCAAATTGCAAATTGCTCTGGAATATGGAGGCCATGGTGTACTACAACATGATGGCAGACTTTGAAAGAAAGCCTCATTTTGAAAGAAACTGACATTTAAAAGCGCATTCTGGAGAGCAACAAATCACTGCGGCCAGAGAGGTTGTGTTGCTCAAAGCATCCTCATCACTGCTGAAGTGGCATAACAGTGACATCTTGCCTGGACAAAGAAGCCTGACTGCAGCTCTCCATCACATCGCCAATCAATGAAATCTAGACGGACACAAAATACAGTGCAGGCAGTGCAGCCGCAAGGCCCTACTGTATCATAAATCACCAGCAAGACCACCATGCTACTCAACCACACCAGGCTTAGAATGAGACCACTCGCAATGGGAGTCACTTCTGCTCAAACCCTGTAAATGATTAAGATCTGAACTCATGGGTGTCAACAGTCTCTCTCAGCTTTGAATAGTTTTGCATCACATGTTGCTTCTTTGGCCTCACTTTCCAGCAAGTAACAAGCAGCACTGCTTATATTAATGATGCACGGTCACACCTATGGCTGCATACATTCAGAGATGCCACATTTCACCCTGATTGGGCAAATTGAGCAAGCCCTGCTCCATGGGAACTCCATGGGACCATACAGGTTGCATAACTCTCCCTCTTTATTTCGTCTTCTCCCCTGTCCTCCTTTCAGTAAACACCTTCATTTTGACAGGAGTGGCAATTTTCATCTCACTGATTGAAGAGTAAACTCTCTGCTGGTCCGCCACGCAGACTCCTGCCCTGCCCTGCCTCGCTCCTTCTCTCACTTTGTGCTATCAGTCACTTAAAGGAACCTCCCCCATAATCTTAATCCTTCAAGTCTCAAGGCCCCTTAAGAATCGAGTCTGAGCCCTCTGTGTCTCCTCTGCCCTGTCTTCATTTGCTCTTGAAATACCAAGCAGCAAACACACTGCAGTTGTAACTCCTTCAGTCATCAGGCTGTGACTTAAAACGACACAAACTCAACCTTTAATGAGCTGACTGCATGCTAAAAGAAAAAAGCACAAAGAACCGGTTTATTTCTCCTCTCTTAATCTGCCAGTAGCCTGTCCCTTTAATAGCGCTGCTTAATTGTAATGACTGTGTCTGTTTGTCTTGGGATGAATGCGGCTCTTGGATAGGCGTCAGACAGAGACCACAGCAGTAAAGACTGGGCAGTGCTTTCGGCTAACAGCTCATCACTATTAGAGACGGAGGGCACCTCATCAAAGGCTAAATCAACTAAAATGTCCCCCAGCAGATTAGAGGCACGAGTGGCCGAAGCCTCAAAGCATCGCCTTTAAATAATCTTAACCTCACCAAAGCCTTGACTAATATGAAGAGACAACAAAATGCTAACCACAGATTGTGTCTAGACAGAGCTCTAATCTACTCTGATGACTTATTCTAAGAACTCGCATGTTTTGATTTTGACATCACTGGTGTCGTTCAGGAGGAGGATTACAAATAGAGGCGAACAAGAAAAATGTACTCCCATGCATGAACAAAAAAATGCATGCGTGGCGCACTGTATCCAGGCATTAAAACAAATACAAGAATTCGTTCACCGTTGGCAGTCAAAAAAAGTTGTCAGTGTAAACCTGTTTTAAGAATTACACCACGAAAGACCCGAAGCAGTTAATTTTAAAGATCTGTTATTCTGGCAACATGAGGTTGTCTGTTGTTTGTAACAAAGTGCTACAGGATGTGATGCGGCTGTCATGGAGTTTCAGAACCATTGGAACCCCAAAGGTGGTCAGTAAGATTATGAAATCAATATTAAACTCGGGGCTGAACGTCGAATCATTTCGTTGAATTTCATTTTGGGGCTGCTTTTGGTGTTTCCACTGCTTTTGATGTGTTCGTGAACAATAGGCCTGACACACAATAATATTTTCAATGATTTTTTAAACATTCATTTCAATTTCCTGATAGAAAAAGAACAACAGTGAACTGTGATTTGTTGAAAACACACACACACAAAAAAAAACATTAGAATGCTTTCAATTTTAACATTTAATTTGAAAACACAAACACACATAAAACACACTGATTGGACCAACAAATTTTATCTGTTTGAATAAATGCAAGATTGCTCAAGTTACAATCGAATCTGTGTTTGCAAACTTGTTAGGAGTTTAGGCCAATACACCTAAAAAAGATGAACTACGAGAATGATAACACAAATTTTTTTCACTATGATAATTACTATAGCTTTTAAAGATGCATACTGCCAACAAGCCATGTGATATATACTTGGAGCATTTGCCACTGGCCGGAAAAGGTGGAATGAATACAAGTTTGCCTTAAATACTGTATTTGTTTGGATGGACAGGAGAGCAGCTACAAAATAATAATTAGCTCCGAGGATAACCTCAGACTGTAGCACACATCATGGCATGTGATGATAACACTATGTGTGATGAGGGAGCAAAACAACATGCCTCCTTTGCATTTCCCCCCTTTGCCTCAGTTGATGTTCTCGCATGATGAAAGCGTCACATAATCCTGCTGGAATGACAGTGGACAAAACATGGATAAGAGCAGGGAGGAAATTGCAGTACAAACAGCCTGATGAGTGCCAGAAACACGGCCCAATGAGCACAGTCTGATCTGTGTTTGCACAGGACTGAAGCATGCAGATTGAAGCTCAAAGCTTGTGTGTGTGTGTGTGTGTGTGTGTGTGTGTGTGTGCTGCGTTGAGCAACAAGCCGAGGTTGGGGGAACGACAACGAGCAGGGCCAACAGGTGATTCAGAAGAAGACGCTCCTGCAGAGATGGATTCCC
>KV751325.1:9407033-9434715 GCA_001698575.1 Mola mola
GTTCAAGAAAAAAAAAAATTATTGGAAATTAGCAAGAGGAATGAACTAAAAAAACATGATCGAGGTTTGGATGAGAATGACTTAATGACTTTTATTACAGATATTTTTGTTTCTAAATGTTTGTTCCTTTAAGACATATTAATTGTGATAATTTCGCAGAGAATCCCACAGTTATTCTCACCTGACTTGTCCTGCTATTCCTCCAATCGGAATCTAATCAGTACGCAGTGATATGTGCTGTAAATGTGAACAAGCTGGGTTCAGTGTAATCTTAACAGGTGCCTGAGCTGCAGGGCAAAACCAAAAAAGGTTAGAGCCAAATTGATCGCAGACGAAAGTGGTGGCTTCTGAGTGCCCTGGAGAGAATTTGCAGAATGTTTATGAAGTGATTAATCAACTTACGGCCAACGTGGAAGCTGTGATGAATGTAACATTGACTTGGTGAGTGTAAGGCCAACAGTAACATCACCTGTCAACAGGATTAATGTTCTATCAAAAGCTGCAATATCATTACAGCTCAATAATTGTTCAGCTCTGCTAGGCACAAGAACAATACAGTAAAATTTAACTTCACCTGGCACTAATGAAGCCAGAAAAACTAATATCAGCGCTTTAACTTGAGTTTAATTTAACTAATTGGCGCTGAGTGTACCTTGTTTAAGGGCAAATTTTTTAAGCTGTAGGCTTCAGTGAGTTTTAGCTCAGGTCACATGGCATTTACAAAATATGTTCAAGAAGTCTTTAGGCTTAAACGCACGTCTTTTCTACTTGAAAGATATCCTTGAAATATCCTCAACACTCAACAAAAATCAAAACCCTGTTTTTGCTATTTATATAACCCAAATTATGCTCACCATCTTCCTAGCATTAACCCCCAAGCTTTCAGCGCCTGAGCCTCACCTTTCCCACAAACATGGAAACAGCTCTGTTGTGGTTCTGTTAAAGGTGTGTATAAATTCTTAGCACTAACCCCTCTGATCTTATCTCAGCTTGTCTTTGAATAAAGGCAAGCCTCAGTCAGCACTGATTCCAATTATTTCTTCTTCTGGTGGGTGTGAGAAAGATGTTGCCAAATCAGCAGTGAAGCGTATAAGTACAGACATTGTTATTTAACAGGCAGTGTGTTTCAGTACACTGTTTAGTGTTTGAAGCGCCAGCATTTCCATTTGGATCAACATTTTGCAACATTTCTTGGGGCGGAATACACTCTCTTTAAAATGTCCAATGTAAATTTGACTTAAGTTTAGGAACCAAAATCACTTGGTAAGAGTTAGTAAACAAACAAGTTACCTTGAGTCAGGAGGTTGCACTTACTGACAGGTGTGGGATGAGTGTCATGCAGCCACCCTCAAGTACACTCTGTGTCTGCTTGAGATATGGAATGGTGAAAGGGCAGTAAATGAGAACGGGCGAGCTACACCTTTTTACCTCCTACACAAATAAAAACAGCTTAATGAAAAATGGACCTTAGTGTCAGTGTTGTGCTGTTTATGAAAGAAATGTCATGATCGACCTAAACAGTGTTGCTCCCTCTAATGTGGCTCTGCTATAATAACCAGCCTGCGACAGGTCTGCCCTGCAGCACAGTTCCCATCTGTCCCTTTGCTGGCTGCAGGGTGGACCTGATCCAGATCGAAGAGTAAAAAGCCAGAGTTCACTGAATAATAAAAATAATGACACCCCAGTCATTTCGCCAGCAGCTGTGGTGTTTGCTCACACGACACAAAACTCCCAGCTCAGAGTTATAAAATGTGCATTTTTTACTCTTTGTTTTCATAATATTTGTTTCATTCGTATCCGTAACATACTAAATAAGGAAATGTGTGAACTTCAATTTTAACACTGGTGAAGGTGAGATGGATCATACTGTATCTGAGCTACGTTCAGGAGGAAACTGAGTCCTGCCCTCCAGGTTTAAGTAAGCAATAAGCAATGGTGACAGATATTATAAGGAGTTTCTCATGCCTCCGCTGGGGATTTGTGATAATCTCCTCCACAATGAGTCATGGGTAGATTACCATATTGCCTGCTGTAGGCCAGGATATCCTGTGTAGGCTATGCTAATATGTGAAACTCAGGAGGCTCGCCGGTGGACTTAGACTGCTTACCTGTACTTGGGAAAAAAACACTCCTCCTCCCTCCTGCAGTGAAATCAAATCTGCATGTTTATATTTCAAATACATCTCTTTACACATTTATGGCATGCAGCAGAGGATCAACAAACGAAGGTGCACAAATCAAATAGTACAGTTAATACTGTCTCCTCTGCTACAACGTCTCCCTGGTGTTTGAAAACAGTGCTTCAAAATTGGAGCCTCAAGATAATTGATGAGCTCATTTTGTTTACTCTACAGAGTTAGCCAACATAGCACAGAAAATGACTCACAACCCTGAGAGCAAAACATTCCTGTAATGTGGATGGCTGTCAACAATAGTGCTAACATGTAACAGCAGTGAGACAGGCGAGAATTCCTTTATTGACCCTTTAGCCTATGTTGGTCATGTTCTCCAAAGCTTAATTTTTCATCAGATGCAATGGAGTGACATGAGACATCATCAGTGCACAGGGCTAACACATATCAATATTTAAAAAAGTATTTCAAATGAGAAAAAAAAAAGAATCCCAGTTTCTATTGAGCTTATGTTCCTATTTTACTTTCACTATAAATATTTCATTAAAAGGGGATTTAATATTTATGCATTTCTGTGAAGTTGCTCCCACTTCTTCTTCCTGTCAAATTGAATGTTAACATATCAGGAGCTACATGGCTCCATCTGCTGCTGTTGCTGCTACATTATCCTGAGCAAGCCAGTGATTTTTACAGTTGTTAGAGAGGCTTCAGGCATCAGAAGCTAGGTATGAGCTCATAGCGCTGAACGAGGCCTCCATAGGCCAATCAGATTAAGCAAACTGTAACAAGCTAGTAGAGACACAGCGTGACTGCACCATTGTTTGGTGCATAGATTGCACTAACTTTGCAGAGTATCCCATGAATAAATCATCAGTCTCTATGAAACTGTTAGAGATTTATGAATCTCTGTGAGGTACGGCAGTATTTTGGGGTCATGATTTACGCTCACAGGTCTATAAGATTTATTGCTGCAGGAAACTTCACATAAAAGCAAACTGTGTGCACTACATATTTTACTGTGTGCATTGCAACTATTGCAGATGTACAGTAATTTAAACAAACTGTCGTGTCCAAAGCTAGTCATACGATAACCTGTATTAATACATCCAGAGGAACCAGAGAAACAGTTTCAATGAAAGTCTGACTCATATTCACAACTATCGCCCACGCTAGCCTCTGTGAGGCCTTAACACTCACTGAAAGCTCCCAGAAAGGGAAGCCAAAGCATCTCCATCACCATATGGTGGTGGGCTGCAGTGTAAGTCATAAGCCTCCTCCTGTCTAGTATTTCTGCCTGTTGGAAATGTTCTTTTCCAACGAAGCCTCTGGCATGTTTTGTAACCATGAACAGTGTGCATTATTTCATTATCTTGTACTCTTTTACAACTATTAAATGCAAATGTTGAGTAAATCCTATTTGAGGACACTTAAAACTCACTTGATTATGGGTTCCCTCAAATCAGAAATCCATTACTAAAGCCACATTTACATACTTATTATTGTAATTTAATCTACTAAGTGAAATTATCAGAGCAAGTAGTAAAATAAATGCTTGGCACGTAATCCTGTGACATACCAACACGGTCAGTGGAAACACTTTTGTTATTTGTTGGGTGGACTTTAATCCAATTCATCACTAGAGTATTCTCAAAAGAGATTGGTGAATATGTCCTTGCGTTTTAGAAGACAGGGCACAGCTGCATTTCATATCTACAGTTACTTTTTTCCAACTGAGTGATATTATTTATCTTTTGGAATATACTCTCAAGTTATTAAGAACAATGTCAAAATCAGGATTTGGGTCTGCATATGTTCTCTCCGGGTCCTCTGGCTTCCTCCCAAAGTCCAAAAACATGCAAAAAGATAATTGGTCACTCTAAATTGCCCGTAGGTGTGAATGTGAGTTTGGATGGTTGTTTGCCTCTACATGTCAGCCCTGCGATGAACTGGCAACTTGTCCATTTGCCCAATGTTTATGGGATGGGCTCCAGCCGCCCCCTGACCCTGCATATGAAAATTGGTAGAAAATGGATGGATGGATGATGATGATTCAGCACTGAGCACGTTTGTGCTTTGTTTGTTCTGTCGGCAGCTCAAGTCCCTGTGAGTCTGCAGAGTGGAGAGTGAAAGAGAAAAAAAAGCAATCCACACAAGGGGGACAGCATTTAAAAAATACGCGTGTGAAAATTAAAACTGGCTGTTTTTTATGCTATTTTTCTCAGTCTTGTATTTCCTTTCTCCTTCTGCATGGCAGAGTTTGTTTTGATCCTTGAGGACACTCGCAAGTTGTGATGGGAACAAGGTTCCCTCCTGACCTATTTTCTGGGTAGCTTTTCAAGCCGCCTCACTCTCGCCTTCAGCTCCTGCTCCTTTCTCATCTTCTGCCTCCAAAGAACTCTGTGAAGTTGATTGGCATTCTCGCAACCTGACTGACTGCAGGACACTTTTTGTAAATGTCATTCCGGATGCGTTAGATGTGTCAATCTGATAAAACAGGAAACAAATGAAGAGAGTGTGCTCGGGATTTCAACTGTCTTCTGCCTGTTGGGTTACAACCACTGCCATCTATATGTTTTTTTTCTAATTTTTGCAGTATGTGCTCAGAGGTGAGAAAGTGGACACAAAAAGATTGTCACATCCTCCTGGCGTACGTCCCACTGTTTTTCAGAGATACAGTAGCCGTCCAATAAGTCTGTGTTTGGTGACCTGTCAGGGCTCTTCTTGGGAGTGACAGCGCTACACAGAGAGGGCCTCATTCTGACAGACCCCTCTGTGCACACATTGTATTTTTATGAGCATGCTGCTGAGTCCTGCCTTATATACAACCTTCAATGCCATCACTCAATTCAATGACTTTCTTCATTGTCATTATGTAACACAATGCTGCTATGAAAAATATCCACGGTGCTAAAGAACCACAACGTTTATGACGGGTGAATTTGCAGAAATAGTCAAGGCCTGTAATTATGATTCACAATACACATTAAAATAGGTTAGAACTTTATTATTTATTCCGGTACATTTTTGGTGATCCTTTTCCCCCTCGCATGGGGTCCTGATGGGTCAGATATTGAATTATCATGGACAGAGTGAATCTGCATGATGTATAGGGGTTGGAAATACCACATTCTGCAGTTACAAACATTCATATAAAAACACCATGATCACACTGTGGTTTTTCACTGTTGAAATACAGCGATGATGTTATATATTAGATTTTTCCATCTCTGTTAGATACAAAATAGACAAAAATAATTTTATATATTTTTTTCAGAAATTTCCCAAAAAACATTTTCAAGTGATCACAACATAAAATAATCAGTGACAATCTTAAATGCCAGCAAGTAAAATGCTATTAGCAAAAAACGCTTCTTTTGCTTCTTCATAGACTATAACATCACAATTTCTTCTTTGTTCATCATGATTTCTCTGTAAATATCTTTAACTTTATAAGGACGTGAATGACAATCTCTTTATTTGTTTCAGGATTTTAACAAAAGGCTGTGAAAAGAAAGCAACGCATAGAATCATTTAAAAGAGGCCTGTCTTAAATAAAAAGTTAAAACTAGGTCAAGTCATGTAAAATTCCAGATTTCTTTCAGAGGCTCTCACTGCCTTTCATCGCTACCTTCCCCCCTGTGACACCCCCGTCGTTGGTAAACTTTTAAAGAATCATGGGTAAAGAAAATCTGACTCTAAGTCCGATCACCTGTCATAGACAGTGACTGGAGATATTCTAGTCGAGGCACACAAGCAGAATTTTTTAAACATAATCTTCTAAACAAAAGCAGCATGATACAGAGAGAAACAGAGAAAACAGGAAGTGAATTTTCTGTATGGCCAGTTACAGTTTGGTCATTGGTATGTGCAGGCTGTTCCAGGGTCCCATCCATAACTCCTCCTCGTCTGATAACGTGTGGTCACTGTGGGACTCCAGCGTATTCCTGCCCTCCTTATGGTTGTCAACACAAGTCTCTTGCTCCTCATTCCCACATGTGCCGCTGCTTTTTCTGTCAATCGACACCTTGACAATGTTGTTTTTGGACCCAAAACTTCGAAGCTCTGCGATGGTTGATCCCACAGAGCAGAGGTTGTCCACGTTAGATGTAACACATGTGCCTATTCTGTTTTCTGTGCCGTTCCCTGTGCCCTCAATGCTTATAATGGGAGCAGGTTCTTCGTGAGTCACACCCAACTTCTCCAGTTTCTTAAAATGCTTACCAAGCCGGCACGGAGAGCCCACCTTCAAGTTGTTCGGGTGGGGTGGGCGCCTAGTTCGGATGATAGTGCCATTCTGTGCGAGGTAGATGTTCCCGTTGATTTTGCTGTGGCTGTTGGGTAGTCTTTTTCGCTGGTTCTCCGTGGTGCTCTCCTCTCCTGTGGAGCTGGTCTTGTTCTCACTATCTACCACCAACTTAATGCGCTTCTTTGTTCCAAGCTGCAGAGGACAGAAGTGATCAAGGTTAACATATATGTTCTGCAGTAAATATGCAGATAGCTGGGTTTTGCCCTGGGTAACAAGATCCTGTATTTTTCTAACTTGTTCGAGGAATAACTTTTAATCACTCGTGCTAACTTGTTTTTTAGGACAGAGGTCTAACATGTACTGGAATAAAAAATGCCTTCTTAAAGATTCATTAATACTTCCATACACGTACTGACCTTCAACCATAAAATGGTCTCATAACAGTAAAAAAACAAACTGTTGTTGTACTAATGAATGAATGTATATTCTCACGTACCAAAGAATAAACACCTATGTGATCATATATCAACTGTGTCTCAAATTAATTGGTTGGTTATATATTATTTCCTGACATTTTTGGCAGAAAGTTATACATTCTAAATAGCTCAAAACATTCACAGCAGAAAATACTGCAGCATGCTATATCTCACAGCAAAAGAAAGAGCAAAGTGTTATCCTAAAGGAAAAAGGCACAAAAATGCAAACAGAAAACATCGAAGAGAGGAAGGTAAAAACATAAGAAAAAGAACAAATATGATATTTTGCAGCGTGAAGCCACCACCAAAGTTTGTCCTGAGAGTCACTGAGGGAAAAGTGGAAGTTTGAAACACCCTTTAAAGGAAAGCCACATTTCTCCACTCTCAAGCAAGAGTAATTGATTTTATATATTCTTACTTCACCATTGACAATGTATCTCTACAGGGTAGTTGAGTTTCCTTCAGACTCTGATTCAGCATCAGATGTTGCTTCTGTTTCTTCTGAGTCCTTTGATGCGCTACTGGCCTCTGTTTCTGAGCTGCTGTCTGAAGGTTTGTCAGAGGAGATGGCATCCTCGTCCACCTCAGTGATTGGGGACAGTCCGCCGTACGTCTCTAAAGAAGTGTCATCAATGCTTCTGATTTCAGGGAGGTACGGGGGACCGGTGTAGGGGGTGGGGGGCCCGGGTTGTGTACATGTCACACTAGACCTCTTAGATGATGCTGAGCTCGCATCACTGAGCTCACTGGCTGAGTCTTTGCTTTCGTCAGCAGTCTCCGATTCCTCGACCTCTCCCTCGCTCTCCTCTGTGATGGTGTCTTCAGATCCACGGCTCAGTACGGATTTCCTGGAACGCCGGCTGCCACTGGTGGACTCTGAGCCAGCTGAGCTCTCGTTGCTACCCAGGGAAATCTGATCTGTTGTCTGACTGCTATACGTAGACCCTCCACTGGACGCTGAGCCAGACACTTTCCTCTGGCTGAACCTGTGAGACAAAGAGCTTCTGCTTCCTGACAGTGACTCTGCATCACTGGCTGTCCCTGTCCCTGACTCCGCCTCACTTACTTCTTCACTGGTTTCCTCTGAGGTTCCTGTGCTTCCTGATGATCTGGTTCTCTGTGAGGACCTACCACTTGAGCCAGATAAGGATGCAGCAGTGCTGACACTGCCACTCTCACTTGTACTTTCACTTCGTGTGGTCCTACCACCACTGCCGCTGATACTCCTACTCTCACTCCCACTCACACCTGAAGCGCCGCTCCCCTTGCTGACCTCAGTAGCTGATGATCTCATTGAGGAGCAGACAGAAGACCCACTTTCTCTGGTACTCCCTGAAGTCTCTTCCCCCTCACTATCTTCATCAGAGTTTTCCTCTGTACCTGATTCCTGTTCTGTGCTTGTTTCCTCCCCTGTTCCTGATTCTGTTTTATTCTCAGACTCTGACTCTTTCTCGGATTCAGACTCTTTCTCTTGGGTTGATGACTTGTTCGACTCTGACTCTTTCTCTAACTCAGATTCTCTCTCATTCCCAGATTCTTTCTCACTGACAGATTCCTTTTCAGTTTCATCTTGTTCAGATTTGGACTCTTCATCAGAATCCCTTTGCTCTTCATCAGGCTCTTCCTCTGAGTCTACAGTGCTTTCATTGGCATCATCCCGGTCCAAATCTACTGTAAGATAATCTCTGTCAATGCTGCTTTTCTCAGAGGATTCCTCATTTGAGCCTTTCTCATTACTACTTCCACTTGTGCCTGCTTCTGGCTCACTTTCTGTAACGCTAATGGACACTTCAGACTTCTTCTCATCCTCACTGGTGACTTGTGAGACCTCTTCATTCTTCTCACTGCCTGTGACTGAGCTATGACTCACACTACTTTGTGACTTTCGGCGGCGCTGTAACTTGTTGCCCAAGTTGATTTTCTTAAAAACTTTGCCAAGCCGGCTGCGGGTGTCAGACTTGCTTTCAATTGGCCCCGTAAGCGTTGGACCATCAGTCAGACTCTCCTGGCTGTCAATACGGCGGGCTGACATCAGTTTGGCATAATTCTTATCCTTCTTCCGGACACCAAACATCTTGAACATCTTGGCTTTCCTCCATGGAGATGGGCCAGAAGGATCAGATGGCCATTCTCCCACTTTGCCAGCAGCAAGGAGTTTGCTGAGTTTCATGACAGACTTCAGTTTCTTGGCAGCTTTTGAACGCTCCCCTGCCTCTGCTGGCTCAGCTTGTTCAATTTCATCCTCTGGTGGCACATCCCTAAATGCAACCCTCTTCGATGGACCTCTGCCCCGCATGCCACGGCCCCTCATTCTGCCTCGACCCTAAGACAGTCATATTTAATTTAGCAACCTTTTAAAATGCCACAGTTTTAGAGGTCACAAAGGGTTGATGCTGCTGTTTGAATAATACACTAGACTCAAAACCTATTAAGGCAATAACTGAAAATCTTGACATAGTATGAAATTCAAATCTAAGGAAAGCTAATACCTCAGGGCCATGAGGACTGTAGTAATACCCATCATCCTCCATTATCACCTCTCCATATTCATCATACATGGGAGTTATCAGCCTTCTCCGACTGCCATACTGAGGAAGGTCATACCTGAGTAACACAAAAATATAGAAAAAAAGTTTTAGGTGGTTTAAGTGTAGGTGGTTTATGTTTAAAAAATACCTTTTCTAAAAGATAATTATGAAAGTAAAGTAGGAGGCGTCAGCAACAATGAGTTAATTTTGTATTCATGTCATATATACATGCATAATGTGCAAATTAAAAATCAAACATAACACCCTTTTAATCATTTTAGGATAGTAAGTGAAGTACAACGTGATTTTCCAATATGTACCTGCATTAATGTCTGCTGTTTGTTATTTTCAACTCTTATGTGAAATGTTCTTCTATCATATAAGTACGGTTCCATTCATTACTGCTCTTGAGCTCACTGTTGTATTGGGGATTTGCAGTTTTTCATAGAAATCACTTGGCAAGTTCAATGGGGTACAATGGGGAGAAAAAAGCAGAACACTTTTCCAGAAATAAACATACCAGACAACATATTTGACCATCTTTGCCAAAGGGGTTGAATAAATTATTTAAGCACAAAAACATGCTGAGATGGGAACCTGTGGAGTAGCAACAAATGGCTGAAGGCCATTAAAACTCTGATAAAATCAGGTTGCCTAACTATTCTCAAATGTGCTGCTTTTTATTCTGGAGCATGTTTAGCTACACAACTTTCATCAGGGGAAGGTTAAATGAGACCATCTACCCAACTACTCTTCCAACTAAAGAGCTGGATACAGCATTAAAATGTAATACAAGTAAGAAGAAGATTAATTATTTTCTTTCTTTGTCTTGTGTGTTGATGGGTAAATGTACAGAACATGACCTGAAAACAATGTGGCATATATCTTAAATATTATCCGGCTGTGTACATTTGTGTGGGAAATGGTCTCATTTGGTGTAAATCATTGCTATTAAACATTTCATTTATTTTTATTACACTTATTAACACTTATTTATTAACAGTTTTAAAATAAACTTTGCGATATGCGATTAAAATGTAATTAAAACCTGATGCAAATCAAGGCCAGTGTGATTCAGACACAGACAGCAACAGTAGAGGTAATTAGAGTGAGTAAAGATGACAGGTAGGTCAGTGAGTAACCACGATGGCAATTACTGAACTTGATTTCAATATGGGCAATTTTTAACATTTGTCAGATTTCTTATAACTCTTTACAATCCAAAAGCTCAGTTTTATTAAACTTGCAGCATAATTCCCCAGAGTGCATTAAGTCACCTGCCACAGAGTAGCAGCCTTTTATAAATTGCAATTTCTCAGCAGCTGTTACAGCTTTCAGTTCCATGTTTTTTCTATTTAGACCATATGGGCAATGTAACAGCAAAGCCAAAACACCCTCCATCTATTAAATCATAGAAAAATACTTTCAAGGTCTTAGGTGCCTGACTCAAGGCAGCATAACTGATCTCATTTGATGGGGATGGGGCAGTTAAACAGCAGCATTACTTGCTCATATCTTTTTCTGAACTTCTTTAAAATGGCTTCATCTCTTCAGTGACCCAAGTACCAGGAGCTGGAAGGTAAGGTTGTCATAAATAGGCCATAATATATTTTTTTTAACTTTAAATGAACCGATGGACAAGAGTTCTACAGATCAGGGTAAGACTGATGAAAGATGAGGTGGTCAGTGGGCTGCTGCATGCTCACCCTTGGTCATAATTATAGTAGTCCTGTGAGTAGTAGTCCTGGCCAGGGTCAATACCTGACTCCATGGAGAGGTCCTGCATTTCAGAGAAGCACAGAGAGAAAATACTGAGCACTCCTTGCACAAAGACAGGAAGGAAGAGCCGAAAGAGCATAGAGGGTGAAAACATAGCAGTATGACTACAATCCCTGTGAACCTCAGCAGTTGCTGTTGCTGCCAAAGATTAGTGAGAAGAAGGATAAGGTAATGGAATGATGAAGTGGTCAGGAGAGACACATGCACAAGGGGAATGTCACTCTGCATGCTTAAGATTTAAAAACAGAATATTTTATGCTCATGAACAAGTCTACCAATCAGCCAGAACAACCACTGAGAAGTAAATAACAATGATGATATTACTGGGAAACTCTGGGTTCAGGCATTCATCTGGACGTTACTTTGACACGCTAAACATTTGTAGAACAAGAACACCCCCCATGGCACCCCCTTGCCATTCAGGAATAGAGAAAAAGAATTAATGGGATCCCACAGAACTATGGAACAGACTCCAAACTCCTCACCTACAAGACATAAAGGATGCTCTGCTAATGTCCCTGTGCTGTTTTGGTGGAATCAGAGGGACTGTTGTAGCTAACTAGTGCATGTGCTACAAAATGGGTGAGAACAGATATAATACTGATGGAAACAAAGTAAGAAAAAGGTGGGGAGACTATAAGATAGCAATAAGGAAAGCAGAAAATTGAAAAAATATAAACCCCGCATTTGATTACTAACAATAAACAGACTTTAATATCAAACAGGTTCAGTTTGTTTGGCTCCTGATTATGTTTTTTTTCAATCGAAGAAAAAAAGTCATCCAAATGCTTATCTGCTATTTGGCAGCAAAATTGGAGAATCAAACCCAAAATGTAATGTCAGTGTCAGAAGTCCTATCGCCGCATCTCACCTTAATCCCATTTTGTTGTTTTCCATCAAATGCATTGTAGATAAGAATAATAAGGTATATGCTGCGTAAAGCTGCTGTGGAAATGACAAATGTTTCGGCATGACGATGAGATAAAAATACATGACAACGGGAAAACTTACCTGTCGGCCGTGGCCTCGCCTGCTGCGTGATGCAGAAGGGAAGGAAATGAGACAAATAATGAATATGGATTGACAGCAATATTTCAAGTACTTCCATATAAATGAAATGCTAAGTCTACAGGGCTAGCACGTCAACATTCTGCTGACGGGTGAGAAAAGTGAAGTTTTTACTTACTGTGCATTTTCATTTGTTTAATTACAGAGTTGCAGGTTCAGTTCAGTTCAGTTTTAAAGAATGGCTGAGGCCACAATGTTATCATTCTGGTATTGGATGCACTACTACTCCCACCCCCACCTATGTTATCTCATTCAAACAGGAAGGAAAAAAAAGTTTCAATAATGCAATTTATAAACCAAAAAATCATCAATATCTAAAGCATCTCCTAACAGATAAGATAAGGACAACGTGAGTCAAGGAGGATTTTTTTTTGCTTCCCTTGTCATAATAAACCATTTTCTTTCAATAGATGTCCTGTGTTCTAGCTAACACTCATGCAAGCATTTGACAAATAACTAAACAATCAAAGAGCTGCTCTTAAGGATACCTGTAACGTTTTTTCCTTAACAATCAATGAGAAACGGCAAGTAATAGAAACTGCAGGTTTACAAGCATACAATTGTAACCTATCTTGGCCTATAATTAATGAAGACTTTCACACTCAGGTATATAGCCAAGCAATGACATGACATTCCTCTGGAGAGCTGTAATCTGTTATTATTGACAGGGACCAAGGTGACGGGGCAGAGCCAAACGGCCACACCTCCCAGCAGAGTAGTTGATGGGAGTCTGATCTGATAGATGACCTGGCTTGTCAGCTGGCTACTGCTGCTTCATACAACAGGAAGAAAAATGACCCAGAGACAGGAGCAAGAGGTTTGAAGAAGCGGAGACTTTGGGGGAGACTAGGCAATGGTTTAAGAACAGAGGAGAGAGGCATACAGAGGCCTGAAGTGGCCACAGGGATAAACAAAAAAAAAAAAAAAAAAAGGCCATATTTTACTACACCTACCCTCGAAATGTATGTGCATAAGGTACAATTCAATTCTGTGATTCAGCTAATTTGTGCACACAGAGAGTTAGAACCACTGTCTACATCCCCGATCCATTCTGGCAACAAAGAGAAAGCCGGAGTGGAGCAGTGGCAAGACCAGACACCAGCTAAGAGCTAAAGAGGTCAGTGTGCTTACTGGGGAAACTACAACTCACTAACTGCTCTATCAGCAGCACTGCTGCATGTTTACTTGACAAATTAACCTCAGGATAAACACAAACTCAAGAGGTACAAATAATACAGCTTGACTCAAACAGCATCAAACTTTACAAATTAAGTTCTTTTTCTCTGTATTACCTTTTACTCACAAATTAGTCAGTGTTAGTCAAAGTTGGAATGAACTGTGTTTCATGTGCTTGCATGATCGCATCTCATTTTGAGAGCTTGATGTAGTAAAACTCTTTCCAGCAAAACCCAGTTCAACATTTTTGGAAATGTACTTACTCTTGTTGAGTGGAGATTAAAACCACACTCACATAAAGTCTGCATATATGAAATTACCGCCAGGAAGTATTAGCTGAGCTTAGCATAAACCAAATCCGCTAACATCAACTGTTTACACATTAGCTTTTACATGTTTGTTTAAACCATACATAAAAGTATTAAACAAGCAGACTATGGTTTTATGGGTTATGTGATGGATTACTTCTTAGTTAAATTATCCACATGTGCAGATTATACAAACAAGATAAAAGCTTTGGACAAATGTTTTCACTTTTTCATGATAAGCTAGCTAATGGTCTGCTGGCCATGGTTCCATATTTACAGATGTGAGAGTGGTATTCTCATCAGACTCTGCATTAAAGCTAATCAGCATATTTCCAAAAAACTATTCTTGCAACAAAAACACACAATACTATGGTTTGTCTCTTATCAGCATTATGTTTGTAAATGAATGTTAATTCTACCATAACTTTTGTACCACATATGGTCTTAGATCCTTAAAGTGTTCAAGAAATGTAAAAAAAAGTTTTAGAACTACTTAAATTAGACATGATTTATTCTTAATATTAATCATTACTGTTGGATTTGTTTTACTTGTGTTTGCTTTTTCCAAGTTGCTGCACCAAATCATCAGCCAGGACAAAAGATTTTGATAAAAAACAAATGTACAAATGTAGATGAAGAAACCAGCATGTGAGCTGCTAGCCTTTTTGCAAAAGAAATTACCCCATATAGTGAACATGGAATACAGAATTAGCAGGCTTTTGATCTGCCCATCAGGGGGATATTGTGATGAATCAAAAATGACAAAGCTCTGGATGGGGGTATACCAAGACCATTTGCCTTTGGGCATGGAGGGTTAAACAAACACATGAAGGATATGTTGGAGAGAGATAAAGAGGAGTGGAAGTGAAAAACCAGATCCCAGAAAGAAAAGGGGGGGGGGCAATGCAGTGAATGTAAACAAGGTAATAAAATATCCCGATAACCACAAGGATGGTTTAACGAGAAGAGGCTGAGGATTGAAAAGTATTAGGGCTAACAACAGAGGGAGAGGAAGTGGGAGAGAGAAGTAGGCTGAAAAGGAAAGGAGAGGGTAACAGTAGTTGACAGCCACACAGGCAGCGGCCCTGCTTAATGATTGATTGGTTCTTTAATTAGCCTTTTCTGTGTGTGTGCAACCGAACCCCACAGTGACTACTTTATCATGCTGGGTGGATCTCCACAGAGACGTGAACAGACAGGTCCCCCAGAGCCTGGCTGTCTTCATTTAACATGATCCTGCCAGGGTTAGGGTTAGGGTAAGGGTGGACTTAGGGTTAGTGGACATTCTAGCCAATGCTTCACCCAAGATAACAGAGCGTTTTCACTTGGAAGGGAAATGAGTAAGCAAATGATTTCTTGCAGCCTGCCTTAGTACAGTATAGAAACATTTATTTGCATATAGAGTCGCTTTAATCACAACCTGCATTTGTTATTAAAAGCATCAAAAAATGATCTAAAAAGTTTTAATGAGCTCAATTCATTGTAACAACTTTCTAACTATATTTAATCAACTAATAATTTGGAATCCTCTGAAGCCTATTTCACAAAATTGTAATACCTTTGGGAACTTGTTAATAGTCAATGTGATAATTTTCCAAAATTTCAAAAAACATCTAAAATGATATTTTTGTCTTTTGCCTAATTTGAATTCTGTATGAAGCAACCCCGTTTTAAATGTCCAGGCTCTTATCTTTGTGAGAAAGTAAAAAAACTCATTTCAAAATCAGCACTATGCAGCCAGCAAATTGTAGGAAACAGACCGCAAGGTTGTGGGATTTATATCTTTTAGCGTTCAGTATAATTTAATTAAAGAAGCTTTGGTTCTGAAATTTTAATTATAATTTAAGTTACGAACTGAAAAAAACCTACTTATAACTTTCTTGGCAGGTGACAGTAAAAAATGACTTCTACACAAAGTACCGAGTAAAAAAAAAACCATCTTGTCAGTGTAAATAAATGAATGAACAAATAAAAGCACTAGCAGGAAAACAAGTACAGAGATGCATATATTGAATAAGATTATAGACAAAGAAAAGTCAGAACACAGTGGACTGAGAGGAAAACTGTTCACTGAGCTCAGTGGTGTTTGGGCTTGATTTTGACTGGTTTGTCTGCGGCTCCTCTGCTGCCATGTTCAGTAGAAGGGATTCATCTTCAATGCAGTTCATGACTGTTGAGTCTACTTGAACTAGAGAGCTGGTCTGAGTTGCTGTTTTTGGAATGCTGTGTTCATCCCAGGGATCAGAGCTTTGCAGTTTCTTTGCATCCTCTAATTCTTCAGCCACTTGTGGTTTAATGTCAAACTTGGGCAACTTGCAATTTTTGTCCACTTGGCTGTGCATGTTGGCAACTGACCTCTCTATGTCAGCTAGATTCTGGATGTTTTTCAGGATCCCTTTGAGCTTCGTCTTCCTGACCACATCAGTTTGTGATGGCTGAGGAGGAGGTGGGATTTTCCGTTCTGAAACAGGGCGAAGCGAGGACATGGGTGGCAAAGAAGCTGGAACAAACTGAGCAACTGGGTTCAATTGATCACTAAATTCACAGGAGAAGGATAAGGAGGCTGAGGGGTAAGCTGAGGTTTCTGATGGTAGGAGGGTGAAGTTAAAGAAGAGGTTGGACTGGAGGGTGGAGATGTTGGTGGGGAAGAAGGGTATGGCTGCTGTGGAGGAGGTGGCGGGGGATTTTCTGGTGGGTCTGGTATGACCTCCACTGTGATCTGATAAGGCTGAATGGATGCGTAGCTGGAAATGCTGGAGGTGAAACTCCTGAGGACAGGTGGAGTGGATGTCTGAGGATCTTCACCCTGACTATTGACAATTCTGGGTGGCACATCCCTCCCTAAAGACATAGGGTCGTAGGAGTGATCCAAGATAGACAGCAGAGTTTCTGAGTTCAGCTCTAATATGTCATCACTTTTTCCATCCCTGAAAAGGACAGAAGAGAGAGAGCCTTGAGAGTCTCTGCTCCTCTTGAGGGTTTGTTCCTGAAGGGCCTGTTGCTCGAACTGTTTGGCCTGCTCACGGACAGACAACTTAGTATCCGTGTTGCCTATCAGCTGAAGCATATCTGAACTCTCCAACCTTTGCCTGCCTCCCACGGCTGCTTGGTGTATCTGCCGCCCCCAGTCGTTTGGGTCCCTAAGAGCTTGTCTCCTTGGCCCTTCACAACCATGCAGTCCACCGTGAATGCGAGCAGGCATTGACCAGACGCACCCTGACGACCCTGCTGAGTGGGACGGAGAGAAGGAGAATTGCTTCTCATCTGAGCTCTTCCCCTGCGCAAAGACATTGGGGCTGCCGAAGAAACTACTCTCGTTGTAGATAGGGTTGTGAGTGGTTAATGGGTTGCGGTCAGAGAGGAAGGTCACGTTGCTCTCTGACCTGGGCAAGTTAACATGCAGCGCTCCGTTGCCGCGGGCGGCAATGGCACGACAGGCAATGGTGCTAAGAATCCTCTGGTGGTCGGCCTCTTTGATGACAGACTTTTCAGCCCTGCCCCAGTAAAAGGTGGTAAAGAACAAAAAAAGACTTGAAACAGGTTAAGATCCATCTTCTAAGACTGAGAGAAGCAAAGACAAATATGAGGCATAAGCAGCAGAGCTATCAGTTGTCCATGTCTTAACATGAACCTTCTAAGTATTGGCTCTAAGTATTGTGACTGTTGCTCAGATTAGTAATTTACATGGCTTAATATATGGAGTATTTTTCTATTTTTAGATGTAAATGTGGCTTACAACAATGGATGCACTTGTATTGAACTGTATTAAAACAAATAAAGAAAAGACAAGGTAAAAATAAAACAAAAACTGCTTTTGTTGAATAAACAACTTGATGCAATTAAATGTTAAAGTAATGAAATTATGATGCCCATATACAGGGCTCTGGTGCAAAGACAAAGAAAAACACTAATCCAACATCAACTCATACTTGATGCAGTTAGTGCAGCCACAACACTAAGAGACATCACTATAGGGGTGGGAGAACACAAAAACAGATAATGGAAATGGAGAGAAGCGACAACTATGGTGACATCTACACCGGTGCCAGAGCTCTAAACAAAGGGAGTTTCACTGTTCACAATGCGTACAAAACTACAAAAGATTTCAATTGTTCCATGTTCACAAGTCAATAAAAAAACAGGCTTTGGTGTTGGTAAAGAAACAAAGAATATAGCTAATAAAAGAAGTACATACCAAAATCTATAAGCAGGAGGGGAATGAGGAAGGACTATATTTAATACAAAGTTGGTCATTTTTGTAGACCTTATTCTTCATACATTATGTGATTACTTACTGCAGTCTGAATCCAAAGAAACAATAGAAATGAAAGACAGTATAGAAACAAACAGTAAGATGACTAAAAAGAAATGTTAGATGTGTGGCTGAAGTATAAGTTCAAGGGTATATCAATTATTTTTTGGGGGGGTTAACACTGTACTGACCATCCTTGAGTATATAAGACTGTGGGTACAACATATGCAAGCATACACACACATGCTTGTGCAGCTACACTTGTTAGGGCAAGATATTGATTTACATTCTTCGTGCACATCTATTCCAATTTTTTGGACACATGTATAGGATTTATGATGGACTTGGCCAATTTCTACCAAACCATAACACAAAACTAATATCAAGTCATACCAAAGCCCCAACACCAAACAGCATATCAAAAGTGACGTTTTGCAGGGACTGCATTACGGCTGGTTGTTGGTTCCCATAAGGACTATTGGTCCCAACAAGGTCAGAGTTTATGCCAGGAGGGGTCCCCAAAAGCTCACAAAAACACATATAGTACATACTTAAACACACATTGAACCTTTCTGCATAGAAAATGCACTTGTTCACACATGGTAGGGTTAAATAGGGTTGTTTATAAGAATTATTCAACTTGTTCCTATTAAAGGCTGAAAATAAGTCCAAATAAAAAAAAAAAAATGCTTTGTGGTAATACAATCCCAATGAGAGCTTTTAGTGTACAGAACAAAGTTTTTACTGGTCAACATCTGTCGTAAACATGGCAAAAGCTTTTTACACTTTGCCATTAGATTACCATTTTCTTTAAAACAGCAATTGTGATGTTAGTGGAAGTATTGCTTTAACAAGCTGGATATCAAAATTACTGAACCTAGATGGGAACTCTTTCCAATTTAACCTCATTTAATCCACATGTTATTGACATTTCATTGCACATTTCGGCATGAAATCCGATTGTGCTGATGGCAAAGCATTCTGGACATAAAGGCAAGATCAAGAAGCATTTAATAGAGATAATCAGAGGAAGATTTAAAGGAATGAATGATGAAACTCAATATTAAGCAAAGGCCAAATTCTGTATTTGTTTCTTCTTATTCAAATGAACATAAGGCATTTTATGGAGATAAACATATTCCTACCTTAGGAGAGGATTTTGCAAAAATGCAAAACAAAGTTAAATTACAAACATGTACCAATGGTAAGATGATGAAAATGATCGACTACAACAGTGTAAAGTGTGGTGTGCAAACATCTAATGTGGATGCTTAGGAAGCAGGAGAGCAGAGAGGTCTATTGATGCAACTGTTGATATTTCTAAAGCAGCGCATAAATGTATGATTTCAACATGCAAAGGATGTAACCAATCAATTTGGAGGACAGAAGGTATGTGATCTGGAATCCTAGATAATGGTTGGTGTCGGTACAGCACTCAACCTGAAAGCATTTCTATTCTTATCAATAAATAACGTTCCCACTTGTCATGGTAGGAAAAGGTGGGGTGGGAGAGACAGAAAATAAGGTCAGGTGGGACTCACATGCTGCTGTCGCCCAGCTCTTCGTATAGGTTTGTAGTGGGAGCACCAGCTGTAGGTGCTTTCCCTCCTGGTGGTAAAGCCATCTGAATTCTGGCAGTTTTGGCACACTCTGCCTGACGCCTGAAAAAAGTGTCAACATATACAGTCAATGACATATGTAATACCAGTACACATGCAAAAAAAAAAGGGGAAAATTAAGTATTAAAGAAAAATTGACAAAAACCACCAGCTTTTGTTTCATTAGAGATAAAGGTGCAATGATCAAAATGAGTCTCATACCAAGTTAGATTGGTCAGGCCACCAATCCAAAACATGAATATTTGACGTCCTGGGAATTAGACTCAACAATCAACTATCTTATAACATTTAATAAATAACAGCAGGGTTTAGAATTGAGTAAAAGACGGACTAATTACTCATACATGAAGTCTCCATGTGTTTTCACAAGGCACTTTTGTAAAACGTAAGAATATGTAATAATTGGCGGTAAAAATAAAGCTACTGTAATTTTCAGCCATGACATGCTAGTAAAAGAATAAGGTGCTATAGGATGAGGCATCAGTAGCATCCACTCAAAAACCCCTCTCACACTGGAAAAACACCCGACTAAAACCCACTACTATCCGTCATTTTTCTCCTGTGGGTAAGAATACAATCAGCATTTTCACATAAAATGACTGCACAGCAGTCACGGGTATTCATCACCACTACCTAGTATACTTGTAAAGGAAAAAGAGGCTGCCCAAATTTAAAAGACAAATTAAAAAATGCATATATGTGCTAATTTTTGTGCACAAAATACTTTAGCTTTTTTGACTCACAGAAACATAAAAAAGATAGTTTGAAACAATACTATTACTACAACTATTTTAACTTAACTCACCTAACTACTTATGTGAACTGAAGGTAATGGGTTTTTTTGCAGGCAATACAGTTAGCGTGAGTTATCTCAGTTACCGTGTTTGTTCCATCAAATAGCTGGCACTTTTTCTACTTTATCCCACAGCAAGGGAGCAGTAAATTTAACATGAATATGGTGCTGTAGAACTGATTTTAATGTCTTTTGATGTTATTAGGGACAATGAAAGATACTTCAATTCTCAGAAAAATGACACTGACATAAAAGCTAAAGACTAAAACATCATCGTAGAAGTGTGTTTTCACAGCTACATCCTCACAATTATATATTTCTCAACTAGTGTGTCATTAATGTATTTGCAGTTTATCCATACAGCACCTGAGAACTGGTGGGAAACAGAAAATTTTTGTGTCAAAACTGTAAAATCGAAGTTGCGCATGAGGACAGAATTATGAATCATGTTGAATTTGGGCCTTTTCCTTTTGGACTGCATTTTCTACACAAAGAGACACTCTTCTGCCAAACTAAAACATTCATTCTGTAACGTAAATGATGAGTCTGTGCTGCTTTTTTGTCTGGAGACATTTAAAAAGCATGCCATTAGCTGTTAGGTGTTTTGTTCATCATTGTCATACATTCGTCTACCTAATCGACAATAAAAATAAGGAGGAACTCTACTTTGCACACACACTTCAAACAAAGAGAGAGCCATCAACTGTAAAAGAAGAAAAAAATTACTTACTCTTTGAACCTGGTGATTTGGGGAAAAGCGGAGGAGTCAGGAAGAGAAAGGTGAGAGACAAAGAAAATAGTAATTACATCATTGACAAAACTGTAACTACAATATTGGGAGGTCACACACTGGTCAAGTAATGATTATTATTAATGCCACGCTTACGTAGACATTAGTATGACATGTGCATCTATTTAAACAAAAACAAAATATTAAAAAGTTTCTGCACTTTTTTTATTTTGTTTAATTTTTACAGTATCTATGTTAATTCAGAAGCACCAAAGCCTCCAGCTGGGACTGCAGGGCTATATTTAAAAGTAGCCATAGCTTCTGCCTGTGTGCTGGTGACAGCAGTGCAGAGAAGCATTATGGTTTTTAGGTGGTCCTTCACACAAATATCCGATATCGGATCAAGTGATGAGATTATCCAAAGGACAACTTAACATCATAATGCTCTGCATAAATGGCAATTATTAAACACCATATCTCAAGCGCAGAAGGGGAGATAGAGGGGTGACAATATTTTACAGTCGGTCACATACTGGTTTGGTGACACCAATCTTGGGTGCACACATTGACACTGTGCTTCTGAGGAAAATGTATGTGAAGGAAACACATTTTTTAATTTGTTGCAACACTTGAAGCACTGCAGTCCACCACAGGCTCTTTAGTCCTGCTAACGTTGTCTCCTTGGCCCCTCACAACAGTACAGTTCATCTTGAATGCGAGACCACATCATAAAGCCCAGTCTCTACATATGCCTTTAGAGTTCAGCAGTGATAGATGTAAAGTACAACCAAATTGGTGTGCAGAGGCAGTAATTACAGTTTTTCTTCAGTCAATCTATGTTTCACATCACTATTGCTTATTTACTACAAGTAAAGTTATTTGAGATGAAAAAACAGATTTATGTTTTAAAAACTATAATTATTCCCAATTTCAGGCAACTTTAAAATATGTTGACAAAGAAATAAAAAAGGATTCATAAAATCATTTCACTTGAATTCTATCTGCACAGTCTGAACTGTGTGTTAGGTATAATGTAACCATCCACAAACTTCTGCTATTTGTTTGGTCCATGTATTTGTGTTAGGATAGCTACTCTGCCCCATCTGCCATGAATAAACATTTCTTAAACACGTTTTATACATCACTTTGAGCAAACCAATGATCAGAGGGAATAAGAACATGACTACTGCCATACAGTTTAATCACCTCCGCAATCTGAGATATTCTCTCAATCGAAAACATCACATTTGTGTCAACTGCATATGTGTGTTTGTTTGTGAATAAAAGTGCTCAAGCGATCAAAGCAGAAAAACAGAGAGGGACAGACATATACAAAACACTGTTTACTGTGTGTGCGTCAGGCAGAGATGATTAAGTAGCATGAAGACACACTGTGACGGCCACAATTGGCTGTAGATATTTGTCACAAATGAGTGTTAATTAATCTGCTTTCACAGTGCGTGAGCAGAGAGTTTAGCCCAGCAGAGTGCGCAGTCAGCATGTTTGATGAGAGAGACACACACACACACACACACACACACACACACACACACACACACACACACACACAAACACACACACACAAACACACACACACACACAGAAGGCAATAGCCAGAAAGAAGTGCTCTGGCTTTATCTTAAATACTTCACAAGTACACTTTTTAACAATTAATGCTTTTGTTGCACTATTTACGCAGGACGTACATTCAAGCAATAAATATCTGATATGTAAAAGAGAAGAAAGCCCTATAACTAAGGCAGAACACAATATAATCTCCCATAATAACGGCCTGCTAAATTAAAATATATTTCCTTCATTACTTACTGACAACCAATGAGATATGATTAATCGATTGCAGAAAGAGTGATTATCATTCAGATGAGACCACTCACTGTTTGTAAGTGACCATGACAATGAGGATGGCAGGGATGCAGCAGAGGATGATGATGATGGCCAGGGCCAGGAGAGCTCCCTCTGTGTAGCCCACAGCCTGAGCTGCCTTTTTCACGCTGGCCACGATGTCTGGAGAGCGGATCTCAAGAATGCGTCCGCCCTCGCCCAGGTACGGCTGAAACTCCTTGTTGATTTCCAGCACATTGCCATCGAGAAATCTGTTATTTATAACACACAATGAAAACAGTGAAATAAACTGCTCACTGGCGACACAATGGCTGCCTTTTTATCTTGGAACCTCTTGTACACCAAACTCTTTTTTAGATAAAAGAAAAAACATCTTTACATATTAGAATATTTAACTGTAACTAAACAAAAAAGTTTGAAATATTTCACTTTGATATTTAATACATAAATAAATGCAATTTTTTTTTTAGAATTTAGAATTTTAAATTTTAGTATATTTTAATTGTGATGTATCAAATGGCAATGTAAAATTGTATTCAAAATATTGCAGGATATACTGCAGGAAAAAAAGCAAGCAATCCACCCACTGTTCCGCTATTCCAGTGTTATGTAACAATAACTAGAGTGGCTTTCAAACATTCTTTACCAAAAGAGTGAGTAAACTGCCACATTCAATTACTACCCTCTGTGTTTTTCTATTGTTGAGTATGTAATGTAATGTGTAGGTATGACAATTTCTAACTTGTTTCTCTGGCAGCAAATGACCTCTTAAGCGCAATGCTGTATTTAAGGTGCCATAAAGACACTCGCCTGCGAGAATCCATTCACCCTTTGAATTCTCTCTTCCTCTTATCTAAAGGAAGATATATTAATATATACGTGAAATTACCACACAGTATTGTCAGACGTGTCCTGCATGCGTAAAAAACATTTTTCCTATATTTTATATGATATTCATGACAGGATCTCTATCTGAGGAAACAGATTTATATTAAAGTAAAAATGTGGTGAGCCTCTTTTACATTAGCTTTGCTCTCTCAAAAGCTGCTACATGTGCCAATAATTTGGGTTAAATAAAAATTGTGTAATGACACACATGCCATGTTTTCCATATCAACATCCATTTTTTTTTTTTAAAAAAAAGCTAATGCCCTCAACAAATATTCAAGAACACTAAGGTGGTGACCATAGATTAATTCAGCACATAAATAAAGTACCTCTGAATATCATTTTTACAAATGAGCTCAAATTGTTATAGTCATAGGAGGGGCAGTGATTTACTGGAGCCACACATGAAACAGAGCTGGTGGAAACAATAGATAAAGAGAAATCGAGACAGAAAAGGGTGTCAGACAGTTCAATGCAAGATAAGCGGGAGAGCAAATTGGTGGCGAGGGGAGGGGGTGTTGCCCATTGATTGGAAAGCCTCGTGCATTGATGGAGTTTCTTTTTTCGAACTGGTGTCTGATCGGTGGTGACAGAAGGGCTAGGACATGCAGGAAAGATGAGGACAAATGTCCGGGGGAAAGGTAAGGCCAAGGCTGTTTCATTCTAATGAGATCTAAAAGTAAGTGCTTTTTCTGTGTTTATTTCTGCAAGTGAAGGTGGCATTGCAGTGGTCGAATAGAGAAAGGAAGACTATGTGCTAAAAACAATATAATGTATTGCTGGCATATCTCCAGGCTCTTGGCAGATTGATGGACTATTTGAAATATCCCCTTAATTCTCATTTTGTCAATCTTTGACCTCACCCACTTCCTTTTTTTCACATACTGTATATACATGTATATGTATATCTGCCCCTTTTCTATGATATATGGTTTAGTGCTATAGAGGAGAAACCAAAAGGGCCCTGGAAAGATACTTGCTGCATGGACAGAGGGTCAAAAAGCTGTTTGCATAATATGAAGCACTGCAGGGTCATTATAGTATCAATTTAATCCAAATGATGAACTGCACTCCTCTCAAAATGAAACCACTCACTTGAAGAGCTCCTTGGGCGAAATGGCCCTGTTCGTGAGTGGGTCAATGGCGTACACCATCAGGTCCGACTTGCTGTAGTCTTCCAGTTCATAACCATCGCCATGACGACGTGGCCCAATGGACTCTACTATCACCTTGGCACCTGGAATCTGATCTTGAACATGGCGCTCCAGAATACTGAAACATGTACCAAACCAAAAGAAGAAAATGTCAAGGCTCACTGAGCGGAGAAAAAAAAAGCTTCACATTGGTTCAAACCATTTCTGGCATTTCTGTGATTGAAGCAATATGAAAGCCAGCAATCTTAAGCATTTCACTCCAGCTATGACTGTCCCAGTGGGCATTGGTCTTACTATGATAAAATGACCCCCAAACATCAGCAGTGCTGTGCAAAATCACAGACCTCTCAAATGACATTAGTGCAACGAGCCTAACATGACTTGTTTGTTTTTCAGCTTGAAGAGCAAAGAGCAGTATCACTTGAATAGATGAGACAGCAAGTTCTTGAAAAATAACTACTAATGCCCATTTGCCTTTTAGATTGACTAAATAGACTAAACATTGTGCCCCAAGAGTTACAAAAACCATGTTTCATTAATCACTGTTATTAAATAATTTGTTGTAGACAAACATACTTAAGGATGTAAAATTTCTTCTTTTTGTCCATTTCTTTTCAGTAGTTTTTGGCACAGCTTAATCATTCAGTGCCTCAAAAAGTAATTGTAAATATAAACAAGTGTGCCACCTTGACCAAACTGACTCATACCCAAATACCCAATACCCAAACGGGCCGAGCACTGTACAAAAGTCTGCAATTGATTTTGCTGGGTCAGTTCTATCTGAAATCAACCATCAAAAGGAATATTAGAAGGTGAGGAAATGTACAAAACAATATGTAATGTCACATGGATAAATGTGATAAAAAGAGATTTGGTGACTATAATTTGAAGTCTGTTTGTCCCTCTCATCACACAGCAGCTTTTTTTAAACAAAATATCAATAAATATATTTACACAGTATTCATCCAACATAATGCAAATTCATTTAACAGAGCAATTTTGTTTCATTAAATGTTGTTTTACCTAATGAGCTGCTCCTTCTTCTCTTCCACTAAAGTTGGCGGGACAGTGGACACAACAACTTGCATATCCAATGCATTGACCACAGAAACCTGAGAGAGAGTGGGAGAGAGACAGCAGGATATAGTTATTCACATGTGTCCTGCGGTGAGTTTTGTTATTCATTTAAATTTTTTTTCAATGGACCAAATGACACCCTCTAATTGCCTGCTTGTTTTAGTGTCATGCTGCAGACCTAACGGATCATAATTTTGATGCTGCAGTTAAGTACGCAGGCAACTGCCTCTGTACTGTGAAGCCAAATCTCCCATGTGGTTTCTCTGAAAATAGGCTTCCCCTTGAAAATTAACGAGGACCATGGTTAAGTACTCGCTGCTCTCTCAAACCCAGGCAAAGTCCTAGACCCTCCTTCTGTCTCATTAGGGGCTTGTTAGCAAGACATATTTCAAAAACAAAAAATAAACCTGCCCACAGTCAAGAAAGGTAAGCATTGATAAGGGGGGAAACCGGAGTCCAATCACAGCATGCACACAAAGATGACACAGGCACACACACACACACTCACAGATGCACACAATGTGTATACAGAGTTAATACACATGCCTGAAAGGAGACTTTAATTGGATCATCAGCCTGTGGCACAGGCCACGAGTTGACTGTTCTGTACCTACTGCTAATAATTTAATAAACAGGAATCAAACATTTAGTTCAGAGAAAAACATCACGTGGGCTCATATTGAACAAATTGGTACAAAGGAACAACAGGTAGTGATTTCTCCAGAATATTTCGCTTTCTCTTTGTGACGATCATCTGACATATTTACAAAATAATTGTTATAAAAGCCATTCAGGTTTATAATTCAACATTTTGAAATGCTGCTCTAATAAGTAAATGACACTTGCATGATGTAAAAGTTGAGAGAGAGAAGTCAAAATCAGAGTCGAGACTAACAGAATTTACCGACTCCCTTCGTTTCGTTTCGTTTTGTTTTCTGCTGCTTATCTAGGTCCGGGTCCCGGGGGCAACAGTTTGACCAGGGAGATCCAGACGTTCCTCTCCCTGGCCACTTCCACCAACTCCTCCGGGGGGATACCAAGACGTTCCCAAGCCAGCTGAGAGATATAATCTCTCCAGCGTGTCCTTGGTCTGCCCCGGGGTCCCCTCCCAGATGGGCATGCCCGAAACACCTCCCCAGGGAGACGTCCAGGAGGCATCCTGACCAGATGTACGAACCACCTCAAATGGCTCCTCTCAAAGCGAAGGAGCAGCGACTCTACTCTGAGCCTCTCCCGGATGTCCGATCTCCTCACCCTATCTCTAAGGCTGAGCCCAGCCACCCTGCGAAGGAAGCTCATTTCGGCCGTTTGTATTCGCGATCTCATTCTTTCGGTCACTACCCAGAGCTCATGACCATAGGTGAGAGTTGGGACGTAGATTGACCTGTAAATTGAAAGCTTTGCCTTCTGGCTCAGCTCTCTCTTCACCACAACAGACCGCTTCAGCGTCTGCATCACTGCCGACGCTGCAACAATCCGTTTGTCAATCTCCTGCTTTTCCCCTCACTCGTGAACAAGATCCCGAGATACTTGAACTTCTCCACTTGGGGAAGCGACTCTCCCCCGACCCGGAGTGGGCAATCCACCCTTTTC
>KV751325.1:9437743-9534671 GCA_001698575.1 Mola mola
TTCCCCTCACTCGTGAACAAGACCCCGAGATACTTGAACTCCTCCACTTAGGGAAGCGACTCTCCCCCGACCTGGAGTGGGCAATCCACCCTTTTCTGGCTGAGAACCCTGGCCTCAAATTTAGAGGTGCTGACCCTCATCCCCGCTGCTTCACACTCAGCTGCAAACTGTCCCAGTGCGAGCTGGAGGTTACTGTTCGATGAGGCCAACAGGACCACATCATCTGCAAATAGCAGAGACGGAATCCAGAGGCCACCAAACCCGACTCCCTCCGCCGTTTGGCTGCGCCTAGAAATTCTGTCTTATTTGTTATGAACAGAACCGGTGACAAAGGGCAGCCTTGGCGGAGACCAATCTTGACTTGGAACGGGTCTGACTTACTGCCGGCAATGCAAACCGAGCTCTGGCTCCGACAATACAGAGATCGAATGTCCCGTAACAAAAGGCCATCTACCCCATACTCCCGGAGCACCCCCCACAGGAAACCTTGAGGGACACGGTCATAAGCCTTCTCCAGATCCATAAAACACATGTGGACTGGTTGTGCAAAGTCCCATGCCCCCTCCAGTACCCTCGCAAGGGTATAGAGCTGGTCCTGTGTTCCACGGGCAGGACGAAAACCACATTGCTCCTCTTGAATCCGAGGTTCAACTATTAGCCGGACTCTCCTCTCCAGCACCCTGGAGTAGACATTCCTAGGGAGGCTGAGGAGTGTGATCCCCAGGTAGTTGGAACACACCCTCTGGTCCCCCTTCTTGAAAAGGGGAACCACCACACCTGTCTGCCACTCCAAAGTCACAGTCCCCGATGTCCACGCAATGTTGCAGAGGCGTGTCAACCAGGACAGCCCTACAACATCCAGAGTAGCAGCCGCACTCTCCTCTCCAGCCCCCTGGAGTAGACCTTCCCAGGGAGGCTGAGGAGTGTGATTCCCCGGTAGTTGGAACACACCCTCTGGTCCCCCTTCTTGAAAATGGGGACAACCACACCTGTCTGCCACTCCAAAGGCACAGTCCCCGATGTCCACGCAATGTTGCAGAGGCGTGTCAACCATGACAGCCCTACAACATCCAGAGCCTTCAGGAGCTCGGGACGAATCTCATCTACCCCTGGGGCGCTGCGGAGTTGTTTGACAGCCCCAGCGACCTGAAGACCGTGTGGACAGGGTTCTGCTTCCCCTCCTGACCGCCGAAAACAGTTTGCCAGAATTTCTTCGGCGCCGACTAGAAGTCTTGTTCCATGGCCTCACCAAACTCTTCCCACACCCAGGTTTTTGTCTCAGTGACCAACCGAGCTGCAGATCACTTGGCCTGCCGGTAGCTGTTTGCTGCCTCGAGAGTCCCACGAGCCATCCATGCCTTGTAAGTCTTCTTCTTCAGCTTGACGGCCCCTTTCACCTCTGGTGTCCACCAGCAGGTCCTGGGGTTACCGCCACGACTAGCACCAGCGACCTTGCTACCACAGCTTCGAGCAGCCGCCTCGACAATGGCAGCGCGGAACATGGCCCCCTCAGACTCCATGCTCCCCCCTACCTCCGGGATGTGGTTGAAGCTCCTCCGGAGGTGGGAGTTGAAGACCATTTTCACAGGGTCCTCAGCCAGACGTTCCCAGCAGACCCTCACTATTCGCTTGGGCCTGCCTGGTCTGTCCGGCTTCCTCCCCCGCCACCTGATCCAACTCACCACCAGGTGGTGATCAGTTGACAGCTCTGCTCCTCTCTTTACCCGAGTGTCCAGCACATACGGTCGCAGATCGGATGATACGACTACAAAGTCAATTATTGACTGTCGACCTAGGGTGTCCTAGTGCCAAGTGCACTTATCATGGTGTTAGTTATGGACAAACTGTGACTAGCACAGAAATCCAATAACATCGGGCAGTTCCTCCCAATCACACCCCTCCAGGTCTCACTGTCATTGCCCACATGAGCGTTGAAGTCTCCTAGTAGAACGATGGAGTCCCCAGTAGGGGCACTCTCTAGCACCTTTTCCAAGGACTTCAAAAAGGGTGGGTACTCTGAACTCTTATTTGGGGCAAAGGCGCAAACCACAGTCAGGACCCGTTCCCAAACCCGAAGGTGCAGGGAAGCAAGCCTTTCGTCCTCCTACACATTGGCTGAGAACTGGGGAGCTATTAATAAGCCCAGACCTGCTCTCCGCCTCTCACCTGGGTCAACTCCAGCATAGAAAAGAGTCCAACCCCTCTCAAGAAAGTCTTCGGGTTCCAGAACCCGAACTGTGCGTTGAAGTTAGGCCAACTAAATCTAGCCAGTATTTCTCAACCTCTCGCACAAGCTCAGGTTCCTTCCCTACCAGAGAGGTACATTCCATGTTCCAATAGCCAGCTTCAGCAACTGGGAATCGGACCGCCAAGGCCCCTGCCTTTGACTGCCACCCGATCCACATAGCACCGGACCTCTATGACTCCTCCTGTGGGTGGTGGGCCCACGTGAGGACGGACCCATGTCTCCTTTTCGGGCTGAGCCCGACCGGACCCCATGGACAAAGGTCCGGCCACCAGGCGCTCACCTGTGGACCCCTTCCCCAGGCCTGGCTCCAGGGCGGGGTCCTGGTATCCCTTTGGGCAGATTCCCTAGTACTGACTCCCTAGTAGGGGTCAATTTCAAGAACACTTGAACACACTAAACGTGTCAGTTTTAGACCCTCTATACCTACACTTTCAAATTTCATATACAGAGTGTATGTAGACTTGAAATGAAAATAATTTAAGTAACTTACTTGTGTCAAATATCCTTGAAACCACAGATGAAGATGCTGTGCCAGGGTGTGCAGCACACCCCACTGATTACTAAAGTGGTGGAATTCCCTATTGACACTATCTCTTGTATCAATAAGTTGTAGACAGGTGACTTTGCAAATCAATTCCATACTTTGGTGCAGAGATCCCATGCTGTGGAAGCACTTTACGCTCAGTTCAATCAATATGCTACTGTTTTTGCAGGTGACAAGTAACTCAAGGACTAATAAAATAGACACACACACACACACACACACAGACCATTCAAATACTTACTTTATTTCATTATATATTGATGATTGGGACTTCACGATATTTACCAGATGCAATGTGATTATTACTATTTCTGTTACTGAGTCTGTTTATTTATTACACCCTACTTTTATTTTTTGTGTCTTTGTTGACCATCAGTGCACACACTGCAAATTTAGAGGATTCATATTTGACAGGGGGCTGTGTCACTGACTGCGGGCAGTGCAGACACACGTCTCCCGTGCTGCGTTGCTGTCTTTAAGTAACGTGCACACATACATCCTCACTCACTCACATCTTCTCTCCCTTCCGTGATTGCATTACATATACTGTCTTAAACACCCCACAATCACTTAGTCTTCCTAAGCTGTTAAAGTAGCACACACATGGTCACAATACTTTCTTTTTATTCATACACAAATACCACAATCACTTACCGCAGGTGAAATGCTGTTGGCATCTTGCCATGTCTGTCTGAGTGCTCAACTGGCGAAACAGGGACGTAGTTATTGCCGCTACTATATAGGGCAGTCTGGCGTGCTTTGGTGGTCATGAAATCTGCCAAATTATGTTTATTTTTGTTCATTGTTTGTTTATTACTTTAAGACTCTGTTTATTGTTGGGAAATGATGATGAGAGATTTGGTGGATTTATGTTTAATTCCTGAATTGTTAATTACAATTGTAAATAGCGCACTGTGTTTTTCACTTTGGGACTGGCAAAATAAATTTGCACCGTCACTGGATTTACCAAATACACCATAATTTTTGGGTTTTCCCACCTTTGTCGGAGTTCTAATAGAAACCTGCAACATCATATAGTGTTGTCTCATCTTATTAAAAACATACATATACACCAATAAAGATACATACATGGATACATGGGTACATATTCTATACTTACCACGACTTCGGCACTGCTGCTGAGACCTTTTCCATAGTCATCAGTGGCAATAACTTGAAACTTGAAGTACGACCTGCGCATGTTACGAAACATGATGGCTGACTTGATGATGCCTGTGTAGGTTTCGATGACGAAGCTGTCCTGACCCTCTTGAGTTGGTGGGATAATCAGGCGGTATGCCATCTCACTGTAATTCCCAGTGTCCTTGTCAGTGGCCTATAACACATGTAACACACATATGCACACACATATTAAGGACTAAATTCAGGGCTTTCAACAAAGCCTGAATAATTATCCAGGAATTATTGCTCGCTCATGATAGTGGCTGTTTAATTAAGCAATATGCTTTAAAATCTAGACAGAAAACACTGCAAACAGGATTTTCTTTCTTCTGTGATTCGGTGTTGATTAATCCCTGCCACCACTCCTGGGGTGCATCAGTTCTGCTCTCATTTATTACACATTTGCTTAACAACCTGTGATAATTAAAAATGATAAAATGATAACATTTTCTCATGACCATCAAAGCTGTTCGGCAGGAGAACTGGCTGTTCTGGGGTTTTATTGTTTTTTTCTATGGAGGCACCATTTCCTATAGTGTATCTGTGATTTGTTGCCACTAGCTCAACTTTTCTGAACACCAGTGAAAAACAACTTTTATAAATTTAAATTAAACTACATTTTTATTAAAACGACGACAGGCGAAAGAGTGAAGGTGTAAAGTTGTGTCCTTCTAGTAGTAGTGATATTTGCTCATAATTCCTTTCCATGCAGTTGTGTGAAAAAAAGTAGCTGACTAAAGGCAAAAGATCAGTAGTTGGGAGGCTCATAAGGGCCAGATGTTTACACAGACAGCTGCACCACAGAAAAATAGCAGATCTATACTTTCTGGATGTTGCTTTGAGGACCCAGCTTGTCATTGCATAAAGGATCTAATTCAACAAAAAATTGGAGATATACAGATGCTCACACAGAGTCTGTGCCTACAAACTCTGATGATGAAATTTATGTCACATGAGATTACAGTTTCTCTTTCACGCAAATGGTATGTTTTACATTGCTGCAGCTGTACCCATTATAACCCATAGGGCTAAAGAAGGGGTATAGTTTCCACACTTGGCTATTCAGGTGGCAACCGACACATCACTTAGCTAATATGCAAATTGTTTGTAAAAAGCACACACACAGATAGCAGTTTTGAAGAAACTGCTGTATATTTTATTTGAAGTTGTCTTTCTGGACAATAATTTCTGAGGAATTTTTACCTTTATTCCATAAGCACAGGTTGAGCTCTCTACAAGACTCTATGGGTAATCTTTACCTCCAACCGTGATACTTTATTTGCTCACTGAAATTTTGAGTGAACATAGTCTGGCTCCCGGATGTGCTTACTTGATTATAAGCTTATATAAAACCATAAAGCTCTTATCCATTATCATAACCCTTTTTTCATTGAGTTGTGTAGAATAGCTACGAAAGGCTAAACTGATGTTGTCTCCCGGATAGACTTCACTCTCAAATAGACTCTATAGATCCTATGGAGCTTGATAGATGACCGCCCTGTCATTACCAAAATCAGCCAATTACATTGCACCTCGCCAGTTACTACTCCCTATCTAAACCTCATATAATCTAGTAGAGGGGGGAGCCTGTGTGAGATAGAAATGTCTCCAGCTGCTAAATGCTTCAATATGTTCATCAGCAAGTGGCCAACTTTGACTTTCTGCTTTAATGCTGGGCTTGTACTGTACATTTGGCTTTTAGAGTTTATTTTTTGCTTTTTGCAGCTGAATACAAAACTATGCATTGGTAATAAACCAAAACATTAAAAGTTGCAAAACAATAAGCATACACTTTTAAGTTCAATAATGCTGTGGACAACTGCAGAGTTGGATGTGGATGATATTTATCTCTGCCATGGAGGTTATTTTTTTATTTACTTTTTTGCAGGTGTTAGTTTAACATTTTTAACTAAAATAGTAAGGGATGGATTTGGAGCACTTTGGATTGGATCACTGTCTGACTTGAGGAATTTTTTAAAGGGTTCTTCACCATTGCAAGATAGGACCAAATTAAACATTTTGCTTGTACTCCACAAATAATGCATAGATTGTTCATGTGCTTTCTTGTTATCTGTTAAATTCATTATCATTAGTGATGCCACTCGATGTTAACACCGACAACCTTTAAAGTTGGAAATTTATCAAATTTATCGAATTTTAATAAATCTTTCTTGGTGTTTATTTAACATAAGAATTAATACCATGTCTGCTATGACTTAATGCAAGAATATGACAGGGAAAGTTGCATTTGACAAAACCACAGCACTGTTGACCTCTGAAGCTGAGCTCACACACCCAGGCATCAAGTAAAAATGCCTCTCTGTAGAGAATGAAGCTGATAAATAGGAGCAATCGTTTTTTTTCATCAGCTATTGACAGAACAGGGAAAAGGGGAGCAAAGTCCCTTTAAAAGGTCTGCATTAATTAACAGTATGACATGATCAATGGGTAGAGACAAATTTAGCACATATACAATCGGCATAACTGTATATACAGAGTGTCGAGCAGTACTTTTAAAGGATGTTCTGGACACCATGGGAAAAAAAACAGTAAGTGAAAGGCAAGCCACTGCAGCATTCAATCAATGATACTAGATGATTCATTGTCAGAACTGGGCCTACAAAAGACAAGTTTTACATATTTAGTGGACTTGGAGAATGATCATGGCTACGTAGTTTTTTGTTTTTCACTCATAACATCTAAAAACATTATTTTGCATGTTGTTTTCTCAACTATAAGCAGCAATTACTTAAATATCTGTCACAAGTTTTAGTTTGTACCTAATTAATTTATAGGTATACATATACAATCCACGAATATGATTTCTGGGAAAATAACTCCAATGAAGCAATATATTTTAATTAACATTAATAATGTCAATATCGGATGCACATGTCACAATTTGTAAAGTAGACCATTTTGCGACTACCATGTTATTTTATCTTTACACAGGCACAGATGTAATAACAATAGTATATTGCATACATCCTTTTTATTTGGTATCATAGGCATGATTATTTACTAGTCCTACATTCATTGTCAATCCTTAGCTTTATATTTGTGCTTTTCCTGTTATTAACAGTAAAAATGTCAACTCCAGATTATTAGTTATAATTGACAATGAAGGATCATGAATAAGATGTGAAAATTTCAACAACTTGTGCACATCATGTGTCACCTACTCAGGATTCAGGATGCTTAAAGTTCTGAATTTTTTTGTGAAATTGTGAAATTTATTCATAATGACATTAACATTGAAACATTACATTAATAACATTGCACGTCTCTGCCCCACCCTTTCCTCTTCAGCCGCTGAAACACTCATCCACGCCTTCATCACCTCCAGACTAGACTACTGCAATAGCATCTTTCATGGCCTCCCTTCTACTGTCCTCCAAAAACTACAATATGTTCAGAACTCAGCTGCCTGGTTGCTCACCCACTCCCGCTCCAGAGAACACATCACTCCCATCCTCCGTCACCTGCACTGACTCCCCATACAGCAACACATCAACTTCAAGATCCTCCTCATCACCTACAAAGCTTTGAACAATCTCGACAATCTCAACAATCTTGACCGTCCTCCCACACTCAACCCCCACCCCAATTCTCCTGATGTGTATCTGTCCTGTTATGTATTTACTTTTCTTTTTTGTGTGTCCCTATGTAAAGCGTCTTTGCGTATAATGAAAAGCGCTATATAAATTTGATTTATTATTATTATCAATTAAATCTTTTTGTTTAATCTCAAACCCTGACATTTTCTTGTAAATAGCAGACAATTTGGGCTGTAAATGCTATTTAAGAAAGGTGGATTTACAGCCAGTAAGTTCAGGATTCATGTTTGACACATTCCATCATTCAATCCACAAACACAATAATAAATAAAGGATGATGATGATGATGTTCTAGTGTCTAAACAAACATTTTAAATGTGCTTGGCCAAGCAAAGTGCATATGCCAAAGTATTATTAATTAAATATTACATGAGTCGAGTACATGTTAATAATATATGACTTCATATATGATCAAGTCATATTCAAGTCGAAAGTCATGTAAAGTCAATTCAATGTCCAAATAATGCCTGTACAAACCTTTTTGACATTTTCATCAGGTACATTTTTTTACTTAGGTAGGCAGTGTTTCATATCATGTCAGCATGTTTTGGTCAATATACATAAATCCTACATTTAGAGTTGTCAAATGTAGGAAAGAATGATTCACATAGCTTCATTAAGTCAGTCTCCAGCCACTGGTATGTTTTCCCGATATCAGCAACTTCCTCTATCTGTTGGTTATCTGTGGCACATCGTGTGCAGGGGCTTGTCCCTCCATGATGGTCTCTCTTCTTTTTCTTCCTCTTTACTGGGTTTCTGCTGCCTGAGGCATTCACTTAGCAGGTCATCATTCGGGGCCATCTTCCTGATGTATTCCTGGATCTTTGTTGTTTCATTTCGGATAGTGGCTCTGATGCTCACTAGTCTTTGGCCTCTTTCTTTCTGCTTATTGTATAGCCTCAGGGTGTTGGACTTGGGGTGAAACCCTTCATGCATGGTGAGGAGCTTCCTGGTCTTTATATTTGTCGCCTCTATCTCCTCTTTTGACCAGATTATTACACCAGCAGTGTATCTGATGATGGGCAGGGCATAGTTGTTGATGGCTCGGATCTTGTTCTGACCATTCAGCTGACTTTTCAGGACTTGCCTTACTCTATGTAGGTATTTGGCTGTGCCTGACTTCCTTGCGGCCTCTTCATGATTTCTATTTGACTGCAGGATCCTAAGGTATTTGTAGCTGTCCTGAACACCGGTTATATTATATACCGCAAGGGGGATAGGGCATCTATCTTTTTCTGGTTCATCTGAGCTGCTAGGCGTTTAGAAAGTGGAGTTAGCTTCCGTAGCCCGTAGCTTTGGATCATGCCAGGACCTGGTGCTGTCTAGCTCTTCATCCTTGTGACTCTTTCTTGGATGTCTGTCATTTTGATGTTTACTGGGTCTTGTTCTCGGAGATGGGTTTGGTCCTCTCTCAAGTCCACCAAAAACTGAGCATTGGTGTTATGTGATGCCTCTTTCTCCCATATGCTCTTCCAGTAGTGTTTAGTCTCACCCCTGAGTCAGTCTGTCCTCATCTTATTACCCTCCTACCCTCCCACTTTGGATGGTTCAGGGGTGAACATCCTGTTTAACAAGTAAACCTTTTCAGGTGGGTAGCCTACATGTATTAAATGTATCTACAGGTTTTACAATATATGTAAAATAGAGTATTGGTCTGCGCTGTCTCCCGACCACATACAACTAACAAACTTGCCTTCTTGAATCACACCAAACAGATGAGGAATTAACACAGACTTATTTAGTCATTCATGTTTCCACGAGGACATATTTTTCTTTTGTTTGTTAAGTGGATGACAGTAATTTAAAAATCTCTACAAAACTGCTCATCTCCTAATAAGGATTAAATGGCCATCAATCTCCTTCAAATAAATTACAACACTAGAGACATTATTAATGTGGCACAGACATTGTAAGATCAAAGACACAGATTAGTGTTGGTCAGCCCACACAAGTCGAAAATATCAATGGATGCCCAGTTCTTAAGTGATCTGGAAAAAATGATATTCAGTTAGTGCTGTGTTTTTGCCAAAATCTTACTGACACTGAAAACAGAATTTGGCTTGATCCAATAGGCTGTTAAGTTATTCTGTCTTATTCCGTCTAAAAATTGTTTATCACACAGGCTTTGGGAAAATTAGATGTGAAATAATTAGACTGCCTGTATTAAATTGTGAGATAGAATAGAATAAGCTTGTTATCTTACTATTACACCGTAAATACTGTACTGTAAAAAGGACTAATATAATATCAATAAGACATATTTTAAATAAAACTGAAAACAGATAATGATGTTCAGCAAATATATGTATGTAGAGATAAAAATTTGAGTTAGGATGGTGATACAATGCTGACTTGGTCTTCAGAAGTTGTTAACTGACCATTAACTTAAAAAATATCATCTGAAAAAAAAATAATAGCATGATTATTTTTAGGCAATATCACAATACATGGTGCAGTATATTGTATATCATAACAATTCTCCTCAAAAGAGCTTCATAAATGCTAAGACTGGCAACAAAATGTAATATCATAATATTGTTGTGCCATTGCACCATATACCTTGATTGTCAATACTGCAACAATATTGTAGGGATGTCAGGTGGGAGCAGAACCAGACACTCTGGCTTCAGTCTCTTTCCATGTATGTTAATGAGCATTGCTTATGTTTTCTTACCACTATCTTAAGTACAGAGCTAAAGATCTTGGTATCTTCTGTCACGCCGCCAATATAGAGCTTCATGGAGAAGACGGGATGGTGGTCATTCTCATCCTGCACTTCAATGAACACCTTGGCTGTGTTAGCTGCAAAAAGCAAATGGAAAAACACAGATCTATTATGGATCTAGTAGAAGACCCCAGTTTATTTGTGTCAGTACATGTGAAAAGAAAAGCATATAACAGAAAGTGCTGTACACATTCAATCATCTGACAAGCTTGGTTTTGCTGTATCCTCACAGAATAAGAACTAGGACACACTAACCCCAAAATTTATGTCATCACGCCCACTAGCTGTCAAATAGACACATCAGTGAATTCATCTAAACTGACATTGATCAAATATTGCATATTTTAGCCTCAAAACTGTCACATCAATATAAATTTTCCATTGCCACCAGCTGATCAACAACTTCAAAAGAGAACTTGGGGACATTTCCTAATATATTTGAAAGTCAATCATCAGTGAAGACATCAGAGTACGTTTTCAAAGAAAATCAGTTTTAAATTAAGTGCTACTCGTGTACTTTTTTCAATCTTATAAGGATGGATGATTTGATTAAATAACAAATTAATTTCATTTATACAGAAACTGAGGAATCAACTAGCTTTTAAAAGCTGAATGAAAATGGTTTGGGAATATTTACTGAAGATGCTGCTTCTATTAATTTTGACCAAAAGTTTTGAGAAAACATTTCTTCATTTAGTGTTAATTTTCAGCTGCACTGCAATAACTATTTGAAGTGATGTTTGTAATCGGGTGCTGCTGGGGAGAGAAACACACTCCCTTCGTGTTAACTCAGCCCGTAAGGAGATCAGAAAAACAACTGTACCAGTTTGCATTCTGTTTATTAACCAATTAGTGATAACATAGTGAAATATGGCTCTGTGAAAAAAATAAAGAGGGTGATGAAATCTTGCCTTCACGAGGTTTACCTCACATCATTTGCTGTTATGAAGTTTGTTTACCTCACAGTTTGCTGCAGAACAATACCATCAATAAAAAAGACTCTAAAAGTTGTCCGGCAAAGCAACTTTTAGAGTCTTTAAAAATGAAGAGTCTTTTAGTCTATAATGATTAAAGAGCAATATTTTTCCTGATGTTTGAGGGAATGGTGAGAGAAAAATGGGAAAATAGCATTTTAATGCAAATTTTGTTGGTTAACAAGTCCTTTTGTGAAGCTTTCAAAACATTTCTACAGTGTCATTAAAGAGAGCACTCATACACTGACTATAAATTTTTAATTTAATAATTGTGTAATGTACATAAATGTCCACAGTGAAAAATGCTTCCAACGCTGCAGTTTATGTAAAAAAAAAAAAAAAAATTCAGTGTTGGGGCCCATTTTCTCCTGATGGAACACAAAAATGTAGAGCCTTGTGGCACTGGAACGACGCAGGATGCACCGGGGGAATTGGGCAAACACAACACATCAAATTACATGCATAAAAGCTGCAGAATGAGACACAGAGAGAGGAATCCAGAGGACGGATTAGATGTTTGCAGAGTTTCTCCCTCTTCACTTTGTCAAGGTAAGGGATTTGTTTTGGTTTTCGGTTCCTGTAGTTTTAAGTTAACTGAAATGGTGGTTTTGAGTTTCTAGCTTAGTTTTGTATTTTGGGGATTTTTCTAGTGGTTATTTCCTTAGTGTTCATTTGTGTTAAATGTGTTCTAGTGTTTCCAGTTTTTTTTTTTTTTTTGAAAGTACTGTTTCTCCTTGTGTCTTTCCTCCTATGTTCCCCTCATGCCTTTCACCTGTATCTCCACCCTCCTTGTTAAGTTAAGTCCACGTGCTCCCTTGTCAGATCATTCTGTGTGTTTATGCTGTACTTCCACGGGTTTCCTGGTTTTTCTAATGAGTATTCTGAATATTTTTATCTTTAATTTTTTTTTATTGTTTCATAGTTTTTGCTTTTGGAGGTACAATTCCCAAGCCAATTTGCTGTCTCAGTGATCTATATTTTTTTGCTCAAACCCTGCTCTGGAGTTCTTTAAAACACAACATACTTCTGTAAAAAGAAGCGATACACTGACATCAGAGTAAAGTATCAGAGGACATAAAACCCCAATAAATATAAGCGTAACTCAACTATCATATTCACACAAACACATGAAGATGAAATAAATGGGTATATTAAGGTGAGGGATTGCTGTCAACACTTGTAAGCTTAAGAGTGACTTAGTGTTACTGTTATTATTATGCCTGTGCAAGTATGTGAGGAGTGTATACACACGTGCACAATGCACATACATATTAAAGGGTGCACTCCATTACAGCCAGTTAAAAGGCTTAAAAACTGAGAAAGATATTTCCTGGTGTGGCACATTGATCTCCAACTCTATAGCAAAGCAACACTCAGCTGTAGATGCCTACTGTGAGAAAAAAAAAAATCTTCTATTTTACATCCATCTGGTGATAGGTGGTGTGTGTGTGTCGTACTCTTGCAATTGTTGTCATTAGTATGTGACAGAAAGTCTGTTTGAGAAGGCAGGTGGAGTCAGTCATTGATAGGCCATTAATTTTTAAAATGGATGGAAGTTGAGGGATGGACCTGGCTTGTTGGTAGCACTTCCAGCACTTCATTTTACAAAATTGTTAGTAAACTTTCCATGAACACGTCGTACATTCCAGCTGACCGTGGACATTAAATGGTGCACTCTCAAGGTCTTACAAGTGAAGACTTCAAGCAATGTGACCATCAGGTCCACTTTACATAGCACTTGCTAGGTATAAGCAATGTTTGAACTCCTTACTCAAGCTGTCTTCAAATACTTCCATTGGTGGTTGAGAGTATAAATGAGTGCACACCATAATCATTATTTGTTTAACTCATGATTCCTTGTGACTATATTAGTCATTCATGCCAAACACATGGAATTCATGGATCTATAACAGCTATACAAAGGGTTGCAGGTGTATAGCTTGTTTAAAGCACACTTATGGGGTTGCATTAACTGTAGTTTTGCTATTATTAATGATTTACAACCTCCCTTGTTTTGGTGTCTGTACTCAAATTAAAACAAATGCTGTTATTCCTGAAAAATAAACCCTCAGATGGACTAATTTGGACAGACAGAGATATTAAATATTTCAAAGTCAATCCTAACAATTGCCATGGCTAAAATATGAGAGCCAAATATGCAAATGCATACATTTGAAGTTCTTATTCAGCTTTACGTAATGCTAGCAGTGAAATATCTATACAGAGCCAGTGCCCTAGAGGTGGAACTGAGAGTGGTGAAGCATGAAAGTGCTCACTAATTATAAAAATGCACAAAAATAATCACTGCTACAACAACATAGTTATTTAAAATAATCTGACATCCCATCTCAAACTGAATCTATGAAAATACCATTGCATACTTATGGAGGCTAACAAGTTGCCAACAGTAATATAACATCACCAGTCCCCTTTATACAGACATGCTCCAGCTGCTGTTGAATGAAAACTGTTTTTCATTATGTAAATAAACATATCTTCCACTTAATGTTAATGTTTGTAGTTCCGGTTAGATTTAAAAAAAAAAATAAAGAATTAAGGTAAAACTGCCCTATCAAAGCTTGATAGGGCAGCGTTAGCAGCTAATCATATATTTTATCAAGACGCAGAGAAAGAAGCTTCCAAGATGAGGAGGCGACTGCAAGTTAGGACAGCAAGGAGAAAAAGGAAGATCTACCTGAGTCTATGTTCGCTATCTCACAATGTGTACCTAAAGCAGTGTTTAGTTAATAATGAAAATGAATAGAAAAAAATATAAGAATGTTGCAAAAGTAATCTGCTGAGTTGGCAGCAGTGTTCTGTGTGACTGTGGGGCGAAAGCAGGCCAACATGTTTGTTGACCTGTGAGCTGCCTCTGCAGGGCCTTGTGGAGCCACTCATCTCTGAAATGTTGGAGCAAATACTAAATTCTGCAAATACAAATTCATGAAAGTGCCAAAATTTGAAATCTACTTGTACGGTTTTCTCACAATCAAATTCTCAAATGTAACCGGAAATAAAATGTACATTGCTGTGCTTCAGTTATTTGCCTCACATTATAGGATGGTTGAGTATGCAGCTGGGTTTGAATGTGCAATAAGCTTAAGCCTTATTACTAGAAATTCTTGCTACATCCAGTCATTTCTCCCAACATAAAATTCACATGCTGTGCATTTGAAATGTACTACATAGTTAATTTGACAACATACTTAATTTAAAGAGAATATCAATACAATTCCTAACACACTCAAGGTACAAACTCAGATACTGTCTTTACATTTCTGTGGGAGATTGCAATTTTCTGTAAGTTAAATTTTTTTTCAATTAAAAATTAAGCATGTATTAATCCATGCTAATACATATACTAAATATAATACAAGTAACCTTACATAATTGTTGTTGACGATGAATATAAAGACTAAAAATAGATAAAAAACCTGTATGATTGTGATTAAATAGAAATGAAACACCTACAATCATATGGAGCATAATTTCCTCCCTGATTTCCAACATTTATCCATGTACTGGGCGTTCTTTCTTACTTTTAGAAGGCACACGTAGGTTGGCCATGACAACCTCCATCGAGTCTGCCTGGACCCGCAGGATATATGTTGTCACATTTTCATAATCCAGAGGTTTGGCTGTGGAGATGACCCCCGTCTTGTTGTTCACCTGGAAATGACCTGGAACCAATCAGAGCACAAAAGAAATTGGATAAAGCCTAATACAACAGAACTGAAGGAACACATGTAAGCACTTGTTATTACACAGCCAAGGTCCATTTATAATTACAAAGTGTTTTGACTGGACATACTTGTCTTCACATTGTACGCAATCATAGACTTTTTGGGTATAGGGATGAGGGGGGCTGTGTCTCCAAGCAGGTGGGCACTCTCCTGTGAGAGTGATGTATTAAACATGTTAGTAACATCAGCTAGCTGTTTTACATGTTCATATAAGGTATAAAGTATAACAGCATCAGCAGCTTTTCTTATATTCACTCTCAACAGGATTTTTCTCAGATCTGCTGTGGTTACTGACAGTGGCTTGTCCTCTGTAGGAGGAATATTTTTTTTTTTACAGCTGACTTTTTTATGAGGAGCATAAGATGTATTTAGCTCAAATGGTACGGAGGTTTCAAACATAATAAGTGTGTTCTTGGTACTGTAGTCATATTTTGAATCGCCTGCCACTTATCTTGGCTGTTTGGGTTGTGGTCTGTCTCTAGTCTTTGCTGATGTCTTTCTTGGCTTCCTGCTGCCAGCTTTTAGTGTTGTATGCGTCCTTGGCAACTGACTGAAAGGCAGCTTTGTTGGCTCTCAATAGTGACATCACTTCATTTTGAGGCATTTAGGCTTTCTGGTTGATGAATGAGTTTATGGTCTCTGCGATCACCACATCATCAATACTGTCACTGAAGTTGTGTGTTTATCAAGATTTATGTGATTCTCCCACAATTTGAAGTAAGTAAAAGCATTTTTTGGCACTTTTCTTCATTGCAATATAAAACAGGGAACAAAATGGGATTTGCTCTTTAAACACAGAGCCTGTGTCATAATTTAAGTTAGTGTTGTTGAGTGGCATGTTGGGAAATTAAGTTATATTTAATGTTGAAAATATTTACTTGGTAATATCATTTGTAGGTTAATTGGCAGTGTGACAGCATACTAGGTAGGATCTTTTGTACCTAAATCATTTCCTGCCACAATGGAATAGAAGATGGTTTGATTGATAGCAGCAGCTAGAACAGTCCCCACCGGGGTGCCGAATGGAGCCAGCTCACGAACTAGAGGAAACCTGTGAAAAAAATACAAAAGGTTTTGAGACACCATGAAGCTTCCTCGCATACAGTAGTAGCAGAAATTCCAGTATCAAAGTCACAACATCACAAGCATAAAGATGAACAGAAAAGTTATATCAAACAATATAGTAAAACTAATTTAATTATAAAAAATGTTTGATTTTAATTATTGAATTCTGACTTCATGCATACAAAATGTTTACTGATCTACTATGATTATGTCTGACATGTAATTTAACTATTTTCTGATCATTTACAGTATATCTTCAAACAAATCTACCAGAGGCTTCATTTCTTTTTAGTGGTGACTTACCTGTGAGTGACAGTGTCGAGGATTAGTGAGTCTTTATTATTGATTTTCTAATTGTTAACATCTGAATAAAACTGTTAAGCAACAACCACCATTTTCCCCCCTAGATTATTTTGTTTTCCCTTGACTTTTTTAGTTCTTTTGTAGTTAAAGCGTATTGTTCATTTCAAATTTAAACCAGTTTCCAGATAACAATACAGCATATTATTTTCTTCCCTCCCAAGAAAATTAATAAATTAACAATTTCTCTTTAAGGAAGGCCAGTTTAGCTTGGGGAAAAATATGGCTTACAAGTAAATAATACAGAACTGCTTGGGCCAATGCCAAATCCTCCCACGTATCCAATAATAACTATGTCATGAGGATGGAAACACAGACAATGGTTTATGTGAATCAACAGCAGTAACACTAAGCATGAGTAGGAAGATAGCTGTTATATGAAGCAAAGCTTTCATTTTTCTACATGGCCTTTGCTTTGAATTTTCATTGTTGCAAATGGTTTTGGGAAATTACTGCAAGGGCGGGACTGAAGATTCAAGGAGCTTAGATGAGGTTTCTCTGCAGGGTGGCAGGTCCCTCTCTTTGAGATAATGCAAGGAGCTCAGCGATCCAATAAAACTTCTCTTTTGAGCTGCTGCTCCTTTGAACTGAGGGTAACCAGCTGAGGATGGTTAGCCTCTTAGTTAGGAGGCTTCCTGACTTCTTCCTTCATAAAGGACTGACTGAGAGGAGACATCCTCGCAGACCCTGCAGCGTAGAATAGAACTAGAGCTTCCTGAGACTGTTGTGGCTTTCATAAAGAGCAGTGGAAGGTAAAGTGGCTCTCAAAGTGGAACAGATAATATTTTAAAAAATCCTAAAATGAATATCTTTTAGTGTGAATCTATTAATGTTGTTAATGTAGCACGTTTTTATTATTTCATTAAAATTTCTGAGTATGAGAAATTTTAATTTGAACAAACACCTTATCATCCCTATCAACCTGCCTGACAGAATATTTTATTAAATAAATAAATAAAAAGAACAAATAACAATATCTGATTAAAAAAAATATGCAGTAATGCATCATGGATTATTTTGTGAAGTGAACTGGAGTGTTTTTTTTACTCTGACTTTGGAACAGCTAATGACTATGTTTGACTATCAGGCATTCAAGTGGGTATTCATATCCAGCAGATATGACTGTTCTCTCCAAAGATATTACAGCTGCCATAAATCGCAGGGAACCCTGCGTTGGTGATATGTTGTTGGGGGCTGATTTAAGCTGATAATATCATCTGACTGTGACACCCTCTTGTGATACTGTGACTACTCTTAGAATTCTGTCATCTCTGGATATGAGGTGTACAGTATGTGTATTCATTTGAGCATGCATGCTGGGCATGCTTCCTTCTGCAGTTTTTATTCAAAATTTTTACTATTATTCACAGCAGTAAACTCTCACACAACGTTATGGAATACTCACATGGAAATGGACAACTCACACCATAATCAAGTCAGATTCTATTATACAGTCAACATCAGCGATAAAGAAAGCAGTGGTAATGGACCAGAAGTGATTAGAGAGCTCCAATACAAGTTTTATCTAAGTAGTCCCTGCTGACCCCGCTTTTCCTACACATTTTACACAAGTAATAAAAAAAAAAAGATCTATACAAAACATAGCTGAATGACACAAGTCACTTAAGTGCTTAAGCAATGCATAACATGGTATGTTCCATTCTCCTAAATAGAAGGTGATAGAACATACCATGCTGAGATGTAATGTTATTGAAAGTGTGCTGACGGATGCGTTGTATGAAAAATACACTGCATGTTTGGATAATACTAAATGATTTCTGTCACTGAATAATTGTGTTTTTTGTGATCAAAAGCATTTCATGCTCAGAAGCAGGAGCTTATTCATTAATATGCCTTTTACATATAGAATACCTTATTGGCTCAGAACAGGCTGAGAAAAAACCCCAGAGGCAAGCCCTGGAACAACGTGAGCAAAGTGAGGTGCAGCACAGCCCAATGTGTGTGTCTCAATCTTTCAGAATAATACAGTATATGCTCAACACACACACAATCCTCTAAAAGTGGCATTTCTATCTACCCAGACCACAAAAGCTTAAGAGTCAGATCATGTCAGCTTCCAATCAAAAAGCTATTTAAGCTACCAAGACAGTTTCAGATGCAGAATATTTAGTGTATGAAACAGCTGAGGTAAGGCCCAGTTTTCAAATTGACCCTATTAATACATAATCAAAATAAAGATTTGCATTTTGAAAGAAGCAACTTCTGTCTATTGTTGAAAAGCTGCTATCCAACATGGTCACATCTCTTCTGTCCACAGACGTTCGAAAACAAGACCATCCATAATATAGTTTTGTAATTAAGCTAACTAATTCAGCTGACTTATTTTGGACTAAATAAAAATAATAATACAAATAATGGAAACAGCTAACTACTGACATTTTTATGAGGTGATTATTGTGACTTTTGAAGGTAAATTGATTTGCATCTTTAAAAGCAAAGTAGACAGAGTTTTCTCCCAAAAAACAGTAACGAAAAATTAATGTATAGAGATATACGAAAGTATTCCCTCTGAATCATCTTTAATGGCCCATTAGAAGAGTGTGGAGGTGTGTTTATCTGCAGAGATGCTGATCTCTGCCTGTATTTTCTCATTTTTCCATTGTGATGCTCAGTTTGGGACATACTAGGAGTCAATCTTTTGCTGGAGTGTGTTTCGCCCCCAGCAACTGACAGCATACAAAGGGCTTCATAAATTGGTTGCGACCTGGCAGGTATCAGAACCAATGGTAGTGGTTGAAACTGGCCATAAAAAATACAAGTTTAGCAAGGTTAAATGCCTCGCAAACAAAAGTTGATCCAAAACTATAGCAAATTTTCACTGACTTTCACAGGCTGTGAGCTCTTAAGGAAAAATGGAGATGAAAAGCCACTTCCCTTGTTTTCTGTTAGACAAGTAAGTGTGGTGATTAGCACAATTAGCTTGCTAAAGTATCGGCGTTTCTACAAAAAATATAACGTTCTTTCAATAGTGTAGCTTGCAGTATCTAATTCACCAAACTTTTTTAACTGCACAACCCTGAAATGCTCACTTTAGTTTGCTGAACAACACCTGTTTCATGTGACAGTTTGTATTCATGATTGGATTGGTTTCACAGCAGACATTTGACATATCATAGCAGCAGGTGCACTAATGATTGCTGCACCTCGCTCAGAGAAAGTGCTGCTCATTGTGCATGTTTTTCACCATCCCTGTTCCTGGGAACCATCATTACTTTCATTTAAAGGACCAGCGTGTAGAATTTAGGAACTGCAAACATATAATATAATAATTGTAACTGTGTTAACATTAGTGTGTAATCACCTTGAAACAAAAACCGTAGTGTATTTTAGAATAAGAATTTTATAGTTACATGGCAGTGGGTCCACCTTCCACAGAGAGTGCATCATCATGCTATTACGGTAGCCAAGAACATATAAAAAGCCTTTGCATTAGTATACTAATGTATACTGCATGAAAATACAACAAATGAGGAAGGCTCACCCCAGTAAAAGGTTGCAAAAAAGGAGTACAAGGAGTTTTTTGTCAGAAGTCTGCTGGAAGTTTGTCCCACTTACGTTACTCTATATGGGGGATCATACACAGACTCCCACTGTAGTTTTCCTGCATGCTTGGAGAGGAAGGCGGCAGCAAGGCAGCGTTCCATTGCATGCATTCTACTCACCACTAGATGCCGCTAATGTTTACACACAGGTCTCTTAAGTCCACCTGTGTTTCTTCTGGTTGACAAGTCTCTCGGGTTCATTTTACAGCATAATAAGTCCCTCCAAGTTAAGGCAAGTTTAACTCTAAAAAATGTTACCCGTTACCCAAGAATAAAGACCAAACTTCTGACTTTAAAGTTTGATGTCTCATATGCTGATGTGACATACTGTATCACCTGTGGTCAATAACCTGAATAAGTTGGATGCTAAATTTTTTCTAGAGCAAATTGGTCAATGGTGTGACAGATTATTAAAAAACTACTTGGCTGACAAACAAAAAACACAAATAGAAAAATGAAAAAAAATGAACTGTGGTAAAATGGCAAGCCATTTTGAAGATGTATATCAGCACAATGCTATATTATGCTGATATAACAAATCTAAAATACATTTTTTGTATAGTGTTACACAGAATTCTATGCACTTTTTATTCAACTGTTTTTTTTTTTTTTGTTAAAAGCTATACTATATCATATTTATTTGGAATAGGGTGTTTTCAGTCTCTTCAATCACTTTTACCCTTGTGAAAGAAGGTAGATGTTACATGTCTTCAGAATTCAGAATTCAGAATACTTTATTTATTCTGAATTCTGAATTCTGAATCTTGAACAAAAGATTTGGATCACTGCTTTATTCATACCTATTTATAAGAAAATGTTTAATTTGAGAAAATTGGTCAGTGTGATGGATAAACTCTGCTGACCCTTACATATCTCCTCCTTGAGGGTGCACCTTGAGTGCAACTCAGGTATGAAAGTATATCTGGAGCTAGCACTGAACTGCATGGTATGATTGCCAGGAAGAGCCAGAGCTGACATGTTATCATTCCCCTACAAAGTGCTTCTGCCTGAGGGTTGTGGCAGAGAAATGAAAAAAGAGTGGTGTTAGGGTGTATGCAGTGTGTAGATTAGTTTAAAAGTGTATCCACATATTGACAGAAATGCAAACAGGAGGGTACAGATACAGCAGATATTCTTACATAGACGGACACAGTGGTGGAATGAAAGTGGTTTCGGCAATGGTAGGACCAGGAAACTGTTGCCAACGAAACAAGATGACAGGGTGGGGTGGGGCTATAAAGCAGAAAGAGATAGGGTCCAGACAGAGACATACCGAGAAGGGGAAGATGCTGACATGTCTACAGGCAGCAGGAGGGTGTCCTTGTGTCAACATGAGAGAGGGTGAATGGAACACCACTTAGAGGCAGCAAATAGGTGTCAGCGAGCGCTCTGCCCTAAGGCCAATGGTGGATTGACACTTATGAGACAGGGTAAAAGCGTATAGACCTCATTGTGCACCACAGGGGCTGCCTCGCCTTCCCTCTTTACTTAAGCACCGCATCACTGACTGAACTAGCTGCAGTGGACACGGGAAAAAACACAGGGAGTGAGCTCCCCCAGCACAAGCCTGTGTTTTTGCAAGCAGATATGTGGATTCAGTGCAACAAAAAAGGCTGGCACAAAATATTAAATTTAGCTGCAATTCACTTGCTACCAAACACCATCATGAACAGGGATGATAAATTAGCATCAATAGAACATTTCAGAAATTGGTAAAAACGGTGTAACACATACTGTATGTATGACTGGGAAATCGCTGTTTTCTCATCCTCTGGCCTTCAGAAATTACCTGTCTACCTTTTGTGTGTGAATACACATTAATATTTAATTCTTTTGCAGCACACTTCTGCCTGACTGGTGGCATTAAACTTTATATTCTCTAAAGCAATTATGAATCACCCTAATGCAATGACTTTTAGGGTGTATAGGAGCTTCAGAATTTGTCAGTAAGCTGTTATGTTACCCCATTGTTTTGTTCCTGCTTGGAAGCAAACAGGATCCTGGGACTTGAACTTATTTACACACAGAGAATGCACTTCAGCACTCTGTCGAAGATAAGCAAACAGAAATCTTAAGTTCATGTTCTGTATTGAAACTATTTTTTGGAGATTTTTCAGCCACATAGCATGGTTTGCACCGGGAAAAAAAAATCCTTTGAACCTGAATCTGAAAAAGATTTTAAATTGCATTAGCACAAATGAACATGAAGAAATTAATTTCTGAATACTTCAGTATTCCCTCCAATCACAATCAGTGTTCTACATTTTAGTTGTATGCCAGTACCATCTGTAAATACTCTATATGTACAATTGTTTGAAAAAATCAAATTTCATTAAATTACACAAATTACACTAAATTAAACAAATCAAACTATTTTATATTTGAAATAAAATGGTTTGATTTGTTTAATTTTGAATGAAATAATCTACAGTAGTTTTCTTTTAGAATCATTGCAAGCCATTGAACCAACCAAGTTCATAGAGTAAGTACAAGACCGCGCGAATATTTATTGTAATATTCCTTCAACTGTGAAATGTTACGGGATGAAGGGTGACGGGATGGAGAGGTGAAGGAGAGGAAGGTAGTCAAAAGGTTTTTCTAGTTCATTTGGCAAGTCTTTTCCCTACCAAGAATATTTTATTCTATCACCATTGAAGAAAAAAAGATATATGGATGCAACACTGAGTGATGTTGTCCATTTTCTGGCTTAAAAAAGAAGCACTCAATATTAAAAAATTAGCAAGAAAGTCTCATATATTTATCTTGTGTTGCATTTTAAATTGCCATGAGCTGATACAAATATAATATTTGTCCCAATAATTGTAAATGGCCTGCTATTGTTTCAAACTGACCACATTGTGGGACTATAATTAACAGAAATAAAATGTTAAATGAAAATTGACTCAGACCCCAGGAAGGTGGTAGTCATCGAGTCTTGTAAATTTTGTTTACATTGGAGGAATGATGTGTCCAAGGTAATAACATATGTTAATCACACATTTTTACTTCATATGGCTTTTAATCTACATTGCCCTAAAAGAACAAGATGATGTATTTTGGGTTTCTTTTGCCTGTCCTCTCCAAGCTACAAGGTTCAGTGGCTCCATCTAGTTAAAAAAACAAATCTCATTGTGCTAAAGGTAAGCAATCAGTATAAACCACAGATTTTATTGTAACTTAATAAATAAGTTGAAAAAAACCATTTATATATGTAAGACCTGACAATACAAAACATCTTTCAACATATCTCCGTCACTGCTGAATCCAGTGTATGTAAATATAACGCATAAGTCATTAAGTCATCAAATAATTCTGTACCTATTTTTCAAACTAAGACTATGAGCAGGTCTAAGAAACTATTCTGAAACCTTAAACCCTCGCCTTACTGCTTGCAGATTCAGTTTTGCCTAATTGAGGAATACAGGTTAGAACAGTCTAATTTCCCCTTGTGACTATATTTGTAATTATTTCTACTCTCTTTTTTTCTGCTGGTAGCAGCTGACTTTCCTAGCTTTGGTGCTTGGTAAAAACAACAAATAAATGAAAAACAACACTAAACATTTGAATTTGATCATTTTTTATTGAAAACTACAACTTTTGTATCTAATGATAACTGACAGTACAATTATAAAAAAAAAAATGGCCCCTGCTAATTATGCTGCCAAATTTGTTAATATACTTCAGTTTTTTTTATAAGAAAACTGACAAATGCAGGAAAAAGGACAATTCTTGTCTGTCTAACATCAAACGAAAGTGTGGTATACCATGACTGAATATGTATAACTAATTTCAGTAAGTATTTTGACATTTTAAACTATGTGACTTCTCAAATTTCTAATTTACTACTAATTTTTTACTTTATCTAATTTAATTTATTACTTTGTTCAGCAAATGTGCTCATTTGTAAATCACATTCAAGAGTAGCAGGTATAGAGCTCAGACTGTTTGTGGACTGCTGACTCACATTTGCTAAGAGGATTTAGTGAAGAATTCTCTGGTGCTAACAAATATTTCAGAAATCCAACACCTGTGACATGAGCCTGCTTAAGCAGATACATTAAACTACAATGTTCAATAAAACATGAAAAAGGTTTACTAACCCTTGTGTGATCATGTTCTTCCCTGAGCTATCCCTCTGATCACTTATCTTGTCTCAGCAGACCCAGACTTTCTTTTGTATTCACAGTGAACCATTTCTCAACAAGAAAAAAAGAGGCTTCAATCGAAAAACATTCTGGAGAGTGAGATGGAAAGCATTAGCAGAGCTGCAGAAACAAAATTTACTGTGCTGCTAGACAGTGGTAGCATTCTGTGTCAGCTTAGCCATGTCAACCCACAGGACATCACATCACATATCATCCACTGGGTCATTTAGTACACGAGAGGAGACCTGGCCCAAGACTGGGTGGACATTGGTGGCTGAGTTTAACGGGGCCAGCCATTGAGGCTTGCAATATGAAATCACATCAGCAATGTGCCATAGCCACCCTACATGGTTTACTGTCAAATTACTGCTCCTGCATGAATTACCTTTTCTACCACAGTAACACTTGGATGATTCATCCAATCGCAAATTGCAGAAACCTTTTTCGAATGTTTCCAGGGAGGGTTCAGTCATGTCTCTCATGCCATTATTGCATTTAATGGTGAAAATGGTGTAGGTGGTTGTACTTGCTGAGAAGGTGAAGATGTGAAGATTAAAGAGCTGTGCACTAGCAATACAGCAGATGTTAGCTGTCACTGTAATAACATTTATTGGCCGACATTGTGATTCATGTTTGTTTTCAGACAGTTCTATATTTATAAGTGCCAAGTTGGACATATTGCAGCTTTCACAAGTTTCCTGGTGAACATACATTTATGAGCATTCATTTGATGTGAGGTTACCCAACCCTTTTCATTTGTTCCCACAAAAGTAGTCACTTTCAAAAATAAGAGAGCTCAAAATGTAGTCAAAACCTAATATGTGCACTAAACTGACTTTTGTTCCTCTGTAAACCAGTTTGAGTTCCAGGCCTCGGTTCTTGAGTGGGGCAAGCGCTTAATGTGTAAAAGAAGTGCTCATGTTGATACACTGAGGCTGCTTGTGCTTGTCTGATGGTACATTTGTTGTAGCATGTGTCCTGTTGTTTCAGCAGTTCAATCTAGGGGGCAAGGTTTGATTTTTAGAATCACTGAATTTTTCACTGATAAGATATGATTGGGGACATTTGGTTTAGAAGGTTGATTGATTGCATTTTGTTTCAATGCTGAGTAGTGTAGTTAGTTAGGTTTTCATGTACTGTATGTTCATAGAATCATTTTTTGTCATATTTCTTTAATTTAACAGCATCAATTTGCCCATTTCTGTTGAAATTTAACCTCATCTTTTTGTTGCAAACTTGCAAACAGTGAAAGCAGGCAACAATGAAAGCAGGCATTTTACACTAAAGATTTCACGCTTTCATGTGGTGAAGGTTACACAACATCTCATGCACTGCCTCACCACCACTCTTCGTAATAAAGAAAAGAGTTAGGGCTGTTCTGGATGGCATTCAACATTATGCAGCACTGTTTTTTGTGTCCACATGTCATGTTGTTTTGTTGAGGTCATTGATAATTATCTGGAAAGATAATTTAATGATGGGTCATACTGCATTTCTTTCCTGGCTTACAGCATTGATCTTTAAATATTTGGGATTTGTGCAGTGTGATTTTGTGTCAGTTAGATGGTCCAGTGATGTCTGCCTATTTAGCAGAGACAAGCAAAAGGTCAGTGCATTACTGGCGTTTAGAGGTTCAAGGCTCAGTGAAGCTGATTCAAACCTGCTGTTGAAAATCAATCATGGCCTTCAGAAAAATGAAAGGGCTCCACACCTAGCTGTAATTCAGAGGAGGAAAAGAGAGGAATAGTGTGAAATGGATGGATAGGCAGAAATAGATGGTTGAGGTTGGTTTTTCAAACGTACATTTTGTACTGAGGCATGCTGACAGTGTGTGGGAGAGAACGCTGTAGGGTTTACAGCTAACCCTTTAAATGTCTGGCAATGAGCACACATGAGGCAGCGGTGAGCAGGTCCTGCAGTTGTACACGACTGGCAAAACAACAATTGCAAGAGGCCTGCCAAAAGAGAAGCTGTGGGCTCTTAAAACCATGTCATCTGCCTAATTACTTAAGAATTACAGCCTTGCCTGAAATAGAAATGTGACATGCAGATATTTGTTTTTTTCTACAAACTGTACAGTCTGTTTTCCTCCTGGTATCTAGAACAGCAGATGGAAAGTACAGCTTCAAGCTGTCTTCCTTTTAATGACTCTAAAACAAGGAGCAATAATTGTGAAATGTGTGTTCTTTAATTCAATAAGCAATGCATTGCTTTTTAATTAGTGGCTAATGGTGTTGGTGACCAGTGGCTATGGACTTCCATGTAATTCAGGTACCCTTAGTTAGAGGGCTGAGACCATTAAATCAGCAGTTAAACTGAGTAGCATATGGGAAGTGTGTAAAGTGTAATTTGGCCTCTGTAAATAAAGAAACTACGGAAAAGAGCTGTGCTGCCTGCAGCTTTGAGCTATTACCAATAACATTCACATTACGGGCCAGAGTAACAATGTTTAAAGCTGAGATGAGTGAAAAAAATATAGATATCTCTTAAATATAAGCGATAGCCTTAAGGAAGTATGCGGAAGCCAAGAAAATGCTTTTTCTTAAAGTTTCTTAAAACAGCAGAGTGCCTTAACATATTTTTTCCAAACTGAAAAAATAGACACATCATCCTGTTGAGTACAGTAATACTCAATATTGACTTTGTTAACAATGCTCAGCGTAACTGAGAGCTCACTTCATAATGGGCCTAGTTTTCTGCATGTTAATGTGACAGGTATGGCAAAACATCGGCAGTCTGCTACATCAATGCTACAGTGAACTGCTGTAAATAAACAATGGAGTGACATTTCACTCCCTAATGGCATCCTCTTCAATTACTAAGAACAACTTTCAAAATACAGCGTTTGCCCTGACTGACAGCCTTACTATGGCGGGGACTGGGGGCGGTGAGGTGGCAAATATGTTTGACTTTTTTGTGTGCAGTGAGTAAAAAAAAAAAAAAATTCTTGGATTTCTTAATAACAGTAAGCTGCTTGTGAAGTGGTGGAGGCGTCTCTGTGTTTGTCAGCATGAGTATTAAAAAAATGGAAAATCAATGTGTGGCAACCAGTGCTTATTTTGTGGGAGTCACAAATAAAATAAAATATATAAAAAATGTATAAAAACAAATAAAAACAGGAAATGCTAAAATATCTTGCAAAGACTGGTAGTTTAATTCCCAACCCCGCAGTCAGTGTGTCGACGTGTCCTTAGGCAATTGTTGTAACATGACAAAAATTATTGAAGTGGTTATCAGAATGTCCCAAAGCCTTAAATTGCTTATTTTGTTAAACAAGAAATCAAAGGATTCCTCAAATACCATTGGAGCAGCACCTAATCTGTTGATTATTTTCACAACTAATCATGTAATCATTTGTTGTCTGAATTAACAAAAAATAGGGAAAAACTCTCATTACATTTTTTAGAGACCAAAGTGATGACTTCGAATTATTCCTTCAGTCCAACCAAGTCAAAAACCCCCAAAAATCTTAATTTACAATCATAAATAGCAGGGAAAAGTAACAAAACCTGACATTTAGGAAGCTGCAACCACAAAATGTTTGATAATTTTATTTGAATCAAAATTGAAATGATTATTCAAAAATTAAAGCAGTTGATTAATTTATTTTCGATAGATGTAAACATGTCAAAATAGACAAAAACCTCAGAGAAAAAAAAATAAAAAATATTCAAAATAATTAAAACGAAGACAAACTTCATGCCGAGGTTAAAGTTACCCTTAGCTAATGACCATTTAATTACAGAAAGCACAAATCATCATGTGGGGACTTCATACAGACAAATCACAAATCCAAAAGTGTAAGCATTCACACGCAGAAGTGAACATACCTTTAATGAAAGAAATTTGCCCCTTTGCTGAAAAGAAGATGAAAGGCCGCTGAGTGTACAATGAAAAGAGAAGTAAAGGGAAGACAAAGCGAGATAATCATACAGAGAGGAATATAAGCTGAGAAGAAAAATGTGAGTGGTTGAGGTGGAGGGGCAAAATACAGTACTCAGAGGAGATGAGGCAAAAGTCTCATGTGATTTAGGGTAGATTTAGGAGGGGAAATGCTGTGGGGATATAAAGAACACAGAAAACTGCTCAGACCGAAGATTTGCAACACTGAGCTTGAGATCTCGCCTCAGTACAGAGGAGGGGATTTATATAGTGGAGTAGTGAGATCATATTTCACAGCTGCTTACTCTTTCTCATCACAAACTCAGGCAAAAAATAAATAATCATTTCCTTACCATCTGCGTAATGCTAAAGACTTTCTTCAAGGGTACTGTCTGTGAGCTTTACATAAAACAAAAATATTCACAGTGGTTTGATGAAAGAGCTCCCACTTATTTTTATTTATTTATGAACAAAACAAACAAAACAGTAGTAATATTTTTGTGAAAGGAGCTATAATTAATTCATATTTTAACATGAAACAAAAAAGATGAGATTAAAGCCATTAACAAGTATAAAAAGAGCAAAGCAAAGTCATTGTTCTGCAAAGTGGATAACAGACAAAAGACAACAGAAGGGCTGCTCTGCATTTCACTAAAAATGTCATAATGTACATAGATATTAGGTTTTTGCCAATTGCTTTCAGCTTTTTGCCAGTCTTTTCTTGACTGACTAGAAAAATTATCAGTTATAAGCCTCTGTAAGACATACAAAGTTGACAGTAAAAGTAGAGTGGGGAGTCAAGAAGAAAGGCTTGGGTGATTTTGGTTGGAGTGTGATAGAAATCTTATTATTTTCTAAGGTTTACTGTAGGTGCATGTTTGCAATAAACTATGGAGAACAGAGCTACAGCATATGAGTGTATAGGGGCCAAACTGTTGCATAAAATATACACAAGTGAATGAGGACATAGACAACAGTGGAAAATGTTGGTAGTGGTTAATGGTAAATTAAATACAATTTTACAAATGGTCCAATAAAGATAGTGGGGTAGTGAGGAAGATAGTGTCATATGATTCTTGGAAAAGTATGGTTTTATTTGGGCAAACCTGAACAGGAATACTGACAAAACCATTTAGGTTGGGCAGATTTTTATTGGGTTCCTCTTATTTTGTTGGTATTTTGGGAAAGGAAGAATTAGGGTTAGGGAAGTAAAGGGTACCGAGTTATCTAAGTAGGGTTCATATCAGCAAAAAGTTTGAATTTATAACACAAAAGCTGAATTTTGGAAAGTAGAGACCAGGTTGCTGTTTCTAATACCCATTTCACACTGGCCAGAAGTCCCACTATACTTTGACCTCACAATATGTAAGGTCACAGTGACCTTTGACCTCCAACATTTAACCAATTCATCCAAGACCAAATGTAGCTTTTGTGCCAAATTTGACAAAAAAAACACAAAAAAACAAAACAATGCATTCTTGAGATATTGTACTCTCAAGATTTCAAGGCACATTTATCTTGAGCTCTGAAGGTCAAGGTCTTCTGATCAAAGCTAATTGTCAGTGGCTTTGATCTGAGTTTGTTTCACGTTCACAATTGTGGCAGACATGAGGGTGCAGTTACCCTGAACTTTCACATATGACCACTAAAATGTAAGCACTTAATCTTTGGGTCAGAGAGTACATTTGTGCAAAGTTTAAAGTACATCCCTCACATTGTGCTTTAGATATTGTGTTCACAAAAAAGGCCAACCTGAAAACATAAAGCGTCCTGTTGCCAACCTGGAGGCATAACAATGACTGTTTACCTCAGTTGTAAAAGTGAGGCCGTGTTCAAGTCCTTGAAAACAACAGCAAAACAAGATAATGCCCTTCCAATAAACATAAGGAGATAATAAAATCAATCGCTGATCACCCAGCCAAGAATATTACTTTGATCAACAAGAGTTAAGTGGAACAGATCATTGGCTACACCTTGAGCAAAGGATTTTGATGAAATTCTCTAAAAATGGTGCTAGAAAAAATGCCAGATATACTTATGAATACCAGACACAGTAATAGATGGTTGTGAGTCTTTATAGATGGTGGCAGAATTTTTATTTACTATCTTCTACATCTATAAATCTTAAGAGAAAAACAGTTTGTCAATCTGTTATGTCTAACTTAGATATATGACCTTTCCATAAGATAATTTCATGGTCTTTCAACAAATGTAAACACAATATTTACTCTTCATTTTTCACTTTATGTACAATGTAGTTTTGCCTTTGGGCAGGCATATTCTAAAATACACTTATTGTACTGCTTGAAGTGGTATATCGGAGGTTGATAAGGGCAGTTAAGTTCATGCAGTCTACTTTGAATTCACAGAACTTAAACAGTGACCTAAAAGGCTTAAAGCTGCAGCGAAAATTCCCTGTACGTTGGGTACTACTCAATTGCTTTGGTATTAATACGAACACTCACTTAATCAAGGTTCAAAGATTTATGTTAATCCAAGAATGGTTAATCCAAACAATTGTGAAATTCTAAATCTAAAATTTTTATTTCCACAAAAACAACACAAGGTTTTTTTTCTCAAACCTACATAAAACGAAGTGGTAACATGCTGCTGCAGTAGCAACTACGTTATAAACCATTTATTCTAGCCAACAATAACTGGGAACCCCTCATTTCCCTCTGACAGATGGAGGGGACCAACCATAAAGCAGCAGCAGAAATCATTAAGTCAGCCAAAGCCCAGCAGAGTTGTTTTAATTGCGTGCTCTGGAGCTGTAGGCATAGCTTACCTTATTGCTGCTATAACTAACTGCCCTCACAGAGACAAATGAGATCCTCTGCTAACATTTTGAGAGTGATTTCTGCTCAGAAGGGTACTCGAGGAGAGGCAAAGAGAGGAGGAATAAGTTCACAATTCATCGCAGAGTGAGCAGAATGGACGCTCTCCGCTTGAGAGCCAGGAGTGGCTCGAGCACCATGCTAATGCATTCATGGCTCACAATTTACAGCAGGATTGTCTTTGGCTACAGTTAGCACTGTGAGATCCTATAGAGGTCTGTGCCTGTGGCCCCGACCTTCTGTGTGTGCGCCACACAAAGCACTCACTTAATGTGTTTATCAATGGCTACTGAAAAGCGACGTTAGTGTGTCAATAACTGAATAAAGCCAAGCAACGGGAGAAGGCGAGTACATGCAACAAGTGCTGTGTTATAATGAAAGGAAGGTGTGGAGAAATACCCACACTTGCAGACTCACACTCACAAATAATGGATAGAGGGACTTACTTGTGCACACAGACATACATTTCGAATGTGGTGACAGGTTGGGCAGGACTTGTACTCCCTGTCTCATAAATAAATGACATATCAAATTCTGTTTCAGAGGACACCTGCCGACAGTCTACTGACTGACATAGTACATGCTAGTGAATAAATCCACTTAGAAAAAAACTTTACATAGCGCTATTGGGGACTTTGCTATCAAATGTTAAAGCCATACTACTGAGAACTTGTCTGTTTGAAAATACACCAGGTGCAGTGAGAGACTCTGCTGAATGAATATCAGACGGCTGAGTCTCATTCCAAGGTTGACGAGTCACCCACACAAAATCATGTCAAGAAATTTCCAAAGACAGCAAAATTCTATAAAATGAGAAAATAAAGGCAGGGTGACATTTTAGTTAATCATATGTGATGAAAATCCTATGTGGTATTATTTAGAGCAGGGCGATGAGGCAATAAAACGATATCACAGTGTCTTTACATTTAACACGATACACAGTGTATATCACATATTTTTCAGATTTTTTCCTAACAAGCTCTTCATAAATGCTACCACTCGATAACAAAATCAAATATTACAATATTTTTGACCATATATATCTTGATAATGATACTGCAGCAATATTGCAAAGATATCTATTAGTACTTCGACAAAATATTAACACAATTTGGTTTTGGATAAATAATGATTAGTAATGTGCATTTAATAACTGAAGTGGTTAAATTAAAATATTAGAACAGGTAAAACATTTTGATGGGTTCAGAAAATTACATCTTTTAATTGTAATGCAGCCTTTTAAACCAGGAAAAGACGTATGCCATATCTCGATACAACAGTCTCCGACGATATAAATATACTCTCATATCGCAATAAAGATATATATCAAATATGTTGTTGTTTTTGAAGATTCTTCAAAACAACCTGAGCGGGAGTGTTAGTAACCAATGTTCATTTTTAATTACAAATTACTTCTTGGCCTCCTGCTGGGTCACCGCAACATTAGCTCAGACAGTACAATTATATATCGCATGTGCAGCTAACAGTGATCTCAGAGGGCTATGTTACACTCCCGCATCTTGCATCTCTCTGCCAGTTTAATGGTCTAAACACTTAATCTCAAAAGAGACGCTTAATAAACCTTAAAGGGAAGCCCTGCTTTGAGGGAAAACAGAATAAATACTGGGGCCACTTTACTGAGTGTTGAGAACACAATAACGTGCAGATAGTTATTGTTTTTACAAGACAATAATTGTGTGAGGAAAAGTGACTTCATATGTTGTTTGTAGTAGCCCAATACAATAATTCACCAAAGTATTAGGGAAGCTGAATAGAAGATGTAACCAATGATGTAAAACTCATGTAAAAAAAAACAAAAAAAAAAAAAACCCTGTCCAGCAGCAGTTTATTTACTACATTTCATTGTCTGGGAGACACAAAGAAAAAGTCTGCTGTACTTAGTTTGACCATTGAGATGTACCTGTATTCTTCCTGGGTGAAGATTGGGATGCGTGAAGGCTGAAGGACAGTGATCTCTACCAAAGTGCTGTTGGACTTCACAGGCTCTCCATTGTCGAAGGCTATCACAAATAACTGCAGTACGCAAAAGAGGACACACGTGAGCAAAACAGAAACAGAGGCACAAAAGAGTCACATGTTATGGTTTAACCATAGACTACACAAATAATTTCTTTTCTGAGGTTCCCAGGTGTTTTTGTAACTAACTAATTTTTTTTTTTAACAACTAATTAAGTTTTTGTAACAACTAATGTTGGGCAACCCAATAAAGACAGAAGGAGAAAGAGGATATTGTGAGCAGTCTGCAAAGTTCCCAGAGACATTGTACAAATATATTGATCTACATTCATAGACTGTGGAGAATTTGGCCCGGGGAGGCAGGGGGAGAAGAAAGAAGAGATACTGATGCAGGTACAGACAGAATTAACACAAGCAGATTTTTAAAGAACCCTAGGAAGGAACATCTGAAAAAAACCCAGCAAAATAGAGGTTTACAGACAGCATAAGTGACAAAACCCTGTTCAGGTTAATAACCACCAGCCACCACCTGGGCCAGATGTGTCTGCACAAGGTCACTTTAAGATGGCTATAATGTCTTTATGTGAGAGTACTTGGAAGGTTATTTTCACTGTGCACAAACAACAGGGAAGCAATAACATGAGAAGAATTAGGAAACAAAGCAAAAATGCCCTAATATATGTATAAGCACCACCCAAAAACTCAACTGATGAATTGCACTTTTTATTTAACAATTTAAAAAAAAATCTTAAGATTTAACATTTTCCTTTCTAATAACATTTTCCAAAAAATTAAATCTTACTTTCTTGCATTAGTTGAATGGCATTAGCTTTGTCATCCTCACAATCACTGGATCATTCTTGCACAGCTGCACAAATACGACATAACACTCTGCTGATGTGCTAAACCTGACGATGTTTGCCGTCACAGCTCCCTCCACCACAAGCGCCAACCCTATGGGCTATATTTCTACTTTTTTTGATTTACTGTGGTTAGTTCAGATTTTCTGGGATCTCACTGAGAGAGCAGACCCTTTCTGCCAAATTTAACTATAAAACCAACTATAAATAGATATTTCCTCCGTCTAACTAACTGAATGTTAACAGGAAGCAGCCTCAGTCAGTGACTGTTATCATAATCACGTCCTCCACCTCACCTTAAATGTTACGCTGGGTTCCTCATTGAGGTTGACCTTAGTGATGACTCTTCCTGTTACCTCCTCCACATCAAAAATGCTCCCGCTATATGGTGACAGGTCCAGATCCACTCTATAGCGGACAAAACTGGCCGGAGTACCCTGGAGGAAGAAGAAACAACATGAAAGAAAGTGAAATTACAGTTCATGTTCTTTAGACACCATCTTTCACATTTTCAACAGTGAAAGTATGGTCAAAGTAATTAGGGAATGTACTATAAAATGTATTATCCCATAAGGGTTCAATAATGCTTTCTGCTTGGGAAAAAAAACTTTATTATAGTTTCACCATGTGGTTTATGTAAGAAAAGTTTGTTCTTCTCTCACAACCTAATATAAAGTCACAATTATACACTGATTGTCTCTTCCCTTCCATTAGAAATTGAAAAAACCTCTCCCTTAAACCCTCTAGCCCTCTAGTCTACAGAGTAACACACTTACATTCATTAACAAGAGCCTGGATTTTAATATGACCCTTTGATTAAGATTAATCATGGTTTTTGATTACTAATCATCTCTATAGCTTATCTTATTCCAGTTTCATCCCTTTGGACCACAAATTCAGTATGAATTTTAATAAGATTTTTGAAGCTGTGCTCCTTTGCCTGAACTGATTTTGCTCCCTAGAGACATGGTAAAACCTGGGGCTAGAGAGAGGTAAATCCTGCAGTGGCAGTGGGTCCTTTGGGAGGCTTACTCACACAAATGTGTCTCTCACAGGTTACAAAACTATCTGAGTGAATTCATGAGGGGACTCTCAAAAAAGGGCCATTCTTTAAAAGCTTTTTCAGTCGTCTTCTTTCATGTAATGAAAAATATTTGAGGACAGAATCATTAAAAAAGAAACTCCCAGAAAGGAGTCTACAGTTACTTTGGTGCCTCTACACTGATGGTGTTGGCACAGGGCTCGGTTAAGTTAGCCTTGGAAAATTAGGACCAAACAAAAGCAAATCAATTAATTGAGATTAAAATAATAACATAAATTCCCCTCGCTAACGTAACACATCCACTTGGCATTGAGGAATGCCCATTTTTCTTATAAACCTGTCCATTTACATATAGTGTATTTTCAGTTTACAATTTCTTTAGTTGTCTGACTTCACCTCAAACACAACTTATTTACTACTTAACATCACAATAACATTTCCTTATAACAAACTAAATTCTAAAGAAACTCTTAGCTTGTCTTTTCTAAGAATATACTCCAGTCAGTTCCTGAATTAAGTAAAGAGCTCATGAGAACTTGAATGATGCTTCAGAGACACACAAGATAACAGTGAGCCTTGAAAGTCAAACAGAGCCAGCACATTAACACAACATTATTTGTTAGTTAAAAAAAAAAAATCAGTGCTTGATTTGAACTTTAACTTCCTCTGCTGTGATGAACAAAATCACAGAAGAAAAGAAAATGTATTTTTCAAAACAACAAAAAATATATTTACTGTATGTCTTGAAGAAAAAAAATAAAAGCTTCCTACTGAGGTTTTTGTTGAATGCCTCAGTATTATTCAGGATGGTATTAACATTGAGGGTATGGAGCCAAGTAACACTGTCAAAAATATCTTTTTGAAAAACATTAGTATCACTTCTCCCTGGGTGAACAGATAATATGCACTCTTTGTCAAATACACCAACAAAAATAAGAACAGGAAGGGTCTACCCCATTATATTCTTCAGGTAAGATAGACAAGCTCATGTTTGTCGCATCAAGACTAAGAATCGCAGTGTTTGCCTCTCTTTCTATCACAAAAGAAAGTGTATGCACATATATGTGTGCATTTTTAGCAAGCACTAGACTAAGCTCTTTTCAATCAGTGTCTTTGACAGGCATCCTGTCAATAAAATGCTTTGAGCTTCCAAATCCAGGTCAATAAGAGACTGGTTTAGTTGGCTGCCAGTTGAAATTCTAATCCCTCTGTCTGTCAAAGGCTTTTGCAGAATCACTCCTATGTCTTACTCGCTGTAATTGTGCTCATGTGCTCATGGTGACATAATTTCCTTCCTCTTACAACACCGCTGGATATCTTAAACTGTACAAAATGTGCCTCTTAGAAATAGTCAGGGCAAAATCCAGCACGCAACAAGACACAAGTCTGTGCTAAAAATAACATTTTTAATTTCAAGTTCTGTGAAGGCGGCACAGTGGTGCAGTGGTTAGCACTGTCGCCTCACAGCAAGAAGGTCCTGGATTCGATTCTGGGTCAGGGTGTTTCTGTGCGGAGTTTGCATGTTCTCCCTGTGCCTACGTGGGTTGTCTCCGGGTACTCCGGCTTCCTCCCACAGTCCAAAAACATGCAACTAGGGGTTAGGTTAATTGGTCACTATAAATTGCCCGTAGGTGTGAATGTGAGTGTGGATGGTTGTTTGTCTCTATATGTCAGGCCTGCGATGAACTGGCGACTTGTCCAAGGTGTACCCTGCCTTTGGCCAATGATGCTGAGATAGGCTCCAGCCCCCTGCGACCCCGAACAGGATAAGTGGTAGAAAATGGATGGATGGAAGTTCTGTGAACAGCAAGGTGGAGAGGGGGCAGCAGGAACCGTAGGAGGAGGAAGAACTCTCTCCTACAGGTTAAGTGAGTTGTACAGCCATCAATGTGCTGCTTAAGAGATGTTTTGATGTTTTATACCTAAGTATAGCACGAACATGGATTCTTATTTAATTTTTTTCATAGCAAAAATGTTATAATAAAAACAAAAACACTGAATGTGTTGAGTGGTTTGGTGTGAATAAAACCTTGAAAACAAAGCCTGCTCACACACCCCGTGCAGTAAGATATTGAGGTAGATCGATGGTACAGCCAATGAAACAAGCTCAGTTCAGCTGAATGAGGTAGAACCAAACAAGTTAATAACTCTCCTAAATATGCATTTTATGCTACTGATGAATAAAAAACTCATGTGATGCATCCCCATTCAACAAAATGTTCTCATGTGTTCCTCTCACAATTTGTAGTTTTAACAGGTGTTACTCTTCTACAGTATATTGTATTATACTGTAGAAGAGCATAGCAGTGAATTCTGAAGGAAGTGAAGACACTAAACAAGACTCACTTCCAATGAATAAATACAGCACTGGAGTGCTAAACAGAGCAAATTAGTCTTGGAAAGATATGCAAATAAAAATGAATCATGCCAAATGCCAAAAGCTGAAATTGTGTGTTATTCCAGGAACGCCATGTGGTAAGGCTGTCAAAATCACCAAGTAAGACTTTTATCTCTGCTTCTTTTATTTAGGATAGATACATTCAATTTGATTCATGTGGGCTAAAATTTTACCTCCAGTATTTTGTACTCCGTGTATTTTTTGATTTTAGAAATGTGACACTTGTATTGCTTTAAGACTCACCGGAGGGTCTTGGTCCTCAGCCAAAACAGTTGTGATGACTGTTCCTTTCTCTGCATTGGGTGCCACCATGCCCTTATACAGGTTTTGGCTAAACATAGGGGCGAAGTCATTCATGTCCTAAAAATAAAAAAGAGATTCCATGAATGCTAGAATGTAGGTCCACGTATATATTGGCAATATTGTAACTGTGACTAAATTCATTGTACTACTGCTGCTCCTTTTGCTGGCGTGCTGAAAGAATACTGAACCAATGCAGTTTCTGCAGCTGCTACTTTGTTTGAGTTCAGTTAACACTTCCCAGCTAGTTATTGTGGATCACTACAGTAATATACCATGGGCCAGGCTTTGTCTGCACACTTTCAGAATCTGAACTAAATGTGACCATATAGTAAGATATGGAACCATGTCATTCTCCTCTTCACCCTATCACAAGGCAACACATTTTCCTATATCCAATCAACCGTATGCTGCCAGACTTTTAAATGCCCTCTCTTTCACTGCTGTATCTCAGCTGTCATTACTGATTGGCACAGCCAACCCCCACCTATGCACCACCTCTCCGGTTAATGCCTGGCATTTCCAATCAAGCCTTCAGATCAGAACATTTCATTCCAGACATCAAGCTCCATTCCTCATCACCAACACCATTGTTTAGTCCCTCGGGGGAAGTCTCCTGTTGGTTCAATGTTATGTTCACAATAAACCACCTTTTTTTGTGATTGTCGTTTATACAGTTTCTCCTGATTTAAAAACTGTAGTGTACTGTACAACTGAAAATTATGAGAAAGTCGGAATATACAAGGTATAATAGCTTGCTCTTTAAAACTGAAAATTACAATTCAAATGAATAATTTTACCATTAAAATTAATCACTTTTGAGAAAAAGTTCTTCTGCTGCTACTGTAAGATTTGAAATATATGTGCTTTCACTGCCAAATATATTGATCGAGGAAAAAAAAAAACATTAGCTTTAAGTAGGAATGACATTTTTTCTCTCCTTAAATCTCAAGATAATGGTGCCTGAGTATTATGAAACTCCATGTGATTGTTGCTGCTAAACAACAACCTTACAAACATTAAACAAATCAAAGGCAATACAGGTCCTTGAAACTGCAACAAGACTGAAAGTTCATGCCCACATCCCATTATTTTGCTTTAGGTGATGAAACCATTTTGTTAGAAGTCATTGATGTCATGCTAGCGAAGTGTTGAACATGCAGGAACCTATAACATCACCATCAAGACATTTATACATCTCTAAGTAAAAGTTTAAGTCTGTAGTATAAGTGATGTAGCCTGAGCTTCCCTTTTCTTGACTGTTGTCCCAATGCTTTGACTGAACCATTGGCAACAGTATGTGTTCTATATACTGCGGAGGACAGGGTCACTCTGAAGTATATTAGTGTTTCCCAGCAGAAAATCTATGGTAAAGTTGGAATTCTGCTTCAAAAGGGCAGTTGCAATGTCAGCCTTAAAACACACAATACTGTTCCTCCGTTTATGCACATATACCTGCAGACAAGCACACACAGGGTTTGTTACATTTTTGAAGTGAGAAGAAGAAAGTAAAGGAGGATATATTGTAGAAGAAAAAAGTTTTGGAGACTCATTCGGAACAACAAGACACATAGGACACTACATCCATTGCTGCAAGGCATTCAATGAAAAGGACCACAAAAAACTATACAATGGAAAATCAAGTGACACAAGTGACATCAAAAAGCCCTTTAGTGGTTTGATACAGGGGCGGAAGTGGAATCAGCGGACTCAGTGTGTAGTCCCAAAGAAGCTTGCATAAATCCATTAGGTTCATCCTAATACAGTACATGTCTGCAAATTCAAATAACAGACGTGTGATGCCTTTTTCTTTGAAACACTGTTGCCGGGGACAGCACAAACTTCACAACAGAAGCATGTCTTTGTTATTGGAGAACTCCCTCTACATGTTGGCAGTGCATGTGATGAGCCATCATGAATAAACTCAGGAGGGTCCCAACATTCAGTTTAATAAAGAGAGAAGGGACGCACGGATGTATCAGGCAAATACCAGTTTTGGTGGAAATGGACATGGCTGACTGGAGTTGGCATTCATTGATACCAGTTGCTGATAATAATTTGTTGCAACTCATTAATTTTTCACTGGCTACACCTGGCTGCAGCTTTAAAGACTCATTTTGATGAAAATCACCTTTTTGACCTTGTTAATATGTTCATAAAGTGTTGTTATGTACTACAATGGACATTATGAGCGATAAAAAGCAGTCAACTGTGGACTTCTGCTTCCTGCATTCCCCTAATGACAAAACTTTAAAAGCCCAATTCAGACAGCCCAGCCCAGACACCAATCAATCAGTTTGTCTCTGTATCAGTGATGCTACAAAGACAAGCAGGTTGGGAGGCCAAAATGTGTTTCACAAAGGAAACACACTCAGCTTTAACAGAGCACAATAAAAGCAATCACAGGTGCAATACTGTACTATAACCTCACCAATTTTGTACTGAGGAGAGCTATCACTATAAAACTCTGCTAATTGTCATCCCGTATTCACTGCCAGTGTAGCAGCTCCAGAGGGACAATGAGGACCGATGAAAAGATAAAAGATGACGGAAAGGTTGTGGCGGACTGGCTGTTCAGGGGCTCTTACCGTGATGCGGACCGTGACCGTTGCTTGCCCAGGGGGCATGACCCCACCTTGGTCGACAGCTTCCACCTGGAAAGTGTAAGAGGCCCCCATGCCCATTGCTGCCAGGTCCTCAAAGTCCAGGGTCTGTTGCACAGCTAACTCCCCAGTGACAGGGTTCAGAGAGAACAGCTGTCTGGCTGATTCAGTCTTGATCCGGTACGTGACATTGGAGATGAGGTCTGAGTCCATCGCCTATCAAAAGGACCAAGAGGGGGATGGATAGGAATAGCAATTATAGTACAGAAAGAGGGAGTGCCACATACAATTTAAAAGTTATGACATACCTAAAATCACATACAGAGATATAAGAGCTGTGGTTATGGAAAATTAATATTAATGCCTGTATCTTAACATCTCTATTTCTTATGCTGCAGGGGTACTTTAATCAATCATTTATAACTTCTGATTAAATTAAACCACTACGGACAAGCACAACTCTTACAGAAAATATAATATGCAATGGCTTCTACAAAAGGAGAGAATTATACACAATACAGTATATAGATGATGAATCATGATGCACTAACACAATGCATTGATACACAAAAAAGAGGAAATACAATTATTAATAATATGATAGGGCTGTCATGGTGATGGAATGTCCCTTGCGATGAGTAAGGGTGGCTTAATAATGTGATATGCGATATTATCGCCCGCCACACATTTTTTTTGTAAAGAGTATTCTATAGTAATGACGTTTAAAGAGTGTTTCTTCTATCTTATACTTGCTTACAACTCTTTTAAAAAAGAAGGATGACAGTTTTAAGAACATTTACCCTTTAATTAAATGCAGAACACTGGTGGCAAAAGTTCACTATAGGAAATATTACACACATGCTTTTTTTTCTGTTAAGAAAATAAGGACTGAGCTTATATGTACCAATTGTAATTAGAAAATAGAGAAAAAAAAAACATTGCTCAGGTGAAATCTTTAAATGACAAATATGAATTAATCTAAAATAAACCAATTTTAAGAGTGTGAAAGACTAAGTGCCTATATGCCTATATTTTTTTTTAAATATAGGCATTTTCAAACTAAAAAACTAAAAAATTACAAGGTAGTGAATATACGCCTCCACCACCAGGTCATATTGACTCCTCCTAGGCTACAGCATGTACAATATATTGAGCTTGAGCGGAGAGTAGTGACGATGTAACTAGCAGCACTAAAAACTCTGATGGTGCTGGAGAGTAGGGGAGATGTGCTCTGGTTGACCCAGTGAAGCTGGTCTGCGTTAGATTCTGTCGGTTCCATTTCTAGGTACCATCCTGAAAAACCCTCTTGGGTATGGTTGTGGCGAAAGGGTGAAATTTTGGTTGTGTTTTAATCCCCATGTCTTGTAAAGACATGGGGATTAAAACCCCCAATCCGTCATGTATGTGTGATTGCTTCCCCTACTTGAACGTGTTTCAGCTGTGTCCAATTATCTCCCCCTCGTTCTGTATTTAAGCTGCCTGTTCGTGAAAATTACAATTCAAATGAATTATTTTAACATTAAAATGAATCATAACATTTGAGAAAAAATTCTTTTGCTGCTGCTGTAAGATTTGAAATATATTTGCTTTCACTGCCAAATATATTGATAGAAAAAAAAAATTATTAGCTTTAAGTAGGAATGACAGTTTTTTCTCTCCTTAAATCTCAAGATAATGGCGCCTGACTATTATGGAACTCCATGTGATTGTTGCCGCTAAACAACAACCTTACAAACATTAAACAACTCAAAGGCAGTACAGGTCCTTGAAAGTGCAACAAGACTGAAAGTTCATGCCCACGTCCCATTGTTTTGCTTTAGGTGATGAAACCATTTTGTTAGAAGTCATTGATGTCATGCTAGCGAAGCGTTCTACATGCAGGAACCTATAACATCACCATCAAGACATTTATACATCTCTAAGTAAAAGCTTAAGTCTGTAGTATAAGTGATGTACCCCAATCTTCGCTTTTCTCGACTGTTGTCCCAAAGCTTTGACTGAACCATTGGCAACAGTATGTGTTCTATATACTGCTGAGGACAGGGTCACTCTGAATTATATTAGTGTTTCCCAGCAGAAAATCTATGGTAAAGTTGGAATTCTGCTTCAAAAGGGCAGTTGCAATGTCAGCCTTAAAACACACAATACTCCTCCATCTATGCACATATACCTGCAGACGAGCACACACAGGGTTTGTTACATTTTTGAAGTGAGAAGAAGAAAGTAAAGGAGGTTCTGTATCTAAGCCACCTGTTCCTCCTGTGCCACATTGTCTTTTTGGTTTCCATAGAGCAGTCCAGCATTATTTCCTTTGTAAATTTCCTCGTGATCCTGTTAGTTTTTCAGTTTCTAAGTTTGCCTGTCTCCTTGAATTGTACCCCTGCTTATTAGACTGAGCTCCTGGTGTCGACCCATTTTCCGGCCAAGAATGGATCAGAGTCGGAGCACGCCTTCACCGCCGGCAAGAGGCGCAACTGGAACTAGTTTGCCAGGAAATGATCGACTGCAGATTTCAGATCAACCCTCTGTTTCGCCATCAATTCCTAAGTGTTCAGAAGCTGCGACTGGGTTACCAATTTCCACCGTCAGCTCGCATTCTCTACGCCTTTCTAGACTAGAATGTTTTTCTGGAGAGGCTGGGGATTGCGGTCCCTCTATTTCTCAATATATGTTACATTTTGAGTTTAATGTTTCCGCCTTTTCTTCGGACCATGCTAAAATTTCCTATCTGACTGGTTGAGCCAAATCTTGGGCTACTGCCGAGTGGAGCCGAAGATCATATGTGTGTTATTCTTTGCTAGAATTTTTTAAAACGTTTACGAAAATATTCCAGTCGTCAACTCCGGGCAGAAAAGCAGCCAAAGCATCGGTGTCTTTGAGGCAAGGCAAGGGGTCAGTAATTGATTACACAGTTGATTTTCGTACCATAGCGGCCGACAGTGGAATCAACCTGCGCTTATAGACGCTTTTCTGAGCTTGTCTGAGACTCAAAAGGACCTTTTACCCTTTAGGCACTAGCATTTATGTCCAAATGACTTTAGTCTGTAAAGACCAGAAATACTCTGACCTGGCTTCCAAACTTGTCAGATCCTAATCAAATGGAGAGTTCATGGGATGCAACGGACCATGGATTTAAAAAACTAACTTGTTGGTATTCCAAAAGACACTCTCTGAGGTCCATGTCATGACAGCTCAGAGCTGTTTTGATGGAATAAGAGGGACCAATACAATATGAGACAAAATGTTTTAACATTGTAGTTGATCAGTGCATCTGTCTCATTGTCTTTCCCAATCACTTCAGGTCTCTTCTAGCCGGCTACATCTGTTTAGAGTTGAGGTGACGTTGTCAAGGAGATTAACGGTGCCACTGTCGCTTACACCACTCACCCTCAACCCTCATCCCCTGAGCTCCTCATCCTCCCTTCCGCTTTATCCCTCTCTGGGAAATGTCACTCACAACATGCCAGCAATAACCTGCCCTTCTACTCTGTTTTGGCATGAGCATGACTTTCCGTTACTTCAGTACAAGCACATGTACCAATTTGACAGAACTACCCAAAGACAAATTCCATCGAGTTGCTTAATTTTCCAATTTGTTTTACATTACTATTTGTCAAGCCAAAAAAAAAAGACAAAAATAAACCCCTCAACTAAAGTGTTATTATTGATAGAAAAATATAGCTTAGATATAGTTGAAATATAGATTTTATGAGCTGTCATGACCAGTTTCTTTATGTGGAATATATGAAGCTATATATGTTTCAGACTGTGTACTAAAACTTTAACACTGTCAATACTTATGTAACCTTTCTCAGCTGCTATATATTTAAATTAAATTATAACCTGCAACTGAAGTTAAAAGATGCTGAAGATTTTTACTTCAGCTCTCTATTGAGCACACTTCCTGCATTATAGATAACATGAAAGGAGAGAGGAGGCAGAGAGGACTGTACTTACACTTAGCTTCAGAACCACAGTTCCCACAGGGCTGTTCTCGGGTACGTTCACCACATATGTTTGCTGTGAGAAGACTGGACTGTTGTCATCGATATCTGCGACCTGGATAGAGAGAGTCAAGGTGGTCCGCCGTGGATCAACTGCCCCATCCGACGCCTCTACCACCAGGTCATATTGACTCCTAAGCTCCCGATCAAGAGGCACTTGTGTGTAGATGCTGCCATTATCACTGACCATAAATAAGTCAGGATGATTCACAATCCGGTAGCGCACCTGGCCATTGGCTCCCGCATCAGGATCCACGGCCTGGGGATATACAAAACGATCAGAAAACTTCATCATTGATATGAATAAAAGCTTTGTCTTTGTTTCCCATTAATATCTGGGCAATTCTCTCTGTTTAATTAACTCCCCCCTTCCCATAGTCTTTTGTTTGACCTCAGTTTGAATGGTTTACAAACAATCATTATTAAATGACTAAGTAAGTTAGTGAGCTACAACAGTACAATGACCATAATTCAACACAGGCACATCAACGCTTGTTTCGGTAGTGGTCAATGCCAATGCAAAGTGAGTGCAGATGACTTGAAAAGTAGCCAGGACAACCAGATGGAAGAGAAATAGTCTGCTGATGTTGCCATTATTTTTTTTGAATACTGAAAAAAGACTGAGGTACTTGGTTGGCGATAAAGTCACCATTAAAATCTCTCTAGTTTCAGGTGTTAACTGCATTTAAATGACAATCTGTGGGAAACTCGAGAATCTATTCACATTTATCAATCAAAGCAGGGAGAATAAATGTTAACCACTACCATGTATATGAATTACATAATTTTAAACGCAACTGCAGAGGTTTTTACCTTTAGTCAGCTGGGGTTTACGTTTAAGCAAACACCAGCTGTTATGAGTTTGATATGAACCATTACTTGATCTGTTAGTCTGGCTTTATCTTAATGCCTGCAATATCAACTGTAAGCTACAATCTAGCAGTTGAGCTGAAAAAACAAAACAAAACAAAAAAAAACCCACTTATCGTTACCTACTCTTTATCTTGAGATTAGAGTCTTTGTCACAGACTCATAATTGTGAATTTAAAAGGCAAAACATTTTTGTCATGCAAAGTTTATATCCATCAAAAAGAAATCCTTGAGTGTGTAATAACTGTAATAACTCTGTTATATCGTTTACACTTTTTAACTCTGTTGTGGTAATTATCGGTGCATATGTACTCTTGTATTCACACTCCAAAAGGCTTCTGTGTGGTGGTATTTTTTTTTTGGTGTCAAGGAGAGAGATAGAAATGGGGGAGTTAGGGGTAAGATGAAGAGATCAAGGCACATTTCATATTACTGTTCAATATTTTCTCAGCTTAAGATGAAGTTAGGAAAAGGAGAGACATAGGGGGGGGAAAAAGAAGCTTATGAGGAAGACTAGAAGAGGGAAGAGAATACACACATATGAACTACCCGGTTCGTGCCTGACAAATATTCGAAGCCAAGTCTAAAAACTGAACCAAAGCATTAAGCCTTTGCAAAAGAGACTGAAGCACATTATATCAATATGTGAAAACTGATCTTTACTTCTTTACATCTACAGTGATTACATAACCAATATTGTCATTGCTCCTTGCCTCCTCAAATCAAAGCCAATTAATTGCAGCCAATAAAATCAAATAACAAATCTACAACCTCTGTAGCTTTTAAGTAATGTATGTATATTACAGAAGTTCAGGTATCACAAAAAAAATCAACAGATACTGTGTGGGCAGAGATGACAATCATGGATCTGGACTACAATGAAAGTTCAGCCAAAATATTAGCATCCTTTGAACAGGTATTAGCATTCCTTTGTCATCAGAGTATGCTCATGTGTTCTTTGGTGTTAGCAGCATTTGTGGGACACACTAAATGTCTATCAGGACTCATTTAGAGATGGTAACTGGCAGACACTTTGGAAAGTGAGCTGGTGGGCGGGCTCAGTACACCGATTGCGGAGTCAGAAGAACATGCTGCAGGTGCAGGTGGTTATGACACAAAAAGCATCTTAAATATGTGGCTACGGTCTACAGTAGGGAAAAAAAGAAAAAACATAACTTAAATATATAACAACAGAGCGAGGTTTCTCATTTGTGTGCTGCTACAGTGGGTCAGGATTGTTTTTCCTCTACTTCTAAAGTTTTGTGTAAGATAAAACAGTCTCAAAACCAGAGGCTGTGATTCTGTATGCATTAAAAAGTGTAATGCAGCACTATACAAGCAGGATGTAACTCATTTTAATGAAAAATCTAATAACAAAGGATTATGTTCACCAGCCCTTCCAATTACCGACAGTTCTCCTTGATATGTCAAAATGATCATCTATTTGTCCTCTGGTCATCACCGTGCTCAGATTATGACTTCTTGCTATTAGCAAACAGAATGGGCTACAACAGTCTAGGATTTGTTAGTCACAGAATAAATGAATCTCTGAGAATTACTGTCAATGCTAGAAAATCTTCTTCAGACAAATCAAGTGTGAGTAATATAAGAACAGGTGAACAACTTCCAGTTACTGTCAAGATAATCCAAAATCGTTTAGGGCTCGCATTGAGCTCCTTAATAGCATTATACAGGATGCACTTCAATCATCTTTACCGTTAGGAACAGCCTGAGGCCTCAAGGTTGGCTGTGTTGCATGCAGGTAAATGCTACAGGAAAATATTCATTCATTTTACATGAACTAATTCCAAAGTAAGAGTGAAATAACCAAGTAAACATGAATTGCAGCTTATTCTCTCTTTCATCTGTCACTGGACTTTTACTTCACTGGCATGTTACACTGATATGTCGATTACTTTTCTGAAAGGAACATTTGCTCAAGATCAACTTATAATGCACTTGCACACAAAGGTCCAAACAAACATTCATATCATAACACGTTCGTCAGATTAGAGATAACAGTTACGGAACATTTTACAGTCTATCAAGATGGGTGATGAAATACAGAAAAATACTTGAACAGTATACGTTAACTCGATGCTCTGGTTCTGCAATTTTATGTCGCTCCCATTTTTTCTTTTACCAGTGGAACCCATGAAAGCTTCTATCATGAGGTTTGAGGTCCTTCAAGTTCTGGCCAGGGGAATGTTTCTTTACACACCCTTTTACACCTTAAAAATAAAAAAAAATAAAATAAAATCTATTCTATTTCTGTTCTACAAGCGATGCAGTTAGTATTCCAGCTGTAGCACAACATTAGATAACAGAATCTGATAAAAAAGCAATCCAATGTACTTGTATACAAGTTTTAAACACAGAAAGCACAGTCACACACAGTCAGCCTTTTGGTGAAATAGTAAATTAGACCCTTAACTGCTTAGCTATGAGGAGGAATTTGACTCTTGTTTAAATGGATCTTAACAAATCATTTTTTTCTACAATCAACCATCATCAAAATTTGTAGTATTACCAAAAGTTTAAAATTATCTTTCCCTGCTATTTCTATATATGTTGTTATCCATTCCATGAAAATGATTGAGTTATGTCCATAATTTTTTTTTCTACTATATGTTTTATAGATGGTGCTTATTTCCCAAGTCTGACCCCTTTTTTGCAGCTACAACAGGCTTGCATCTTGCAAGCCTCACTGTGAGGCGGCAAGGTGCCAAAGAGACGAGCTTCCAAGGCAGAAAGAGAGACAGAGAGCGACGGTTGGGTGGGCTAAGTCTCAATCTAGCTACTGGCTGCATTTGTGAACACTTGGACGTGAGACTGAAGGCAGCTTTACCTCACAACAGCACACAGCGTCTTTCATATGGCCTTTTGTTTTATTTCATACTTCATAAACTTGCAACATTTTCTGGTAGGCCTTTTTATTACCCTATGTGGGATTGCTAGTGTTAAAACTATATATCATGAAAGGCGACAAAGGGGATTGATAGAAGTATGCCTTTCCATATTTGCAAATTTTAGTTTGAATAGGCAATTACAAGGATATGACAAGGAAATAAATGGCATTTAAACATTAACACCCATAAAACATTAATAAGGTATTCATTATTAAATTATTATTAAATCGCAAACCAGATGTGGAGTGAAATATTTTCAACATACATTCATGTGTCTTAGTTGAACTACGGGGCAACTCACTAACTTAACATCTCCACAATCTCAATTATTATTATCAAAATGATTTGTTCAGTATGTATTATGCAACATAATTATTCTTTTTACTTTTACGATATTGGGAACCTGCATAGGATATTGGCTGAAACAACTTTGAAACCATAGTCTTAAAAACATGTTGTATAGATTCAGATTGCACCACACCAAATTTCTCCTCCACAGTATTTTGAAGCTCTACTTTACTCTGAGTTGGATCAAAATATGTGTGGACATGTTAAAAAAAAAATAGCAATAATAATAAAAATAATAAAAAAAAAAGAAGCCACAAAAATTCCCTATATGTGTATACTTACAGGTGTCTCCTGTCATTATACCAGGACTAATCCACTGGCAGGGAGCAGGTCAATTAATCTACATTAATTAGAAAAGTCTGGCTGCTCGGTGGTGCTGAACCAAGTCAGTCAATGAGGATGCAGTTCTGATGGGCAAATTTGTCTAACATCAACAATGTTGGGTTAGGCAACAAAAACGCAGACTGAGCAACAGCTGTGATTCAGGAATCAGTAGAAATTATGAAGCAACAAACTGTCAGGACCTGCTAGTGTCAAGTGTCTGTCTGTTAGGGTCATTCAGGGTTTCCTGTTTTACTTTGGAGTTCTGTCTGTGTCTTACTTCCCATTCCTGTCAAGTGTTGTCCCTCAGGTGTGTCTGATCATTACCTCTCCCTAATGCGTCCCACCTGTGTCCAATTGTCTACCTCTCCCTCGTGTATTTAACCCGCGTGTTCCCTTCCTCCTGTGCCAGATTGTCTTGTCTATTTAGCAAGCATTCCAGCATTTATTCCTTATGAGTCTCTTTGTGTCCAATCTGTATTCCGTGTTTCGATTCCCGAGTTTGCATTATCCTTGTCTGTACCTTCGCATCTTTTGAATTTGAGTTTCGACTATTGTTAAATAAAAACGACTATCGATTTAGAACGCTCCCTTTGGACTCTGCATTTTTGGATCCTCCAGACCTGATACCTGACAAACATGTTTATACAGCACAAAAGAAAGAGGACAACTTTAACTTCATACTTACCCTGATTTGTCCTACAAAAATTTTGGCCTCCTCTTCTCGGACAGTAAAATTGATTGGTATGTTGAAGTCAAACTCAGGGTCATTATCGTTGACATCAGTGACAATGATGTTCACAGTTGTGGTGGATGTCTAAAGAAAACAAAGAACGCAAAATTTGTTTTTCATTGTGTTTCTTACATAAGATGTGTTTCAAGTAAAAAGACTACAACTACAATGTAAACCAGAAAAAAAAAATCTAGCGATACATTTTAAAAATGAATGATGTTGACTGAACTTGCGGATAATAATAAAAACAAAGTTATGAAATTGAATTTTTGAGGGCTTAAGACTTTCAAACCAGCTGTATATTGGCTAATATGAAAACACAACTATATTAACTCAAATTTAATTGGAAAAGTGTGAGGTTCTTTATAAAAAGAAAACTTTCTTTTTTTTAACTACTGGAATTAGATCAAGTAAGGGCAATATTTGCAAGAGGTAGTGCAAAATAACTTCCCCATTTAGCCTTGTCAGCAGTACCAGACTGACAATTATTTTTTTCTTAAATAAAAAATCTTGGTTGATGTGTTGTTAAGCATTAGGAGATATTTAGGTATTTAATTCTGGTATCTTAAAAACATTAGTAGAACCAGGTAGTTTTGGACAAGGCGAGAAGATCATATAAATACCCAGTTGCCTTTAGCAAAATTGTCTAATTTTTACTATTTCATTCTAATACCAAATACCCTACAGCCTCACCAAGGCACTATGATGGTCAATAAAAATACAAATTATCTTCAATGACAAACATGGTGCAACAACACTAATAAAAATGATCAACAAAATTAAATGATAAGGAATATGCATACATTTATTTCTGTGGTGTTTCATTTGAAGATAGTTTTGTGTAAACTATTTTCTTAATGTAACATACAGTATTATTAGTTATCGGAATTGGAAAGTATTAGAATATTACTGTCTGTGCTGAGTAATGCGTTCTCTGAATTTAATTCTTCATTACTTTCACCAAAATACCTGCTGAAGTAGACCAACATTAATAATAAAAAAAAAGATGGTAATATTTATTAGCAGTTTATAATTCTCAGAAGATCAGGTTATTTTATTTAATTGTAATTCTAGCGATATGGGGTAATGTATAGCCTTATGAAGGACCAGTCACGTTATATGCAGTGTTAAAAACAAGTACAATAAACCAAAAGCCAGAATATCAAACACCCATTTTGGAAATGTAATGACTGCATCAAAACAGAACCATCTGAGTTGGTTCGGGTACTGGAATAGGCTACCTCCCATTCAAGGTCTTGTGCTTATTGCTGAAGGGATATCTCGTTATATTATTAATAAATATTATTAGTAATGCATTATGTTACTTTAGTGATAAAAGGAATATATTCCTGTAACATGTTTACACAGAACACTGTTCACAGAATATATGTATTCACATATTGTGTAGAAGAGCAAGGAAAAAGGCTGCGAACATGCCTGGCTCAAAGTCTGGGGCAAGAAAGTACAATTTCACATGACTTCCTTCCTCTGAATACACTTTTACTGTTGAAGCAAGTAGAGTTTTATACTAAACTGAATTAAATTATGAGTGTGTGTATTTTTGTCATTTTATTAGATGTGTCTGTTTGATCCCAAATTTCATTGGATAATATTTACCAGTGTTCTGCCCTTAACTTTCATACAATGACACAGTACAAGCCTGCAGCACTCCTAAAAATCAACATCTTAAAGGTTGAATATGTACAGCCTATAATATCTCAGTGCACTGGTGAAAAAGCCTTATCCAAATAATATTGTAAATGGCCCTCTTTTAGGGGAGGAAGGATGGGCGTGCTGTAGGAGGAGTTGGCCATTGTCCTGGCAGATGAGACGTTTGGCAGAATGTCTTGAAAGAAATGGCCTAGTTAGTGCCACTTTTATCTCATCTTCTGTTGGGAATTCCTGCACCATTGTTTTTTTGATACTCGAGTTTCTGAGATACATGTACATGTACCGACTGACATGCCAGCCTATGCTTAAGAACCTCGCCCTCCCTGCCTTTTGTGCTTTTTTGTGGCTAAAAGCAAGTAGATTCACCATGAGTGTGGTGGTAGACTCTTCCTACTGTGGGTGTTTTTTTTAATCAAAGACAAAAATCCTACCACTATGGTTACTAGTGTGATTAATGAGCTGCTATATTATTTAACGTAAAATAGAAGGAGTCTCTGATGTCTCATATGTCCTCACTGTCTGAGAGATCTAGAGGTGGCTGATGATGCCTTGTCTTTCAAGTGACAACTCTAACCAGAGGCCATGTTGCAGGGACTGATATGATCAGGCTGTTAGGAGTCATGTATTACCCTTACAAAGGAGAGAAGAACAGCTGCAACCAGCATCCCTGTTTTTTTATGATCACATGTGTGTGATTAGCACAGAAATTAGTTTTTCCAATAGTGGCTGTAAGAGAACATATTCAGCAAGTAGGTTGGTTGGTGGCTTGTTTCAGGTTACCATGGTTAATCTCACATCTGAATCCCCAGCATCCCATTCCTTTTCCCTGTCACTTTCTCTTATCTGTCTCCACCTCTTGAGCTCATGATCATTCCTCCTCAATTAATGAAGCTCCACAACTTCACCCTGCAGCAGCCCTTTACCTCCTCTTGCTTTTTTGACAGCATTTCTTTTGGGCTTTGAACTTTAGCACAAATGAGTCAGCCAGTAATTCACTCTGCTGGTCACACATGCAGTTCGTGCAATCTGTGTTGTGACAAAGAACACCAGCTTGTAGTTACCTCATTCTGTGAGGTGAAGCTCCATCTTACTAACTCTTCATCTATTGTCACTATCACTGTCTGCCTCCTGTGCCTCTTCAACTAACAGCTCTGTAGCACTCAAAAATACTGACACATAGAGACACACTGGAAGCAGCTACATATGCCTCTTTAAAAAGCTCCACTCTAATTGACCAGCCCCTGTCTTTTGCCAACATATTAAAAGGAGCTGTACAATTGGATGTGTTTGCCTATACAGGTGACAGGGGAGAGGGATATCAACATCCCCGCTGTGAGAGATCATAAGCTAATGCTCATTACCTATCACACACATCATCTTCAAAAAGGCAAGCCCATTTCACTTCTGTCTGGAGAAGACGCAGTCAGAACTGAGCCAACTGAGATGAAGCGTAATTAAATTAAGATGGTTTATATGATTATCAGCTCTCGGCGGAGCCAGAGTAGCCAACATTCACTTTCAGTTATAATATCTGCCGTTTCTCTGGGATAAGTTAAAGAGAAAGCTTGGTGAATGTAAACACTCAAAATTCATGATGACAAAGTGGCAGTCGGCAAATATTACAATTAAAGATCAATGTAGTAGTTATTATGACTCAGCAGAAAGGGATTGAGTTCTTGTGTAGGTATTTCATTTGAGTTCTCTAAGAAGATGTTGAAAGAAGTTTGGATGTGTCCTCTGTTTCTTAGATTCTGACCATTTTTGTAATGGAAAAATACTATAAAATCCCTGGAAAATTCTTTTAAAAAATTTGCTTTGCTTGTGGAGTAACAACAGTTAGATCCAAATGACTTTTGAGTGAGTGAATGAGTTTTTGGATATTAAGAAAAAAATTTTAGTACTTCTTTCTGTGTTGCCTACAGAAACAGTATCTAGATTTAAAATGAAAGCTGGTTCTAAAATTATGTTGGAAACAGAGTAACCATCATTTGGCTGTTTAAAACAGCAATGAATTGCTCAATATCTGTCGAGCAACACTCAGGAACACATAGTCTAGACTAGCTATACATTACATACACACCAAATAACCATTTTTTTGTCAATTTCAATCATTAACTGGTGGGGTAAATATCTATTTGAACAACAAATGGAGTTGCTACAAGCAAAACTGTATTAGCAACAGACGAGTTGAGTCGAGTCAGTGTTATTCATATAGCAATTGCATGCAAAAAGTCATCTCATGCCGCTTGACATGAAGAGCAGGTCAGGCAAAATTTAATTATTCGAGAGACTGACAAATATTTCTTGCTGTGGGGCAAATACTTTTTACAACACAGTTGTAGTAACAGGAGGCTTTTATCAGACAGTGAACTCGGAATATGGAAGTCAACAGGTGACCACAACACACAATTCTAATCTCCACATACAGTTTTGACATGTACATGTAGAAATGTACATGTACATGTACACTGTACATACAGTATGTTTAATATTATGAGTTTATGGTTTAGTAAATGGAGAATTGCTATTGACATGAAAAAAACACACATTTTGGCACCATGCATGGTTGAGTAACCAGTTCCTTTACTTTGGAACAGTGCATTTAAACTACTGTACCCTACTACTTCCACATATCTTAGTTTTGTTATCACTGCCAAAAACGTTGTAGGAAGTTATTTTTTCCCCCAGTTTTTTTAGATAATTTTTTTGTTTTTTACCAAAATTACTGATGATGGATTTCAATGAAATTTTCCACTAAGATGTTTCTTAATTATGTTTTTGTTGTTTCAAATCCAGAAAGAATTGAAATATAGGGGTCCAACTGATGTCATTTTGTAGCTGACAGACCCAGCTGCAGGTGATAGACTTTTGGGATTTCAAGGTCAAAGGTTAAGGTCACTGACATGTCCAAACATTTTTTGGCCATTTCTCCTGAATGTATTGACATGGAGAGGTCCAACTAGTGTCCTTTGGCATTGGGTACAAATTATTAAATTTAGGCTGTCAAGGTCCAAGGTCACGGTAATTGAAAGGTCAAACACTTTTTGGACACATCTCCAGAAGCAATTGACATAGTAGCATTTAATTTGTGTCATTTTGTTAGTGAGAACTTGCTGGATCCGTGGTTTATTTGTCAACCTATAGTCCAGAGTCTAGTAGAAAGCTAAAATATGAGCTCACATAATATATATGTACTCTCAGTGGGAGGGTAATAAGATGAGGACTGACCCACCCAGGGGTCGACAGTACTGGGAGGGCATATGGGAGAAAGAGGCATCACATAACACCAATGCTCAGTGGTTGGTGGACTTGAGAGAGGACCACAGCCATCTCCCAGAGAAAGACCCAATAATCATCACAATGGCAGACATCCAAGAAAGAGGCCCTGACATGATCCACAGCTACTGGTTAAAGAAGCTAACTGCACTCCATGAATGCCTGTCAGCTCAGATGAACCAGCTACTGAAAGATGCGACTCACCCAGAGTGGTTGACCCCAGCGGGAAGGTCCTGATCGTGAAGGACTCCCAGAAGGGAACAATTTCATCCAAGTACCGGCCAATAACCTGCCTCTGCACAACATGGAAGCTCCTGTCAGGCATCATTGTGGCCAAGATGAGTAGGCATGTGGCTCAATACATGAGCAGGGCCCAGAAAGGGGTTGGTAGTGACACCAGAGGAGCCAAACACCAGCTACTGGTGGACAGGGCAGTCTCTATAGACTGTAAAATCAGGAAGACCAACCTGTGCACTGCCTGGATTGACTACAAGAAAGCCTACGACTCAATGCCACATACATGGATATTGGAGTGCTTGGAGCTATAAGAGATCAACAGGACAATAAGAACCTTCATCAAGAATGAATGACATCGACAAAAAGAGGCAAGATAATCACAACTGAAGGGGTTGAACTACCAGAAAGTAACATAGACGATGTTCAGGACAGCTACAAATACCTAGGGATCCCACAGGCAAATTGGAATCATGAAGAGGCTGCAAGGAAGTCAGCCACAGTCAAATACTTACTCAGAGTAAGGCAAGTCCTGAGAAGTCAGCTGAATGGTCAGAACAAGATCTGGGCCATCAACACTTATGCCCTGCCCGTCATCAGATACCCTGCTGGTATAATTACCTGGCCAAAGGAGGAGATAGAAGCCACAGATATCAATACAAGGAAGCTCCTCACCATGGATGGAGGGTTTCACCCGAAGTCCAGCACCCTGAGGCTGTACACAAAGCGGAAGGAGGGAGGCCGAGGATTAGTGAGTGTCAGAGCCACTATGCATGATGAAACAACCAAGATCCAGGAATACATCAGGAAGATGGCCCCCAATGATGACCTGCTAAGTGAATGCCTCAGGCAGCAGAAACCCAGTGAGGAGAAGGAAGAAGAAGAGAGACCATCATGGAGGGACAAGCCCCTGCACGGGATGTACCACCAACAGACAGAGGAAGTGGCTGATATTGAGATAACATACCAGTGGCTGGAGAAGGCTCGTCTCAGGGACAGCACAGAGGCACTGATCATGGCAGCACAAGAACAGGCCTTGGACACAAGATATATAGAGGCCGGGGTGTACCACACCAGACAGGACCTAGGGTGCAGACTGTGCAAAGATGCCCCTGAGACAGTGCAACAAATAACAGCAGGGTGCAAGATGCTGGCAGGGAAGGCATACTTGGAGTGTCACAACCAAGTGGCCGGCATAGTATACAGAAACATCTGTGCCGAGTATGGGCTGGAGGTTCCAGGATCAAAGTTGGCAACACCTCCTAAGGTGATTGAGAACGACCGAGCTAAAATCCTGTGGGACTTTCAGATCCAGACCTATAAGATGGTGGTGGCTAACCAAACGGATATCGTAGTGGTCGACAAGCGGGATGAGAAGGCGGTAATGGTAGATGTCTCAATCTCAAGTGTTAGCAACATCAGGAAGAAGTAACCCGAGAAGCTCGAGAAATACCAAGGGCTGAACGAGGAGCTGGAAAGGATGTGGGGAATAAAGGCATCAGTGGTACCCATGGTGATAAGCACTCGGGGCTGTAACCCCCAAGCTGGGTGGCTCCAACAAATCCGGGGTATAACACCTGAGACCTCAGTCCAGAAGAGCGCAATCCTAGGAACAGTTAAGATCCTGTGCAGGACCCTCAGGCTCCCAGGCCTCTGGTAGAGGACCCGAGCTTGAAGGAGACACAAGACCGCCCACAGAGGAAGAGTGGGGAATTAATTTTTTTATATACAGTATATAAAGGACGTTGAAAGGTACGCATTTATTTCTGAAGAGCATATGTTGTAGGTAATTTAGCTGTATTGGCCGAGGTCTGCACTCTGTGAGTGATTTTCAGAAGGAGGAAAGGTATCTTACACAGCAGAGCATTGGGTTTTGCAAATGCCTCTGAATGAAATACTATTCAGAGTTGTGGAATGAGGTGATTTCTTAGGGTACACAAATATACTGTCGAGTGTGCTGTTAATGGGGACATGGGATGGCAGTGACGTCTCATAAAGCATAGAGGCGAAACGGTTCAAACATATTCAGTTGCCAGAGGAGAGGCTAAATATAAAGATCTGTGACTGAGAACACATCCTTAGTCAGAAATATGTTTCTGAAATGTTTTCTCTTTCTGATTTACAGATTTAAATCAGATTTTCTGATTTACTAACAAGAATATTTTGAAGTGTGATGTAAAATTAGCCAAACAAAAACTACAACAGATCATTAAAGAACGATGAAGAAACGACATGTGCTATTAGTTACAAATTCTGCAAAAATTAAAAAAAGATTTTTATTCAAGGTAATGTAAAGGTAATCTAAAGATGATCTGCATGTGACCGGATAAGATTTCGCATTGATTGCTATAACTGGTAAGAGAAGTAGGTAGGCAGACAGGTATCCCTGAAGAGCAGCATGTATGTATTATTTGCGAAATGGGTGTTTTTGCTGTGAAATAATTAATTTTTTGGTTAACTGCCATGTTAGCACTGATTTGAAGAATTTCAAAACTTGAAGAATCCTAGCTCTCTGGTGTTGACTGGGCAGGAGACTATTGTCAAGATTTATAGATAATGAATGGAAATTAGGACAGATAATTATATATACAACATAAATAGGATCTTTGAAATGGATTCTGTTGAATGAAGTGAATGGACTGAAATGTTCTCTTCTTGAGTATCCATCTTTGTAATGTGGATATGAACTGTGCAGGGCACTTCAATAATCTAATTAATCAATCAACCAATCAACCAATCAATCTTACATAAAGTGTCCCTTTTTTGAACATCTGAGAAATTCACAGTGTACTATGTTCAAACACACTTTTCGATTTTCCAGGCTAATGAAGAACTTAAGTTCAGTAAGCCCCATTTCAGACCTGATACAAGTGAGGAGCTCTTATTTGAGCTTATTGTGTTTAAAAAGTTTGAAGATTTTCAACTCTTAGGAATAGGGCCAATGGTTTAATAAAGAGAGTCGTGCCTCACCCCGCCAGGGTTGCCGTCAGAGGCTGTGATAATCAGACGGTACTGCTCAGTGGTCTCTCTGTCCAGAGGCTTTCCCAGAAGTAAAAGGCCAATCCTGCAGAGAGAGTTCAGAGAAGACATGTGTTGCGATCACCACTTCACAAAGAACAGAAATTTAGTAATTTGGATCACAATAGTTTTCAAAGCTTCGGAGGCAGCAGACCCAGTGAGGAGAAGGAAGAAGAAGAGAGACCATCATGGAGGGACAAGCCCCTGCACGGGATGTACCACCAACAGACAGAGGAAGTGGCTGATATTGAGATAACATACCAGTGGCTGGAGAAGGCTCGTCTCAGGGACAGCACAGAGGCACTGATCATGGCAGCACAAGAACAGGCCTTGGACACAAGATATATAGAGGCCGGGGTGTACCACACCAGACAGGACCTAGGGTGCAGACTGTGCAAAGATGCCCCTGAGACAGTGCAACAAATAACAGCAGGGTGCAAGATGCTGGCAGGTAAGGCATACTTGGAGTGTCACAACCAAGTGGCCGGCATAGTATACAGAAACATCTGTGCCGAGTATGGGCTGGAGGTTCCAGGATCAAAGTTGGCAACACCTCCTAAGGTGATTGAGAACGACCGAGCTAAAATCCTGTGGGACTTTCAGATCCAGACCTATAAGATGGTGGTGGCTAACCAAACGGATATCGTAGTGGTCGACAAGCGGGATGAGAAGGCGGTAATGGTAGATGTCTCAATCTCAAGTGTTAGCAACATCAGGAAGAAGTAACCCGAGAAGCTCGAGAAATACCAAGGGCTGAACGAGGAGCTGGAAAGGATGTGGGGAATAAAGGCATCAGTGGTACCCATGGTGATAAGCACTCGGGGCTGTAACCCCCAAGCTGGGTGGCTCCAACAAATCCGGGGTATAACACCTGAGACCTCAGTCCAGAAGAGCGCAATCCTAGGAACAGTTAAGATCCTGTGCAGGACCCTCAGGCTCCCAGGCCTCTGGTAGAGGACCCGAGCTTGAAGGAGACACAAGACCGCCCACAGAGGAAGAGTGGGGAATTAATTTTTTTATATACAGTATATAAAGGACGTTGAAAGGTACGCATTTATTTCTGAAGAGCATATGTTGTAGGTAATTTAGCTGTATTGGCCGAGGTCTGCACTCTGTGAGTGATTTTCAGAAGGAGGAAAGGTATCTTACACAGCAGAGCATTGGGTTTTGCAAATGCCTCTGAATGAAATACTATTCAGAGTTGTGGAATGAGGTGATTTCTTAGGGTACACAAATATACTGTCGAGTGTGCTGTTAATGGGGACATGGGATGGCAGTGACGTCTCATAAAGCATAGAGGCGAAACGGTTCAAACATATTCAGTTGCCAGAGGAGAGGCTAAATATAAAGATCTGTGACTGAGAACACATCCTTAGTCAGAAATATGTTTCTGAAATGTTTTCTCTTTCTGATTTACAGATTTAAATCAGATTTTCTGATTTACTAACAAGAATATTTTGAAGTGTGATGTAAAATTAGCCAAACAAAAACTACAACAGATCATTAAAGAACGATGAAGAAACGACATGTGCTATTAGTTACAAATTCTGCAAAAATTAAAAAAAGATTTTTATTCAAGGTAATGTAAAGGTAATCTAAAGATGATCTGCATGTGACCGGATAAGATTTCGCATTGATTGCTATAACTGGTAAGAGAAGTAGGTAGGCAGACAGGTATCCCTGAAGAGCAGCATGTATGTATTATTTGCGAAATGGGTGTTTTTGCTGTGAAATAATTAATTTTTTGGTTAACTGCCATGTTAGCACTGATTTGAAGAATTTCAAAACTTGAAGAATCCTAGCTCTCTGGTGTTGACTGGGCAGGAGACTATTGTCAAGATTTATAGATAATGAATGGAAATTAGGACAGATAATTATATATACAACATAAATAGGATCTTTGAAATGGATTCTGTTGAATGAAGTGAATGGACTGAAATGTTCTCTTCTTGAGTATCCATCTTTGTAATGTGGATATGAACTGTGCAGGGCACTTCAATAATCTAATTAATCAATCAACCAATCAACCAATCAATCTTACATAAAGTGTCCCTTTTTTGAACATCTGAGAAATTCACAGTGTACTATGTTCAAACACACTTTTCGATTTTCCAGGCTAATGAAGAACTTAAGTTCAGTAAGCCCCATTTCAGACCTGATACAAGTGAGGAGCTCTTATTTGAGCTTATTGTGTTTAAAAAGTTTGAAGATTTTCAACTCTTAGGAATAGGGCCAATGGTTTAATAAAGAGAGTCGTGCCTCACCCCGCCAGGGTTGCCGTCAGAGGCTGTGATAATCAGACGGTACTGCTCAGTGGTCTCTCTGTCCAGAGGCTTTCCCAGAAGTAAAAGGCCAATCCTGCAGAGAGAGTTCAGAGAAGACATGTGTTGCGATCACCACTTCACAAAGAACAGAAATTTAGTAATTTGGATCACAATAGTTTTCAAAGCTTCGGATGATGGAGAATTTTGACTTCAGAGTTTAGTTACTTCTAGAATAGACAGATTCGTAACACATGGCTGATAAGGGAGGATGAGTTTAGGGGGAGGAGCAGGTAGGTTCTAAAATGCTCCCACTCTGTCTTTTTCTCTCTCTAAAGCCTGCCTCTTTCTCCCGAAGCACATGGGCTACAGAAAGAAAGATTCATGCTTCCTATCCAATGAGCTCAGCAGACATCCTGCTTGCTCACAAGGTATAATTTGGCACTCTGGCATTCAAAGTGCAAAAACAATATGGATGCATTCCCAAGTAGAATGTTGAATTATCTTTGTTTGCATAAGGAGACACACAAGACATCCAAGTATAAGAGCAGAGACACAAACAAATACTCACACGCACACAGCATGCACAGAACACATTCAGTGCCACACTCGGGCTAGGCAAATGGAAGGAAAGACAAATGCATCTCAACACATTATTACATCAATGCCCACTGCAATTCCCTGCTATCCCTTTGCTCCTTCAGAATTTTTTTTTTTTAAAGCTCCTTAGGCCAAACAGTCCAAAAAGAACACCACAGCGTTCCCGTGTCTCTAGCCCATTGCTGTCAGCCTCATCCTAAAATCTGACAGGGAGAGCACCAAAACCTCCATTAACACTGTCTAGTAATTGCTTGCCTCAATTCGTGGTGACTCCAGTAAACCTAATTATCGGTGATATTAGGGGGCAAAAAAAGGTTTCCAAAAAAATGTCCTAAAAATGCAACACCATCTTTCACTGACTAACTGAATGCTGTGCCCACATGTTAACTTATACATATGCACCTGAGTTGAAAACAACCTTTTCTGTGCTCAATAAAGCTCAAAGTACAGGAAACTTTGATATAGATGTGATAGTAAAGATATGCTGGGATAACTGATATAATTGCGGTGATAATGATGATAACAAAGATTACAATGATTAAAGACACTTAGCCTGCTTGAGGAGGTGATTCTTTACTACAGCTGGAGTGCCGAGCTGCACTTGAGTAGCTGGGTCTAAAAGGTTCACTGTGTTCATGTGTGATAGGGCACTACCTCCTGTCCTCGGCCACCAGAAATGAAAAGACGTTGTCTAACAGACAGGATACTCTTAACAGCATATTACAATGTGACAGAGTCTGCTCGGGTCATGTCTTGATTCTTAAGGGGAAATAATGCATAAATAATTATATTTACACAGATATACTGCATTATAAGTTTGTACTTGAATTGAATATATTCATTTGTCTCTTCGGTGTTTGATTTTTTAGTTTTAATTTGAATTTCCCCTTGGAGAAACAGGATAGGCTGCCAGCTAGACCTGACCACAGAGACACTGAAAATAGTATTAATATCCTGAAGTATCAGTATATTGTGTGTGTGTGTGTCTGTTAAAGAAAATTCACATATATTAATGCGAAGAATTGTCACCAATAAACATATTTTTCAATTTAAAAAATAATTAGTCAGTGCTATTTTGTGGAAAAAAATCATCTAATAGTGACATAGTTTCAAAATTACCTGGCATTTCTGTAATTGCATTCTATTGGGTAATGTTCTGTGAGGGTTTACTTTGCCTGAACCAATGTTTGGGTAGGTTTTGTGGGTTAAATATCATCCAAATGATTGCCAGGATATAGGGCTGTCCACTAAAACACTTTTCTTTAATGAGATTGTCAATGATATTTACTTCATCTGTCTTTTATTTTAGTATATATATATACATAGTTTTAGTATTGTGGCTGATTGGCAAATACTTATAGCTATATAAACCTCGATTTTACACTTAATTTTTTTCTGGAACTGAACAAGAAAAGGACTTTAAATTGGCACAATTAACATTTTGACAAATATATGTAGGTTGTTGATCTCGGAGTGTTTAGTAGGAAACAACTGGACTTCTTATCTTGTTTGAAGACGTTTCGCCTCTCATCCGAAAGGCTTCTTCAGTTCTGAGGTTCAGTGTGGGAAACCCAGGTATTTAACCCCGAGTGGGTAGAGACAATCACCAATCACCAACAACGAGGATGTGTTTTGAAACCAACAGCCTCCTTTGTTGGTGAGACAATCACCAACAAAGAGGACGTGTTATGAGACTAACAGCCTCTTTGTTGGTGAGACAATCACCAACAAGGAGGACGTGTTTAGAAAACAACAGCCTCGTCTGCGGTCATCTGGCTAGGCATCGTGTGAGTCGTTAAGGTCACAAGAGCCCGGGTGTGAATCACTTGAGCGTGTTTGCCCCTCACCCTTGGTTCCGTGTGACACCTTGGGTTCACATGGCCCCAGGTGTGTGTGGGGGTTAAACCGCCTGGGGAGGGCTCCCAAGACAGCATTGTAGGTAGCAGACAAATGGTGTCTTAGTCCACCACCCCTGTTAAGAGAGGGTTTCTCCAAGTGGACAAAGATGGCCTCTTTTACTCCTCTTTCAAACCATCTGTCCTCTCTGTCCAGAACGTGGACATTGGAGTCCTCAAAGGAGTGATCTTTCTCCTTAAGATGCAGATGTACAGCTGAGTCCTGTCCCGATTGTCTCACCAACAAAGAGGCTGTTAAGTCTCATAACACGTCCTCTTTGTTGGTGATTGTCTCACCAACAAAGGGGGCTGTTGGTTTCAAAACACATCCTCTTTGTTGGTGATTGGTGATTGTCTCTACCCACTCGGGGTTAAATACCTGGGTTTCCCACATTGAACCTCAGAACTGAAGAAGCCTTTCGGATGAGAGGCGAAACGTCTTCAAACAAGATAAGAAGTCCAGTTGTTTCCTACTAAACACTCCGAGATCAAGATGACCTGGATGACTGAGAACCTTCACGGACATATGTAGGTTGTTGGAAAAGTTTAAATGAACATGTAAGTTATTTAAGATGAATGGGCTGTTTCTAAATTAGGTTAAACACATAGGCCTATTCCGAGTGTTTCTGCAAATCCTGGGAAAAAATTGATCCAACTAAAATGAATATAATGGCTCATCAGGAGGCCAATGCAGCACAATTGCAGAATTTGATTATATCTTGAGATCTGTTTTTTGAACTGATTTTTTGAAATCAACAATGGCATTATATTCATTGTTACTTCAGAAAAATCTAACGAGTTGTTGTCTTTCCCACCAGAACTTGTGTTATAACAAACATGTTTATGATTTGCTAACCTATGTTGCTGCTTTTGCTTGCCAGTATTTCATTGCTGAATGCTCTCTGTGTAGCACCAGCTGGCTGACTGACTGAAGAGTCACTAATTCAAAACTGCTCACTTCCAAATTGTTAGTTGAACCTGAAGCATTTCCACCATCCTCAGGGGAACCTGCCCCATTTATATGGAGTTAAAGATTGGAAAGGTCATTATTCATAATAGCTGGTCTGAACCAGCTCAATATATAGCATGGACATGTGTTATTGCCGATATCTATTCACTGAATCACTCTGGAATTCTCAATGGGTGAAAATGAAAGCATGGGCTAAAGCTCTGTATACTACACACAAGCTAATTATACTTTGATTCATTATGGGCTTTATTAGCAACCTGCTTGAAGCCATTACATTGCAAGGTTGCTGATAGGCTGCCCGGAAGTTTGATAATAAAAATCTCCCATTATTTTAATTAGACCTTTTTTTTTTTTTCTTATAGTTAGCACCAAGAACCCATAAAGTGAACATCATTCCTTAAAATAAATCAATTTAACACAATGGGGCAGACTAAGAGTAAACAAATGGCAGGGATACAGTTCTTCAACCCGTTGCCCTTGCATAGCCAGGAGACTGAGGAGACAAAAGAGGCTATAATCAATTAGTGAGAAACGTGTCTGGCAGGGTCCTGCATTTTCAGTCTCCCCACGTCTCTTTTCTCCTCCATATTTGCTTTCCTGTTTAAGGGACATAAAAAGCTAGACCACTTTAATATTTTATGCTTTTGAGTCAAGTGGGGTGTTTAAATGCTGATGTCGATTATGAGAGGTAAGGTAAGATGTCTGGGGTCCTGTTTATCTACAGAAATATGTTTCTGTCCCTCTCACACAGCAGAAAGCCTGAGATGGGGGGTTAGAGAGAAAGAGGAGAGACAATGGAGAGTGGAACAAAAATCAGATGCAAGTTTTTATGTTCCATCCTTATTTCTGCTAGGTTCATCTGAACTCTCACCTCCTGGCAACTCTGACCTGAATGCACTGACTTGGTAGAAAATCGTGTCACTCATTATTCCATCTTATAAACCACAGCAAAAATTTACATACCAATAGTATCCTGGTGCTGTATTGAGGAAAGTCATTCTTTTCATTTTATCATCATACTAAAAAAGATGAAATTTTCTTGAAAATACTAACCAATCACACAACAATAGACATTTAATAAAGATGCATTTATTTATACAGTAGTAGGGCAAATATTTCACCAGTAGCCGTTATAGCTATGGCCATCCTTACGCCTCTATCTCTAGCCTTTAAGCCCTTCTGAAAATGTAATCTGTAATTGGCACTGCATCAATCAATCAATCAATCTAACTTTATTTGGTAAGCACATTTAAAAAACACAAAAAAAACCCCAAAACCCAACAGTATTGGCCAGAAGGCTGTACACTCACAAATACAATACAATAATGTAAAATATTTGGTAATATAAAAAGGAACTACAACTCTTAGTCTTGGTTTAAATAAGCCAAGGAGAAAAATAAGTCTTAACAGATGATTTAAAAAATAGGTACACTAGGTAGGTTTTGGGAACCTTGAGCAGTCGCTGGTCAGTTAACCTCAGTAAAATTTAAGGAGGTGCTCATCCATTAAGTAGAGTAATAAAGGGAATAATACCAAAATCATGTTTATTTCATTTTTTGGCCTAAAAATTAAATGTGGCCTCTCTGCCCCACTGCAGGCCAAGTGGCATCAGCCCAAAAATGATAAAATTCCAGGCTTGTGCAGTAATAAAAATCATTGATGTGTCTTGCTTCCATATCAGTCTCAGTCAGTCTGGCGCATCTTTGGCAGTTGGAGCATAATGTGTTTGTGACAAAATAAAAACAGTAACAAAAAAATAATTAGAGTATAACACTAAAAGATTCATCATAGACCGTACAAGTTTTCTTATTATATCATTATTTTTTTTTCCTGTCTAAATTTTCCAAGTTCAATAAAGCTTTTGATAAATCAGCCAGTTTTGTATGGTTTCTCAAAACCTCAATAAACTCTCAAACTGTAGAGGGCCTTTGCACAACTGCAGTTAAAAAGTTTGCCAGGTGCTGCAATCTAGCAAAGCAATTAACGACCACACATTTATCATACCTTCTTATTCTGTTCAACATGCATTGGATAACAATTGGAGCACAGCATAAATAAACAAACAAATTCACTCCACTCTCCAGTTCGCCTACAATAACCTGCATGAATCCATGGGCAAAATTCTATCAATTACTAATACTAGCCTTCCAATCTTATAGATATATCAGTATTAATTCTAAACTACGCCTTGCTGGGAATACCTTAGGTGGACTAAATATAATAAGTAGATAGAAAAATACATAAACAAACAAACAAATAAATAAATAAATGAAAAACAAAAAGAGACCTACGTTTCGGAAAGGTTGAAGAGCTTCTGGGTATCCCCACTCACAATGCGGTAAGTGATCGGGTCGTTTTCTCTGTCTGTGGCCTGGGGGGAGAAATAGAAAAGCAAGTTCATACAGACATTAAAGCCAAAGGGGTATGAGATAAGATGAATTAGCCACGAGGATTTTTGGATTTAGTGAAAAAGTGATATTAGTTTCTTGACCAGATTGCTAGCTACTAATTTGTGGGACAAAGACTAACCTGCAGGTTGAGCAAAATAGCTCCGATCCTCATAGCCTCGCTTACTTCCAGGCTGTAGGTGAGGAGGGGGAAGCGTGGGGGGCTCTGGTTGTTGGGTGGCAAAACTTCAATGTATACTGTAGTGATGGAGCTCCTGTCAGAAGGAAGGACACACAGTTCATTGACAGTTCCTGAACCTCAGTCGTAATAACTGTCTGGTGTAGAGGTTGATTGTGGACCAGAAAACTAAGTTTGTGCTCTGGGCCAGAACATTAACACCGGACACTAACCAGCGCTTGGTATGAAGAATGATTTTTTCAAAATTTTGACACAGAGGCTCAATATTTGATAATCATGCTCCCTCTCAACCATTCACAGCAGTGTTTTGTTTTAATGGGTGACATCAAAGACAAAACCTAATCTGATCGGAAATTCTTTGCTTTTGCACAGGTTTATTTAATAACCACATCGTCAAGCAGGTGACAATCTATGAAAGATCTCTTCAAAGTTAGCAAGAGCAACACTATTTTTTTTTTTTTTTGACTCACAACAGCTCCGAAATGTTAATTTCCATGATGTTTTCCATTATACAAAATTCAAAGAAAATATTCTATTCCAGAAATGAACGTATAAATTACTATTAAATCAAATAGGAACATATTTAACTAGAAAGACAGGGTATGTTCTAAAACAAATCTTTTGTTTATGAAAGAGCAATGAAAAAGACATCACATTAATCACATTAAAATTATAAATCCATCAGTCAATCAATGCAGAATTTACACATATAAAGAGAGCTAGCATGCTACTGTCCAGCACCTTCTCTGTGTCTCTGGCGCACTGTCAGAGGCTTTGACAGTCAGTGCGTAAGATCTTCCCACAGATAAAGTGACACCAGGTGGGACAGTGATGCGTCCTGTGCGATTGCTAATGATGAAATCTCCCTGGGCACCGGTCAATATCTCGTACGTCACCAGACCATTCAGTCCCTCATCGGCATCTGCTGCTGTTAACTGAGAGAAAGGAAGAGAAAGATATAGATATAGATTATACTTATGCTTACATTCTTATCTGTACTTGCTAATTTTATGAAGAGATTGCACAGCTGGCAGCAAGATACATATACCAGTAAAGATGTAAACCCCTTACTGGGATTTCCCAATAAGGGAAATCTAGTTGGAACTGACTTTAGTTAAGATGACAACCTGCAGTATGTGAATATATGGTCATTGTTCCATGTATAGATAAGAACAAAAAATTACAATTAGCTATGAGTATGCAGCCGATGTTTCAATCTGACCAACTGATGGCTGCTCTTTTCTCACTTTCAGTGTTTGCAGTTACCTTAATGACCAATTAACTTTGGTTTGATGGACTGCACAATAGAAGAAATGTTTCAATTCTTCAATTATGCAGTTTTTTTTAATTATCATTAATATTTATTTTTTTGCAAAACATGATGAAAAAACACAAATAGAAATATCTAAATACATTGTTTCTGCATAATATGTTATCAAGTCAATTAAGCAGCCATCATTTCCTATAAGTCAATTATCTAGGGCATCCCATTGCTCGTAATTAGGAACCCTCATAGTGTAGTTGGTTTCCCATCCTTAGGACCTTGAAACTTTAATTCCAGCTCCTCAGACCTTCTCTTTCATTCTCCTGAAGATGGGAGTTATAGCCGTAGTAGCAAATAAGCAGCAGCATCTTCAGGGGCCCTGCAACTCTCATAAACGGCTTATAAAAATCGGTTAAGCGGTCATATCAGACATTCTGTGAAACCCTGGCCTCAATTCAGGGCGGGCAAAAAAGCTGGTTTTCTAAGTCAGATTAAACTTGACCTTTTTGAATGTCTGACTTTTTTTTTTCTTTTTTTGGAGTGGCTGTACTGAGAGAACAAATCATTTGAAAATGAAAAGATCATGCTCCAACTACCAAATAAGAGACAACGAAACAATTGAACTGGCCACATTAAAAGATATAGCCCAATGGGTATATGGATTTTGATTATGAGCGCATGAACGTGCCTGCGCAAGTCCTTAGTCCATATTAGCATGTATGTAAATGTATTAAAAGAAAAGAAACCTCAACCGTTAACGTTAACCTTCAAAGCCAGTATGCATAAACAAAATTAAGTCTATTCTTATTCAAATTAAATTCATCAAAGATGTATAATCCTGTTTATGATTTAAAATAAAGAGTGATAGTTGCTCAATTGCTAGATTTGTCAGTACTGTGCACTGAGGATGAAGAGATACATTCTCCCTGACTTGGCTGCCATGATTGCAGATGAGGCGAAAGGAACAATTCCAGGGGTTTTTCCTGTCAACGCAATTCACCGGATAGCTGCGGGGATGTATTCTGATCATGAAAGACTGTGTGCAAGAAAGATTCTGTGTGATGGTGACAAAAGAGAAATGTACAGCAGGGAACAGAGTAATCGAGTTAAAGAGAGGAAGAAAAGCAAGAGGACAGTTGGTTGATTGATTACCTGTAGGACTGTTTCCCCCGGCTGCATGTCTGTGAAGACATCAACACTGTAGGAGACCTCGCCAAACGTGGGCGTATTGTCATTGGCATCAATGACCAGGATGTTGACAGTTACTGGGCTGCTCTGCTGGACGCCATCTGATGCCACCATCTGTAAACGCAAGAGAGAGAAATGGGTTCCGTGGCTTTCAAATCTCAAGAAAAGCAAGCATTAGGTAAAAAATTTTGTGTCTCCAAGAATGTTTTGCTCCGATTAAAGCAACATGTCAAACCTCAATGCCAGCATGCTGAATCACTTAAACTTTGCCTTTGAAAAGCATATGCTAATTCTTCCATTCTTTTAACATTAGAAAAGCCCTTACAGAAACAAGATGAGACAGTTAGTATAAAGCTTGCCTAAAGGGCAGTTACTGAGACAACTGCAGTTATTTGTCCCTGGTGGCTTTGATCTCCAGTACTTGGCAAGGGAGACTGAAAATGGGCTGAGAAGAACAACAAATGAAGAGTAGGAGAGACAGAATCTAAACCGCTGTGGCAGCAGCAAGAATTATGCATTTCTGTTGGGGGAAATTGCTTGAAATTGCTTTTCCCCAAAAATTTGCACCCACTGCTGAAGTGGAAATGACACATCTTGCTGGTTATAATACACTGTACATCATGAGGGTGCCTGTAGTCACAGCTTAACATTCACAGTGAAGGTGTTACACGGAAGCACATGATAACATACACGGCAGCATCGATTTCTGTCCTATCAAACAGCGTTTTTGTTCCCTGGGCAGCCCCAGGGAGAGAGGTGCCAGACGTTTTAGGGGAGTCAAGGGGAAAGGCCAACCTGGATTTGCTCAGTCATCATAACTGTATGTACAGATACTCTGTACTTGTACATATGTGAAGTACTGACACATGTCTCTGAATAGGCAAACACATATATACACAAAGCAGATGTAAACAATGTCAGGCCTGCCAACCTCATCTCACTGTTCTTTCTATGCACACACAGACACACTGACAAAATGTGTAAACAATTTTTAAAGTCTGATATTTATCTAAATTGGATCCATGGCCTCTCTTTTACTCCAATCCAGGTGACACAGAATAATTATAAAGTTGATTAATGTTTGCCTTTATAGAAGGATAACCCTATTTTCTATTACAAGCCATTAAATAACATCAGCTTTAGCCAAGATAAAGCACAATCGTCCAAACCTGTATGTTATTATCTCATAAATATTACGTTAAAAAGCTTTTAGCAAGAGCGCTGAAAACATTGCCTTCACTTGTAATGTCTGATGGCATAGCTAATTAAGATTATTTGTCCAAGATGCCAATTCTTCTCTTGAAGAACAATTTCAGTTGTTGCAACTTTAGAGTTTAAGAAAAACAACTGAAATACTTACTGAAATAATTGTGTTGTTATTAATTAAAATCCCCTTTCCACCACCTCAGTAGGCTGGATTGTAAAAGCAGGATATCAGCTTCTTTGTCCATGTGTTCAGGCGTAGTACTGCTGTGTTAGTCATTGGGGTTTTGGCCCCTCAGAGTGTGGCCAGTGGTAGCTATAGGCAAACATGCTTCTTGCACACCCATTGAAAAGTTAAGAAAGCAGCCAATGGAAAATATTACAGACTGGAAAAATTACTGCCTGGCGATTTTTGGCTCCACAAGGCATACGAAATGGAAAGTCAAAGTACAAAGGTGGGTCAGAAGTTGTTTTTATGGGAGTGTAACTGGTAGAAATCTTATTCTTTTCAAATCTTTACATGCATGCAATAAACTTTGGACTAGAGCTAGATAGCTGTATGGGGGTCCAATTGTTATGTAAAATAAACACATGTAAATAAGGATATATTGTAGGACTCAGTCAATGTTATTGGTAGTCATTTAATTTAATTAAATTCGATTAGACAAATGGTCAAGTAAAGATACTGAAGAGTGTTATATGATCTATAAGACAGCTGAGTTTTTAGATAAGCAAACCAATTTGCTACTTAAAAAGGGTGATGATGGTATTACTACCTGAACATGAATATTGGCAAAACCAATTAAGTTGTTGTGTTTCTTTATAGGAAGTTTGTGAGATATTTTGGGAGAGAAGTAAAGAGTACTCAGTTATATACAGGAAGTAGTAGGGAGGATATCATCAAAGGGTTTGACTGTATAACACAGGAGCCTGCTTATGAAGGTAGACACAAGGATATTGTTTCTAATATCCCTTTCACACTGGCCAAAAATCACACTCTACTGCAACCTCACACTATGTAAGCTTGCAGTAACCTCTGACCCATAAGTTTAACCAATTCATTCTTGAGTCCAAATGTAGGTTTGCCTACATTTGGACTCAATTAAATATGTTCCTATTGATTTTTGCCAGAAAAAACAACAACAACAAAAATCCTTCAATGCATTCTTCAGAGATTGTGCTCACAAGATTTGAGGTCACAGGTGACCTTTGGAGACCAAAAGTCAAGGTCTGACTGTGGTGACCCCGACTTTTGAACTATAACCTCTAAAATCTGACCATCATCCTTGAGCCAGAGTGGACATTGGTGCAACGTTTGAAGAAACTTCCTTTAAAGCATTCTTAAGACATGGCATTCACAAGAAAAGCCTGGGCGGACGGATGGATGGACAACCCAAAACATACTAACAACGACTAATAAATATTACCTACTTACAATACGCTGGTTTTAATACCATTTAACAGATCCAAGTCAGAACAACATTTTAAAAAAAAGGTATAAGGAATAAAATGAAACGTCCTGCAGTACAGGTATCAGGTGATAGTGACACATGATCAAACTTAAAGCAGGAACATTATATTTGAAGGCATAATCTGTTTCCCAGATGTCAACTAAAGGACAAACCTAGAAACGAAAGTCAAAGTACATATTGAAAATTTAAATAAAAAGACTAAAAAGACTAAGATCTTTTCATTCCAACACTACACGATGTGACACTGGGCCAAAGATATACAAAATTTGAGAATTTGAGCTGCTTTTATGCAATAAGACTGTGCAAATCAGAGGAAAAAAATTGCGTGCAATCAACAGAGCACACACTGTGGTTAAATTGCATCTGAAATGGACGGAAACTGCACCATCACGCAGATAGTGTCCAGGGTGCGCCTGTTCAATTTGTATGCATGTAAATAAGGGAATATTCCAAAATTCTGCACAAAATTGACCCATCCCTATGCAAATTAAGCTCATTGCAAATAGCTTGTAATTCGCAAAAGGCCAGGGCAAATTGCCACTAACAGTTAAAGTGGTGCAAATTAACACCAGTGAGACTTGTGTACTTAATTGGCGCAATCACTCTCTCTCTCTCTTTCTCACACACAAGAAAGGATTTTCCGGAAGAATGTGAGCTGAATATTTTCAGCTAGATATTGTGTTCTGTTTTACAACATTATTTGCAATGGAAATGTTGGGTTTCTATAGCTATATTCAAGAGTAGGTTATGGCTTTAACCTGGTCCCTATGAAAAGTGCCTTGTAATAACTTTATTTGATTTGGCACTAAATAAAACTGAATTCACTATTCAGTAATGCTGTGTTTTCGTCCCTGCAACAACTTGATACACCTGATACACTCGCAGTGGCTGTATCTCAGGAGATAAGTGGGTCATCTACTGAACGCAAAATGCTTCAAAAACAAAGATGACAGTGCTCCGTGATGACAACACATACTGAAGCGTGACCCAACCAGTGTATACAAGAAAAAGGTCATCAACTGCCTACAACTATGGAAGGAAGGATTCATCTACCGTCCCACTTACTATAGATTGTATCCCGGAGATTGCATACCATGCAAATATGGCCTTCCCAAGATTGACAAAGAAGGTACCACGTTAAGACCCATTGTCAGCAGCATCAACTCAGTAAATTATAACATTGCCAAACATCTCACAACAATACTTGCACCTCTTGCTGACAAGACTCCACACAACATCCAGAATTCTCACGACTTCACCAGTAAAGTTTGGGACCTCAGGCTGGCACCAGAGGAAACCATGGTCTCCTATGATGTCCTTCACTCTTCACGTGCATACCAACTTCCGAAGCAGTGGAAACTGTCCAGAAACGATTCATGCAAGACAGTACTTTGGACCTAAGAACCAACTTCACCCTGCAACAAATCTGTAATTTGATGGACTTCTGCCGATCCACCACCTACTTCAAATACAACAAAGGTTTCTACAGACAGAAGCATGCTGTGCCACGGGCTCTCCAGTGTTTCCCATTGTGGCCAACCTCTACATGGAGGAAGTGGAAAGTAGGGCCCTAAGCTCTTTCAAAGGAACAACACTGAGCCATTGGTTCAGATATGTGGACGACACCTGGGTTAAGATCAAAACCCAAGAGGTAGAAGCTTTCACAAAACACCTCAACAGTAGACTGCAACAGCAAGTTTACAAGGGAGGACATGAAAGAGAACAGGCTGCCTTTTCTGGACTGTGCGATACACCTTGAGAAGGACGGAGGGCCTGACATTGAAGTCTACCGGAAACCTACTCACACAGACCAGTACCTGATCTTCAACTCTCACCACCCTTAGGAACACAAGCTGGGGGTTATCAGAATACTACATAACCGGGCTGAAAATGTTCCCACAAAGACAGAGGGGAAGACTAAGGAACACAAACACAACAAGACTGGAATAAAAACCTGTTAATACCCTAAACCTATGTCAAATCCACTAAGGGCTCCAGGAACAACACCCCAACAACACAGGAAGAGGAGAGGAACAAAAGCTAAAACATTCACTTCAGACGCTGTAACACCCTGAGACAGAAACTAGTTCATCCTACGGACAAAACTCCCATGCACAAACTTAACAATGTTGTTTATGCAGTCCAGTGCAGTGAGGAGTGCGCAAATTTTTACATCGGGGAGACCAAACAACCTCTCCACAAACGCATGGCTCAACACTGAAGAGCAAGCTCCTCCGGGCAGGACTCAGCATACCACCTACATTTAAAGGAGAAGGGCTACTCTTTGAGGATGATAATGTGCATGTGATGGACAGGGATGATAGATGGTTTGAGAGAGGAATGAAGGAGGCCATCGATGTCAAGCTGGAACAGCCATCACTTAACAGAGGAGGAGGCCTTAGAAATCAATTGTCTGCCACATGCAATGCAGTTTTGAAATCCCTCCCCAGAAAACTTAGTCCCTGTTCACACCTTGGCTGATGTGATACCAGCGACTCACATGATGACCGGGGGGAGTGACAACCCAACTGATGGGTGGATGTGTGACACACAAATTGGAGGCTGGGCATTGTACACTTTGTCCACTCTCCTAGGTGTAAATGATTTTCAACAAGGTTAAATACTGGGGACTCCCTACCAGAAATTTAAAAACTGAAGAAGCCTCTTGAATGAGAGGCGAAACGTCTTCAAGGAACTACAAGGAGTCCAGTTGCCTTCAACTTAAACACCAAGACTACCATGACCTGGAAGACTGAGAATCTTCACAGACAAACCAGCTCAATCAATACGACCCAACTTCTTGCCTTTAACTGCAATTCACCGCCTTTATTGACAGTGGGCTTTATGTTGAACTGAAGTGTTACAACGGTGGAAAGCTCCAGTCATAAGGCATAAACGTTTGGACATAAGATTCAGGATCATACACAGCTCCGTACAAACTCATTTATTTTGTCCAGGATGGCAAAGCATTTTTACATAAGGGAGTGTGTAGGTCGTTACATTTACCTGTGAAAATGTCTTACATTTCATGAACAGCAGGTCTCTGGGAAACATCAAAAACAACTATTAAAATATTCAACAGCCAAAAAAAAAAAAATCATCTTTTGTTCCAGCTGGAAATGGGAATGTGGAGGACATCTTAGAAAGATAGAGAGTACGCTCCATATGATCATGAAAGTGAGTTTGTCCTTTCAATGCAGACTCCATTAAACATAAAAACGTACTGTACTGAACAGCAGAGAAGAGGTGTCAGATTCTACTATAATGTGCAGTCCCAATGGGTACTGAGCCGAAAAGCTTTTGTTACACTTATCCAAGGAATAAAAGCAGCATTTGAGATCCACACAACCCACATTAGTGCTGAAATGAATGACCTTAATATTACATAACATTTTTTCTTCATTCATGGTATACTGCATATCATAATATTTATCAAAACCTCTTTATAAAGTCTAGGACTGAGCAACAAAATCAAACAGTACAATATTTTTCATCGAGCCTTATTGTAACCCTGATATCAATACTGCAACAATATTGTAGGGTTTTGTAATGGAAACTTGCTCTTATGCTTTGTTATTGCACTTTACGTGACATTTATGCTTATGCAAAGAAGACCAGCCATTTGTTCAAAAACTGGAGGTCACAGCTTGGCAGGTGTGAACTAGAAGCACGCAGACTTTTCTCAAACAGGAGACCATAGTCTGAGTGATCACATCTCTGTAGAACTTAAATACTGCTGTTTTGTATTGTTGGGCCTCCCTTTTGTCCCCTCTCATCCTTTCAGCTTACGCTGACTGTATGACTTTGCTGGAGCAAAATAAAGAGACACAAAGACAACTGGACTGACCTTTTTCATTTTCTGAATCACCTCAAAAAAAAAAAAAAAAAATGCCACAAAAGTTTTCTATTGGTATTTTGAGGATTCACTTTTTCAGGTAATGTCATCAAAACAATAAATTTGCCCTTTTAACACACAACACAGAAAGTAAAATCTGTTCAAGTTCGAATTCAAGTATCTTTGGAGTGCAATGGACATTTACAGAAACATGTTTTTATATGACTTTGTGTGTGTGCTCATAATAACTTTATATTCTTCACTTTGTGTATGTACTCATAATAGCCTTGCAAGTTAAATACAACATGACAAAGATGGATCTGCTTTGACAAAGACTTTATTTTCTGATTCACCTCGAAAACTTGCCACAACAGAGGAATCACACCTCAACAAAAATATATATAATATAAACATTTAGGTTAAAAGCTTCATTGGATTGCTCAGAAATGCGTGTCATGACAACTTGCATGAAAGGGTTTTTAATTGAATGAGATACATGGCTCCAGCTTATCAAAGTCATGAAATCTTTCTTCAAACTCTTGCACAAGCCTAAATATTAGTTGGGAATATTTTTCTTCAGCTCAATCCAAGGCCAGAGATGCAGGAGCATGATCATTTTGTAATGATTGTACAGAGGGAAAGTGACCTTGCAAATGCACAGAGAAAATGTATGAGACATTGTTGCCTTTGCCTTGGAGTTCACAGTTCAAATGAATCATTCTTACTGTGATGTCTGTTAGAAAGGCAAGGTCCGGCATCCACTTGCAGCAAAGCAGTGTCCTCCCCTCTGGACTCCAAGCATTTTTTATTTCAGCCAGAAGAGACAGAAAATGCTGCAATAGTCTGCCCCTGCTTAACCATCAAATCTCCATGTGTAGCAACAGGTCACCATATTCAGCTGACAGCTCCTCTAAAAGAACTTTGAATGTCCTGTGTTGTGTGGTTTTGGAGTGTTAGTGTTAAAATTTCAAGGGGATGGTTTTTAATTTATTCCCATATAGGGGTTTAATTGTCTCAGTTTTGTGTTTTCATTGGGGTGGTCGGGTGCTGTGAGGCAAAACAGAGGATGGTAGCAATATATTCATAATTTTTTTAATTTATTTATTGTTTTAGTTTTATTTATTTTATTTTATTTATTTTGCAAGAAAGAGCTGTCGGTTTAGAGGTACAGGTTTCTTGGCTTAATGTTGTTTTACTTGTGTTGTTGGACTGTCATTGAATTAAACATGGAATTTGTTAATTTGACATTAACATTATACCTTTCATTATACTTTTCCCCCCAACATAAATTTATGCTTAAGCATGTGTAGAGTAGCAGTACTTTTACTTGAGAATAATATTCTAGTCTTTCTTGACACCTTTGGATTTAACCATCATACATAGAGAATTCCAAGAAAAAATACTTTACATATTTCTTTACAAAGAAATTGCAGGGAAATCTTGTTTTCCTCTTCTTCCGGTTTTTGAATCAGGATTGTCAAAAGCATTTTAGTCTTGGGACCACATGCAGTTCGATTGACCTCAGAAGGGCCGGGACCTTAAAAATCATAGCCTAATAATGGATAAAACAAAAAAAAAAAAGATATTTGTTTTCTTTTAGCATATTTTAAGTAAAAATACAAGCTGAAAATGTTTACAATAAATGAATAATCATCTGCAAAACAGCTGAAAAAGCCTGTTTTATGAAAATTTCTGCACAGATTACAGTGGATCTACAAAAGCAAAAAAAAAAACTATAGGAAAAAACAATGCGATTCAGATTTGTAACATCTTCTCCCCATTTAGTCACACCATGTGCCTGGTCTATTTTTCTTAGAAACCTGACACTTGGTACCCACTTTTCTCCTTTTAGAGTCCAAAAATTTAGGCAGGGTATTTTTCCACAGGTGGCACCATTCAGCTAGTTTGAAGCATTGTCAATGTGTGGGGAAAGGGGTTTCCAACACTTTAATGAGGACAGTGTCCCCAAATTGACAGACAGGAGAAGGAGAATCTTAGATTTTTTTTAAAATGAAAATACAACAACAGACATTTGATGTGCCATTGGTTTACATATGAATCTCAAATTGTAAATTCAAGGGAACAGACAGTGTCATTTCACTGGGTCCGACCACTGATAAAGGTCATATTTTTCTCAATTGCCTGTTCAGCTGTGTACCTGCAAGTGCCTCTTAGTATAGAGTTAACCTGCGACTTTTAATAATATACACAGAATAGGAAATGTAGGTCATAGGGTTTTGGGGCCATCTTGCAGATAGCTATAACCAGTCTGAGGCCTACCGTGAAAGTGTAGGCCATCTGCTTCTCCCGATCCACAGGTTTGAGGAGTCTCAGATAACGGATTAGTCCAGTTGGGGTCAGACCAAAGATCGAGGTGTAATCATCAAGGGTAATCTTCAACATGGGGTCTTTTGCCTTCCAACAGAAAGATTTACAAAAATATATATGTTACCATGGTGACATAAGTGTTTCATCAGCTTTTCCAAGGCCACAGCTGTGGGGCTGAGAAAACCTATCAAACAGTACATTGCCAACTGCCAAATAGTTGACAAGGTAATTGGAAAGCAGGTCTTTCATTAGTCTTCAGAAAAGAGTGGAGAAGGAACTGCAGATGGAACAACAAACTGATGCTTTCTGACATGATTGTATCATTAAAAAAAGAAGGAATGATTTCTAGTATAACAACAAACAAATTACTATTTATTTTGAGGGGAAAATAGGTTAGGTAAATCAATAATTAAAAACTGTCAGTTGTAAAACTTTTCTTAATATTTATATGCTAAACTTCAAAAAATATTTTTAAAGGCTGTTTATCAAAGATGTGTGAACACCACCGTGGACAGACTTAACAAATAAACCTGGAGTGCATCAAGGTCCACTGCTGCGAGTTGTCTTTGATTAACATCAGTCAATGAGTCGTCTCAAGAGAGTTTGGTAAACACTAGGCCTGGGTGGCTTATTGATTGTGTTATCTCCTTTTCCACTCGACTTCTGTTTGTTAATCTTCTGTGAAGATTAAGTAAAGGGATATTTTGAAAGATGATCTAAACTCAGAGGTCGTTTTTTATGGCTGTGTGTGTGTTGGTTTGTTTTCACCAATTTAAATACATCTCTCTCAGTACAGTAATCGTATGGAAAGCAATCTTCAATTTGGTGTGCAAAGACACACAAACATGCACCAACGCAATTAAAACTTCCTTCACACAGCTAATTACAATTAAATATTAACAAACTACTAACAACAAATATAAATTAATGTATAGTATATGAACAAAATCCCAAAGAAGTTGAAACATGATGTGAAATGAAAATAACAACAGAACGCAAAGAACTGCAATCTATTTATAACTTACATGTGACTGAATACAGTACAAAGATGAAATATTTAATATTCAGCCTAATAAACTTTATTGTTTCCCTGAATAAAATTCCTGCAACACGTTTCAGAAAAGGTGTGATATTGCACAACATTTTTTCTTTAACAGTTCTCAGTAAGTATTTAAGAAAAGAGAAACCATTGGAAGATTTTCAACTCGATCTCTGTGGTCAGAGCTTCACAATATATCACACTTTTTCATTTATGGACTGTATCAAGTCTGGAATGTAGGCGGGCCAGTCTCATACAGCCACTCCTTTATTCCGAAGCCAGTTTTTGAAGCTTTTGAAGGGAGCACTGAATGTGGCTCGGCATCATTCTGCTGGAATAAGCAAGAATGTCCCCGGTGGGTGGCAGCATATGCTGTTCTAAGACTTGTATGTACCTTTCTGAATTAAAGGGGCCTTTACAGATCTGCAGGTTACCCAAACCATGGACACTAACACACCTCTATACCATTACAGATGCTGGCTTTTGAACATTGGGCTGGTAACAATCTGGATGGTCCTTTTCCTCTTTAGCCTGAAGGACACCACATTCACTTTTTCCAAAGACTATTAGAAAGTAAAACTAATCAGACAAAAGAACACGTTTTCATGTTTTTCAGTCCATATCAGATGAGCCCGGGCAGTGTTTCTGGATGCTGCTGATACTGTGCATGGCTTGCACTTTGAATGTTAAAGTGTTAGCTGTATGTGTAGACACAATGATGGATTGAGCTCAATAAAAATTACTTGCAATTCCTTAAAAACTGAGTAAACTAAATTCTTAAACTGGTGGAATACTGGCTCAAGCAGTGGTGAAACTCTCCACATCCCTGCTTGTGAAGGGCTGAGGGTTATAAGGATGCCCTTGTCCCAACTTGTCTAAAACATGTTGCTGTTGTGAAATTCTAAATAGGCATATATTTACAAAAATTAATGACATGAAAGAGATACGTCATAAAATTTACTGTCTTTCTACTGTACTGTATTAGAACTGTAGTTGAAAGAGAATATTTGCAAGGGTTTTGATGCAAGAAATTGCGGAAACTACAGCAAAAACATCCAATTACATACAAAGGAAGAGAACACAGCACAGCAAGAGACCAACCACCCACTCCCATTGGGACACAAAAATCAGTGCATACCCATCCTTACTGGAGACCTGCTCAGTATTTATTTCACCATTTATAAGATGGTTTCTGAGATAGCAGAAAACATAAAATTTCTGTTGCTATAAGCAAAATGAGAAGTCAATTATTTATTTATTTTTCCTCCAAAAATTACAATATTTCTAGTAGTTGGCAATGGAAGTCTCCAGTGAACACAAGTGCTCTGACTTTGTTTCCACTTTTCACAAAGTGTGGCATAAATGATACTGTAGGAATGTCCCGAGTCAATCTGCAGATTAAGATGATGAAGGCTTTGCTAATGGATCAGCATAAAACCTATTCAATTTGGATCACATGTTTGCCCTCAAGGTATGACAGGTGCCAAAACTGACCTGTTGTATGATAACAGCACCAATAAGAACAAAACACCTGAAAAATTGTCTAACATGCAGCAAAAAGGCAAACACCAGATCTGATTAATGATGACCTGACTGATGTGCCACAGAAAGTAAACTCAATTAAATAAATTAAACAAAATAATTACAATTAACCTTTAGCATCTCATTCAAAATGGACATTAATAAAAGTTGTTTACATTCTGCCCGATCTCTCCTCTGTTGGCTTCATATGGACACCTCTTTGACAAGAGATGATATTAAATCTATGATTCTTTAAAAAATATTACAGGAAAAAACAAATTCCTTTACTCCAGAACTGATAAAACAGCCAAATCCCTTAATTTAATTGGTGTTATGATTCCAGTATTACTTTAAATTATTAAGTATACTGAACTGAATGCAGCTGTATTGTAAAGGGAACCATGATTATTGGATCAATCTCAGCATCAGTCAATATTTAAAGGACTTACTATGTCAATAAAGACCTTGATCGGGACATCCCTATATTACACACTTTGTGAGTGTGTGTGTGTGTGTGTGTGTGTGTGTGTGTGCTTGTCATTGCATCCAAAAGCAGCCCCATTACCTACAGGTGTATCACCAGGGACCAACTACAACAAGGAAACAAATAAAGTACACAACACAAACATGAATGAATGTGGAACTTGGATCAATATTTGTTCAATGCGCTAAACTCGCAATTTTGTTTGTGTGCACTCATGCATGGGTGGACATGTGTACATAACAGTGAGGCCAGTGAAGGTGCTGTCTACCTCTTCAATGTCATTGTCCAGTGCAATGATTCCAAGGGGGGCAATGAGGTTGGCACTGGCTGAGATAGTTGTACCAACTGGCGAGGACTCACTCACGTATCCCTGATAGGTGGCAAACTGGAAATATGGCGCCTGATTGTTTTCATCTAGGATCTCGATAATGAGGTCAGCATAAGCTGGGAGGGGGTGGCCATTGTCCTGTTCAGCCTGAAAAAAAACAAAAAAAAAAACATCACGAGAGAAATAGAATAATTAAGAATCATGGAGTGTCAAATATCAGTGAGTCTTCAATAGACTCTCAAAATCAGTCCAATGGAAATTTCTAATAAGCAATAGCAAGGAGTTGCGTAATGAGAGTGAAATTTGTCATTTTAGAGTTTTAACTGCCCCAATTCTTGTGCAGGCACTGCAAGGACTTATTTCTCAAAGTGTCATTTCAATTACAAAAAGACACATTGACTATATTTAATCAGGGATCCATTTAGGAATAAACCTTAAAAATTACGAGGGCACTTAATTTAAATACCATCGTTTAGAAGGGAACCATTGTTATTAGTGGCTTTTACTCCATCGTCAAATAATTGGCCATTGATAGGAGGCAGCTAATATCATCTAGTTAAGTCTGTTAAGAAATTAACCAATTAACCAGCAAATCAAACTGTAACTAGCAGAGTCCACTTGCACTTAATTCCAGTTTGAACTGCCATTTATTTTATGTACACTGACAATGTTATCCTGAATGCTTGAATGAATATTCAATATAAGAAAATCACCGATGACATCTCTTTGGCAGGCTGGTATCCTATCCAAAAACAGACATGCAGCATCCAGCCACAAAAGAAAAAAATAATTTTAAAGGTCATCTTGAACATAAAAATGCAGGACAACTAATGAAGTTAAAATATATGACTGAAATGCTAACTAACTAAAAATTAAATTAGTATTACACCGTAAACAGTATGCAGCAAACATCCCTCCTTCCCTGAAGGGTCATTTTCCTGCAGAGTTTTAGTAAGTAAAGTACGTAATAAGAAATTAAAATGTGTGTTTTTAAATCATACAAAAAATTATGGAAGCTGCTCTTCCACCCATTTTCTGCCAAACACTTAACACTGCGAGGTCAAATAAAACTCTATTTCCTCCTGAGGAATATATTTCACTATTGGCTCCCACACTGAGATGCTTAAGAAACATTAATGGTTTGAAAATACAGATGGAGAACACCATGAAAAACCATGACCTGGAACTTATTCATAACATTAGCTCAATTTCACTGGGCTTGAGTCACAGAATGTCAATTGTAACAGAAAAATACAGTTGCACTGCTAAAAAAGTGCAGGTTCCATAAAACTCTGCAATATTTTAGTTACTGATTTGTGACTTTACCCTATGACTGTTGACTTCACACTGCAATTTTCAAATATTCAGTTGAGTTTAACTCCAGTCGAGCTTCACAACCATTCATATTACCATGGCAATGTAATGCCAGGCTATTCTTCAGAGAAATCGTATAGCTTTCTCCCTGATCTGAGTGATAATAAAGAACATCCACGCTGCTCTGGCCCAAAGATGGGTCTCACACAAACACCTGAGGGAAAAAAATGCTGCCACTGACAGACAAATCATTCAAGATTCACATTTTTATCAAAATAACGAAATGAAAGTGAGCATAGGATTACCTTACTCCCTGGTGATTTAGCTCTTTAGCTGTGTCTGTATTTCTGGGAGGCAGTGTTAAATGACCTGCGCTTCTCTGCTACAACACAAGTGCCTGGAGGACATTTGCTGCTATAGAAAGTCATTGTTAATCACTCAGCCTTCATTCTCTGGGCCTGAGTCCCTCATCCTTAAAGGATCATGCTGCATCTCTATGCTTTCCTTTTTTTTTTTCTTTTTAAGCCACACCTTTCTTCTCCATCTCCATCTGCCTTTGTCACTTATCTTCATTGTATCTTCATCTATCCGGTGCATAAGGCTCCATCAGGATCAATCATGACTTGTGAAGAACAGATGCGCTTGAGATGCTGCAGCTCATTCCAACCACACACAGCATCAGAAACTCAATTTTGGATGGGTCCAAGTAATTTTGAGTGGGATTTTTAAATTACAGAAATTAATACTAATTACCTTCCCTTGACCGTTACCAGACAGTCTTGCTAAAACAATAATAAATCAAGTCTTTTTAAAGTCTTTATTGTTATTATTTATCAGTTAACCACCTTGACAGTTTTTTTTTTTAAAAGTAGCATATCAGGGTACATTGTTTATATTATGTCAAACTAAAACAGAGTATACTATGAATTGATATGGATTGAGATTACGGATCCATTCATTCAGAACATTACATGAAGAAAGAATAAACTGCTGGGTAAAATATTTTTGACTTAACAAGAGTCAACTCTCAAAATAACCAACATGTTGCACATTAGTTCTTCTTCGCTGCTCTAAAACAGTAGCTGTGAGTGTTAGCAGAGGGCAATTTCCGGTGTGGACTTTTAGAGCAGTAAGGAAGAATTGACTGTTATGGAGTAGTAGGTGGCTGGATGTCAGCTGCCGCTAAACAGCAAAAGGATTTTACTGGTATCAGACAGTCCACAGAGGCAGTACTCGCTGATACCAATACCAGCATTTTTTGGTGGTATTGGGAGTATTTCTGGTATAGGAACCTGAACAACGCTATTGCGCACAACATGATAAAGCCCCGACATAGTTAGGTTGTGGCAATAAAACACTTTTTTAGGGTAAGATTTCAGGGAGGTGTGTCATGTTGTAAGGAGCAGTCTGTAAAAATGGAGCTGGTCCCTTCTATAAACATCATCTGCTGCTGAACAGCCTTGATGTGTGTGCATAGTCTGTTCTGATCTCTAGTTTGTCACAATTCAATGATTTGCCACAGACCTTTGAGTCTCTTCCAGATGCACAAGGTGTCAGGCCTCTGCTTGTGTAAAGGGTTTTAATATTTATGCGCTTAAAAGTTGTTTGCATCAGTATCTGAGAAGCTGAACAGACACTACAGTGCAACATAGTTAACAAAGCAAGAAGGTTGATGTCAGGGTCGAGTAGAGGGTTACGCACAACCTGCATCGAGGAGATTAGAGTTTGCATCCCATTTTAAATCAAACATTACTGGCCTTTTGTAAGCCTAACCATATTAAGCAAAATGTACCAATGTTTGTGTGCCTGAATGAATCAAGTGACATAGGTCTTAAATGTAAGGATAAGATAGGCACAAGCCTTTATGCGTCACCCGGCAACCCCTAAGATAAGTGCAGTGGCAATGGACAACAAAGGGCACATATTATGTCAGGGTAAGGCACGAGACATAAAAAATAAATAAATCAATAAATCAATAAAAAGATTTACGTATTTCATTTTATAAAAATTTATGTGGAGTTAATTTTAATAATTTAGATTTAAATTAGACAAAATATATCTCCTAATTACTAAGATGGACAAGCTATAGTGTAAGCTAATGTGGGTTGGCTGGACAATCAACATACCACGAAAACACCGTGCCTGCTGTAACTCCAACAGCATTTCTTATGTACACCACATAGTGTGCCCCCTAAAGAAAGTCTATTTTTCACTTTCCTGGCCCTCTGAGTCCTTGAGCAATGGTTCTTACCAGGCGATAAGGGTTCTACCATCCTCCAATATATCTATCCATCTATGTTGGTCCTTTTCTGCCTTCCCTTTGAACTTTCTCCTTTCCTCTAGCTATGCACCGTCATGCAGAAGATGTATAAAATGATCTTCCCTCTTCTTGTGGAAATGTGCCATTCCTCTCATCTCTTTAATCCCAAGATATACTGGTAAACAGCAGGTCACACAATGCTCGGCGGTCTACAGGTGAGCGCTGGGTGATATAAAGCTTATCTGTCCTACTTCTCTGCACCAACAGCACCGAGGCATCCTGGACCTTACCTAAATTAGGATTCTTAAGAGCACAGCGACCCATCTTTCTGTCAAGTCCATAAATCGTAACATCTTTTTTACCCCATCACCAACGGATCTAAAGATAACATTAATGGCCTTCGGGAGTGAGGTTGTGTAGGTGTAGCAGCTAAGAGTGAATGCTCATTGAGATATGAGTTAAACCCTTATGTGGCACAATCACATACATATATTAGGATTCAGACTTTATTTACCTCAAAAGGGGAATTCAATACCACAGCCCACCCAGTTCACATGAACAAAACCTATAAATATATGAGGAGAAAATTGAGATTTTTTGATTCCTGTCTATGCATAAAAATAAATACTTTAAAGTAAATTGGTATAGAGTAGGAGTTGGTGAACCTTGAATGTCATCTTTATGATCATGATCTTTCAGTTCAAGTGTAGTACTTGATATGATCATAAGAACAACTAAAGAAAAAACTAAAATACCATATGCACTACCATCAGATGCTCATGCTGAGTACAAGCAAGGACATATTCCCTGCCTCCCTGAGTGTGCCTGAGAGCTGAGTACTTTTTCACACTTTATCAACGCTTAGTCTACCTAAACCCAAGGACCGTGGATAAGAATGCAAACAAGTACTGAGTTGTACCGCCTTCTGGTAGCTTCATCCCCATCAGTCCTATTACCTTCCCACTTCCACACCCAGTCTGGGCCTCCATGCAGCTGCACTTATCCAGTCTAAAACACACCAATGTCCTTGTTGTACAAACACTGATGAGGTTATTTAGCAAGTAAATATTTTGTTCATATGTCAGCTATGTGTAGGAGGTGGCTGATGGTTGCTCCACTTCTGCAGCTCATTACAGTAAATATCCATTGTTTGATATGACCTAGCTGAGGGGGTTCAGTCTGGAATTTGCATCTCTGTTACTCGTATTTCTTTTAACACAGCTCCCTTTATTTGGTTTTTATACTAGAATTTTATCAATTCACTATTCTCAGTCATCATCATCCATCTTGTTCCAGTAGCCCGATTCATTAATTTGCTCATATTTTTTAAACCAGATACTACATGTGGGATGGTCTGTAACCACTTTAATCATCACACCAAGGCCTTTAAGTATTGCTCCAAGTAATGCCCCTGTGGGATCCTATAGAATATCCTACTGGAAAAATTTATTGAAATTGAATTATTCTATGAAGGCATTGAATAACTCCAGCTAGAATGGGTTTAATGCATAGGACACAGCCAGAATATACATGAATTGAATCGCATGTTGTTCCACAATTCCTCGCACATGAGCTATAATTTGTTGGAGTCACTGTGGAAATTATTTCTTATGCTCTGTGTGAGTTTAGGTTCAATGAAAGGTGAGACCAACCACCCAGAAGATTACATCTTGTAAACTTTAATAAAATAAAATTAGCATTGGCTTCATAATGCAACAAAAATTACTAAGGAGAATGAATTGAATGGGATCTTTTACCTTGATGATGAGTGTGAACCTTTGATACAAGTCTCTGCTGATAGGCTTCAGAACATGCAGTTCTGCAGTGGTTTTATCAAGAAAAAAATATTCTGGATATGTGACCGGATGACCTGCAAAAACAAGAGGAAGAGCAAAAAGATACATAGATTTCAATTCACTGCACTTTGTGATATTATCACAAAAACACAGAATAACATTCAGAGTCAACTCTTGGGACACATAATAACCCAATTAACCTAAAATGTATTTATTCGTCAAGACATGTGAAGAACCTACCAACCAGGATGTAGTAAAGAATCCCAGGTCTGTCTGATGGCGGCTGTATGTTTCTGTCCATGTCCACGGCCTTGATAGGAGGGGTCACATTCAGTGGGTTCAGTTTACTCTGCAACAAAGGGAGGGGCAGTCATACAAGAAAAAGCCAAGACAATCAGATGTAAATCCATTTATTTTCTGGTGACAGTCTCAATAGTAGTACAATCCTGAAAAATCTATACACTTTGCGTGCTGTACATTTATATTTTGGCTGCACTATGTTATGTCTGATATGGTATATTACATGGAACAACATGTAAAGAGGATGAGATGAACTGAAGTGATTGGCCATTCCTGAAGCTTGCCTCAACTCTAATTACCTACAGTATACTTCATTTCACTAAGTGTTTCTGCCTCACTCTGTTGTTCGTATTGTGCGGTGTTGTGCTACAAAAGCTGCACGTGTGCTTGCCCCAAATTTACACAAGCAGTTTCACTTTCAGTTTTAAAAAAGGGATTTATTCATTGTTCCTGACAACATTAAACATGACTAAACAAAGCAAGCAAGAATCAAATTCTCGATGAAGGCCAATGCCTCAGTAGTTGCATGCAATAACACACTGCCTGGAATTAGGGTGTTAATTAATAAGACAGTCCTAAATCTATTTCTAATATGCATGCTTCTAATTTTGCCCGACAGTTTCTCATCAAGGATAATCTGATTATTGTGCAGTAGGCTATGTTTCCTGCTCATGCACGCACAGACATCATCAGCACTACTTAGCTAGCTCTACCATGAGACATGTACTAACAAATGGCTAAGTGGGGATGTGTTTAGCACATTTTACTTGTGTATACCTTTCCTTTCCTAAACCAATTAAAATAACGGTTCTATATGGCTCTTACAGTATGTGCGAGTATGCTAAGCAGCCTATGCTATGCTTCATAGCATAGACGGGCACATGGCTAACAGCTCTAAGGCCTAGAGAATCCATCTCTGAGGTGGTATATTTATATCCCACAGCTTTAGAGTAATCCAAACACCCCTCCCTAACCAGCAGTTTGGTTTTTACAATGTCTGGAGGTGTGCTAAATCAAATCCCCCTAGCTCTGCACAATGATGATTAGCTATAATTCCCTCCTCCAGCAGTCATTATCCAGGGGACTCCAGAGTCCAACATATATCCCCCTAAAGCAAGAAATAAATACAGATCAACTTAATAATTATTGTCTAGCCATTGTGGTTAATTACAAAACACTCATCAATTATGAGAAGAGAAATCTCCCTGTGGATGGATATGATAGCATAATGGTTATACAGCATAATGGAGAAATCCGAAACCAGTGAAAAACTGACTGAAAACAACAAAGCTAGTATGGGCAATTCCCCAAAAAACTGTTGTGATATGAAATTATACACTGTTTAAGGAGAGTTAAAAGAGGAGTTTAAAAAGTGACAAAATACACCAGCACTATTTTGGGAACATTAAAAAAAACAAAAAAAAAACAGTAAATGTCAAGAGGAGAAATTCTTTTGGGAGCAAAATAAATTTGGGAAAATGAAACCAAGCAGTTTTTAGAGAGGGAAAAGTGGGAAGATGCAGAGGTTTTTTTAAGCTCGTGTTTCCAGGTCCTGCGTTCTTTGCAGTCTGCAAACCTTTTACTATAAATTATACAGCACATGGGCAAATTTTAAATAAAAAACCTGGAAAACAGCTGTGACTCACTATGGATGCTTCCACCAGAGTATAGACAGACACATGTACATACAGTAAATGCACATATCCTAACATTTGATTTTCTTGACCCATATGTAGTTGCCACTATGTCATGATTGTGGGCTTTTATGCTGACCAGTGTCCCTCTCTGCCTGTCATAGCTCAGTTTAATCTAATTCAGTTTGACTCTCCTGATGTAAACATCTCAATCTAGTCGACTCTATTAAAATATATTTATAGTATTAATTTTGTCATTACATTTTCCTACGTTTGAAGCAGACAGCATAGTGGAGAGATTTTTGCTCATTTTGGACTGCTCGGGCTAACAGCTAACAGTAACAACTCAGTCGGTGTATTGCTGGAATAAAATGAACTCTAGGAAACATTTAATAATCAATTTTAAAAAAAAAAAAGCAAGAGGCTTTCTCCATTGTTTAGCCACAGCTTCATGTTGAAGGACAGTGTCTAAAGGGTTGACAATTTTAAAATAATTTTGGATACTACACCCTGAATGTAGATTGCCTAGCTCACTAAAGCTAAAACTATTACACAGCAGTAGTTCTCTTCAGTGTAATGCATTAATAAAATCATACTATTGCCAACAACCTATCCTATAAAAAGATACATGTCATTTAATACAAACCATGTCAGGTACACATTAAATTATATTTGTGTAAGGAGCCTCCACACAAAATGGTGATGTACATCCCACCAAGAGGCTGTACAGCCATTGGTCACAGTCAGAGTTTTCCTGTTTGCAGTAACCAGCAACACTCCACTCAACAATGTTTAAAAAAAAAAGGCATTTATTTAAATGTGACTGTTTTCATCAATATAATTATTCCTATAGATTAACCACATACCTCATAAAAAGTAATAATAATTGATGTGGTAGATCTCCAAGAAACTGCAACACTTTTAGTGTTTCAAGTGTTAAATCACAGACAAGAAAATTGACACCTTTTGGCAAGTTAGAGTTTTTAATTCACACGTCTTGTACCGTGGGAGCGCCCATGTGATGACAATGAACACATACAGTACAAGAAGGGGTCAGGCTAAACCCCTCCTGCTCTGAGAACGCCGCAATTCAATCTTAATCCACTCCTGTTCCATTAACCAATCAAATCCAATTTGGCGTACTCCAATCTAATTCATTTCAGTCCCAGTCTAGTCTAGAATGCTGATGGACACTATTATATAAATGAGCCCTTCAGAACAAACAAAACTTACGTGTATGTACGTGTGGACCTTCATTTGAGATTGAGATAATCAATAACAAATAGCTGACCTTAACATTTACATCAAAATAGATGAGATTTAATACAATATAATCACATCGCTCTAGCAGACTACTTAATGAACCCTGAGGTGAGATTGTTTAATTAAAGCTGAAGTAGACAATTTTAAAGATAATTAATAATTAAGTCTTATTTCTGCACACTTTTCATTCTCAAATGCATAGCATACTGTATATTTCTGCTTATCAGTACACATACCATCTGTTAGTGCACCAGTTGTTCTCTGCACCTCCCACTCTTAATCACAGCTGCTACACCTCCAACCGCCTCAGTATTTCTCCTGACTTTATGAACTCCAGTGGTTTAGTGTTAGTGTTTAACTGTCAGCCAAGGTCACCTAAGCCTTTAGCTTTAATTGCTGGTCCAACAGACCAGAAAATGCTCCTGGTATTACCATGCTGAGACAAAACAACAATGCCTCCAAGTATGGAGGCAAATACAGAGTGTAGGCAGACAAATAGTATTTAACAAGATAGTAAACAGTACTACACTAACACAAATCTGAATTATTTGGCACAATGCACATGCACACAGAGAACACCATACACAGCCTGTGTGCATGATAATACAAATATGCACATACTATTCACAGGAGAAACTGTGTCAAAGCGACCTTGTGGAACAGCAGTGTTCACACTTGCGGGCCTGCCTCCTTCTTACCGGTTCAGTGAATTCGGAGATAGTGACACGGTAGGTGAGGGGGTTGCAGTCACGTGTGTTGTTCACCAAAACACAAGGCAGGAACATGGGGCCGAGGTCATCTCCATCCAGAACATCCACAGTCAGTGTGGTTGTAGCTGTTCGTCTGTTGGGGGGGTATGGGGCACGGTCCTGGAATTGAACAAATGCTTTCAGTTTTAACCTTCGCACTTACGGGCGATTTGTTGCTTTGTGCTGTACGGTCACATACAGATTGAAGGAAAATCAATACAACATGTTAATACCATGACAGATGTCTGCAGCTGTTTTTCAGTATATATCACAGAGGTGACCATTATGGGAGCTCACAGTCACACATGAATTCTGCTATTATTCTTCATTGGTTTGGCTGAGGCACAGCCTACTGAAACATTGTTACTTATGTATTAAATAGAACATTATTGACATTTTCTGGAGAAAATAATGTAACCTAATTTTCAATAATACGCTACATCAATAGGCAGGCTCAAGAACTTTTGAATGTGTTTTTACAACAGCAGACCATAATCACTGTTCTCAAAGACACAGAAAAGTACACGTCTTTACCAATATACTGTATATACCAATTTACATATACGTATATGTTCAAACTATTTTTTTAATTAAAACAAATACAAAACTTACATAAACATTATTTATTTCATGTTTTGCTACATATTAAAATATTAAGCTTAGCAGACATCTTGCCAACCTGTACTCTCCTGCTGGTCCATTTTTCCATTTGTATAGAAAGATATTTAATCCAAATAGTATGTCCAACTTTAGACCACCAGTTAGACGTTACTCGTTTATTTCCTCTAAATTTTCACTTCTCCGGAAAATTATTATTGTCCATAAAACATCTTTACAGCAGTTATCCTTCAAGATTTTCCCTTGTGGTACTTCTCAGAGTGGTACCCTGTGGGGAGAGCCGCCCAGCACTTCAAAGGTTTGCGTGGTCCAAGTAATTGCACTCTTGACATGTAGGGTTCACAGTTCCAGTAAATACCATGTCTTCTGTCTATTCTGATGTCCTCTTGCAGGAGAAAATGAAATCCCCAAGAGGACCCCTTTGTGAGCTAAAGACATATGTCTTTTGCTCTCTTATACAAACAGAAATAGAAATAGAGAAAATAGGTTGAAAGTTAAATAATCATCTCTGCTGCAGTCTTGTATCTATTCCATTTTATAGTAGAGCATAATGTCTGACCACTGCTTGTTAGGGTAAAGGGTTGAGATGTTTTAAAATAATACAAAACATGACCATTTTTGTTTTGGATTCTGTAAAATTGAGACAGTCTTAAGGACATAAGGGAATATGAATTATCAAGGGTTAAACGCTGATTTGGACTTTCTAACAAGTGAAATGTGTGAGTCAGATACACATTTTAATTTTCTCTTGATTTCTATTTTTATTATTATTTTAAACTTTTATTGTAAACACCACGCTTACATTCAGCTGTAATTCAAATATAAAAATAATGATAATAACTATAACCTTGAGCAATTATTGGTCTTAACACCATCAAAGGTAAATGTGCCTGTGCTGAAAAGCTTACTTACGTTGGCTTGGACCACGACCAGGTAGCGAGTTCTCTCCTCATAGTTTAGCCTCTCTGCCAGAGTAATGTGTCCTGAAAGGGTGTTTGCAACACTCACTGTTCTGTTAGATTCCTAGAAGACAGAGAAATAGCTAAAATGACATAACAGAAAGGCAGGTTGATGATAACAATAGGCCCTGATTGTTGAAGAAATTTACAATGGTGCAGAGGGTGTTTATCATGGCGTGACTTGTCCATATACCGGATCATTGGGGTTGTACAGGATGCTGTATTCTATATGTCCATTGGGCCCATCGTCAATGTCTGTAGCCCCGTTACTTCCAGAGAAGCCAGTGAATATTGTTGTTCCAACTGGTGTGAGCTAGAGAAAAATATGAGAGTGGGGAAAAACAAAAGTCAAAAGCTCAAAAAGCCCCCCGCGAGTACAACATCTACTTACGGCTGAGAGCTCATGCATACAGCTATTACTGCTGCCACTCCAGCCCATTAGTATACAAAAAGGTAAAAAAAAGAAAAATCAGAAAGGGAAAATGTTGCAGTCAGTAGCAGCCTAAAGGCTTATGCACACTGCTGACAGAATAACAAAAAGCAAGTATGAGAAGAACCACTGCTGTTCCCCAGAGCGCTCAATAAGGTCCACAAGAGCAGACGGTGGGCGGGAGATCTTGTTCAGGGACGACACTGACAGCAATGTAAAGAGACTCTCTGTACTGCTGGGATGCTTCATATGGTTATTATAACACATAGTGACATGAACTTTGAACCCATAATGCAAATGAGGCGTGAACAAATGATACTAAAGTTGTGCTTCACAAGAACTCAGCAGAATTTTTTATCTCAACATTTTGATGAACTGTGGTGAATCATTGCAGAAGATCAAGGTTTGTAGCAGGAAGAGGTAGAAGAAACAGGTTGTCCTGTATGTTGCTTACGTCCAGATTACATGAATGACTTAGTTAAGCACTACTATCAGTTTGCACCACTGAGCTCTGATCAGAGCAACTATCTTTGGTATCTGAGGCAATTTCACACTTTGGTGACTCCATTTGTAGTATCAAAAGACTTGGGAACAGACAGCAATGCTTGACATAAATCCTCCTTTGCAGATCATATCCAGCGACACCGAGATAAACTAGCTCAAAAGGCCACAAAAATTTTCACCAGTATCAGTTAATATAAAAAAGACAATAAAATATAAATTCAATTATAAAAATGCTATAACAATATTGCAAAGCCCTGCATACTGTCCTTAATAGTAAATCATGCAGTGCCAAAAAATAAAAGTTGCTCTGTTACCTCGTTTACTGCAACATAGTAGCGTGGCTGCTGAAAGCGAGGAGTGTTGTCATTTCTGTCCCTCACAACAATCCGCACCTCGTGAAAAATGACCGTACCAACCAGCTCATTGGTGCACTGGACCTGCACCACAATAGTTGTGATGTAGTTGGGGGGCTAAAAGAGAGAAAAGACAATAAAGACAATAATTTGTATAATAATCCTAATAAAGGCTTTTTTAAAAAAAAATCAATATTCTTTTCTTTGTAGAGTCTCTTTGTAGAGAGTGCTGGAGCCTATCCCAGCATCATTGGGTGAAGGCGGGAGTCACCCTGGACAAGTCGCCAGTTCATGGCAGGGCTCACATATAGAGACAAACAACCATCCACACTCACATTCAGTCAGCCCTGCAAAGAACTGGCGAACTGGCATCTTCGCCCGAAGATGCTGAGATAGGCTCCAGCCCCCCCTGCCCACGCGACCCCTAACAGGATAAGCATTAGAAAATGGATGGATGGATGTCTGTGATATTCTCATTAGTAGCTCCATGTCGCGCTCTCTCACATTCGTCCATATAATCTCACACTTGTCACACACACTTCCCCAGCAGCATCAGTGCTAAAGACTCTACACCTCATATCACACATCCTACACTCTATCAGATATAATCATATACTGTATATTCATTGTACATTCACTATACACTCTGCTGCTTATTAATTCATTAGCCAACACAAAGGGCAAAATGTGCAACACTGAAACACATGACTGCCAACTGTGTTACATCATAAAGATAGCATCTTTTCTCTTTGTACTGTAGCTAAACAGTGGAAAAAATGAGGGAAGTAATAAGGCAAACTCATTATAGTTGTTTACAAAATCCTTATTAAATGCATGTATGTAAACACCATAGCCTGGTGGTAACATGTTACCCTCCAGTAACCTGTGTTGGGGCTCAGGTATTGCAGCTGTTCCCACAAACCACCATTTATAATAACAATACAAGGCGACAACGAAGTGGTTGAATTTGGCTACTAAAATTAATCAATAATTATCATAGATAACGATTATTAGAATAGTGAGATCTAATTTTCATTAGATTACCTCGGGGCACCACCCTTAAAGAAGCAAAAGAGCCAATTTAATGAATCAGTCTCTTTAAATCTACAAAGCTGTTAATTTGGAATTATGTTCAATAATTAACTTAATAATTACAACCAACATTCCTTCATCAGCAGCTAGTTGAAGTTCTAGACAGTGTAGAGGTTGGCAATTCATTCTTGTGCAACGTTAAACACACAGCATGTTTATCCAAAAGTATTTACTTAAGAATGAAAAAGACAACAACACACAATGCCTACTCTAGGATGTAAACCATTATATATATTAATATACAAGTTTGTGTGTGTGGGTGCGTATGTGTATGTGGGTGTGTGTGTGTGTCTAAGAGAGAATAAAAATGGCTGCTGAGGTCGATGGATGTTAAAAAAAAGGCAAAAGGGCCAAAAGCTGTTTGATTTTCAGACCACATGTTCCTTTGTTACTGGGGGCTCAGACTATTTGCTGGTTGAGACCCTGCATGTGTTAAGACAGTGTTGTATGTGTGTGTATGTGTGAGGATGTGGTGCGAGGTTAGAAAGAACATGGTTAGTTGCATGCATAACCCAGAGTTTGTGTCAGCTAACTGACCTTAACTTAGAGTTGTGGCTAATCAACCTATTAGTAACCTGACGACAGTCACAACAATACAGTTCAACAGCTCAAGAAAAAATATTTTAAACAGTTTAAACTCAATTATGTGTTTAGCGGTGCTGTGCTGAGTTGATGTGCCCAGGTCGGCTTAACCAGTCCTTAAAAGGGGAGAGATGTTCTCCTGGTGAAGTGATCCTTGTTTAATGGAGAGTCCAAATTGAGGCTCTTGCCAGGAATTCTTGTGGAGAATGCTGTTCTTGCTGGTCTTGCAGTTCAGTCCTGGTGCTGGAGGAAACCGGTCGCTCCTATGCTCCTTGCAGAGTTAACAGTTGTACTGAACTCTCCAGTAACTCCCTCTGGTTAGCCTGCAGGCCTGGTTGCTGCTGCTGGCTAAATTCAAGCTTGTTCAATACTCAGCAGGAGCTCTGTGGCTCCAGCTCTGAGGAGAGCAGGAAGAGAGAGAGCAAAGTGGAGGCAGAGAATCTCTCTTTGTATGCCTGTGCCCTTCCCAGGTGTTTGGTGACCAATAGCTGCTTCTGGTTCCATCAGTGAGGTATTTAGCACCTGGTTGTAAAAAGGTGGAGGCTGGGAGGATCACTCAGTTGTGGGGCCCAACACCTGTATAAGCTCTTTTTCTGCCTTTGAGAAACCTGTATATACCACCTGGAGTACAGGCTACTCATTATACTTGCAATGTGTGTAGGTGAATAAAAACAAGCTATAGTGTCGCTGAAATAGGTTCCCATATTGCAGCAAATTAATTTTAAAAATACGATTTCAATTCTTCAAACACTTCCCAATTTTCAAAACTTTTAATCAAAAGGGTCTTAATACCATAACCACAATTGCCAGATCAGATGTTTTGAGCCTAAAATAAAACCGATGAATAGTGCTACTTACATGATACAAAACTTAAAAAATATTTTGAAGAACACCTTCAAGAATTAATCAAAACATTTAATTGTGCTTTATCTGGCCTCTGCCAAACGTAATTATGATGGGATATTACCAATTTTACAGTTTCAACAATAAATGTGAGAACTGACTGCACAGTAGATGTAGACAGATACTGTATGTGTGTATTCAATGATGAATAGTATGTGTTAAGTCTGTTTTTGCATCCTTTCATTTACTTAAATACTACTCTGATCTGTAAATAAGCTCATACAGTAAAGCAACATAGTCACACATGATGTAAAGTATATTTACTTTAAAAATACCGAGCCACAAGTGTGTGTGACCTTTAATTTCTCAGATTTTGCATCCCTTCGGTACTCACGTCTCTGTCCAGAACACGTCCGGTGCTGTTGAGATAGAGCCTCTGTCGTGCTGGTTCTAGAATCACCCAGTAATCATAGTTGTCCAGCAATGTCAGAGAAATGGTTCTACCAGGATCCTGTGCGCGTCCATTTATCTGCATATTTTCCACCAGAACTGTACCTGTGTAGGCAGAGAATTTTCCTGTCAACAAATGCCCCACTCTTAGAAGTACATTTAACCATCACCGTTGCATTCTTTCTCTTTACATATACTTTCTTTCTTTTCTTTAAAATCCAACTGTAACCACCCAACGTCCACCGTAGGAGTCTGAATACCTCAAATCTCTGTCAACTATTCTACATGTTAGGTGGGAAAAATACTGAGGGCACCAACACTTTCTGGTTTATAATACACAATATTTTTAAATGGTGGCTTTTTAGACTTTGCCACAGCAGGACAACAACAACAAATAACTAATAATAAGAGGAGTTAGTTGCATACAGTAGTACAGATATGAAAAGCATCAGAAGAGGGAAAATGTTATACATTTGACGGTTTTTAAAATATAAGTTGCAGTTTGTTGTTTTCATTGCAAGATGTAATCACTTCAAACTCCAAACTCATACTACATGATATACTGTATATACATATTTACAAAGCGTATTCCTGATATGTACATGTGTACATGTATACTTTAAAGCTAATTTGTTTCACTTTGTTTTTTCTATTGTGGATATGTTACGGGCTGATCACATCTGTCAATGCTACACTTTTGAAAGAGTTACTGTTTTAGCAAAAACACTGAGATCCTAAGTATCCTGTGGTTTTTGCTTTGGATTTCTGAGTGTATAACTCATTACCCTTGTCTTCAAAGCAATATACACGTAATTAAGTATATGCCTACAAGGAGCTGGTTATTCTCCAGAGTAGATTATATTTGAAGAATGAAAAAAAGAACCTGTATTCCCCAAGGGCATTACAAGAGTAGTTTTCCAAAACTAAGCGTAGTTCCAAGATAATAAACTAGCTGTTGAAATACTGTGAAGTCTAAAAGCGCTTGACATTCCCTAACAATCTACCAGCTGTAAAACAGGGGGGTGGGATTTTAATAGGCTTTTTAATTACTGCATATAAAATTTTGTATTTCATCCCCTCATAAAGTAGGTTTATCAATTTTGCAGAGACACTTAGACTCTCAGATAATCTAGAAGGGGCACAGATGGAGGTGAGATGGAAGCTCTCTCCCTAATAATTATAATAATCTTTGCTGCATTTTTATGCTGCTATTAATGACTGTGTTCCCTGCTTGCAGCCATCTGGGCTTGATGCATTTGAGTGTTGTAATCACAAGGACCAGCAACTATCTGTCTCACTTGGGCTAAACTCCATATCTGAAAAATGGATCTTCTAGGAATTTAATTTAAAAGTCATAA
>KV751325.1:9534690-9546661 GCA_001698575.1 Mola mola
TTTCTTCATTAATCTACTGTAATACACAGCCTTCCATAAATACATAACTTGACTGGTGAGCTACATCTTTTTGAAAACTCCTGGGTCGTAAATTATGCTGCTCATAATATTACAGGAGCACAGACAGCTTCCTTTCTTTATCAAGTTAATACAACAGCTTTCCTGCTGTTACAGCCTATAGCCCCACCATTCTGAGAACTTCTTTCAGACTTTCAGTCTCAATTACACAGTAAAGTTGGTGCCCTCAACAGTCATGGGGAAGCCAGTCTGTCTGACCTATACAAAAAAACACTATCCAGAGGTCAACCATGCTTTATATTTCACTCCAAAGGAAATAAATCATTCTTTAATAGTCTCAGTCAGGGTCACTTCTGGTCAGAGGCATCTCTTATCTGGGCTTAATAGTGGACTAAATTTACAGAAAAAACACAGAAGGCTTCCTTTCGTCCCAAAATATCAATAATATTGGCATCTGAAAAAAAAATAAAAACTTGCTGATATTAGGATCTACTGGCATTGGCATGGGGGTATATTTCAAATATGAATGGGCTTAATCAATTATTTTCACTACCTCTGCCTCTGCCTCTACTGAAAAAACTTCTCCCCACATTTACTTTGTGGATTCAATTATTGAGTGGATCTATATAAAAGAGGTGGATATACAAATTATTTTCAGTTTTTGCAGAATATGTAGGCTTAAATTGCAGGACGGACTCTCACAATAGTGACAAGTGAATCAAAGAAATGGTAAATTGAATGTAAATTTCCTGTATCTATATAGCCATTTTCTAGTCATTGTTGACCAAAACGCTTTTACATTACAGGTTTTGCATTCACCCATTCACACACACATTCATACACTGGTGGCAGTGAGGACTCACAGGGTGCCATCTGGTCATCCTCCTGATGACCAGGAACCTTCTGATCACTGGACGAATGCTCTAGCAACTGAGCCACAGCCTCCAACAAATAAAAACTAACTTTCAATAGTTTAAACCAGTTACATTCTATAGCATAAAAAAGAAATCCAAAGCTTGACACACCCCTGGAGGAAGTTGCCATAATATTGGACTGCAGACAACTGCATGTCAAACACACACAGACCTGCAGCTTTTTATATTTGTTTTCCAATTCTTTCTATGACACAGTTGAAGCATAGGAATGAGACGGATAATGGTGTTACCTGCCTGCTATACTTTTATCCAATGTTATTGGCTGGAGGCTACAAGCACACACTACCCAAAGTCTGACTCCCTTCACACAGCAAAAAAAAAACAACAAACAAAAAAAAAAAAAGGCATACACGGCATCTCTGCAGATATTGCTGCACACTTCTAATGGCAAGTAATAATTAAGAGGTGATGCTGATACTTCAGTTATACACACATATTTTGACTTTTTGATATAAATTTTATGATTATTATTCAGTTATGATTATAACTGAATTTTGCATTACGGAAAATTACCAAAATTAAACAATGATGATCAGCTTATGTGATTCCTGTGCAAGAGATAATGGCAAAGTTTGTTAATGATGAACAATGGTAGCCAATAAACAACAACTGAAGTCCAAATATAGGGAGAACTGTTAAGTCCTTCATAAGGTTCAAATGGTAACCAAACAGCAAAATCAAAAAATTAAAAAATACTGGCATGGAAAATAAATGCAGCAATGAAGGTTATCAGCAATTCATTAAACAATGTGTCGATTTTATTTTACCATCTATGCTCTAATCTTACACTTTAACCAAATTGTGTATAAAGCGTTAACAGTTTTGGGTTTCACTGCATTTGATCATAAAGTCGCTTATTTGATTACCCTTGTTAGTTTTCTTCTTTGCCTGTTGACATCTCGCATTCTAGCTTTTTCTATAGCTATTGTTAACTCCCTGTGATTTTTTTCATTTTTTCAATCATTATTTTTTTGAATTTGTTTGTTAGTTTGAGTTCTCTTTAGTTGTGACCCTTGCCTTTTTCACAACCTGTAAGCTGGTTGCTTTTGAATATTATCAAACTACTGAACAGCACTTAACTCTGCTTTAAGTGTCTGCAGCTGGGTCCTTTACTTCCTCCTGTTGAACACAAGTGTTGCATGAAGTGTTTTGTTTTTTTTAAATTTTGTGTGTTTTTTCTCAGTACAGTAAATGTAAAATAGTATCTTTCCTCATGCATGCACACACACAAACAAACCCCTTAACCCCCACTGACTGCTCACATACTGCGCTTGCCCTGCCCCCTCTTCTTTCGTTATCTCTCTCCCTTGGTCTGCGCTGTTGACTTTTTCATTAGCAGCATGTTGTATGAAATCGAATTACAGCGCCCAAAAAAACCCACAAAAACATTCTTGGATATGTTCACCCTCAATTCCATTTTCTCAACAGGAAGTGAGGACGTTTGATATAAATGTCATAGCGTATCGACACTATCAAAACCAGCGTGGCACTGGAAGACATTACACCAACACAGTGAACTGACTTAACACAAATGCACAAACAGGCCTGCAAGAGGTTGCCCCACAGTCAGCATAGTTATGGAGGCAAAACAATAATTCTTTGTATTTTTTCAGTACAGCATGTGTGAGTGTCAGGGTCACCTTAGATTGATGTTTGATTCGAGACTAACTGATCGATGAAAAACGCCCATGTCTTGACAGATATAAAATATATATATACAGTATAGATAAAATATGTCACTAAATGCACTTTGTTATAATGTATGTTAAAATAACTGTTTTGTGAGTTTTATATGTGGGTATGAGAGAGAAAAATGTGATGGAGGTAAAAGATAAAACCTCTGATAAGGTGTCTGATTAGTCTTACGGGTATTTTTTCATATAAAACCCTCAAAATAGTGTTTAACCTCTAAGGTTAGGCTAAAACAAGCAACACATTTACCTTGAATTTACTCAATGTGTTGAATGATTGCTGTGGTACTGGGGGCATTGAACATTCCGTACAAAAATGCAGGCCAGATGTCAAGGGACCCACTGTCAAGCATACATTGTCAAAGAAAGCAAGCTACATTTTAGAGCCACCACCAAATGAGAAGAGATGTAATATCATTGTCATCGTAGCACTCGAAATGCTTAATAACCTTTATTTACCTTTTGCTTTGCTGCTGTATTTTCTTCCTCCAGAGAGACATATAGTGTTTTTACATTTTGTTTATTGGATTGTGTCAGATGTGCATGCTGAGCCTAGGTCCTCTTTGAGGTCCTGAGCATAATGAACACCCTCTGAAATCTCTCAACCTGAATGAAACTATAAGCCTCTTCCATCCTTTTTTAATGCAGGTAATTTCTGTCCATGGATTGCCACAAAATAGGCCACATACATTTCCTGCCTGAGTTTTGATGAAAAGAATCACTATGATACACTAGTGCGTTAACATCAAATGATGAGTAGTGATGTCAACCCAATGCTGTGTCAACAACAGATTCTATGTGCAATAGCAAATAATCCTGGTATCAGAAGTGAATCCTCATGTTGAGAGAAACTACGGTATAAGGATATACAGTATATCTAAATAAGCCTTCATACACATGGATCTGTTACTCAAACTGGTCTGCTAGTCATCATATTTTTGCTGGTAGCTGAAGCAACACATTCCCACCAGCATAGCCTTTACATAGTTCTATAGTTTTAGGGGTTTCTTTGGGTTTGAATGTTAGCTAACAATCAAAAAGGCATAACGCCGGGCTCTGTTGCACTGTACCTGTATATCAATGAAGTAATTTACCTCAGTTTAAATCCAAATTCTAAAATTAGTCTGCTTACATGCTTGATGAAGCTGATAATGCTAAAATGCTAAAGTAAAGTAATATTCACATTTGATATCTTAGTTTAGAGTGTTAGCGCAGTAGCATTTTCTGATTAGCACTAGACACTTGATGTTTTGACAGAAGGCCAGGGGATCACAAAGTGACTATACAGTAGTGTTCAAAATAATAGCAGTCCAATGTGAGTAACCAGATTAATCACTGTTATTAGTATATTTTTTATTGCTACATGGCAAACAAGTTACCAGTAGGTGCAGTAGATTCTCAGAAAACCAACAAGACCCAGCATTCATGATATGCACGCTCTTGAGGCTGTGCAATTGGGCAATTAGTTGAAAGGGGTGTGTTCAAAAAAATAGCAGTGTGGCATTCAATCAGTGAGGTCATCAATTTTGTGAAAAAACAGGTGTGAATCAGGTGGCCCCTATTTAAGGATGAAGCCAGCACTTGTTGAACATGCATTTCTCTTTGAAAGCCTGAGGAAAATGGGTCGTTCAAGACATTGTTCAGAAGAACAGCGTACTTTGATTAAAAAGTTGATTGGAGAGGGGAAAACTTATAAAGAGGTGCAAAAAACTATAGGCTGTTCAGCTAAAATGATCTCCAATGCCTTAAAATGGAGAGCAAAACCAGAGACACGTGGCAGAAAACGGAAGACAACCATCAAAATGGATCGAAGAATAACCAGAATGGCAAAGGCTCAGCCAATGATCAGCTCCAGGATGATCAAAGACAGTCTGGAGTTACCTGTAAGTACTGTGACAGTTAGAAGACGTCTGTGTGAAGCTAATCTATTTACAAGAATCCCCCGCAAAGTCCCTCTGTTAAAAAAAAAAAGACATGTGCAGAAGAGGTTACAATTTGCCAAAGAACACATCAACTGGCCTAAAGAGAAATGGAGGAACATTTTGTGGACTGATGAGAGTAAAGTTGTTCTTTTTGGGTCCAAGGGCCGCAGACAGTTTGTGAGACGACCCCCAAACTCTGAATTCAAGCCACAGTACACAGTGAAGACAGTGAAGCATGGTGGTGCAAGCATCATGATATGGGCATGTTTCTCCTACTATGGTGTTGGGCCTATTTATCGCATACCAGGGATCATGGATCAGTTTGCATATGTCAAAATACTTGAAGAGGTCATGTTGCCTTATGCTGAAGAGGACATGCCCTTGAAATGGGTGTTTCAACAAGACAATGACCCCAAACACACGAGTAAACGAGCAAAATCTTGGTTCCAAACCAACAAAATTAATGTTATGGAGTGGCCAGCCCAATCCCCGGACCTTAATCCAATCGAGAACTTGTGGGGTGACGTCAAAAATGCTGTTTCTGAAGCAAAACCAAGAAATGTAAGTGAATTGTGGAATGTTGTTAAATAATCTTGGAGTGGAATAACAGCTGAAAGGTGCCACAAGTTGGTTGACTCCATGCCACACAGATGTGAAGCAGTTATAAAAAACTGTGGTCATACAACTAAATATTAGTTTAGTGATTCACAGGATTGCTAAATCCTAGAAACAAAAAAGTTTGTACAAAATAGTTTTGAGTTTGTAAAGTCAATTTTTTTTGAACACACCCCTTTCAACTAATTGCCCAATTGCACAGCCTTAAGAGCGTGCATATCATGAATGCTGGGTCTTGTTGTTTTTCTGAGAATCTACTGCACCTACTGGTAAATTGTTTGCCATGTAGCAATAAAAAATATACTAATAACAGTGATTAATCTGGTTAGTCACATTGGACTGCTATTATTTTGAACACTACTGTATGTATCCCTGAGAGGACCATGCACACGTAAAGCAAATTTCTTAACAATCCACACAACACTGAAAGCCACAAATGTCAGCTTGTGTTTTCAGAAGAAAACATTTTGGACTTACAAAGCCATTAGGACACATCATTAATGTACCACAAACAAAATGAGCTGTTGAAATATTTCAGCATGTGTTGAAATAGTGGTCCAACTGTTAAATAGATAAAAATCCATGAAGCCACTTTGCTAGCATGGCTATAAACAACAATGAAAACAGTGCATAATATGGTATAAAAAGCACAATTATCAAAATGCAGACGGCATAGAGAAAGTACACTGTGCTACATAAAAAAAGAAAGTTATATTTCACCTTATATATGGAGTTTTTATCATGACTTTTACACTGATAAAATAAGGCTCGCTCCATCTTCCCAAGGCAGAAAGCAATGTTGGCAGATATTCTATCAACAAAAACTTCAATCTACTCTAAGGATAATCAGATGACCTGAGGCAAGAGCAGAGCTCAGTTTATTCGGCTGAATGAATGACAGAGATATGATACAGCTATACCATTCAGGACAGTGCATGACTGGAGAACACCTCGACAGCGCCAGTTTGTATTCACAGGATTTGAGGGACTGCAAAGATGGGCAAAGAACCTAAAAAAGTCACAAAATTTTCTTGCTGTAACATTTTTGCATATAAAGGAAACTTCACATATTCATACGACCTGGAAAACAACTTTTACAGAAATCAGAAAAATACAGATGAAGAACAATTATTTTGTTGACCACATCCAGCTCCAGGAACGTTTTTTATTACTGTAAGTCTCACCAATAACAGATGACACATGCTTAATAGGTGATGCTGAAGCATCCATTAAATAATCATTAATGTTCCGAAGAGAAGGCATTCAAATAGATAACAAGGATTTGTTTGTTTGTTGATTCAGTGGCTTTACAATAAAAATGCAGTACAGCCTATTCTACAGTGGCCAAGCGTTCAACTCACTATATCTTAGGAAAACATTCAAATGCACAAAACTCTTAGAAAACATTTCCACCAATTTGACAAGATATGTGAACCATAGAGAAACACACCATGAGCAGCACAGATGACAATGAACATTGTTGTTTTCAGTGGGACACTTCAATAAAAAGAACAAGTAATAGACATATGATACACCCTTGTTCGGCAATCACTTTCAAAGCTACTGAAGTTGACTACTTGTCACTGGTGTTACAAAATAGATCAAATGTGCATAGGGCTTTTTATTTTTGTGATATTATTTGATTTGCAGTTTAATAAACAAAATGGAAAACTCACATTTTAGTAAAACAGAGGTGGCCCCCGTGTATCTATATAAATTCTGTCCACAATACTATAGTCAAGTGGTGCGCTTGATTTAATGAAGCTGCTGTTCAGTGCGTAGAAATGTTTTTTATTGGCTATTTGAAAACCATAAAACTAGCGCAATATATTGCCATTATAATTCAGAAAAGGCATATATAATCTATAGGTATCTATAACCTAACTATAATCTATAACCAATATGAACAACTATCGTTATAACAATTTAGATAGATTAATAGCTTAAAGTTTGCCGCTAAAAAAAAGTGCTTCAATATCAAATAAGTCTCTGGAAGCTTTAACTTATGTGTGTGTTGCCATCTTCCAACCCTAAAAAAACCTTCAGTACATGACTTTTGGAAAAGAGGTAATGGATTAATGTAGTCTATGCCCTTTATCAGGTCACTGACATCCCCTTCCAGATGTCAGAGGACTGTACATCATACAAAGCCCTTTAACCCTTCAAACTCTGCAACAGTAATGGTTTGCCAGTGACTACCTGGACATTTTGGCTTATTTTGTTTTCTAATTTATGTCTTTGAGTAAGATCTGTCAAGATCTGTTAAACCTCAGATAAAACATTACACAAGTCCACAAAGCTCAAAACTAACTACTCTGATTATTTCTCTCAATTATCAGCATTCTTCTCTGCAGCTCTCTTCACTGTTTTGGTGCCACTGCACATTACTACCATATTTGCACCACATATAATGTAATTTTCATACATTTGCAAGTGGATAGTATGATGAGTCAGAAGGAAAGACCCTATGCTTACAAGTGTAAAAAGGGTGACTTTTATAGCTCGTATGGGTAGAGCATTAGAGGATCATTACAATAATGATCCACAATTATGTAATAATTGTGCATTTCTATTCAAAAATCAACAATTATCATAAATTATGCGAATAATGATTTGTTTCATAGAGTTAAACAGCTCTGAATCTTTGAACAAAAAAGCTGTATGCCAGGAAAGAATGAGCATTTATTACCTTAAATAAAATGAAGGGGTCTGTGAGATGTAGGTCTAATGAAAAGAGAATAGACAGTCCGGATCTATGACTCAGTTATCGATGCCTCAACACCAGATAGCTGTGTATGCTTCTATTTACATGGACAAATTTTAAGATAACACTTAAAACTGCTCGAAGATGGTCCTCAAGTGCTTTGAATAGCATTCTGTTTAGTCCAAATGAACAGATTTACCCAGTTTAAAATCGTTTTTGTGTCCTATATAAAGGCTGTCACAGTAAAAAAAATATAAAAATTTGGTCAAAACATTGCATCTCCTGAAGAAAATGCGTGGGGATGGCGATTGCTGAAATAAAGCTGCCCAAGCATTTGCTGAAATGCAGAAATGTGAAATGAAGAGCCAGAAAAGGCATGAATTACAATGAAAGTTGACATAAAACAGTGGTAGCACATTAGCAGTGCAATATAATGAAGGATCTAAAAGGTGAAATCCAATGTTCCAAAAGCTAGAAGCTAAACTTTAATACTGTCAAAAAATGAAAGATCAAAATAATTGAAAACAGAATGAATGTTACATAACCCATCACCAAATATATTCACAGGTCACAGCAGCTTAATAGAAGACAAAATCAAGGATGAAGAATATAAAATAAAACAAAAAATCCAAAAAATATGACTTTCAAAGAAGTAGCAATGAGAAAATTAAATACAATGTCCTTAAAATGGTTGAACAATTCATAGTTGAATGGTTTCAATAGGTGAAAAGAAGCAATCTCGCAGCGGAAGTAAAAAATATAACAACAACAAGATAACAACAGCATGGGTGCTGAATCAGCATGCTCAGTAATTATTGTAATATTAACAAGCCAAACACGGAGGATGGCAAGCCACCACTAAACCTGCATTTGACATTACCTTACCTCGCTTTCAGGCGGACACACTGGCAACTGCATTAGTGGGTTCCTCGGCTACCAGTGCAGTTGTTAACGTTACAAGGGCGAACGCTTCCAGGACCATCAAACGATATGAAGACACTGCCTGTTTTCTGTCTCTGCTGGTTTCTCCATGTGCATCAAACATGTGTGATTAGGCATCAAACTAGTATTTCGTTGCAACTTTAATGCCACATATGTTGCACTGCATGTCATTATTGTCATGAGTCTTTGTTCAAGGACTTCTTGACACTTTTTCTGGTCACAAGTTCCATAATGCAAGTAACACCAACTGAGTTGAACAATGTGGCCAAAAACAGAGTGCACACACTGCACAGATACACGAGTAGTGATACATTTCTCCAATAATAACAACATCAACGAGTTCACACATTATCATACCCATTCTTAAAGTCATATTAAAGATCTAACTGTAATAATATTGCATACTGTCACTCTGAATCAGCTCAAAGAAATTCCTTGCCCTGGTACTATATCACATTAAGATTAGAGGTGAGCAGGAGACATAGAGCTCTCTAACAGGCTTTAGTATCTGAATATTACTTAATGCAGCCTGTTCAAAGTTCAAATTTCATGAAACAAGCTTTCATCTGTGATGTGCTTCTGATGTACAGCTTGGAGGTACTCCATTGATAATGAATGGGAAACGTTTGTGCATTCCTAGAACGTTAGCTTGAAAGATGTCCTGGGTATTGGAAGTGACTACTCTGCCATCATTTTTAAGCAATTCTTTATCCAGCTGTACATTGGAATGGCACCAGAGACGGGGCAAAATCATTTCTCTTTGACAATGCTTGAGGAAGATGTTAAAGGGCACAGGTAAACATGTTTTTTTGTTCTGACAGCGCAAAATTTAAAAACACAAAATGTGTATACTTCCCTATAAGGCTGTGCTTAAGCAAAGCTTTATATCACACAGCAGAACATGACCAATGTTTTAACTAAATTTCACTGGAAAAGCAAATCTCTATCTCATAGTAAAGCATTTTTATTTCCAATTAATAGTACAGTAAGTGTGATAATTAAAAGTGTGATATATTGTTAAACAGCACATAATATATTCCACTTGCATACTGTATTACTTGAAAATTATCTCCAAACATGAAATATGAATGACCAATCATTTAATGTCTGCAAAGTCTAATGTGGGGATTAAACTAATCCACAATCTCATTACAATGTGCTGGAAATGAGGTTGTGAATGCTCTGTATCTCATTAAAAGAGAAATTCAAATTATCATCTGACTAACACAAATAAAACCAACAATACAATAAGACTCTAAGCAAAGAAAAGCAAAGCACAGGTTCTGCTAAGGTTAAAAAAAGAGAAATGCACACACAGAAGACACAACACTTCAACATACATGGTATAAAATATTTGCATTTCCCCTTATAATAGATAATTCTATTCAAACTTTCTTTTATCATACTGCAGAAGCATAGATCACACAAGTTTTGGTGTAATGTAGAATATAAAATAATTTTTTTCACATTATATTCTGTTAATAGTGAACTGTGTACAACCCCAGAAGGCTCAAAGTGGTTTTGATTAACCTCAGTTTAATTGCAAATTCACAAATATGAGCCAGAGAAGGCCAGCATCATTAAATCCCCCGTGCATTATAACAGTATCTACAAACTTGGCATCATTGTGTGAGTGGAACAGCTCTGCGATCTCTGTTGATGCTACCATCAATACTGAGTTCACTCTGAAGCTTTTAGGAAGGAAAAACTCTCCTAATATCAAGTGAATTCCAATATGAAATGTAGATTTTCAGTGTAGATCTCATTTGTTACATAGTCTATCACTTTTGTTTTTTGTATTTGCAGTGGAGGAACATTGGGATTCACTCACAGAAATGTATATATAAAGATAGATAAAACATATATAGATAAAAAAAAAAAAAATTATGTAATGATATTATTAATCTAAATTGTCAATCTCAAATTATTCTAGGGAAACACGCTGAGTGATGAAACGAGAGTTGCTTACTCACACTAGAGACAATGCTCGTGAGAGAAAACCACATTGTCTTGGATAAAATTAGTATGGTCTGTTTATATTTTATCGTCTCTCATCATGAATAATACCATTATTTAGATTAAGCAGTTCTACTCAGAGAATTTGTGTTTTGCAGAAATACCATTTTACATTAACATGAGAACTTCAGAGAATCCTGCAAATAATGACAAAGAGCTGTGACACTGTCATGGCTCAACTAGAAGTTGTTACTCACGGGCTCTTCTCATTTTGCTATTTTGTGCCTCCTTGTCTCCTCTTTTCTCCAACCTCCTGGATGTGACACAGAAATCGATCTCAGCGTGTCATCTTAAAAGATGTATCAATTCCTTAAATGCATACTGAGGAGAGAGAACCAAGGAGAGAAGGGGCTTGCCAAAGTAGCCAATGAGAGATAGGGCAAAGTGGTAACCGTGACATAAAAGAGGTGTTTTATACAGGAATGTGACATAATGTAAATAACGTACTTGAATTTAAAAACCATGGCTGGAGAAAAACTTGCAGAAGATAAATGTTTTTCTTTTGTATCATAGCAAGTTTACCATTCACAGTATTTATGATGATCCGACTGTGTATCACCTCGTAAGGTGCTGTTCTGTGCTGTAAATTTAAAGGCAATAGAAATTACCAAGTACACCATTATGCTGACTTGAGAAATATTAAAATACATTCAAATTCTATAAGAAAACAATGCTGACAATGCAGCTCTGCCACACGTCATATTTAATTCAGTTCTACAATGAAAATTCCATTTGTGGAATGCCTGTTGCATCAACTTCTGTCTCCTTGTATCTCTTCCTCACCTTCCTGGAAATTGTTAAAAAAATAACCTTCCTACAGTAATCAAGCAAGACTGGTTTGATGCATACTGGTTAATTTTTCTACATCAGTATGACATTTGGGAATGTAGGCATACTGCTTTTGCTTTGTTTACGATACGACATGCTACACTTTGGCAAAATCTGCCCCTACTACTGGTATAGTTGTTGGTTTTGACATCAGCTCTAGTCTCTCCATGAACCTGTGTCTCCTTTAGTCAATATATCCTGTAAACCTGCCTCAATGTCTGCTTCTGGGCTTCAAACTGTTAACTCTTAAACTGATAATCACAGAAAAGAAAAAAAAACTCATTTTATACCATAATAAAA
>KV751325.1:9546828-9655743 GCA_001698575.1 Mola mola
ACAAGTAGGTCAGAATGCTTTACAACAAAGAGGTTACACACAACAAATGCATCACATAAAATGGACAGAAAAACAAGAATAACAAAATAAATCATTAAGAGAGTAAAAGTAAATGCCATAAAGAAAATAATATAAAATCCATAATAAAAACAGATAAAACAACAACTAGGTGACACAATGGTAAAAAGCATGATTAAAAAAAACTAGTAATACATTGCAACTAGGTACAAGAAGATATGCCTTAAGATTTCTTTTAAAAACATAGCTGGCTTCTCTGATGATGTTCAGCAATGTGTCCAGAGCTTCGGGCCATACTTGACAAAAGCTGTGGCTTTGTGACTTTTGCTTGGAACTTCTAGTAAACAAGCAGTCACTGATCATAGGATCCTTGAAGTACAAGTCTACACTGAGTTATGGGCTGCTGCAAACCATTTTAAATGTTATGTCATGTAAAAACAAAACAAAAAATGGCTTATTACATATACAGACATTATATTGTAACCCACCACCCGCCCCACACCCCTGATTTGCTTTATAATCCACAAGCAGCAGGTGTTCTGCACTAATCCCAGTCTTTCAGCTACACACTACTTATATATTGATGACCTCACAATAATTATGACTGGACATGATCACAGAACTGAACACCCACACACACAGTAATTAGATTAAAACAGAAATAAGCACTTACAAAATCCTTGCATGCTTCTACTCACAGAACAGTGGTACATGTTTGTATGAGTGATATATTTACAGCTCATATACACATGATGCCCAGGGGACTGTGCACCCAAATGCACCACTAAAAGTCAAATAGCTAAAATAGCACATCCCCTACATTCAAAAATGTGTTTCTTTAATGTTCACAGTAATCTGACCTGGACTATACTGATTTATATCTTTGCAAACTCTATTATTAATTAAGTGTTTTCACATTCTTTTACAAACATCGAAACAATTGCTGTGTCAGCCACTGCTAGTTAACAAAGTGTCAGTGATAACCAAAAGATGATGCTATGACCATTCTGAAACGTTTCTTAGTCATTATTTGTTGCACGAAAGACTCATCATTTAAGTCTGGGATTGACACATGTAATGTGACAGCTGAATCTCTTCCATTTTTTTCTCTAACACAAAAAAATGATGCCTTTCCAGACCCTTCCTATGGTTCTGGCCCTACTGGTTACCCATACTGGTCAGCAGCTTTGTACTCATGTTTCAAGAGTGTGCCTTATCGTGCAGGAGTACATGTAAAATGCATAGTTGATCTGTAATCAAACAGTATTGTCAGGATTTGTTAGTGAGTAATGTCTCTGTCTAGCTAGTTTTCTGTTTTCTGTTTTATTTTGGTAGTGTATTGGTCTTATCCTTTTCTTCCTATTAAGTTTTTCTCACCATTGATGATGTTTTTGCTTTGTACAGGGTTACACTAAAAGACCTATACATCAATTCCTCTTCTGCCAACAGCTACTATTGTTCGGAACCAGCATACCCTAGGCTACCCGAGGCTACAGGTGTTTGATGATACTGTATATAATAAAAAGGTGCAGTTCCACTTGCTTGGGGTGTCTAGCTGGAGTTTTAGCATTGTTGGGCTTACCTAGGAAGATATGTTACCGCCATCTAAGTAAAACTACTCGAAAAATGCAGACCCTCGAGGTAGCTCTCATGAAGTCCAGATCCAATGCGATTTGAACTTATTTTGAGAATTCCTCTTTACTAATCAGTTTTATCTTCTTCATTTAATATCCACCATCCAAAAGAAACACTGAAAATTCAAAGATATTTTTTTTTTCACCTGCCTTTACCTGTGCACTAAAATGAATAATTTACGATATAAGCAATCTCACACATATGTATATTTTGTATCTGGAAGGAAAGAAGGAGTGAGAAGTAAAGGCTTTCTTGTTGAAACAATACTACATATATCAAGGAGGTAAGCAGTAGAGATCGAACAAATGACAAGCTGTATGGAAAAAACAGTGTGAGGCATTAAATTAACTTTAAGATGGGACACTAATGAGCCCTTTGTGGATGAGAAAAACACTCACGTTGGCTAGCTCATCTCATTAATTGTTTAAACCTGCTAACACATTTAACACTTTCTGGTCCTGCCTCCAAGCTCTTTGAATAATGGAGGTGAAGCAGTAGACACACGGACCAGAAATTTTGCTTAAGAGAATGGTCTGCAACACCTTGAATTCAACAGACTCCATGTAGCATTTGCACTCTATATTTCTCTGTGTTTGCTATCAGTTCAGTTATGTCACATATTTTGATGGTGTGTCCACTTGTCTTTAGTTTAAAAATCAAAATTCAAGAAATCAATTTTATACCCAACAAGGACGATGGGGGAGAATTTATAGACCCATGTCTGCACCGAATATCTGCTTAACTTCTGAGAGTTATGATGCTCCAGAGAAGTTGCAACAACCATAGGAACTGCATTGCAAAACTGCATTGCATTCCTCTATCACTCGTGAACAGGTTCAGTTACCGATCAGACCACCTCGCTTTGAACATTCAGTGTACCCAGGGGCAATGTTTGAAGTCAAGTGTTCATTTTAGACACTGATATAATCACTTGCATCATGACCTTACGGATAGTTTTTACTCCGATTGCCTCATTGAAGTTGATGTCAGCCTTCCGCAAGACTCAAGGATTTATCAGCTATCTTAAAAGATACACCAATAAAAGAATACTACACTGACTTCTTTTTAATAAAGCCTTTTATCAGCACTGGGTTCTGACTTCCTATAAGCTGTTGCTAAATATTTTTGAGAGGATCTTCACATGCTTCAGGCAGCAGTTGTTACAAATTATGAAAAGCTAGGACACGGCATTCTCATTTGACACACTGATTTCCCTCTGCAGTTGTTCTGTCAGACAGAAAATACACCCATACTCTGTCTCCCTCTCTTCCTCCTTCCTTCCATCCCATATCCAGCTGCCCCTATCCTATGAGAATGAAATCCTCAATCTGATTAAATGATCAGTATAATATCAGCTATAGGGTGAATGCGTAAAGCAGCATATAGGAAACAAACTTTGTCTTCCCATTAGAGCTCAACTCAAGAAGTGAAGTGCAAGTGAATGAGACTTTATGTGTTGTGTCTGGCACCTGTCATTGGCTCTGCCAAAGCAGCAGCTGGGTAAATTAAACATGTTACACTTCATTTGAGCAACTGGGCTGCTATTCCCTGATGACTCTCAGTTTCTTTAAAGTAAAAATCCCCAAGAATAAAACCCACCACCCCTCAACTTAAAAAAAAGGAAAAGAAAACAGTGACCCACTGGCTTATTTCACAATGTGTATGCCAAAGCCTACTGTCATGACTGACTAAAATATGATTCCACTCCAGGCTCCACTTATGAATGAACTGCTGATTAAATATAGTGCTTTAGCAGTTGCAAATGTTATGTGTCTGAGGCAACATCCTATAGGGATACTGCACTTTCTTGGCTCCAGTGATGGCTGTTGAATTTGCTCTTATGAGGAGCCACACGAAACAGGATTATGCATTTATCTGTTTATCTTTTCTGACCTCGACCAAAAAAAGCCAGACAGACGGGTGATTATGTTGTTTGCTTTCCCATTCACTGAATATAAAGGAAAACACTCAAAAGAGGAATCTTATTATGTACCATTTGTATGGATTTTGTGTGACAGAAAAGAAGCAACGAAACACATTTAGAAGGATAATTGCTTTGGTCAATATTGGCGGCTTGCCTGTTTTACATTCCATTATGGGGAGGGAGAGCTTTAGGCCGTTTCATCAAGTGGATATAAATAAAAAGACGGTGGAGCCAGAAGAGACCCATATCCCAGGTAAATGAGTCCCTTATGGGGAAGATTAGCGCAAATCTCCCACACACAGAGCACTGGCACACGTGGGGTGATCGAGGCTTGGCTACTTCCATCTCTCACATTCCCCAAGCAATCGATCACAGACCCAAATCACAGCGGCACACACAGAGAGGAAGGAGTAGGTGAGACAGTATGACAGGCTAGATTGGAAGCTGTTGAACTGATGAATGGAGGCCTCGTCTAATACACAGTCACACGGAAGGCATATGCAGATATGGATACACAAACTTTCCAAGATGTAACAAAAAAGCAGTGCCAGTTGCAGATATATTAATTGGAGCATCTTTAAAATAATAATTCTGACTGTATAAACAAGCTCTGGATCTTGTATGAGAGCTGCACATTAAACTTCATTAACCGGTAGACCTAATACCTAGAGTCAACAGATACAAATATCCACCTGCTCCATTTAGGGAAAAGTATTTCCCATTCACTCAATGAACATATAGTGTAGCTCCTCTGCAAGCAGCAGTCGATGCTCACGATCACATGCCCTCACACATTCACTTAGAAACACAGATGGCAAATGATCAAAACTCACAACAAAGAGCCATGAGAAGAAAACTGAGGAAAGCTGGAGAGAACCAAGAAAAGGGTGCAGGTGGTAGAGACGCTAGAAGACAATGAAGAAGCAGTAGTTTCACCTGAGTGCTGCAAAGCTGCTTTATGCATCGGTCAATCCTGCTCTGCTGTAGCACAGGCATACCTCAGTAAAGACAACCTTTGTGAGGGAGACTACTCATTAATAGCCACGTCATGTCTGTATGCCAACCATCATCCGTATTCACTCACTCAGACACACATATAAACCACAGTAATTTACCCTTAGAGTTCAGAACAAACACACAAACCAAGAAAAACAAGAATTTATTTATCTTGAATTTAAAATACAGTCAAAATGAAAACCCGATAAGTCTGAAAAAACATCTCCTATAACCAAGGTGAACCAAGAGCCATCAGCTGAGTAACTTCTCTATTATGCCACAACCAATGAACAATCCAGCAGGGAAAGTATTAATATGTGTTGAATTAGCAAACTAACACTGACTGTAGGACAGAAACAATTCCAACCGTGCAACCCATACCACTTGAGTACAGAAGCATTTGACAAAGTGAAATATAGAGTAAAGCAGAGCAGAAATAAATAAGCAAGATATGTGGTCTTCTGTTTTGAACATACCGTTGGGGCTCTCCTCATCAATGGTCACGATGGTTGCCGGGGGGCCGGGCCGGGACAGTTTACACTCTGCATACGCAATATGAAAAAAAGCAAATTAACAGAAAGGCAGTGTAACTTAAAGGCAAACAATTCCTTTATACTACATTAAGAAACAAATATGTTGCATATCTCAATAGCATAACGTGTTTAATGGCAGCCGATGAAAATCACTACATGTTGTACAAAATAGAATACAAGAAGTAACAACATATCAAGTACTGTAGCTAAACTGTTAATACATTTTATTGGCAGAAAGTATAGTACATTTAGTTGTTAACATGTTGAAGTACTATTGTGTTGAATAGAGGTGTGAGATAAGTGGACTTGAGAAATTCCGTTTAAATGCCACTCTTTATAATAATATTGTACATTACACATGATTTAATTACTATCTTATAACGACATTTTATTTTAAGATTAGGATTCTACATTTTTACAAAGTGCATGCTCAGTTTATAGCACACAGTCCATTGGTGTAGATTTAATCAGTGGATCCAAAATATGAATTTGCTCTGCAGCACAACTTTGTCTTCTCAACACCATTAATCCTCTCCAGATCCCAGATTTAGCTTGTCTCTTTTCAGGCTGGAAACCAATGGACCCAGCTAATAAAGTAGTGAAAACTAGTTCCATCTAAACCAGCTTAAGTAGTAAAATGTTTGAGACTCTATTTATGCATCAGTATTAATGATGTAACACAATTATGTATTAATTGTACATATTTCATAGGTTTTAAGCAATAATCTTCAAAATTTTGTTTCAGTAGCATATTTTTCATCATGCCATAAGCTGTGACTTAAGCTGTTTTTTATTTTTTGTGGCTGGCATCAATGACTGCTACTGTATAGACATCACCAGGAGCAGAGCAATGACAAAGAGCAGCCTCACAGATGGAGGTCACAGCAGCTAGATGGTATGAGCACACAGCACACAGGTATTGGCAACTTGACAGACAGCACCAGATGGGGCAGCCAGAGAGGTGGAGCAGAGGAAACAGGAGGATGGGAGGTGTCTAATGCAGAGGACTAGGCACTGAAGGCAACGCGCTCTGCAGCTGATGTGAGGAAAGTTCAAGATTAAATATTTTCTGACGGGGAAGGGTCAGAGGGGGACACAGCATGACAGAGGTACAAGGAAATGGTGGGAAAGAATATAGAATGGTAAAAAAACGAAAACAAAAAGTGAATGTTTGCCCTCTTACCCTCATACTGCCAGTCTGAAGGGGTCAAAGGTTAGTGGTGCCAGTGGGAGCGCAGCAGAAGCATTGAAAAAAAAGCATGAAACAGTAGGTTGAGAAACAGTTCCAATGTTAGAAAAAGATAAAAGATAAGATATTACAAAATAGGGAGAAAGAGTAGCAATTGTGGGGATATACAAGGTTACACTAAAGAAATGGTGTATTTTAGGGAACCGGAGAGATTTTGCAAATATGGCTAGTGGATCTCCTCTTGTGCCAGTAGCTGCCGGCTGGCTTTACTCCACAAGAGATGTAGCAGGAGAGCACTGCAAATATGAATCTATTTAAAGTTCACTTGGAAAAAAAAAATATCCCATTTAGATTGCATCCTCAATTATACTGTTGCCATACTGAGCGATATATGTAAAAAAAAATGAGGAAAAAATAATTTTATATGTATCTAATAATACATGTATATCAAAATCTGATATCTTTACTTCCGATAAAACCTCATCACGTGAAATTACATTACCACGTACTAGCCAATTTTGAAGAAGCCTTTTGGATGAGAGGCGAAACGTCTTCAAACAAGACAAGAATTCCAGTTGTTTCCTACTAAACACTCCAAGATTAAGTTGACCTGGATGACTGAGAACCTTCACGGACATTTCCCCAATTTCAACCAATAAGGTCATGGCATCCAGCTGCCAGTCATTCCTTAATGTTTAGCGGAGTTATGACCATTGCTGTAGTTGCCTAGCTATCCAGATTCATCCCAACATCACATTGTATCTTCTATCTTATGATTTGGTGTTCTTGTTTCAGTAGGAAATAAGTCACAACATGGCAGTTAGATGCTCTCTAACGTCAGTTTCAGGTGGACTTTAAGAACTAAAACATTTTCTCTTGCTATATTAGGTGCAAGTATTCTGAAAAAAAAAAAAAAACTGAAAAGGAAAGAGTACTGGTAATTACTCAGCAATTCTCCCATCCACCTTTCTTAAATTACTGTGTTGTAAGAGATTGAATTACCAGCATTATGCTGTCACGCTGTGTCTTCTTACATTACATGTAACCAGATATGGACAGAATAAAAAGACACATGGTCACTGACACCACATCTATAGTCCTCACTATAGGGTTTCACACCCACCTTCTGCTGCCTGACTCCGTTGTACACCTGTTGCCAGGTGAGAATTTATTTCTTGTTAAATATGCATGCTCCAAGCCTTAATGTGGTGGTTTAAAATTCATGTTAATTAGAGGTAAAAACCTTACAATGTGACGTGGCTGTCTAGATACACACAATAATCAGCACTTAAATGGCAATGAAATCCTGAGGCTGCAGTGCAGAGCATTTCCTGCATTTCATTTATTTCTCAATTATTTTCCTCTCCTACTTTCCTCTAATTTTAAAGAGTTTATGTAAAAATCAGATTTAAATCCATATACTAGTAAGCCATTTCATTCTGTACCCTGTGCGACTGACACAGGGTGTGAAAATCATCTGTCAGTACAAGACAATAAATTGGGATGCACAACCTTTTCTAATTTGAAATCTTTGTGGAACTATCATCACAAACTAATCTTGATGTTAATTCTTTAAGTGTTCTCACTTTTTGTTTTAGGTGTCCTTGGTTTTTATATCAATTAGACAACCTGTACCGACCTGCTGAAGATATAGCAGGATAAAGATCTTAATAACAACACAATGAAACGTGCAAGTGGGTCCCACCTCACGATCAGAGATCGAAACAACAAGCCACATCAAAACGAGTATGCAAATCTGCTCTGAGAGAAAATACTTATAGACGGAATGTTGCACAAATGAAAGTGTGCAAGTGTGCACAACAAGAAGTTCCGGGGGGCTCATTTTGAGAAACTTTTTAAGAGAATCACTGTCTGTTTTGTTAGTTTTGCATATGTGTTCAAGCACAAGTGTGTGTGTGTTTGGCATTAAGCGGTATTTGTAGCAGTAGGAGACAAAGATGAGAAGAGTCGGCTTTGAAGATAAAAGGCACAAGCAAGCAGAGATAGAGAATAGTGCTCCCACTTGAATTGCTTACAGTCCTATGTGATCAGAACACAACACATGTTGTACTGAGGAAGCGAGGCATACACACAAACATGGACAATTACAAATATCTACACACAAAACTTGAAGCCACAACATGTGCTCAGTCCTGTTCAATGCAAATCTCAAGTTCCAATCTTAACCCTGTACAGTGGGAGATATTTTCTAATGACATGTTACATCAAGGCTTCTTCCTATTAAAAAATAAAAAATCTCCTGCGGAAGTTCTCAAGATAGTAAGATGAAACCTGCTTACTTACAAATAGATTCAGTACACTCAAATGATTTAAAAAATACTTAAGGAAAATTGAGGGGCCAGAAAACCAGAGATAACACAGTGTGGCACAAGGGTGGTGTTTCAAACTATAGAGGAGTTGCTATAAAATGTTGAGTAGAAATGCAGAGAAATATGGAAAAAATATATAGCGAGAATTATTCAATGACATGTGCTCATGCCAATTTACAGAGGCAAATGTTGCATCTATCTCATGACAAAATGTGCCGCATTTTTTTAAAAGGGTAACCAGTCAGAAACAAGCAGAAGGGTGGGAACAGGATGAAAGACACAATTGATCATTAAAAAAGGGAAGAGGGGTATGCAGAAAAATAGGGGGCTCACTAATGGAGGTCTGTGGATTTTTCAACAAGTCTGCGCAACAGGCTTATGGTTGTCTGTGTTTTGAGCAGGAGCCTGTCTTAAACATAGACAGTACACAATTAGCACTTAAACATTATTTTACAGGAAGGAGCTCTTTGTTTTATTTTGTAAATCAATACCATTGCAAAAGATGATGATGATGTTGTTACACTATGTGCCAGTGGATGAAAGAATTATTTAAGTTTTTCCTTTTTAAACAAGCCATATGAAAAAAAACGGTCAATATATAAAATGTTCAGAAAGTGAACTAACCTTATAAAAATAAAGGGAAGAAGTAATCCCAGTCCCCAAAATGTCTATGTATTGCATTGTCCCTGGAATTACATGCTACTCATGCAAGCTGCAAGCTGTTTTTTCTTATAATACCACATGTGCTTGAAGACACGATAGTGCAGCCTCCAGTGAATTACAGGTGCAATTTGTCACAGAAAGTGAAACTAAACAACCATCATCACCATCCCAAACATTTGCTTCAGGGAAGAGACCAACGCTTAGGAAAAACAAAGAGCGACCAAAGAAATATAATAAGACTACATATTGGCATTATGGCTTTTTACCACCGGAGACAGCGAGTAAAAATTTAACACTGAACGGAAAAGTCTGTTTTAGACCTGAAAGCGACACTTAAATTTGGCTTTTCAATGAAATGTAGTTTGTTTGCAAGTAATGGCAACATTGTGGTCCAATATTGCATATTCTTCCACTGCCATCATTTTGAAGTTTATTCACAACACTTGACACTTGGGGATCAGAGGTTTGAAAATTTAACCACACATTTTAGAGGGCGTTGCATTGTTTATTTTGCATATCTAGGGATGGGATGGGATGAAATACTGATAATTACAAGCTGCACTTTAATGGACAGTGTAGTCACAGTATTGTAGTGGAACAGTAAATATGGTAAGCACTGACAATGTTCATTATTCTTCAGTGAAACAAAAGAGACATACAGCTGTTAGTGTGATGTACAAATTTAGTATCACATGCAGCTTGTTTTGAAGTGCAATATTTTGCTAAAATGCTGAACAGGAATGTCTTTTCCACAGCTAAGAAAGCTATTCAGGAAGTGTGTCCTTATTAATAAGGACACAAAGATATCAGAAGGTGCCATCTAAGATTGGAATCAGTCCCAGAATTGATCCCACCCTAAATTGATAATTCCATTAATTGCATTGATGACAAAATTGCTATTTACATATTTTTGAAATATCATACAGCCCATCTCCAGACTCATATCATAGACTGTAATATGTCACCAAAGGTTCATCACACGGCCCAATTACCTGCTTTATCTGACCATTATGTCTATCCCATTATCATTCTAATTCAATATTGGAAATATTTCCATGATGTTGCGTTTGTAATAAATAGGCCCCTGTAAGATTACAAATAATGTTCAGGATATTCACAAATTAAAATGTTGAGCAGCGATAAGCAAAGGCCAAATAATTAATTTATATCATAACAGCAATGTAGACTGCACATTGTGTGATGTTCATATTATCTATTTTTGCCTTAGCAAGGGAACATAGCTTTAAAAGCAAAAATTTGTTTAAAGTTATTTTTATATAACACTGCAGGAGCATTTCAGGCTGTCTTTGGTTTATTGGCATGCTGCATCACATTGGCTTCACAAGAGAGATTTAAAAAGACGAGAATTAGAGCAAATGCAACCGTAGCATTTAATCACTAACAGGTAATCAGGCCACAGTACATTTCAAGAGGCCTAATCCAAAGACAATCAAAATCCTCTGACTTTAACATTGGTGTAATTTGTTCTCACTTTAAGAGATCTTCTCACTAATCAACCTAACAACGTTGACTCGAAGCCGCAAAACTTCAATTACAAAATGATTACTGCTCATGTCACACAGGGATTAAGTGTAACAAAAGAAAAAAAAACAGATGCAAGAAGGCTTCAGTCACTTTGTACGAACAACATTCTTTCCTACAAAATTACAACAATTTACAAAACAATATTAACACTTTAACCCACAAAACAGTGATTATGATGGGAAGAATCAAAATATTTAACAGTGTTTAGATTTACTTTGGTCCATGCAGTAATATTAGTAATATGCAGTGACAGTAATAAGGTTTATTCTAACAACCATTACAAAGCACTTTAATATATGTAGGCAACTATTATTGGAGAGGCAAGGCAGTGGTGAGATAAATTTTGCTCACTGACATTTATTTCAAAAGTCATCTTTACCCACCTCTGGAGATGGGTAATCACGTGAAATTACATTACCACGTACTAGCCAATTTCAACCAATAATGTTCTCTAAAATTCTTGTTTTAGTAGGAAATTAATCACAACACGGCAGTTTGATGCTTTTTAGCATCAGTTTCAGTCTGACTTTAAGAACTAAAACACTTTCCAAAGCTATATTAGGTGCATGTATTCTGAAAAAAAAAAAAAAAACAGAAAAGGAAAGAGTACTGGAAATTACTCAGCATCTGTCCCGTCTACCTAAATTACTGTGTTGTAAGAGATTGAATCGCTAGGAGTATGCTGTCACGTTGTGTCTTCTTACATTACATGCAACATCATCTTTACCTGACGCTGGATTAAATAGCCTGTACTTTAATGTGGCTTTATCTGCAAAAGCACTGTTTAAGCTAGAGATAATTTACTGAGAATGTAGATCTCAACAATAACAGCAACAAAAAGACTTTAAAGGACAACTATCCTATCAAGAAATAGTGTACAGCAGGCGATCTCGATTAATCTGGTTTACTTTAACAACAAGCATAGAAAAGGATACCAGGCTTCTTGTTTATGCAACCAACAAATCCTTCCACCAACTGTAGTGAAATTTGCTTGCACTCTCTAGAGGTGGGTATTCACACACTGAAGGTAGAGATGCTGAAGGACATAAGCATAGAACCTTAGAGTGTATTTCCATGTGTATTTCAAAATGTTCTTGCTAGGCTGCTGCCGCAAGGGCGGCTGTGGTTCAAATGGTAGAGCAGTCATCCAGTGAACAGAAGGTTTTTGGTTTGATCCCAGTTAACATGTTGAAGGGTCCTTGAGCAAACACCCCAAATTGCACCTGATGTTGCGCCATTAGTGTATGAGTGTGTGTGATGCTACTGATAAGCAAAGTACCTGCGAGGTAGTCTCTGTCACCAGTGTGTGGATGCAAAAACCTGTAGTGTACAAGTGTTCTGAGTGGTCAAAATGACAAGAAAAGCACCATATCATTACAGGACATTTACATCTATCATTTTATCTCATACAGCATAGATATAATTCCCTTATCTTCACTATGTGATGATAGAGAATTGTCTGAGAAAGCCTATAAAATCATGATTTCTCTTCTTATGAGAGAGCGACATCTACTCACCTTTGGTGTGACCCACATCTGTGTAAAAAAAACTTCAAGTTTGAAGGTTATAGCATTATGCGTAATCTGAGGGGGCAGACCACCGAGGAGCAGGATGAGAGTAGACAGAGCAAACATGGTAACTGTTTTTTTAAATTTCCCAGTTGGATTGATAGAGTTTATTTTACATTAACCCATGTCCAGTGGAGCGGACGGCCATTCTGAGAGAGGTCCATTTGTTTGTGATAAAAGACAATGGGATAGACAAAGGGCAGCTGTCAAGTGTCACACATCAGGTACACCTGGTAATGACTGCTCATGGGAAGACAGCAGGTCAAAACAGAGGAGCAGTCTATGTTATATGAAAGGCTCTGAGGCCAGTTGTCCACAGGGATTCGCTGTCAAAGCTGTGCACTTCAGTTTACACCAAAAATTCCCCTTCTAGTACTGAACTTACTCATTTCTAAGCTCTCAAAGAACGTTTAAATGGGCTTTCTACATAGATTATACTGGAGATTGGTTTTACTTTTATAAGCTTTATACAATGTTTCCTTTATAAATTGAATATGTGTATGTATTAAAACAGAAAACCCCAAAACACTGCATTCCCAGACTCTGTCTGATTATTGCCATGTCATACTACTGCCATGCTGCAGGCTGCTGATATGCAAAAGCAGTTGCTGTGCAATGTAACCTCTTCTTTTATTGGTACCAAATGTCATAGCAGTCAGAACCAGGATGTAGTTGTATAAAACATAATAATTAAGACAATTTAATTTCAACAACTTGACAGCAAAGACCTGTTTTTGGCCTGACCTGGGAATCTATCATACCCTCTTTTTACTTTAAAGCAGTTCTACAAAGCTTATTAGCCATCATCTTCAACAAAGGATACAGTAACCACAATATCAGTTCAACAGGTCAAATTAGGTTGACAGTTAATCTGTTTGCCCTGAAAAATAATTTTCATCAGTTGAGGCCTAAAAAATACTAACCACTGTGAAATATTCTTGTGCTCCACATATATTGATTTGTTTGTGGTGGCCTGCAACAAATTCAACATTGGCAGCCAGATATGGATTTTCTAGGAACAATCTTATTTAATTACATAGCTGTGCATTGATAAAATGCCTTTCTGCCTCACTCTCTCTCTCTCTCTCTCTGGAACTGTCCCCTTCCTATCTGTGGCCACCAAAAACTATCAACAAATGCATAGAAATCCCGCAAAATAATGGTGCTGCAGGTGCTGATAATGTAATTCATCAAGTTTCAAAACACGTGTTGATTTTCTTGTAGAAATCGAATTCCAATTAAATCCACGTACATTTTTAAAATGTATTTCTTAGTTGATGGGGCATTGTTTTTTGCACCTAATTCGAAATATTAGATGTTATATTGACACATATTTTTTCATTGTTTTGTTTATTCTAACATATCATGAGATAAACCAATCAATCAAGACTGTTGCATGGCTGAAAGCCCATGATGTTTGAATTGTAAAAAACCTTGAGGAGAAATTTGCCCTATGTGTAAAAATTTACCTGATGATGTGTGTGAGAACAATATTTTTATAGTATTAAAAGTATAATAGCTGTACAGAGTAGTGCTTTGTTTATTAAAAAATAATAGGGGATTTATTCCATTAGATGTGTTAGATTCCCTTAGATGTGTCCTTACACACTTGGAACAGTGATTTCCAGATATGCAAAGAAAGTTACTCTAAATATCAGAATATACCGTATAATTCTTCATTGTCAAGGGATGATTAAAACTTTCACTTCATGCCACTGCATTGCCACGAAAATTATTTTATTATTTGAAACGAGTAATGTCGAGTAAGTAGCTATCAATGCAACTATCTAAACACAATTGATGGTAAAAGAGCAGCTGTGAAAATACCTATGAGTCAGTTAGTTCTACTTTGTGAAATGCCAAAAATCCATGTAAACATTCAGTCTGTCACCACCCCGTTACTTGACAGGATTAAACAGCTCAATCAATGATGTGGTGGTGAATGTGGTGACATGATGTGCGTCTTCTTGCAGCATGTCTATGTTTGGCACAAGGAATGCCACCACTGCCTCAACCCCTTTCATCTTGTTCTCTCCAAATATCTCAATACTAGAAGAGTAGGTTTCTCTGTGGAGCTTTTCTTTGTAAATGTATGTATGTATTTATTTTTAAGGGTCAACAGAATAACGTGTTGGTTCAAAGTCAACAACATGTATGGGGACAGGGGGGCAGAGAACCTGACTGATAAGAAATGAGGAATTAATTATTAAAATAACTCTGACAATGAATTCATGCAGCATCATGTGAATAAGTAGGTGCTGATAATGGAAGAGAGAAAGGGATTACTTTACTGATGTGTAATCCCTCACAGAGGCTCCCCCTCCTACTCTTCTTCAGACTTCCCCTACAGAGCTGTCTATCTTTGTCTCTCTGTGAGGTTAACAACACAGGCAGGAGGGAAAAGGTTGCAATCATTCCCCCAGCGAACAGTTCAGCACCCACATGCTGCACACCCATCGGTACGGACCCTAGCCAGCATGGGGCCCAGTCTCACTAAGTGTGTGTCCCCCCCCTTTTAGTGCTGCTTGATTACAGCCTACAGGCAGTGAGATTAAACTCCTCTGCTCTCCCATCACTCCACTGCTCCCCCACTCCACAAGCTTCTGCTGAAGTCAGACACAGTCTGTTCATCTGGCCCCTAATCATACCATCCCGAGAGAAAGAGAGAGAGAGAAAGGTAGGCTGATGTCACATGTCAGAGTTGTCTACAGACATATCCTCTAATCCCCACTTTATCACATGACACAAATACAACTGAGCATGTTTGAACGTTGGTGTGTATGCAGGCATTTGTCTGATATCTGGATTTAGCCCCAGAAGGATTTGGAGGTATGGACAGCGTGCATCTGTCCACTCTACTCTGGACTGAAGTGTGTCCTATATTACCATTTGTTAAACTGCGAGATGCATTAATGTCCATTCACACAAGGACTGATAGACAGGGCTCGTGTGCACATATGCACTCTAAATGGATCTCTGTCAGGAAAGACTGTCTGTCCATTCAGTGTGAAGATGCAGGAGGTAAGGAGGAGAACATGAAATGGCACCTGAGAATGAATGATATTGATGAAAAAAATGAAAGGAAATTAATATACAAGGAGAAATCCTTGAATTTACTTATTAGCAGCCCACAATAAAGCTGAAACTAATTGGTCATTAAACTGAATAACATGTTTTCGTTGACGTAGAATGAGTCATCAGTTAATTCTAAACTAAAGAGAATAAAGAAAATTTGTTCATTTCAGCCTGGATTTCTAACATTTGTCTACAATGACATTAATTAGAGGTCTGGGATCCCATGTGTGTCCCTGTTAATTAAATATTGTCTTGAAAGACATTGAGATGCCAGCTGGAATTTACTGGTATACATCACTCCACAGCTCAATGCCGTCTAAACATTTCTGGTTGCTATTTTCATTTGACAGACGGTCGACAAACAGGCAGACAGAGCCAAAAGCCAAGGGCACCTCGAGGTGGGCAGTGCAAGGAGATTTATAAGTGAGATGAAGGAAGTGGCGTCGAGAGAGGTAAAATCCCTTCTTATTTCATCCCTGCGCAATGGTGAACAACGACAGTGACAACACATCTAACATTTCAAAACACAATAACACTGACATACTCGGTCTCGTTCTCTTACCACAGTCATTTGCTGGCTCTGTTTTAATCAAGAACACATTTTTTGACAGGGTGAACCATGTATTGTATAATGAGCAGAATGAACCTCTGGCTCTTTATAAAAAGGTCAGAGGACATACTGCAGTCAGGACTGGGTTCGATCATAGCAGCATAGATCAGTATATACACTGGATTACTGGTGTCCATGGTGCAGGTGGTGATTTCAGGCTTGTGTTTATCATTATTTAAGTAGTATTTTAGAAGACTTATCCCAGAAGCTATTTTCTATTAGGCAATTTTGCTAAAAAAAAAAAGAAATTGGAATGAATTCCAAAGTTCAGCCATAATGTTCCTGAACAAGGGGTCAAATAACCTTGAACTTTGACAGGAAAAATGTAATCAGTTCATCCTCAGGTCTAAAGCGAATGCTAGCTGCAAAAACAATCCTCTTAACGTGACCAGTGAACTGTGCTTGAAGAAAGCTGGATTTATGCCCTCTCTTTAAATAATGTCATTTGAAAAACATGTATAAATGAAGGGAAGGATTGTTAGAATATTTTTAGTCAATCTCCACTTTAATGAAATCAAACCTTTCCTTGAACCCTAATGAAATTTCCAAAATCGATGTATTGACAACTAAATCTTTCATTTCTATTGCAGAAGGCACTGGGATGGAAAACAATCATTCTTGTCGCAACAAGTAAAGAACTTTGTGCTGGAAAATTATTTCAAATATTTCAGACTGAGTGCAAGTCCATTTCGCAAGGGATTCTAAAAATGTTGAAGCAGTCCACACCTCAGTTTGGTATATTGTTTGTTACAGGCAAAAGTGTTATGCAGTTGTGAAAAGGTTGTTCCACCATGTAGCATTTCCTTTCCCACAGTACAAGTTTCCTGTGGGCAGTGTGGCTGTTAACTGAACAAGGGGAGGCCCAAGGGTGTTCACCTCAGTGCTGGTTGTTCATACCTCCTGTGTCCTGGCCCCAGCTGTGGGTTATCAATGAGAGGAGTGTCATCCCTGTCCCCAGCCATCTGATGAGCAACCACAACTGCTGCATCTTTTGTCAAACCTTAATGCCTGCCCACCTGGACAAAAAAAAGGGGAGAGACAATTATACATGCAAACACACTAAAACACACATTGCCATCATGTAAATATTTTTGACTATTCCCCCCATCTAAATTTGTTTACAATCTGAATCAATCTGAATTAAGACTATCCCAAATACCATTTTTAGGAGTTTCAAATGCTTTAGGGCCTGCAACTTTCCAACGGCTATATTTATAGTTTTTTTTTTTTTTTTTAACAGGCTCAGCTGGCACATCAGAGCAGCTTTGGCTCTCTTTTCAACACATCCAAAAGGTCAAACACTCAGAAGAAAACTCTCCTGATAAATCCTGAGCTCCGTTGTAGCTGTCTCAAGCAATATTACAGCACAGTATTTCAGAAGCAAAAAGTTTAATTCCGTTTTCTCTGTCCTGTCAAGTGAACAACTGCAACTTTTATGGTTTGCTGCTTAAACGTGTCACTGCACTGCTGCGGCACGGAAAGGCAGAAAGCAGTCTCTCTAATCACTCAAATAGTTAGTTACAAAAAAAAAAAACACTCTTACATCAATACAACACAGTGAATGTCAACACAGTGAGATGTATAAAACAGAATAATCCGCTTGGTGGGTGGGAACTGGATTATTTGTGTGTACATATGGATTCAGTTGCTCTTCAAGACGATCACTACAAACTACATGTATAAATTCCAAACAGCATAAGTTGTGCTCCACATAAGCTCTATTTCTGACTCTTTAAATGTTGCCTCATTTGTATTTCATTTTTGCAACTTCTCCTTCCTCATTCACATTCATTTGGACATTTGGACATTTGCTACTGACTGAAGAATATAAGCATCAATGTATTACACTCAGTCTCAATCCAAATGCAACCCACAATTTACAGTACATATTGATTTAAATTTAATTAGAGCATTTTTTAAAATTTATATCAAAAACATTTGGCTATCATTGCCTTAGGTGAACCACTTTCTTATAGAAAATTTGGAGGAAACTGCTCATTTTTCCCTTTTCCTGACAGAGAAAAAAATTAATGATTGGTGTCACTACAAACATGCATCCAAATGACAGGAAAGTGTTGTGATCCTAAGTGCAATATCTTCCTTGTTAATATAAGAGCTAACGTTGGAATTTTCTGGCAGGCATAAGAACTTAATAGATTTTAGTGGACAAATGACTGAATATTAATATTCTTTAATATGCTCAGAATAATTGATTATGTAGCAAGTAATGTTGGAGATGCTTCTCTGAAAGTTAAAATCCTCTTTCTTCACCTTAAACTTCTTGTGACTAATGGACTCCATTTAAATAACAAATAATAATAAAATTAAACTGACCCCAGCCTCCACTGTTGTTGAAGGAGATAACTAAAATATTTTTTTAAAGACCCTCTCTAGGGCTAATGGCGGTGAAAATCTTATAGACATGAGGAAGTTGTTTCCAGTCTGAATTGAATGGATTAACAAAGGTTATGACGATGTACAACCAAAATTAAAAGCTTCTAGCACCAAAGAACAGAAATAGTATCTCCTTCATATATTATGACGGTGCCTGAACCAAACTGCCGGACATGATTTATGCTAAATAAACCTTTTCAAGATTGTCAAAAATCACAAGCAGAGCAACATATACAGATTGTGCACTGAGTCTTGTCGTGCATTGCACACGCAAACAGCCTCCACAGGCAAGGTGTTGGGAATAGAAAGGTTTTTTGGAACTTCTGCCTAAGCTATTTGATGTCACAACCTTACTCAGAAGTCACACTCTTAGAACAAGCAATAAGCTGTGAAATCAGGTTTCAATGCATGTGCTAAAGAGAGAGGAGAGGACTCACATGCATCAAGACTGTCATAGCAAAACATATTTGGGTCTGACTTGACAATCAGTATTTTTTCACTTCATTTATGGGTGATTCCCCTGTCTTCTTTGTACTCAGTATCTGTATCACACACATTACACAATATGTTTACTTGCTTTCATACAAATACAAATATGTGCAAACATACACCCTTTAAAGTGTTTTGATGGAGTCATTCAGACAACAGACATCTTGCATGAACACTGGAGGACAACAGGAGACAGCTGTGTCGTCTTTCCTTACAGTGCAACAAGAGGAGAGATTTCACACTGGTTTCCTATTTTCTGACTGCCTTCTCATCTCTCCAGCTCCCAGTGGTGTTTCTTTTTGAAGATGATTTGATTTCCCACATTCATACATCTATCTATCTTCAGAGGAAGGAGTAAGGCTGCTTTGATCCCTTTCACGTGAGAATACCCAGACCTGCCCGACCAGCCGCCCTGAAGAAGAAAGTTTTTCTTTCCATAGCTTCCTCCAAGTCTATTCCTGGTTGACATGGGAAGGATACATCTCGTTTACATATACATATGCTAACAATAATGTGCCTTCAAGCCTAATGAACAGGGGGACTGAGGAAACTGCTGACCAAGTGACTGAGTGTTGAAAAAAAATGTCTTTACTACTATCTAAGTCCTATTCTAACAGTCTATGAATCACTATAAGCAGATATCTGTATTTTTAGTAACAATACAAGGGTAAAATCTCAATTACATTCTGCTTTATTTTTTTCATATAATCATAACACGAGTGGTTCTGACTAATAGTAATTCTTTTCTAAACAGTATGATTATACAGATTATCCTTGATATATGTGGGACTTATAATGAAGGGGGTGGTCAAGAAAGAGCCAACAGCGGGAAAGAGATGGAGAGCAGAGTTGAATGACGCAATCAAATTTATGGGTTAGACAAAGACTGAAGAGGCAATCCTTCAACATCCAAATCCACAGGCTTTGCGCTCCCTGAAAGAAAAAACACAACTTGTCTCTCCCTTTCTTCCTCTGTCTGTGTTCCTTCGATCTTTTCTCATGTGGCATTGATTTCTTTTTCCAACTCTTCCTGTTCATGTGCTATGTTGATGACAGGCTGTCAGAGATGTTTTACTAAGAGAAATCACTACTTTTTATTAACTTCTTAAGACCAAACATATAATTAACAGCAGCAATTTTTATATTACGGATAATTTACTTCTGCTTTTAACAACAGGTGGATAGATTTTTGTTATTTTGGTGATTTAAAAGGATGGACATTACTAACGGAACAGATTGAAACACTAAATGTTCTCCCGGTCTGCATGGATTTTGCTCTAGCTTATAAGGCTAATTGCTTACTCTAAATTAACTGTAGGCTTGAGTGCAAATGGTTGTTTGTCTCAAATGTCAGCCTGTGATGAACTGGCGACCTGTCCTTGTCCAGGGTGTATGCTAGGGGACACAGTAACCGTGGTCTTTGACCTCTAAGGTCTACTGATCAAAGCTGTCTGTGGCTCTGATCTGAGTTTGTTTCACATTCACAAGTGTGGCATACGTGAAGCCACAGTGACTTTGAACTTTGACCTCCAAAATTTGATCAGTTAATCCTTGAGTAAGAGTGGACAAGAATGCAAAGTTATAAGAAATCGCTCAAAGCGTTCTTGAGATATCGCATTCACAAGAATGGCCGAACATATGTACATACTAACGGAAAACTTGAAAACCAGCCCTGGCTGTCCCCAACAAGGCACATTAAAAACTTGGCAAACAACAAATTTATATATATTTGTTTTATTTCACATAAAGTTAAAAAACTGTGTTTATGTTTTTTAGGGACTGTGTATATGCATTATACTTTTTTATTTTCGCTTCTGATTCTAATATTCTCAAGTTATTTTTTTTTATATTCACAGCATTTTCGGGCTTTTTTAATCCACATTGACAATATAATTGTTAAACCCAGTTGGGACTGGAAAAATAAAGCAATAACTAAAGGTATTTAAATACTTATTTATGTGAATGTTGTATGAATATGTAAAGTCCTGTAGAGATGCAAAAATCAAATGCATCATTCAAAGGAAAGAAAATTAATTGACAACTATACTAAACTAAACTAACTGATAATCGAGTAATTATTTCAGTCTTGTTTTGAGCAATTTTTTTTTAATTGTTAACATTTTTTGGTTTGGGTTTTTAATAGCAATTTTAAGGCATCTTTGGGCTCTGAAAAAAATGTGATGAGTATTTTTCACAATTTTTTTGACAATTTATAGAGTAAAAAATCATCAAAATAATCGAAAGATTAATTTATGATTAAAATAGTTGTTACTTGTGGTTTTAAACTGCTGCTTTGTCCCCATAACCTGTTTTGCCTGTTTTATGTCAAAACACAACTATCAAGGTCTGTACAAAACAGCCTAGAAGAGAATCTGGATCTGAGATGATGGCCATTGAAGCAGTAAAGTGATGACATCTCAATGCTATGAAGTGTAGGTGTAGATTTGTTTTTTCGTTAATAGTTGACTATGGAGGAGTTTTGAGCAGGTCAGTCAAAACCAGTGTCAGTCAGTGTCATGTTAAAAGACCAAAATGGACCAGAAGCAGAAAATGAAGTTTCACCTAGGGCTGCATAATATGTTTAGATTTTTCTATGTTTGAGCTTTGATATTCCCTGAATGTCCTTGTGTGCAAAAGCCACTGAGCAGGACATGTAATGTCAAGCAAAACTGCTGTGCCATGTAATGCTATACTTTTCTCTGCTGCTTCATGCAAAAGGAAAAATGTGCAAGGTTCTTGTTTTCCATAACTAATTTACAATAAATTCTGTATATTTTCTAATCCAGTTCTCATCTATCACATTGATTATGCATATATTTTTCACATATTGCAAATGGTAGATGACTAGATGGTGGGAGGAGGTGGATGAATTTGTTTCCTTTGGTTTTTTTACAGGGTAGAAAAGTTTCAGCATCCAAACTAATGAAAACTAAATTACAATTAACTGTGTATCTGTACAAAAATAAAACACTGTTTTACTATTTTGCATGATGATATCATATTGTTGAAATTTTTCCATGCTCTGTGTAAATGTAGAATAATAATTTTATTTTGGAAGTTTTTCAACTGTTTGCATGAAATAACTGCTTCGTACATCATTATCACTGTAGAACTGCATCATGATAAGATCATATCAACAAAATATTAGTCTGCTAAAAGATAAACAATTACACTGAATTACTGTTGAGTCTAAATGGATGGTGGAATTGACAAATTGATTGAATATCCTCAAAAATTACCTACAAGTATCCAGATAACCAGCTTTAGTCATCCCTAGCTCATCAGATAGCAACAATTTGTCAAGGTAACGTGTCTCATCCAAACACCTAATGTACCACTTGGCTCAGGGAGACATGAGGGTTTAATATATTTGCAATGTAAAGCTGTCAGCATCAGACGAGACAAACCAGCGACATAGCACAACAAGATAGTGAAAGAAGGGATAGATTCAGGGTTGAGTTGAGGATCACAAACACAAACCTCACCCAGCAAGATAGAGCTTGTGCCATGTTCGAAACTAGATGTCAGTTATCTTTTCCTAAACCTAACCAAAGTCATAATGTTGTGCACCAGGATAAGAAATGCAGGGTGTGAGCATCTTATACTACAGATTGCTAAAAAGAAGGCTTTGTAAAATACCAATGGATGCCAAAGGAGGCCCTGTGCATCTAAAGCTGGGTGTTCATTAAAATGTATAGCAAATTTTAATAGTATTTTACAAATTCTACCTTCAGAATTTTTTAAAAATCATAAAAATGTTGAACCAACTGTTTTATCATTTGGATGTCTCATTTTTTGGTCAGTTGTACTACATAATATATAAGGAGGTATCTCTTACTTAGCCTTCCATCACTGATGAAATAATGACTGATGAATTACTCTATAACATTATAATAACACTATAATACTACTTTTATGGGTAATATAACAATATAAACATTTTATATAAGAGAAATGTAAGCTTTGCCTTGTGTGATCATTTTCAGCCGGCAGAAAAAGGTGACACAGTTCTAAGTTTAGATCATCTGGTTCCACGGTATTTTACATAAACATCAGAGCTCCAAATGTCTATTGTAAAACTAACAGCAGTCACATCATGTTTTAAGTCACTTAGGAGTGATGTATTGTATGTTGTCACAAACCTTGCTGTACAGCTACAGTAAGGTTGCGTCTGAAATAGGGGTGTCTGGGAGATTAGCTCAGGGCCCGATATGGGCATTTTTTAACTGATCTTTGATCAGCAAACGCTCCAGTCACCTCATTTTCATCTTTTACATCAGTGACTAAAATCTGCAGCAGAATGGAAACACACAAGTAACTTGGCATTAGCAACCCCACAACCAAAATGTCAGCAGTGTGGAAATATTTTTAAGTAGCCAACCAAAGCCAACCTTCAGCCAACTAAAACAATATCGTTTTGTGAGGTGGTTGCAATAGAGCCGCATTTAATATTACTAATTTTATACAACATATTACTGTATATACTGTGGCATCACCTTAAGGTTTTCTCACACTGGCGCACAGCAAGTCACAGCTTCCAGTCATTTATTTGAGTTAGAGGTGGCAGAAAAAAAGCAGTTTCAGTCGTAGCAGTAGGACCAGAATGTCAAAAGAGCAGTCTAAAAGGGCAGGCAGAGCTACGGAGCAGAAACAGACAGGGGAGGAGATCAAAGAAGGTTCAGTTGACTCTCATGCTTGAGTCAAACTCTGTTTTAAATCAAGAGTTTAGGGAATCATTACATCCCTAAATAACAAGTAGTTTCATAAGTAAATATAAGAGGATGCCATTTTTTTTAATGGCAAATATTTATTAATTAACAGTGGACGTCAGGAAGAGTCCCCCAATAACACCATGTCTGCTGTGGAAACCTTCAGGTGTCTGGGGTCCACTATTTACCAGGACCTGAAGTGGACTAACATCACCACCATCAATAGTTCGGTACCAAACTGCCCTTGATTCAGGACATATACACCTGTAGAATGAGTAAACAGGCAGGAGGAATTATTACAGATCCATCTCACCCTGGACACAACCTGTTTGAACTACTCCCATCTGATAGGTGCTACAGATCACAGTACAACAACACACACAGACATAAGAACAGTTTCTTTCCACAGGCCATTACTCTGATGAACAGTTAAAGAAAAGTTAAAAGTTTATAAGTGCCAAAAGGGACTGTATTCCTTCAGCCTCATACACATATTAAATATTTAAATCACAGATAAAATTGTAAATATCCACATTGTAAATTATTTATCACTCTGTAAATTAAGTATATACTCTATATATATTTTTTTACACTATCATACCTTTTTGTCTATAATTTACTTAACTAGTCCTGTTCCTATTCTTTACTATATGTTCATTATTGTGTAGTACACTGTGAGCAATGTAAACCAGAGTCAAATTCCTTGTAAGCGTACACATACATTGAAAATTAGAGCTGATTCTGATTCTAAATTACAATGATAATAGCAACAGACTATCCAATCATATTCTTATTCAAAGCATCAGCAGGCTCACTTTGCCTATCTTCGGGAGTGCTGCAAATAAAACTTGCAATAAGTAATTAATAGACCCTGATGTAAAACAAGGATGGAAAATGAATTAGAACGAAAAAGAATATAAAACTAATAAGAGAATTGGGCAGGTAGGAGTGCTCTTTGATTTTTTTCATAAGGTTTGATTGGCAGCATATCAGATCTATTTTCAAAAAAGGAGAGTATTTTTTGAGAGTATTTAGATGTTCGATTTAGATGATTTAGATGTATGGTCAAAGACCCAAAGCTCAGGTGAAGCAGTAACTAAACTCCCCATTGAATGTGTGAATGCGAATGCTTACATGTTAATCCCTGCCATGATTTTTGCAGAATGGATACTGACTCTACCTTGGGACTGCTAATATGGCAAATGTAGGATTAATGTCAGCTTGCTCAGTAATATTTTCGGTGTAATATGTCTTATCATGCTTGTCAAGACGCCTGGAATTCCCAGTTGGGTTAACGTCACTGAGTGTCCAACAGTGTCACACTTCTCATATATTCCCACTGCTTACCAAACACATTAATTAAGAGCAGAGCTCAGGTCAAATACATTAAAAAAAAGGCCTATTTTAGATTCTCAACTATCCAGAGAGACTGCTTTGGCAGAACATCAGACAAGATGTCCGTGAAAGTTCTCAGTTATCCAGGTCATCTTGATCTCGGAGAGTTTAGTAGGAAGCAACTGGACTTCTTATCTTGTTTGAAGACTTTTCGCCTCTCATCTGAAAGGCTTTTTCAGTTCAGAACTGAAGAAGCCTTTCGGACGTTCACCAGACAAGATATTTTAAGTTATGTTTGAAGATCTTGAAATGGATATTCCACTTCTCCTTCTCAGTAGCTGTTGTTTTATTTTCTCTGAAATATGCTTACTGGTATAGTGTAGGCAGTTAAAATATATGTGACTCATAAAATGTGCCCAAAAAAAGCAATGACAAGCCTTAAGCTTGGCAAAGACAGTTGCCAGTAAGTTACTTTACACAGCAACCTTTTTACAAATGTATGACTAAGGTTTCAAGTAAGGTTGTCTGATGTCTATTAAATTTGTGCATAAGATAATCTCTAGAGTGAAACATCATGATGGAGGAGGATGTAGCATCAACCCTCAGGTGTGTAGGGAGAATTCTCACCAGCTGAACACTGCGGTTACCGAGACTTCAGACGACTTCAACCTGTCTCACCCCACTGAAGAAACTCTGGCTGTGGTTACCACCATTCAGACTTTTGGGCACTATAAGACACTTAAACATTTTCAATCAATTACTTTCCAACAGTTTCAAGTCAAGACAATGGCTGTCTCTTATTGGAACACAGTGTGGATGAGCTTGTCTGCGTGGGAGCTAACATTAGCAGTGCAGCTTGGCCTCCAGACCTGCAGACATTTTGCAGTTGAAAAAAAATCCAATCTTGAACTCCAGTGTCTTTTTGGAGATTTATATGCAAATCTTGGTAAATGTTAAGTCTGAAAAATATTGCTTTCTGTGATTGTTAATGTTACTAATGTTACCATGGTTGTTAGCATTTCCACAAAGCCTAAGTTGATGACCAGTCATCAACCTGTCAGCCACCTTCAAATTTCGTTGTTTGGATGAGTGTTTGAAAGCCATTAGTGATGGATTATGCCTGACCTTAATTATTAGTCAAAGCAACACACACATACACACACTAATGGCCAAAACACCAACCTTGTTATAATTAAAACACTCACTTTTAACACAAAGTGTTGGGCTAGTAAATCTGAAATGATGAGTTCTATAATATAAGGTATAAGTTAAGGTCTGTAGCCCCACACAGCACACAGCTGGGATCATTACAACAATTGACTGAAAAGTATCTGAAGGTTACGTCAGAGAAAAACAATTTCAGACCTGTTTGTGTAAGTTAATCTTATCTTGGTAACAGCCACAAAATCAAGCAGGTAATATACCCATCTTAGTAATGTAAAACCAACTCCTCAACTCTAGCTTGTAACTCAAAACCTGACAGCTGTCCTCAGTCTCAAGCAAGCTCACAAACAGAACACCCACGTGCATATAAGTGAACAAAAGTTACAAAAAGCAAACAACAAATATGAAGCAAATTTAGTCAGTTTGGTAAGGTGTACAAAACCATATTCGCTATCTACAGGGAGGTTTAATCAGTGGTAGCAAAAGGCTATAATGATGGGAGTGATTAACCCTGGCTGGCATGCATATGGCTAACAACCAACCAGAGACAGCATTAAAATAATGAAAGAGATTAGGCTAAACATTCAGGCAGCTGGTGCTGAAAACGTATCTTGCTCTTGCTCTGTGTTTATCCCCACAGCCCACCAACAGCACTTCATAGATAGCAGCACCATTCATTAGCTGATTACTGTAAGGTATTTGATCACTGACACAAAGAGACTTTTAAGATAGCACTGTGGCTCATGTTTTGCACTGTGGACACTCACACTTATAGCTTATAGCAGGCAACCTTACTTGACTTCAATGAATAACGTTATGAACTGGACCTAACATTGGTAAACAGTACACATTGTGTTTACTAATCTGGCAGGTCGGAGATGATTGAACTCGGGTTTGCAGTCGCTCTTCAATGGAGAACTCATTTAGGAAGCGGACCTTCAATTTGATCTTAAAGTCAAAGTGAAATAAAAATGGCTGACACATTTCCTTAGTTCTTTCCATTTTCCACACCATGATACACACCTTTTCAACTGCCAGATTTTTGGTTTACTTCCTACAAAAGAGTGCATTTTTAATGGCTTTAAAAGGTACTTACCTTTCATCATTTCTCGCGTAACTTAGATTGCACTGGTCAAAGAATGCATTAGCCCAATTCTTTGTCATAATTTAATAGGTAAGCAAGATGTTCTCTTTTGACTTATTATTCTAGGGGTGTATAGAGGGGAAGAAAAAGAAGAATCTGAAATAGTGCTAAGTGATTTAGCAACAGAAAAATATTATGTAGGACTCCAAAATTCTGGTTGTCAACACCATTTCATCTAGGCTGCTATGCAAAATTGATACTTTTTTCCTCTACGATAAAATCATAAAATATAAACAAATATAAGCAAAATTAGGGATGGACAATATGGCCACCCAATACATGATGCGATATTTTAAAAATATTCTCTAAAGCAATTAATAAATGTTCATTTTAACTTTTTTATGTATGATATGATACCAGTGTGATGATTCCAGTAGCTCATGCAAAATCTATGTTCTATGTTTCTATTGTTTTTTGTATTGGTATGCAAAGAAGGGGGAAACACAATCAAGTTAAATTTATTATTAGTTTGAACTATTTATTTCAAACAAAGTAATTGCACACATAAGGGTTTAATAAATTTAATGAATAATGGCATTTTGTAAGCCCATATAACTTCTGACAGCCAATAGTCATAGTCCTGTATGGGTCAAGTTTGGAAACCTACAGTCATAAAGCTCAGTACCTGAACCGACTTGTATGTGCAATTACCTGTCCCCTTCCGAGACCCATTAATTTAAGTCCCTTGACCCAACACATGGACAGTGATTTAACACACTGTGGCTGTGAGAGTGGGGATTTCGCAGCAGCTGCTGTGCCTCTGCAGTTTTCGACATCTTCCTCGGGGATGACGTGTTTATCTTGTGGATGTCAAATGCTAACACTTTATGGCACTGTTTACAAACACCAAAGCCACTGATAACATTATTCTCACAATATGCCATCATACATAACTTCTCCCAAATGTCCGACTTGCCCACAACTTGCCGACATGGTACAGGACTCATTTCTGAACACTGAAAATTTGCATAGGCTCTTCACTTTTTCCACTCCCTCGGGTCCTTCTCCGGACGCAAAAATATCTATGTTCCCAGAAGAGTTTTTAGGATGGGTGGGGTGTGAGCTGTCTGCTGTGAGAGTATATCAGGAGAAAGTGAGAGAAGCAAAACTCCAACGCAAATTTTAAATGTTCACGTCACACTTTGTACTTGATGGTCACGTAGTAATTTACTGTACCTCATGTAGAACAAACTGCGATACATTGAGTATATTTGATATATTTCCCATCCCTAAGCCAAATTAAAGAAGAGGTAACGCAATTTACTGTCACTCGCAGCAGCAGCAACAACAAAAGCCAAGGCCCGATTTATCAGGTGTGGTCAACACACACACGTGAGATTGATTAGACGTTAAGAATACTTGACTTGAAAACTAAAGCACAGCTATATGAAGTGTAAGATTCACAACAAATCAAGCTTTATTTGTTATGTAAATGATATGTGCGCCCAAATTGTATCTTGATACAATATTTCAAATGTGATTTTATCCTAGCGCAAAAAGCTAATTACAGAGGCGGTATTAGCTCTGTAATTGTTATACCACACCATTTCTTTGTGCATAAACCTTACAGGACCATAATAATCAGCATTATCTCCTTATCAAAGTCAATAATGTTTGTTCTAGGGTTTTTGGTAATTGGTTGCAGTAACACCACACTGGATTTCCCTAAAATTGAATCTGCTTGTCTTTATTAAATCACAAACTCTGCAGGTGTTTTCCTCTGATGTAACCCACTATTACAACCAGAGCAATTCCTGAGTGCTCATTGCATGCATGGAGGTGGGTTGTCTGTGGGAGCAGTGATCTCAATGTGCACTTGACACACAAATGAAAAGCTATTATCCAAGTTGTAGTCATTCTGCCTTTTCTACTTATTAAACTTTATTTTTTTATTTCTTCATCATGAAGTGTAATTTAACACATTCCCTTTAGGAAACACTGATGAGTTGACTGGCACTTACTGTAAACACAGATGCAAGGGCTGGGATGTTTAACCTGATAAAACTGACCCCAAAATGGAAAAAAAATGTATGTTGAAACATCAATATGTGCTTTTGCAAATGAAAAACTTAATGTAGGCCTCAAGTGCTCTCATGTTTATCATGATGGGTTTGGATGCTTTTAACATGTAAAAAAAAACTGTTTATGCAATGCACCTTTCCAGATATATATACAGTATATATATACAGTATGTATACATCTGAAAAAGAGGTAAGAGGAAAGAGAAAATGAGGGTTCAAGTATCTGCTGTTACAGTTGCTTTATCAGCTGTAATTGTAACTGCACTCAAGCCGGGTGAAAATCAGTACAATTAAATGATTTGTCCAGTCGGTTGATATGTTGAATGAGCAGCAAAAGACATTTTAGCGGAGAGTGCTAACGCTATAGTGTGACTTTGCTTTGAGATCATTTCACACAAAGCTGACAGATCTGATTTATTAAACTTCCTACCTGATTAAAACTGCATGTTGCTCATAGAACACACCTTAATGTAGATGCCATTTGATTTGACATCCAGTTTCAATTTTTCTTTGTTTCTTTTGTTTGTTTTCTTGTAAATAATATTTGTAAAAATACTACATATTTAAATTAGTTTAGTCATAATGACTAGTGAAAATAATCATTATATACACACTAAACACTGAGCAAGGTTTTATTGTGTGGCCCAATTAACTTTTGAAATTAAAAAGTGGATTTATCTTCAACCTTGTTCCTTAACCTGTCTACAGCAGCGAGCCATAGTTTAATGAAGGCAACTGTAATTATTCTTTCTTCATCCTTGATGATTGCTGAAGAGAGATGAAGAAGAGAGAGGGAGGAAAATAACCAAAATTCACTTGCAGGTGAAGACTTTGTAGCCTAAATAAACAAAAACACACACATCCATGGTGATTGCCATTTTGTACCAGCTTATGGTTGAGGTACAGTAAGGTATTCTGGCTGTTTAGGGAAACAGTCATGGGGTCAAACTCACTTGAATAATTCAAGGTAAAAAATGTTTTTAAATATATACTACATATACTGTACAATAACAAATGTAGTTTACTAGTTATAGTTGTATAGTTGTTAGTAGTTGTTAATATAGTTGTCAATTTCCAGGTTGCCAAAGAGAATTGCTTTGGGGTGATGATGCACAGAATTATCTCCATGAACGATTTCTGAACAGATAACAATGTATTCAACCAGAAATTCTCCCATTTGTTACGGACATTGAAATCATCCAGGACATACGGATTGGCACAAATCTATTTTAATAGAAAAACAGTGAAACATTGTTAAAATAACCTCATCACCATAGAGATTCAGTAAGTGTTTATTCTTACTTATTCAAGCTGTGTTTAATCGTCAAGTATTGACAATTAAACACAGCTTGACTTTGATACACAATATATTCTGTGCTGTCATTGCAGCACCAGCATATGTATATTTAGCCAGACCAAAGGTTTTAAAGAGAAAAAATACAAAACACACAAACCCAAATGTTGGGCATTGCTGCTATTGTGCAGCAGCATGGTCAAATTCACTCTTGTATGGCTGGCAGCAGTCGCATTTATTTATTATTTGGCCAAATACAGTGTAAATACGGCATGAAAACCAGGCTTCTAAAAATACTACCAATGTAACAAGCAGTTTGACCTGGTAAATATCAGGGCAGTTGGCCAATGTACAGTAAAGTACTTTTGTCATCATAAATTAGAAATACTGCCTCATGTATGGCTCCTCCCTTTTACCAGTCAAGTTCCAGTTTCAGATAGCATGTCTGTCAAGAGTCATACAGTATCATGGAGTGACTGATAAGAAGCCTGGTTCAATGGCCAATGACAAACATCTGGAGCTCAAAATCAACAAAACAAAGTGGTGAACTACGTATTATGCCTAGAAGCTCTGAATTCTGCAGCAGAGAAGATCCAATCAGCAAAGTTAGTGAAACACTTTATCAAAAATACCTAAAATATTCCCTCTGTGTATCCCTAAGATATTAGGTTCATAACCATGGGATTGATATGAGGTCACAATGACCTTAACCTTTGACCTCAGACTACCAAAATCGAATGAGTTCACCCTTGAATCCATAGGAATGTCTGTGTGAAATTTGAAGAATATGTTCCTGCTATGTCACATTCAAAGGAATAGGATGAATGAATAGCCATCGAGACAACCCGAAACAATACAAAGGTGCCCCGAGCTAGCAGCAAGATGCCTTAATAACGAGGCAGTTGATTTAGTTTTGTTATATATTCATGGATAATATCAACACTATATGATCAAACTAAATGTACAATCAGAGATAAGCAAAAATCATAGCTTATTGAACATTCTGATAAAAGCAATTCGACATTGAAAAGTAAAGCAAGAAAACAAGACAAATAAATGGCTGTTGGCTTTTATGCCCTTGAATTATTCAGTTAAGTGAAAATGACAGCAGCGACATAAAGCAGCTGCTGAGGAGGATGTTGGGATATGAAATAAAAGCAGCCGCGTGCATCAAAATATGCTTTTGAAGTCAATAAATTATTTATATTTTTGTTTTGTTGAATACATTTTTACAGAAAAAACAAACAGAAAAAATCTGCATCCATGATTATAATTACTATTAATGGGAGGCTGTAAGTAAATCTGCATGCAATATAGTAAAGTAGATAATGTATTAAGCGGCATCTAATGTCAACAGAGCCTTGTGGTCCACTAAACCTCTCATTTTCTATAATTCAGAACGGGTGGGGCACAGATCTCAGAGGTTCTAATCCCTCTGCCTTAGTCATCTTATGACCACATTCTAAATCTCTAAACCCTCGCTGAGCTCAGTCCACGTGGATACCATGACCACTTCGGGGTGTCTGCTTAACATCAACAATGCCCTATCCGTGTCACAAGGCGCACTGCTCTGCACAATAAGAACCACTTAGCCACATGATCTTAAACACAGGCAGCTGGTGCCAGATGACACAAGGTTTTTGACTTTTTGTAAATCTTTCACTTCAGAGGGTGACTTTAACCTCTGTTAATCGCAAAATGGCTGTGAATGTCACAGGGTTTCTTTCCAAGCATCAACACATATTTAACTGATTAAACCTACCACAGAACACTGAAATCCAAAAGGGAATGCTTAGCATTATGAAGCATGTGGTCAATTTTCTTTCATTAATCTAGATGAGCAAAAATTGTCAAAAAGACATATAATCCTCTATGTCACCAGCCAGGTAAGTGGAGAGGCCAGTTATAATTTAGTATGTGCAGTTTAACTGTATCAGTAACTTTTTTGCACAGTGGAATATATTTTGTATATACAGTATATATATATATATTTATAGCATATATTTTTATATGCTTTTATTTTATTTTCCAATGGTCAATATCAATATTGGTAGTGATACTGTTATAATATTACCCATAGAATCCCCTACTAGACTCTTAGCCCACAGAAAATTGAGGAAATGTAGCCAGGCAATAAGGAAGACTCTGCATGAATACATGGAAACTACAAAATATCACCTATCTTTCACCTTGCATATGCATATAGAACCATGGTTTCAATAGCGTATTGTAACCTTACATTGTCTTAGAAGGCTCTGTGGTTCTGTTCTCTACTGGACTCTATGGGTGCAGTGGATGGAGCCCAAGAAAGGACTACCTGTCATGACAAACATTGGGCAACCACACCAAACCTAATTGGTTAAATCCCATTTATACGATATAAGCCACAACTGTGGAGAAGTAGGGGAGCCAGCTATCCTGGTAAACACAACCAGACTTTGGCAGCTTTGGCCTAACTCTGGTAACCCTGAAGACCACAAACCCCAATAGAGTGGCTCAGGGACTGCATGAGTCAATGAGATAAGGGCTACTCTTTAGGTTGACTGAAAACACCAGCTGGAATTGATGCAAGACCAACTGGGGTGAGTGAAAGTTCCTGTGATTCAGAGTAGATGTTCTTAAGTCAATGGCAGTTAACCAATTGCCCTGATGAACCAATCCCAGTAAGAGCCTGATAGTTACTGTAGCATCCAGAAACCTGACTAATTCCCTACTAAAGTTGCAGTTTGTATTATCAAAAACTGGTGAAAGGATTTCAGCCAAGTGGACTACCATTAGCAATGCCATATGTCACTTATAGATCTCAATGAACTAATGACAATTTATGTAGTTCAAGACAATCAGTTATTTTAAAAATCTACATGTACTATTTAAGACTTATGCTGTATGTATTTGTAAAAAATAAACAGGATATGCCACTTCTTCTTCTGTAAACTGTATGTTCAAATTTGTAAACAAGTTTCATTAACACTAGAGTACTTAACCCATATGTTAAAAATGACATTTCCCTTTTTAAAAGCAAGCTTAAAGGGGGATGTCAGTTACCATGCAATGCTCACCTCTATAACTTCTTCTGACTGCTTAAAGGATTCTATAAGGGCAGGTATAAAAAGACAGAGAGCACTCATTTATAGTGAAATGGGGCATTTTTTGGGCCATCATAGCCCTGAATGTAACATTCAGGGATGAATACACAGTATGACACAGTGATTCTTCAAAAATACAGCAGAAGAATTGGAAGAATTTTTAAAGCCTGAGGACATCTCTGACCTCACTCCGATGCCCTTAAATCAGACACACTGAAGAACATAGAGATAGGAAAGACTGCATGCAAAACCAGTGGTTTCCCTACCTATAATATAAGGGGAGCATCCTGCCCCCCTTGAAGGTCAAGTTAATTTTATCTAATTGTATTTTCTATATAGCGCCAGATCCCAACAGAAGTCATTTAAGGATACCTTTCCATTGAACAGTTCTAAACCTTGTTCTTTCATTAAACAGATTAAACAGCCTTATGTTATTTATCATATTTACATGACGGCACGTCATTTCTTTCTCTACACGGTTGCGCAATTACAATTCTCCTCTGCTCTCTGTATTGTTCATGATGGAGTTCCGCCCCAATGCGCACACACACAGACACATGCGCGCACACAGAGGCAAGCACACTCCCAACAGTGGAGAGAGTGTGCATCACAAAATATGTCGCATCAACCACCTGAAAAGCAGACAAAAACATCTGCGTTTTTTAAATGCTCCCAGGGTGATGAAGACAGCAAAACTTGCTCTCCTGTGAGTAGCAGCCGGTGTAGCTCTCCTGCTCCGGGTCCTAGTACAGAAACGAGCCCAAGTGCTGCAGGCCCTGCCCCTGACAAAAAGTAAGTCCAGTCACCACTGGATGACAGGTTTTGACCCAGCTTGGCTACTCCCCCGGGCTGTAAAAGGTTGATCTTGGTATGTAAGTAAGATACACCGCCATGACAAAAGCTGCACATTTTGTACATAATTGTCACAAAAAGAAATATTCCAATGTTTAGTTCAATGTACGATTCAAATAATTCCTTTAATTGTCCAAAAACTGTAAACCTAGGAGAAACACTGATGTCTCAGTGCATTCTTATTCTTATGGCATGCTACACTGTCTTCGCAAGAATATCAGAAAGAGACAATTTTCATTGCTTGGACATTAAATCCTTGAGTGTCTCTGCTTGACCTCAAAGGCTATACTTCTGGATCAGGATGTGCCTTGAAGGCGAGACAAAACATTAAGGGGGTAATGGATCACAAAGTTCACAAAGTTAATATTTTGGTTCAGAAAATAAAGAAAAAAAGGGGGTAGAAACATGCATAACTTTGCTTTCCATTTATTATGTGCCCAAATTGCTTAATTGAAACAACATTTGGTATGTCAAATATATATACAGTATGTATATACAAGTTATGAGTGGACGTCAATGCATTCTAAGAAAGCTACTATGATCCACAGTAAACAACAGTTCTGGGCCATGGGAGTGATCCATTAGGTTCACTGATCAAATTCATTACACCCCTACAACACATGGTTAACTGACAAGGGACAATGAGAGCAAGCTGGATGTCTTGGAAGCAAAGTGTCGAATGGTAAGTAAGTTATTGTGTTTGTTGCACAAAGTGCAGCAAATGTGCTGTACACAGCATAATAAGTATAGGCAGATGAGTGTAACTGCTGTCTAAAATTACTGATGCAACAATGCAATGAAATGGAGAAGTAAAGAATTATTTTAAAAATTTGGGAATGTATAAGCATGCTAACAATACTATGTTAACTGCACATGTTGAGATGAGTCAAACTTGAACATTGTCGATTCTACTACAGAACACCATATGGTTGTAGGCAAAGCTCAGCAGAATTTCAGCACTGGCTTGCTTTACATCTGTGGTGCTTGTCAGTAGTACAAGCCACCACTCAGTCAACATCCTACAACTGGTACACAATCAGTCTGACTGAATTCACAATAAATTAATAAATAATACAAATACCCTTATTTCAATAGGGCTTTTAGCTTTGGTCTAGTATTAAACACAATTTAAACTTTCTTTTTTCCCAACAAATCTTTCAAATAAGCATCAACTGGTCAAAATCCAGCATGCATTTATTTCTTCATCCATTTTATTTTATCACTCGCTCATTTCACTGACTTCTGCACTAAGTGCCATTCAAGGGAGGAGAAAAAACTCTGAACAGATGTTTATTTTTTATTTACATGTGTGATACGTGATGTTCAGTTCATTTAAAAAAACGATGAAACCTCACAATTCACTGACACTGCTTGGCTTCTGTACAATGCCTCTATAACCTTTTCATTCATTAACAATGACGTTTTTTGGGGATTCACTTCATTCATCTTTTGTTGATCTTGTTTTTGAAGGAACTGAATTCATAACTGGATTCAAATGAAATGATTCTGATGAGGTGAAGCTGAACCTACTGAATATAGAAATATTTTATTTGCATGATATGACGATTCTATTATTTATTCTCACACAAAAGCATGTACAATTTGTGAGAAATCCTGAAAGCAATAAGCACAACTACATCAGGGTTGGAGTAAAGTCCACCCACGTATGAAAATCCATTATACATCCACCCTTACAGTGATGGCAAGTCAGGTGAGAGGTTACTTTGACAAAACATTTCTGGAGCTATAGAGCAAAAAATAATTCTCCTGACGAAGCTGGGGACTTGTTTTGAATGTGAAAGAAATAAAAGGGGGAAATGGAAATGAAGAAAAATGGCTCCAAACAGCCAGTATGGTTTATTCGAAGTCTCCAGAAGTGCCAAGCACCAAAATTGGTTTGAAGAGACATTATTTGCAGCCATTTATAAGGTAAAATCTTCACTACAGCCGCTAAGCCCAAAGCAGTGAAGATATTGCCTGAAAAAAAGGGTGTAAATAATGTGTTTCTAAATCAGTGTGGTATCTCAGGGACTTTTTCAACGGGGGGATTAGGAGTTTTAAAGCAAGTACCTACTGTATATTCCTCAGTTGTTTAAAATCCAAAAGGGAATGTTGCCCAAAAGTATTTTTCAGGCTCCAGAATTGTTTTGTTGATTAAGAAACTTAATCCTACTTTCCTTTAGAATGACGGTGAGCAGAAAATGAATGATCATTCATTTTTGAATGAACTGATGCTTTAGTAATAAGCAAGAGGAAGGACATTGGAGGACAATAAGGGGATAAGACAAAGATCCACCAGTCAAGAAGTGTGTGATTATTAAAGTAGATGTCCTCAAACTGCAAAGACCCCCTTCCTTGGTGCTGAGATTAGATTATATCTGAATCTTGTGCATGACACCTGTGTCTTTGTCCCTGATTTAGTCCTAATGGTCGTCATTCGCACATCTCATTCCACTACAGGCTGGGGGATGAAACAAAGCATACTTCCTCTTGTATGTTTGTATGTAGGACTGAGCTGCCGATCTGATAATAGTGTTCTTGCTGTGCAGAGCCTGGCCTTCCCCACATGGAAACAGTGAGGGAGAAGGTGTTATATCACAGCACAGGCTTGCAATCCACTGTATCTCCTCTGAATCTGTAGCAGAAGATCATTGGAAAGACCAGGAGGACGGTAAGAAGGGAAAAAGCATTTCACAATCGCTCATATTTCTTGTTCCTCTCGCTATTCACTTGGGCCCAAATCATTTCAGGCATCACTACCCACGAGTCTCTTATCAAATAATACTGAAATGGTTACCCTGAGGTCCGATTGTACATTTGAATAAAGGGATATTTGCTGAATGATAAGAGAATTATGATTTTTACTGTCCGTGGGTAAAATATTTATTAAACTATGATGTATTGGTATATTCGCCCTGCTTCTTCACTCTGTGAAACCTGAGACCAAAATTTTAAATTGAAAAGAGTGTAATATATTTTGAAGTACCAAATCAAAGTCTGCTTTTTGGTGTTAACCTATAACCACATATCCCATACTTCAGTTACTGTTTTACAGAGTTTAAAGGGTCTCTAGCCAAACATAAAGCTCCCTCAAGAAATATTTTTATCCACATAATAGAAGAATACACCGATTTTCACGAGACCAAACTAAATGTGTCACCCAAATGTGCTGTACTTCTTAACTTAAAGGAGCTTTATAGCATATTTTAGCTCAGTCTTTTTTCTTTTTTTTTCTGGGCTCGACTTTACAGTTTTGGTTCACTCTCAATTGTGTCTCAATCAAAGTAGAATTTTTCAAAACTATATTTAATAGTTTTAGTGACAATTGTCTTAAAATGTTGTTCCTTATTTTTAACAGTTCTTACCAATAATGCCAGTAAGGCTCTGCCAATATGGCATATTTACCATGCAGGCACCAGTAACATGTGTGGCACATTGTTATGTAGTGTGAATTGAGATACAATTTCATTTGCTGCAGCGCTGTGAGCTGGGCTGGATGCTATTTTACAAATATATGAAACATACAAGGATTACTTTACAAGTGATCATGTAATCTTTATTAATAGGGATGACAAAGATGGTGCAGTGGTTAGCACCATTGCCTCACAGCAAGAAGGTCCTGGATTCGATTCCTGGTCTGGGCATTTCTGTGCAGAGTTTGCATGTTGTCCCTGTGCCTGCGTGGGTTCTCTACGGGTACTCCGGCTTCCTCCCACAGTCCAAAAACATGCAAACTGGGAGTTAGGTTAATTGGTCACTCTAAATTGCCCGTAGGTGTAAATGTGAGTGTGGATGGTTGTTTGTCTCTATATGTCAGCCCTGCGATGAACTGGCGACTTGTCCAGGGTCCACTGAGATAGGCTCCAGCACACCCCCCGGTTGTAGCTCATGTTAATTATTGTTTTATCACACAATCAGATAATAAAGAGGTGATTAATGAATGCAATGAATGCAATTTGCTCACCCAAAGCAATCGGAGCATGGGATACTCTCAAATTTGCACATGAAGGCATCTCATGTGTATTTCAATATTGAAATAAAATGCTTAGGTGGAGGCTCAGATAACCTGCTACAGCTGGTGGAGGTACATTACCTGGAAGAATGAGTTAGTTTGGACTTCCAATTGTAGCCACAACCTGAAGGCTTTCAACCTATTAATACTTAAAGACAAGACTGCAGAGCTCCCTGTTATCTAGCATGACAACAAAATTGGTATATACCCAGTCCTGAAGCTCATAACAAATGTAAAGACTTTATATCAATCAAACAGCAACCACCAAAGGTGACATACTGAAGTACCTTATTATGCAGTTCCTCTAAAGGCCATTAATTACATGGCTCTAAGAAAGCCCAAAAGAAATATTAGGGTCTTAAAGTGAAAAGTATAAACCCACCTCCAAGTTTTAAACTTCTACCCACACACATTAGAGATGCTGATACCACATAAATATTCACATAAAACCTCAGGATCTATAAAACATTTTAATGGGGTGTTTAAGACAACATTGATAGTATTCTGGAGCTGAAACACCATCAAAAGAAAACTAATCAGCACCTATTCCAATAATTGATTCATCATCACATGTCACTGAAACAGTGAAAAGCTGCCTAAAACCCCAGAGCTTTTGCTTGTATACTGTGACAATATGCAGTTTGTCTTTTTCTTTGTGATAACCGATTGAATCTGTGGTTTTGGTACTGCCAGTCATAAACAACAAGCATAGCCTTGGGCTTGTAGACACTGTGACTGTGCATGTTTCACTAGACATATTAATCAACATTGAAAATATTGGTTAACTGCAGGCCTAAATGCTTTTCTGTATGACTTTTTTACATCATGATGAAATATGTCATTATAGATGCTGTGAAAATTTCATTGGCAAACTGTTTAGATATAGAATATACCATAGGAATATCTCGAATATTTTTGGATAGTTGAGTGCTATCTACAATTCACACAACAAGATAACCAGTTGCAATCTTTTTCACTGACATAACAGTGGTCTGGAAGGTTGTGTATCTAAGCCAATGTATTTGATCTGGTGTGCGAGTGCATTCTCAGGTAGTACGCTTACATAATATGATCCCCATTTGGGTATGGCCCATTGATAACATTATATGCAGGAAAACTGCTTCTATAAAACAAACATTTTTCTTAAAAGGCTCCATGTCTTTTATACTTGACCAATTATGTGTTAAATATGAAAGGGTACAGTAAAATGGCATGCATCCACACACACATACAAGGGCCAAGTGAACATATGGTAGAGAGACCATTTGAAGTTGATTGTCTAACATGGAGGGGCAGATGTCTAATTACACACTATTAGCGTAACGTACCTTGTTAATTAAGACGCCTATGAAGCATCTAAACTACCTGTGCATTATAGTACAAACATAACACCTTGCATTTCAGATACTGAAAAAAATCTACAATGGCTGCCGGGAGAGCTTTGCTCCAAAGCTCAATATATTAAAGCAATGTGACAGAAAAGGCTTCTATTCCATTTTTATAAGGTAATAACTAGACTGGATACTGTAGCACAGCCTCCTCAAAGCAAAAGCAGCACTGGTTTAATACCATTATTGAGGTGCATTTCATTCAACTGTCACAGAAGGACAAGAAAAATGGGGCTTTAGAGGGTGGCTGGTTCAGCCCAGACCATGTGACAGACTCTGGTCTGGAGACTTTTGATGACAACTGTCACCAACATCATGCAAACTTTAAGGAATAAGTGACCATAATTAATCATTCACAGACTGTTCAGATTAGCTGAAGTGCAACAGCATCACCTTTAGGCTGTTATTTTAGCATAGATGTTTTGTTTAGTTGATGGGACTGTGAGGTCTGAAAAAAAAAAAAAAAAAACAGCCATAGAATTTGTTTAATATATAATTCCTCTACAGGATTGAATTCTGTGAGCTCAAACCAAAATTAGGCAGACTGGTGAAGAGGTTCAAAGCTGTTTGGAATTTTCATTTATCATAAAAAATTCCCCTTATTTTTAACTTTATGTTGGTTGTTGTACTGTGAAATGCCATTGAAAAACATTAATTTATATTTCATTTTAGTATTTGTTATGGTTATAAATCGAAAGCTGCATCACAATACATTATGATATAGATTTTTTGAAAATTATCCAATATTTTTCTATATCTGTCTGCCCTAATACTATTACAATTTGATTCGATTCAGGGGACTGTAATAGATATCAGACGATATTATTAATAACACAATTAATAACACAATTACATTCTAACTTAAAAAAAACAAAGACATTTGATATGAATTGACAACTGTGTGGCTTAGATGTTTCAGACATTTAAATGACAGGACTCATATTAAACTTGCCATAAACTGCTAACCCCTGGTATTGTTTGGAAGAGGATGACCCACACCTGGGCAGAAACTGTGACACAGATGTGTGGTAGGAGTTTCAAAATAAAGGCATATCTTAAACACAGCGATATACATCGATTATTCTTGATGTGATTAGATTATTGGACTGCCAGTCGATGTATCAATTTAGATTGATGGATCGTTATACTCCCAGCATTTGTAATATTGATATTTTTATCTTGAATTATCACGTCTCCAATTTCTCTCACACACCTGTGTGATCAATACTGCATCTTGGTGGGGATCTACTTAACTTTTTGCATTGCCTTTAGTCATTTGATCTTTAAAAATGATATCAAAAATTAAAACTGAAGTCTTCAGGAGCAAAATCAACCTTATTACATTTCTATTCATACACTCCTTTGAGTGCTGAGTGAATGCCGTACCTCCTGCAGCGCCAGGAAGTTACTGCATGCCACTTGTGTTCTACATAAAATGCTCTGATTGATATGCATGAGGACGAATAATAAGAAATGCAGCTGTGAACCGGCTCTCTCACTGAGGTTTCGTCATTTAAAAAAGGCTCCAATCATCAATTGAAAACAGCTGTGGATCATTAGAATATAAAATTTAAAAAAACAAAAACAGTCAGGCTCTGCACAGTGTGTCAAGCCAATTACTGCGTTTACAGTGGAGCTCGGACATTAATGGGATTCCACCCTCTGCTAATCCCAAAGGGACGCTGATGGAGCTGTGTTTGAAAACTTCCCCATCGACAGATTAGCGACACACATCCGAGTTCAGGTGAACGAGCGACGGCGGAAAACACACATAATCTCGGATGGGAAATGTTGGCGACGCCAGCATTTCACGACAGCTGCGACTCCGCGGACGCTTAGACAAGTTACACATCGGGAGCGCGCGCGACTCTTAGGGTCCATGCTGTTACTCTCGCGTCCGAAACACAATAAAAAAAAACAAAACGTGTAGAAAACAAAATAGAACGTCTCACCATGTTTCGGAGCCAGAAGTGCTTCAAAAACAACCCTCTTCGGACCTGGAAAAAGCCACATATACTCCTAGCTTGCTCACGCCGGCGCATCAGCACTGCGCTCGCCCAGGCGTTTTTACCCCGACTACAGCGACACTCCACCGGCGGGCTGTATCCCGGGTCGAATGCGAGCCAGCAGCCTTGTTCGTCTCCCTCTCGGTGCCCCTCACTCTCTCCCTCTCTGTGGACATGACGTGTGAGGCTGTATAATCTTGTTACAGCGGTCAGTAAAGGTGAGCCGGGCTAAAACTCTGCCGCCCCTCCCCCAGCCCCTCTCTGCCAGATACGCACCTGACCAGCGCACGTTACATCCAGCAGGCTGCCGTTACTGCGTTGGAAACAAGGCCACTCATGAAGGTCAAAACTAATCCACAAGTTATTATGGTGTGTGGACGCCGTCCACTCTTACAGGACAGCGAACCTATTATTTCTGACTGCAGGTCAACAAAAGCTGTTTACTGTCAGCTGCCAATTATTACACACAATCCTTTAGTGTCCGACAGCTGGAGCGCAGCAGGGAAAAAATAACACTGGAGGCCTTTAGCAATGATTTACCTGTCAGCATTCGTTGGCCTTCTCTTCCCTCCAGACCACGAAAAGCCTCCCATCAATGTACTGTAACAGGATGCTGTGGTCAACAAGTCCTGACTAAAGGTTGCAGGGAACTTGAGCGAAACAACTTCAACACTGGGGTCATGGCTGTGGCTCTCCTGGTGTACACATGTCAGCGGGGTAAAACTCTATTCTGACGGTGTAACTTTGAGTGTCCCTCTCTCCAACAGCACGTGTAATTTTGTGAGATATGAACAATTTGCTACCACAAAAATAGTCAAAATGTAATGAATCTACATGCAAAATATAAATGTCACAGTTCAACTGTTAAACAGTTTGATCAAACTGACACCCCTGAATCCATGCGCTATTAAAATCAACACAGATGCTATGAAAAACAGCCAATCAGAGTGACGGTTCAAATGTGAACATCATTTAACGTGGTGTTCACACCATCTTTGATTAGTCTGGTTAAACAGAACCTTGGAGCGTTTGAACCCCTGGTGCAGCTCATCTATGTTGGTTTGAAAGCAGTCTGAGGCCTCTGGTGCGACGCAAACAACCAGACGCTGGAGGTGGTCTCGGACCATCACTGGCGTGAACCACATCCACAACCATCACTGTAAGCGTACTTTCCACACGAACAAAATGCCTACTGGCAATATGGGCGGAGGAGAACATCCCTCAACTGTTGGGAAAGGTTAGAATTTAAGTGAAGTGTTGACTAGTGTAGCATAAAAGTTAACAGGCCGCATTAACAATACATAAAAACATGTGACGCACTGCATAAAAGCGGCAGCTTTTCTGATATGAAAGACAAATGTATTTGGTATGACGACCTCGACAATATTTTAAACACAAGACCCATGATGAGACAGCTGTCTTCGGCTGTATATTCTCATTATTGCAGAACGTCTTTCATGAAAGGCAAGAAATGTTAAATTATTGAGCGCACGTTGTCCGACCATACCGACCTGATATGCATTCCAGATCATGAAGAGGAAGAAAATAACCTGTTGATGCTCCACGATGGAGGCTGCGGTAAAAGTTGAGACGGTGTTTTTCCTCTTTTCCTGCCTGGCTTTAATTTACAATTGAATTAAATTATTACTTTTTTTTTTGTTTGTTTTTCAATTATGCCCAGTTTGAGATTTGCCGTTGTGAACATGAACCAAACCAGGTGAAAAATGAAACAATGCTTCCCAGAAAGCAACTGTTAGTTGTGCATGCGACCCAAATCACTGATTCATACTTGTGGCTCTACTTACACCCCAAGTGTGCAGTTGCCAAAAAAAAAAAAGCCAAATTCTGGGGTACCTTTGGTGACTGAACAGTTCAGGTGCTGTTTTCTTTTCAACAAAAAGATGTTAATTAACGGAGGAATTTGTAAAATATTGGCTCTTATTACTGGTTCATAATGCTTTCTAAATATACCAAACCAATGCAGCAGTATTTGATGATGCCTGATCATGAACAATTATACAAAATGTCATGTCGTGAGATGCTTTAAGGTCTGAACTGTTGTGGTCACTCCCAACATTTTGGCTTGTCCTTCACTTGCAGTGACACCTTTTTGAACCACATATTGAGATTCCACTGAACAGCTACCAAATGCAGTTTTATTACTTGGATTCAACTGCAGACCTTATATATGCTTAACTGATCATAGGATCGTAGAACAATGAGGAAAAAGACCACTGCTGCCCATTAAACTGTTGAACAATGAATTGTTTCATTACCTTTAATGTCTCTGAAAATGGGGGACTTTGTGTAAAAATGACTGTAATTCCTAATTGGTAATGCAATTCTCTTGTAATACCCCTCAAATCAAAGATTAAAGTTTCTACTTCAACCATGTGTTGTTTTTTTTAATCCATTGTTGTGGTGTACAGAGGCAAAATAATAAATAAATAAATAAAAACGTGAAACTGTCCAACTACCTATGAACCTGTATGAACCTTAATTTAGTCTGGAATAGTCTGAATGACTGACGCTTAGTAGACAACCTAAAAGACATGACCCTCCCTATACTGCATGTCTTAAAAAAAAGAGAGAAAGCTCAACAGTGATGATTTCAGGATCAGATCTTCATGTATGAAAAGCAACAATTTCCAGGATTAACTGGGGTGAACAGTTCAGTGTAAAGCTATGGTGATGAAAGCTTAACGAAAGGCCACATATCTTAGAACACTGTTCTAAATAATACTGCTGACATGTATAATTCGGAGTAAAGTGGATGTTCATTTCTTGTAGAACAGCAAGAATCTGAAAACAAAAGGACCACTTAATTGGAGTTTAATTTTTCAAACTCTGTGTCACCGCCGTCAATGACTGAGTGTTCAGAATCTATTCACTATGAATTATTCAGGAGGTAATGAGGTCGGTCTGTGCTTGAGATTGGCATGAGTAGCAAATACCTTTTCAAAAGAAAATTGTTGAGTGATTTTCTAATTTCAAAAGATGCAGCTCATTCTAAAATGATATATCTGAGGTATTACAAGCATAATACAAGACAAATGCATATTTATTCTATCAATCATTAAAAACATCAGTAAAAATAACCTTCTACCGGCATGTTTAGGCCCGGGATGAGCATAATCCAGGTTAAATCATCCATACCTTCACTTGCTCTTGCTTGTTTTTGGTATGCGGAAGGCTTTGAGAGAGAGCTATATAATAATCATAGCTAATTCTCCCCCTCATCTCATCCATGTTGCAGCACAAACACAGGAGGGCCAGGGTCATGCAGGAGTGAAGACACTCCACGGAAGAGGGTCATTAAGGAATATGCTGCTCTTCAGGGAAAGTTTCGCTGTCCCAACGATCCCGATCCAATAAAATCACCAAAGCAATGCCACATAACGTATTATAGTCTGTGTGCCCGTGGTGCAGAATATCTGTGCTAGCTTTTCAGTGAATCAGTAAATTTGGGAAGGAGTAATGGAGAAAAAGCATTATAATAACTGCAGGGTTTCTCTAATTAAATTAATAAGGCTTTCCCGCTTCATTATTCTATTATGAAAATCATTCAAATATCTGCAGTGTTTGCCCATTGTACTGCAATAATGTTTGTACTTTAGAAGAAAAAATAGAGGGATCTATTTCAAGGCTTCTGTTGGATTTCTAAGCATTTTCTCATCAACACTAATTATGCAGAAATAAAATACTTCTAACCAGGAGCGGTTAACTTTGAGGTATTATGTGTTCGTCTGAGAATGATCAAGTTGTATCAATATTTGCGCTTTGTTTTTCTTTCACAACTGGGGGAAGCCTGAGGGTGCCTTTATGAGCGATACACACTGCCTATGTGTATTCAGTTGATGGTTTAATCACTAAGCAGGCAAGTCAAATTAAGGGAAAATCATTTCTATTAGTGATGTTGCAGTTTGCAATTTGACACTTTCAGTCATTTCTTTGAAGCACAAGAAGCTGATTTTGCCTGGTGAACTCCCTGCAGTGACCGACAGAAATGGTTTAATTATTGTCAATGGATGAGATTGTGTCTCACATTTGGGGCCCGTGTGAATTCATTAGTGGAAGCTGCATTGTTTTCCTATTGAATTTTGCCAAGCCATGAAATGGTATTGGGGCCATTAAAATGTGTAAATATGACTTGTTTTTAAAGAGCTACTGGATGTTTCCAGACTTCGGGGTAATTAGTTACACGCCATCTGCAGCACTGATAAGCACTAGCAAATTACTCCACTAATGTGATTCTAACTACCATCCTGTCTATACGTGTAAAGGAGATGAACCAATGCCTTCTCTTTTTTGAGAATGAGGCACGTGATGGTGTGTGATTTTATGTGAGCTTTTTGTAGTTAAATCAATGGCACAAGGAGTCATTCACAGGCTGGTTTCTAATAGCCTCGTCACTCTTGGATGAGCAGAAAAACGAACACAATTCCTTAAATGCCTTCCTTAGTACTTCCTTTTGATATTGCTTTAAGTTTACAGTTTTAAGAGAATGAAAAATCAAGAGCAAAAAAACAACAACAACAAAAGAAAAAGGGCACTCCAAAAACAGATACTTTATCTTAACTATTGTTTTCCACTGGGGGAAAATTGAACCATTTTTCTTACTGAAGCCTCATTCTCTAGGACTCTGTGTTTGAACTCACATTTCACAGTTCTTTAGACCCGAAATTCTCCTGCCTGTGAAGTTTACATAATCCCAAGGGTGTGTAGCCTACACACATGCATGGAGGTATATATGCATACACAGGCACAAACACAGATTATGGCCTTTCCAACGCTGATACAGATACTTTTTCCTGCCACATGTCCTTCCTTTTATAAGATGTTTCTATACACACAAACAACAATAGGCATGCCAGGCCAGTAGGTGACAGTCCACATCCACAGTACGTCAAATGCCAATTTCTTACAGGTATTTGGCTTTTCTAGCAAACTGCTGTTGGCCAATATTATCGACTGATATTGTCCTACCACATATAGTATGTTGTATTAGCATATATGTACAGTACATGTTATGAATATCAGACAATATTTTTTAAAAAATGGTTTAAAAGAATACAATACATGAATAATTTATAATTATATAATTTTCTGTGACGTTTACTGTTTCAGTGCACTGTGTCATTTAAGACAGTAAATGGTCATTGTTTATCTGTAAAACGTTTTGCCTCTGTTTGCGCCTGACCTTGTTTGTCACAGATAACCTCATTTGAGGGATAATTGAAAAGAATTTGTACATATCAGCTTATGTAATGATATCAGAACTTCTTACTTCCTAATATCACAATGGGCCCCAAAAATTGCGTATCAGTCAGCGATGTAATTGTTGTCAAACTCTCTGTGTTACAAGGACATACATATTCATAGTAACCTGCAAGGCCATTTGTGTTTGAATGAGAGGCTTAAATGTACAGGATTATTGTGTTATTGTGGACAAGTCCTAAATCTGCAAAACAGCGGATAACTTCAAATCTTAGCGCTTCCATTGAACAGAAATTTAAAAAAATAATGCACATCACTTATTTTGGGATGTCAGATGTTGGTGTTGGTGATACAATACACACAAGTTCATCAAAAAGAACTGGAATCCTCTCTCCCTTTTGTTCTTTGCAGAGGTTGAGACCTGATGGAACTTGCTGATGTGTGAAACCACATGTGAAGATCCATGGTATGATATTCTCCCAGTGTATTTTCTGAAATAATGTGAACTAGACTTCATAATGCCGACCCCATCCCCAAAGAGGGCACCAGCCCCCGCATTCCCAGAAAATAGACAGAAAAGGCGTCCACAACATTAGAACTACAGAAAAACAAAAACAATTTATATAAAAATTAAATACTCCTGCTCACTGGGATGCTGAGTGTGTCAGTGAGGTGTCATTAGCGACCCACTGTTACGCGCCTCTGATGTGGGCAGCAGCTGGCAGCCTCCCACACTGAGTGAAGTATGTGGTACTGTCCATGGTGCTGAAACACAGCCTGTCTGTTCTGTAACATCATGTGCTCCCAGTAATTTCTATTCTATATGCTGGCTATTTTAAAGAGTGTTGTGTAGTTAGATCAGTTGGTAGAATGGCCAGAAGGTGAGTTCGGATTACCTCCATGCTTGAGTAAGAAACTCTTCCGAGGAAAAAAACACCCGCACTTCTGCTTAGGGGACTTTTTTTGGTGTCTCCAACTTTGGTTTCTGAACTTAGCCCCCACCAACCAGCTATTAAAACTGAAATTGCATACTGAAACTCTGTGTGAATGGCAATACCTAAGGAAGTCTAAGCTGAATAAGGGACAAGGGACATTCTTAGTTGGGTACTAACAGCTGTCATGATATTGAGAAGTCAAACAAGAGGCACAGAGCAGGAGAGAGACAAGTTAAAGATAACAGCATGTAAGAAATAGAGTAACAAATAAAGACGGGTGAAGAGCAGGTGAACATTTCAAATGCACCTCATTCAGACAATAGATAACATCAAAACTGATAAAACAGTCCTATTGTAACCTGAGCTAAGGGGGCTGATTCTGCTCCCTAGAGAAAACCAGTTTCAATGATCTGAACACTTGCAGAGATGGTGTATCAGAGTGTAGAGATGTATTATTTAACTGTTACTCCAACTACAACAAAAGAGGCTGAGGTCTGGATAGCACAGCTGACTCACCAGTTTAGCACATAATACCCATGCCTGTAGCTTGAAGTCTGCACAAGGGGTGGATTCAAAAATAAATCTGACTAGTTTGTTCAAAACACAGTGCTGTGGTGTTTCCCTGCGAGAACTCAACATAAATCCAAGAGCTAATCTGACATTGTCCTTTTCAATTGAGTTAAAAGTGCATGATTATGCAAATGGTTCAAACTGCACTGAGATTTAAGCCACAGTGCAATTTATAGTACCGACCTGGAGTCAGTTTATGTTTCCTTACTGTTTTCTGCATGATAAATCATTCTTGGTGTGAAAAGGCTTTTAGTGCCGTGCATCCATAATAGGCACAACTGCGCAAGTAAATCAGGCAAATCTTTGCAATTAAAGACGAACAACATGAGCACTAGTGCTCTTCACATGCAGAAGTTTGCTCAGCACAACACAGCAGCTGTATGTTTTGACATATTTCACCTGCAACTTCTTTTTTATGTTTGTCTATTAGCTTTCCTTTTCACACTCCACCAGCTCTGAGGGAAGTATCTGGCTCTTTATCTTCTAAAGCATCAGCCAGATGTGTTCACCCCAGCTGGACAAGTATATCAGAGATCTTCTGCTGCAAAGAGCTAACATAATATTACAGCGATTAGTCAAATAGTCACAAAACACCATCTATAGGATTTCTGCCTGTGGACACAAGTGTTCAAAATTTTTCACGACTGTCACCACAAATTGTGTCTGCACCACATTCTGTGCTTTGCAACATCTAGGACTCTCACACCAGAATCAAGGTTTCTTATTCCATCTGTGGTGAGGTTCAACACACGCAACAAAGGACTCTGATTTCAGAGCGCTGGTGACATTCATCAGGTAGGATTAATGGACCCAAATAATTAATTTTTAACTTTCGTTGTTGCAAGAAATGATGTAAAATTTAAAAAAATGGATAAATGCTGAGGATAACAAATGTGGTGCGATAAGAGTGAAAAGCTGCTGAGTCACAAGAGAAGCACCTTTCAGATACAAAACATCCTTTGATCTTTAATGAAGTGGCTGCAACTCAAATTAAAATAATCGCATTGTGTAATACTTGCATTTCTTTCATTCAGGTACCCTTCAGCTGTGTGACAGCACTTGGGAGACATATTTCTTTTTCTTTTTTTTGAGGCTGCTCACATGGGCAAGGTAGCCGAAGGGGTTTGATAATTAGAACACATAGAGACCTGAGCACTAACACCAGATCTGTCACTTGGATTCCCAGCAGCTATAGAAATCAACACTCACGGCTGAAATAAAAATGTTCCCTCCAAATGTTCCCGTCCTCACTTTTTCTTCTTTTCCGTAGAGGGCTCCTCGGCAATCTAAGGGAGAGACTTTTTGACGGCTACAACAGGTTATTACTTTTACAACCGAGGGCAACTTCTAGAGAGTCCATTAGCACCTTGAAGAGCAGCTGACTTCTTCAACCGGCGATCAGACCTGCAATTTCATGAAGTTGACATAAATAAATTAAGTACTTACTACCGTTCAAAACCTGTCAGTTTGTGCAAACTATGATCAGATAATTGCCAAATGAGTGCTGTGTGAAGATACTGTTGGACTCATAGACTGTATTTTTTTTTCTCTCTCAGTTAAAATCGAAGCATTTCCAAAACAAGAAAATATGGATAAATTGATTTTTAATAACATTAAAAACAAAAAATTAGATTTTCTACTAGAAATGTAGAAAAATGTAGATTTGAATTATCAAATTCAAAATTTCATAGGATAAAATGTCATGCTGTTCTCCAACGGAAAGGATGACTGACAGAAAAAGAGCGTAATGGCACCCAAAAGCCTTAAATCTCTCTCTTTGTCACTTTGTCACACCATGTATTCCCCATCCTTTCCCCTCTCCTTAATTCTGTGAGTCCTGTTCTCCATTTATTTATCTCTGCCTCTCTTTAAGATTGCATTTCCTTATGTCTGGCACTTGTGATAAGATTCAGGACATAGATGTTATCTGGAGATGAGACTGAGATGGGGCTAAGATAAAGATGTACCCAAAATAGAGAGACTGGGCAAGAGAGAATTAAAAACTAAGAGAGCCTCAGGTTTGCTGCCCTGCTGACAAAATATCCTTGACCTGTGTGTCCTGTGAGATAAATCCGCCTCACTTGCTTTAATGAGGGGGGACTGTTCAGTCAACAAGCCCTCAGCAAATTCAAAACACTTCCAATTAAACTGAATTCAACCTTAGAATACACTTTTTTAAACTAGACTTTAGTCTACCTTTTTATATACGCGCATATTTTAGTTGCACACACCTCACAAGCACACTCCTCATCTAAAAAAATCAGCCTGTCACCTGTCACCACAAATTCATTTACGTGTTCCTATGCAAATGTGTGTGTTTACATGCATGTACGGGATGAATTATATCTAATTTCAGACATTTCTAAAATGCCTTTCACTCAGGCGATCAGGCAGAGGTGACATGAGAGAGATTGGATTTTATGGCGGCAGAGGAGCTTGCTGATTTTCAGGAGCTCCCCAGACTTGATGTCTCGAACACACTGGAGACAGAAAAGGAGCCGAGACAGACAACTGTCAGATGAACAGCCAATGAAGCACATTAGAATTTGGCCTTAATCATATCTTTGGGCTCAGAAGCCAGGGGTCAATTTTATTATTTGTCATGGACTGTATCGCCTTAATATGCCCTTTTAATCAGAGACACATTGCATTTGGATTATTGATGAAAAGATATGCATTTTTTTTCTCCAAAGCTTTATGTTATATATTGATTTTCAATATAGTACCTGCAAATGTACAATAGCGAGGTGAAATTTGTGTGTGGGAGTGAGCGACTGAAAACTACAAGTACATGACTGATTGGAACTACAGATATGAACAAAAATGCAATGTCTTCTTCAGTGGTTGATTCACCACTTTTTTTTTTCACAAGCACTCATTGAATGGCAATGTGAAATTGTTATTTTACAGTTAGATTGGTTGAATGTTTAGGTCAATAATGGTATTGATATAATAAAACATAACTGCTAATGGTCCACCGGTGATGGACTGTTGATGGTGATGGTGTATTTTGTTGTTTTGTTTTTTTTTTATGAAAAATGAACACTTTGAAAGTAAGGATCCCCATTACATCCCCAATAAATACAATTACATTTAAGAGACAACAGATTTGAACTATCATCAGACAACCAATTAAACCATCTAGAGTAAATCTCTTTTTTAAATTATTTTTAGTAAAAAAAAAACAAAAAAACAGGAGGTTATTTTTAACTCTCTTATTTTACCCATTATCATTGCTGTCATCATTACCACCATCATTATCGTCACTTCTGTAAATAACAGTACGCTGACTTGAGTATAATGCTCTGGAACATAATGTATTTATTTGTTTAAAGGGACATTAAACCCCTTTTTCTATTTATTTTGTTGTGAGTCATCTCACTCTGTCACGAAAGCTGACATTTTGTGAAATAAGCAGATGACAAACCAGTCTGTACTGTATTTTCTATCACTTGTGAGCGGATTGTCTCCTGCTATTGTAAATACAGCCGCTTTACCAGACTCCAGACTACTGCACAAGGATAGGCTACAATGATTATTTTAAGGAAACAACTTTCTGGATTTTAGTTTTACACCTCAAAACCTGTCCACAGTATGAGGTAATCAATCAACACAAGACAAATGAATGAAAAGAAAGAGGTTTTTTTGTTTGTTTTTTTCCTGCATAGCAAAAGTGATACCAACATTCAGAGACTCTCAACTCCCTCCCACATGCCAACACAACTTCCAAGCAATTTAAATCTCATTTACAGTTTGGTTTCACAGTGACATGTACAATAAACCTTAAGTAAAACAGAGATGAAATAATACTGAACACACGACTGGCATTATTGCAAAGTCAGGCCAGTTTGGTATTGCTGCAAAATAGCAAAGACTAAGATATTATTTTGGACAATTTAATCCTGCTGCGTGCTCCGCATCCACGCATCTCTTGTGTTGTGTTTCTTGTATTGTAAACTGCACTTCGATACCAGTACAGGTAGTAACACACACATCAATAAAAAGGGGAAGTTGTCAGAATACACAACTTCTCTAAATTGCTGCCTGAGTTCTGCTTACTGCAAACATTAAAATGAGGTGCGTGAAGAGGTCAGTCATAAACATGCAGCAGTTTTTAACATCCCATTAAGGGATGGGAGGCAGAGGAAACACTGTGCACTGATTACTGCGTCGTCAGGGAGATGCAGCAAGGAGGGAGATTATATTAGTGTTACAGTAAGGTAGTAGTAGAGCGCCGAATTGGATTCTTCCAAAGGCACGCTTTTCTCTGCCTCCCTTTTATTCTCTTTTATTCCCGTGAAGAGGCAGGGACTGTTTTGAAAGACAACAATGACAAATGGGAAGAGAGACAATGGAGCCAGTGTCCCTGATTTGGCTACGGCCCTGGAACAAACAATGTATTCACTAACTTGGGAGCTGTAATTTCACTTACATACGAGATTGGCTGGTATGTCCAATCTTTGATCCTGAACACCCAATCTTAGTGAGTCTGTGAGCCTGGTATCTGTGCCTGTGGTTTGACTGAACATGCTATATGAGCATAACCATCTGAACCTCATCAACTCTGTTTCCACTCCCCTTTACCCTCCACTCACTTCCTCAGTGTACCGCCACATCTTTACATCTCTTGCCTCTCTTCTCAGTCCTCCTTGTTCTTCAGTTCACTGAAACCATCACTCAGTGTGACGTCTGCAAATCTGTGGGCATTGGTATGTATGTTTCAAAGCCCGTTACCTTCCAAAATGGTGGACCAATGGCTAAACTCAACACCAGACTTCCTATTTGCACAACAGATAAATAGAAGAAAATGAGGGAGGGTGAATGTGTCAAACACAGAAAGACTCAAAGAGAGAAAGGGAAATGTAAATCTTTGAGATAAGTCCTAATTTGCGTTTGTAAAAAAAATCTGAGAGCTTGTTCTGGTTTCTTTGTCTGTCAGTTACACCATTCTATATATATTTATAATGAATGTGAAACAGTCTAACATCTCATATTAATTAATTTACTAGCAAAAACACAATGTTTTCTCAAGCTCAGCACAGGCAGGAGCAGTGGTTTCTGCTGAATTAACTCTTCTGCCTTCTAAAGGTCTCACTTAGCCTTTCAGAGAACAGGTATCGACTATCAAGATGTGCTGCTGGTTTTGCTCTTTGAGCAACATTGAGGCAAAGTGCAAAGGCAGAATCATCATGCTGAGGATTCAATAGAGACAATGAACAGGGCGGATCAAACATGGGTTTGGCACTTTACAACTTAGTCTTGGAACCCTCTGACAAGCAAAATGGGTCCTCAATGTCAAGGCCAAACACATGAAAACAGCTCCATTTATCAAATGTTTCTGAAATTGAAGAAAATGATTCCTCAAATGAACCCCATATCTGTTACCAGGTGTGGTTGAGACAAAACTGCTCAATTGCTTCTTTGTTTGAGTGTGGTCTACACTTTGTCTCGGTTTTAAAGGTAAATGTAGTTACCAAAAAGCAGGAAAATTCTTACTATTAACCAACATAACAATGCTGACTATCTAAAGGTAGGGTCAACACTGATGAGTGGACCCTGGATAAGCAGTTTTATGATGGCAAGAGATCTGCTGGAAGCAAGGCGCATCAGCAAATGTCAGGGCAAATCATCTTGGGGGCATCAATAAAACATAGCAAAGCAATACTTTAAAAACTTCCATGGTCCACCCTGTCTGCTTCAGTATGTCTCTGGGATGTCCCACTTTGGTTCACCGGAGCAAAACAACAGCCTAAGTGACTGGCTGAGTGGAACATGGAAAGGATGCTAACGCACACAACTGATTAAATTTTTTACTGGGTTTTAAAAAACTGAGAAAGAAATACCTGATTTGACTTCTTGTTATCGCACCACATCTTGCCCTCTGGTCAAAATTACTGACAAGCCTGTAGAGAGGAAAAGGAGGAAAACTTTAGAGTCACAATGTTCATTTATGCACGGCAATGAATAACCTAATAATCTACAAGGAAACAAATGCAGAGGAATTGCATGTCTGAGTGAACTACTGCTCAATCGCCTACTTACTTATCCGTGAGGAAGTCTAATTCATAATCCCTTCCCAGATAAGATCCTATCATTTTCTCACATTTCCCATCAGTCTCCATTATCCTGTTCATTCATGCATACAGTAACTGCCCTATAAACAGCTGTCTTTCCTGTGCAAAGACATAGAGCTGACTGTGTAAGAAGGCGAGACCCTGGGTGTGTATTTCTCACATTGTTATGATCAGTATGCTTGGCTGGAAAATTGGCATAATCAGTCCAATTGGTTGTAAATTTTATCTGATTCCCTTCTTTTCAGGACCAGGCTGGAATTCTTTTACACACAATGCACAGGATGATGTGAGAGAAACTTCTTATCGTTGCATGATCAAATTCTGTTTAGCAGCCCTGAGCCTCATTAGGTTTAAATGTGTTAAAAGTTTAAGATGACTAAGCCCTGCACTTTACAACTGTTGCAACTCACACCTAGAATATCTTTATCAGTGTTGGTAATAGTCTGTGAGTAATCACATGACATTAAATTTTGCGTCGCCAGTACTCAATATGCACTATCAGAAGAGAGACGATACACTATTAAAGAACTCTATACCTTCCTTATTTAGATACAGTATCATTACGCTACAAAGAAAACATAAAATGTTTAAACAAATTAAAAGCATATTGGGGTTTTAGGGGCAGTTAGCTTACAGAAACCACAACAAAAAGTTGCTGCCTCATGATCAGTTTTATTCCTAGAAACTTGTCATGTCTTCCTCAGTACACTCATCTTACAGCTTCTACACAGAGCCATTTCTAACTCAATGGAAGTGATGGAAATGTGCCATCACATATTGAACTGTGTATGCTTTTTATTCCGTAACTGCCCCAGTAATTTACAAGCTTGTTTGAATTTTATTGTTATTAGAAATCTTTTAATTTAGAGAGTTCAGTCCACTTCTTCACCAGCCATTCCGAGCCAAAATCCAGACAGCGCCTCTCTGCCTCAGCAAAACACTTTGTGGTTGAAGGTGGGATTGCGTTTGTTACAGATTTAACAAAACAAATCTCAAGTCTTTCTTCTTCGTTGTCTTTAAATTTTTTTTATGTAAAAGACAACAGAAGCACATCCTCAAAGGTGACACAGTCCACGTATATGAAAAAAAATTATATACTAGCTTTTTTAATAATAATTTCCTCCACCAAGGGAGGTGGTTATCTTTTTTTTTGCCTGTGTTTATTTATTTATTTCATCGTTTGTAAACAGGATACCTCAAAAAATGTTATGGACGCATTTGAAAGACATTTTCAGGAGAGGTGGGAAATGGCCAAAGGCAAAATCAATTAATTTTGGAGGTATTCATCATCTACATCCAGATATTTTTTTAAGGATTATAATGAGATAGGGGATAGTTTTTTTGATATACTTTTTCACCTAGATTTTGTCTTTTACATTCTCTAGTAAAAGGGACTTCATCATAAACTGAAAGAATCTGGACCCAAACAATTACCCTCAAGTTCACTTCCCAAACAGACACTGTACTAGTATAGAAAAAAGTCAATTTTGCACCAAAGTCCTCGCTGTTATAAGTGTGGGATTGTTTTGTGTTCTTATAGAATTGCATCAATGTGTGTCCTCACAAAGATAGAAATGCAGGTCTTAGTGTGTTGCTGCTGAATGTGCATTACATTTCTAGTAGTTTTAAACAAAATTTTCTCACATATAGAACCTTCAATCATTGTAAAAATAAAAATGTACAAAATACAGTAAATAGACAAATTATCTGAATTTTGTTTTGAAAACCAAATTTTTCACACGAGTTACTCTGGCCATAAATGTAGCCCTGCTTGACAGTCAAAGTCAGCGCCAGCTGGTTTCTCACTCTGCTCAGTAGGATGAGGAATTGTCTTTGTTGTTTTAGGATTTGTACTTTGAGCCCTGGGCGAGTCAGTGTGAACATCTTGAACCAAATCTGGCATTGTGCTGGGGGTCCCCTGCCTTCATGTTCCAGAGTAGTCTCTGCATCAACATACCTGATTTCTGTGATCAGCTCATCATCAAGCCCGATGATGAGGCATTCATCTGAATCAGTTGTGACCGAGCAGAAAAACATCTAAAATGTGCGAAACACTGGATTAGAAACAAATGGTTTTAAACAATTATTCAATTGAAAAATTGTTGTAGTATTAGTATAGTAGAATTATTATAGTTCTGCTGACAGGCCATCATTTGTGACAGCTGTGTGCGAAGCCATCTTACAAGTCTCCTAAGCTGCTCCCTCATGCGCGGATAAATTGCAAATGAGTCACCCTACTTGGACCAATAAAGATATACGAATCTGAATGTCATTCCTTCCATTTGAAAGTGCCTCTCTGCGTTTCTCAACACAAACACAATTTGCCATTGGAGTCTAAGGTTGTGAGATCAAGACCACAGTGATTCTGAGTGAAAGCGGGGATTGTGCTGTATGAATTAGAGATATGACTTTAGGGGTGAAGAGATCACTCTGCTCCAGACAGTTCTGATGAATTTGTCTTTATCCTCCTCCTTTTTATCACCTTCATCTTCTTCCTCTTCTGACCCCACTCACTATGGTGGAGCAGCTAGGATTATGTGTTTCTAATTGACCAGATGACCTGCAGAGAGCTTGATAATCTTGCAGATACTAGCAGCGTGGAGCAACTTTTAGAATTATCACTATACATAGAAAATTGGAAATTGGGGAGGAGAGGGGTCGTATCACGTTATTTCAAAAGGAGGTGCGTACAGCATAATACAACTGGGAAATACAGTATAGCTCAGACAAAGCAGGTAGGAGTGGATAAACATGTCTCAGATGCTTCCACAGCCGATGGTGCATGCTCCTGTCACAAAACAATGCTCAAAGCACTCATTTTGCTTCATTTCCTGTTTGATCCTTTAGTAATGAATAGCATCGATCACCTCACGGATGTGTCTGTGGCCACATGCAAAAAACGAAGACAAAGACAAGGGAAAGAAAAGTGGTTTTCTTTGTCTTCTTTCTTGATATGCTGAAGTACTACAATTCTTTAACTTGATCATTACGGTGAGCAGGGCATGCAAATCTCAAGGTGTCCATAATGCCACCCTGGTAGTCTCATACACATCATGTCAAACAGATTCAGCAATCAGAGCGACAGACACAGATAGGCACAGGCTTTGGAAATTAGTTTAAATAGTCAATCCTGCCGTGCTGATTCAGTCTGCTGACAGCTTGGAGGATGAGGGTTCTGTACAGCCATTGTCATTGTCACTGCATGCTGACCAAGCTTTTGATGCTGCTTTCCCCCCTCCCCTGTGGTCCTGGGGAAAAGATTCTGCTGTGCTGCACTGTGCCACACAGCTTCTGGGTGGATTTCCCTATGAGCCTACCAGGGAGTGTAGCCCTTTCATTGTTTAGCACTTCAAAGGAAACAAGGGGAAAAGAGAGGGGAGCCATAGCAAGAGGGAGAGGAAGAGAAATGACAGGCACTGGGTGAGAGAGGGAGCACAAAAAAGGAGAAAGCAAAGGGGAAGTAGAATATGAACAGAGCAGGGGAGTGGGAGAATCTTACCTGATTCATCCAGTTTCCTTTGTCCAAAAACAGAGAGATCCAAGAAAGACACAGTGTCTTGGATTATACTGCAGCTCAATGCACGATCTCATATTCAGAATGTACAAGGATCATATTAATGGCAAATGTGGTGCAGCCAGCTCCAGCCAGGCATACTACTTTTTTTTCTCAGAATAAACACATCAAAAAAGGAAGTGCAGGGTTTGGATCAACAGCAGCAGATTTTGGGGGGACTCAATTGCCGCTGAACTTTTTCAATTTTCAGCCAGACTGGCTGGATCTCCCCGAAAGGAGAGGAAAGAGATTGAGGATGGGAGCCATGCCAGCCCAGATTGGACTTTCGTGGCTAATGTCTGAATACAAGAAAACGCATTGGACAAAATAGGTGTCACGCTGGCCAGGCACTAAAAAATCTGGGACAGTTAGATGCACAGCTTCACAACCGTCTCTGGCTGTTTGCAACATAAAGCCCCCTACAGTAACTGTTTATGGCAGGTGGTCAGCTTGGTACATTGCAACCAACTAGCCAACAGTTTACAAAGCTGAGGTACAGATTCATGCACAGGAGAAAAGGTTATTATTTTTTTTTTCAGTTGGAAAACAGACCTCCCTTTAAACATTATCAACAGGTTTTTTTTGGATATGTGTAAATGTCGCAACTCCAACTACTTCAAGAAGGTGGGTGAATGAGTGAAAGAAGGAGGCTGTATTTGCTGTGTGTGAATGGGAATGTTCGTGGAATACTAATTTATATTTGTTGTGCAAACAGCCAAGTGGGACTATTATAGACTTTTTGCTTAAACACAGTCAAACTTGATAATGTTTTCTGGAAGTTAAACTGTTACTGTGAAGATGCCGACCATATCATCACAATCTCTGCTGGATTATTTCCTTGGTGTATATGTATAATTGTATACTGATTATTTGTAATGTAATGTTAATTATTCTGTTTTCTGTGTTTTTACCAAAAAAAGGGAGTATTTGTGTTAAGATTACATAATGCTTGACATTTAACAATATTGTACAAGGGCCAACTAGTCCTCACACCTACATAACAACCCTTGTGGTTATTCAGTGTGTTCCAAAAACAGGTAAGAGGGTTGTATATACTGACAAAAGACATCTAAAAATGTGGAAGATTTGAGAAAGTTTTTAGTTTAATTAATAAGGAATAGTTTTATTTTTTACCTGTTTTACCCTCTTACAGATGAGAACAATGATACCAATCTCATATCTGTCCATTCCTTTTTAGACTGTATGGTTAAAATCAGCCATGGATTAGTCCAGAACTGACATTACCGACTAACCGAAAATGTTTGTTTCCAGCAGATAATGAAGAAATATGGCGTGCGTGAACTTAAACACCCACATTGCTCCATTGCACCCTAAATTAACTGTCTCAGAGTCTGGCCGTTATGACAACGAGAGGGCAGGTAATCTATGTAGCATTAAGAGAGAGCTGCACGTCAACATATAGTAACATATAACACTTCATTAATTGTATGCACATTCCAGTTTTGTAATTTCAATTATGTATTTTTATCAATTTTGTATTCAAAGAAAAACATTTTTAAGTACCAACAATTACTACTAATATAATATCAACAGCATGTTTATCTTGGACTGATTTTCTGCGAGAAAATCAATGTCTGCATGAATTATTTTTAAAAGCAAGGATTAAAGGCGCTGTTCTTCGAAAACAGACAATTGGAACCTTCTCAGCCACACACAGAGAACAAGTAATTTTAAAGTAATATTGATAAAAAGGCACATATGCTGAATGATGTGTGTCTTACAGATTTCATAATTTCTATTCAGTATATAATCAGCAATATAAATGTGTGTGTGTGTGTGTGTGTGTGTGTGTGTGTGTATTTTTTCAACTGTTTTTTTGTATTTACAACAACTGTATTGGTCTTGCGCTGCATGATGTTAAAACTGTACATTTATTTCCCAAGCACAAATCATAATAATCAACAAGCTTAAAGCGAACGTGCTGTATTTAGGGTAGTGATTTTCATGCATTGCATGCAGTGACAAGCATGGTTTGAGTGTTACAGAAACATTGCACTACCAGCAGTCTGTTCTTAGAATAAAGTTTTAATGTAACAAGTCTCTTAGTCAAACCATGCACATTACAGCACTTAACATCCTGTCAAAGGCTTCTTTCACAACAAAGGGCTTTTACAGTGTTCTTCTTTGATCAGAAGCATCAAAATATTTATAACCTGTTTCGTTTTTCTGCAGTTTGCTTGTTTAACTTGATCAGGAGTGACTGTGACCCTGTTAGTTTTAAGTGATCTTGTTGGGCAATAAAAACTCCAAAGCCCCCCTCTAGAGACAGTGATCAGTTTCTCCATTGTTGGCTACTGTGAAACATAGCGCATCTACTCCCTGTGTAGTGCAGTTATGAAAGGTTCATTGTGAGGTAATGAAAACATATGGATACTTAGCTTCAGCTGATAATACACGAACAAAAACACAAAACACAAAAATACCATGATTACATTATTTCCATTTAGTCTGTCCACCCCAGATCTTTATGAAAAAAAAAGGAAGTATACAGTATAGCAACCTCAATTACCTAACCAGCTGGTGTGGCACATCTGGGTAGGCATTGGGAGTGAAAAACATCTGGACTACATGTACTTGTTTACGCATAATACCTGAAAGTCTTCAAGAAAAAAGGGACATTTTAATGCAATCATCATAACAGTGGAAACAGGTATTGTCCTGCTTTCCCATAGTATTTGGTTAAAGTTCCTGCATAGACTCTATACATACGTATATACACATAGATCCAACGGGTTTTCGCTGAAGCTCTACATGCATAATGTACATGTTTATGTGGCCCTAGCAATGAGAAGGTCTTTTTGTTACAAAACATCATCAAACAGTTAACTAATGGAAAGTTGCACATCTATAAATGAGGTTTAATGAGAAAGTGTAATTTCTCATTGGTCCATTTCTTGCAGTCAATGTGAGAGCAATTATGAGAATTAAACTATTTTTTTAAGTAATCATCTCACAACTGTACATAAATACAGTTCCCCTGCATGTAGTGACACCCGACTTAATGGGTTCATTTACTTACATCATCAGCACAGGGTGCTAAAAGCAGCTCTTATGAATTTAATTTTCCACGTGATACCCTCACTCTTACAGACCTGAGATCTGTGCTAGTAGTCATTATGCCGAGATATTCCTTATTATTAACAAATGCCATTGCTAATGCTCTTTAATAGGAAGTAAAAGACACTATTACACTACACTATTAAGACACTCTTGCTGGTCAAGCAGCCCCAACTAAACAACTATTTTGTAACAAGAAACGAGACAGACTCAGTAAATGAAAGACAGCTAGATAGATGGAGACAAAGAGGTCTTTCCATTTGGTCCAGGCAACGAGAGCAGATTTTCTTTCAGAGCACAGACAACTTTAATAATGAACCCGGTTTTCCAGAGTTTATGGAACATATTTTGAAGGCTTTTGTTAGAGCTGAGGGGTGCACTACAAAGTGAGATTAATGGGTTACAGACATATGTTGACTCTAAAGGCAGGGTTGTGAATGTGTCTCTCATAAACTAGTTGGATCATAATGTGGACAGGAAAAGGTTTTGTTTACAGTTTCAGATTATACTCAACTATTAACAGTGCAGAGTTTTCAACAATTTGAATCCTAAAAAATGAGTGATATTGGATGATGTTTGTGCTCAGCTCCATCCAAATCCAATTCACAGTGCTGGAATTGCATTTGAAAGAACACAGATTATTAAAAAAATATTAACCTATTGATGATTATCATAGATAACTAATCATTTATTTTTCAATTATGGAGATTCAAATAAGTTAATACTTTTCTCTGTTCCTTTTTGAACCGCTACGTTGTTTGTTTAACTACTCATTTAACTACTTCATTTTTTAATTAATTAATTTCTCATGTTATTCCTCACATCGGCATTACTATCATTTTTATTATTTTGAAAAAACATATTCTTCACATTTTACAATTATAAAAATAAAGCTGTAACAACTTTTTCTTATTTTAACAAAGACATCTTGGTTTGAATAAGTGTATGAGTTTATGCTCCAGCCATTGATTAAACCCTTAAAATCTAATTTCTTTCCTTCGTGGCATTAAAATCACTTGGATTTAATTCTACTAGGTTCTGGGGATCTACGAATATGATACTTTAATCCTTCCCTATCTCTCACCATTCTGCCCCTCACTTGCAGCCAGAGAGAGTTGGAGCTTACCTGTTGTGTCATCTTCTGACTTTTAAACTAGTCTACCATATGCTGCACAGTGGCAAGTTCTAACAATGGACAAATTTAGCCATTCATGTTTGAACCAGACTTGGATTCCGAGGAAGAAAAGGGAGGAGCAATTTGTACAAGGTTACCTACAAGTTGATGCTCCCACACGTAATCAGCACTGATGGTAAGTGTTGCTTGATAACTTGCATGAATCCATAATGATGTGTGGAAGCTGAAAGGCAAGCAGGAATAAGAAAACTTAGAGAAATATGTCATTATGTTATGTTATTCAGTGCTTTTCAAGAAGCTTAGTTCTCCGGCAGAAACCCTGCTCTTTCACTCTTCTGCACCCAGCACAAAGATGACCTTCGTGGCATGTTGTAAACCAAGTTTGACTTGAAAGATTAATGATTTTTATGCTCTCCCACTCTTGTTTTGCTGTGGTGTTTATTTGAACTTTTATGAAATTCTACCTCGAAGCATCTGGTGTGGTCTGAGATCAGGAAAACTGGGGGGTCTCCGTTTGATCCCTCCCTGCCCCAACACATTTTAATTAGACTTTACAAAAAATAACACAGGTAGTCTTGTTTTTGTGATGATGTTTTAATCCTTTAACGTTTTCCATCATCTTTTTAGCTCTCTATAGCATTGGGTTGCACCAAATAGTACTGATTTATTATCACATTAAAACCCCACTTTCTCATAGTTGCAGATTAAGATTAAGTTAAACTAATAATATTAGTGATTTAAATATATATCATATCCACAACTCAAGCTTTTATCTTAAAAAATAATGTACTAAACTCCATAATTATAGCCTTACAAACTCTTATTACTGTTCTCCCTGAGCCTATTAAAGGATTAGTCAGGTAGAAGAAGTCTCAGAGCCTTCTTGCAGCATTGATATGTGTGTGTCTAAACCACATCCGGTTTCCGGTTCCGCCAATGAGCTCAATCACTCACTTCTCATCTAATGTCACTTTCAGTTTTGCGTTTCGTTTGATGCTTAAGCAAATACTTTTGTGATCATGGCATCAGCATTTTAAAATGTCATGATTTCATGACATTTCTAAATTCAAATAAGCCCATTTTGAAGTGTTTAAGAAAGATGTCCTTCATTCCAATATTATCACCTGGTGACGATTCAAATACAACTTCAATAATGAGCATAAGCATAACCTCACACTGGGTAAAATTTAATCAGCGGAGTGCACTGAATGTTCCTTTCGTGAACAGATGAACGACCATTTGAATTACATGTGGGTCCAGTTGAATTGCATAACGAGGAGATTTCAATAGCCAGAGGACCAAGATTGCCGTATACTGGATAGTGATTATCTTAGTAGTAATTATCGTTGACATTACTTTGCAGGAAATGAAAGGGTGCGACTGTGCTTAAAATGCTTAACACACAGTGTAAATTCAAAGGCACCAAGAGAGGAGTGGGTGTGATGGTGTCCCCATTTTCCCCTGTAGGCCCGTGCCAAAACAAGACATTGTTCTGGCCTACTACTAAATAAAACGGAAACAGCCGTTAGTCGTAATTGTGGTGCTGTGCACTATTCTTTATTCTTTAAAACTCCATATTAGAATGTGTACTTCATGTGTTTAGGTTCTACACTTGTAACATCTAAAATCACAGAGTTTCACCTACAAATAGCTGGTGCAGAGCCCTTTGCAACACTTCCCAGTAATTGAACACTGCTCACTATTTATCATATGTTGAGGCGTTGGTGGTCTATCTCAAGGTGGATCAATTTTTGCTCTGCATTCACTAAATGAATAATAAATAATAGAGGTAAAATAAACATAGATAAACCAGGACAGTTTCTCTTAACCTGGACCAGACTATTCGGTATAAACCATGTCACAAAGGAATCCACTTCCATTTGTGCTGGTAAAACTGCACAATTTGAACCTCACTGGAGCACATAGAATGACTACGTTTCTGATTAAAATAATTATCTTGATGTTTTATATTTTTAACAGGAGAAGGAATAACCATCGATTCATGTAAACATTGTGATTTTTTAGGGGAAAGTTTTAAATGAGTTTTCTTCCCAGAATCTATATTTTTCTATATATTTTCGTAGCACAGACAGCAACATCATAAGGGAGAGGCCGAAATATAAGACCTGCACCCTTAAACCAAAATTATGGACACACTAGTGGTTTAAGATGAATACATACCAGCCATGTTTAGCCTAATTGAACTGAACTGTGGTGTGTTTACCCACCCGCGTACGTTTTAACGAGACCTCTGATGGGAACCAAAGAACTGGACTCTGTTCCATCTGAAAGGGGTGAGACTAATCATTCACTGGAGAAAGGTGGCAGCTCCTCTGATATTAAAGACAAATTTATTTGGCATAACGACCTCAACAGTATTTTGAACCCAGTGAACACGACCTTAAACAATCCTAGACAACATAGATCACGATCTGACAAAAGCTCTATGTAAACTGCGATGGACAACTATTGTATTGTGGTAACACGTACAAGATGAGTACTGATCTAGCTCGTCATCATCCAAAGCTAAAAATTGAGAAAGCTAAACCACCAGCTGCAGCAAGCCAGCAAACCCCAGATGGAACACTGAATAAATTCCCCAGTGAACGAGAAGAGGCAAAAGCAATCACAGAGTCAATTGCCCATTTTAGCGGGGGATACGACTTTCTCCTATGTTTTGAATTTGGGCTGCAGTAACTATTTTAGATGCTTGGTGTAGGGTTTGCATACTGTTCCTTTAAGATGGAAAAAAAAAAATCACAGTAATCAATACTATTAAATTGCAATACAAAAAAATCACAATAAATCAGAATCACAATACAAATTGAATCAGGAGCCAAGTGTTTGGAACAATCAAACTGGAACAAAAGCACATCATCTCTGGTCTAATCTGTAATGATGCAAAATGGCAACACTGTATACTTTGAGAATCCCACCAGCCAGCAGCCACCCTTGAAAACAACAGACAAACTCAATAGACAGAGTGAATTAATGTGTTATATTCACAATAAAGACTAATGTTATCATTGTTTTACCTTGATTTTGGGGGGTTTGTCATGCTGTCTTTAGTTTGGTAAAATACTTATAGTCCACCTCAAAAGCGAGGGCTTTAATTACAAGCTCACATCGGCACAACTTCACATTTCACAGCTAATATACTTGGATCACAAGGTGTCTATGGTTGCTTTTTTCCACACTCAAAAAAGATTAATGAAGCCTGTGGAAGACAGGAAGTCTCTTTATCCTCAGCCTTACAAGTGCAAATAAGTGCAAGAGGGCACTTTCTCAAATGTCACTGTCATATGTTGCTTTGATAAAGGCCACCCTTGCTGTATAACAACAGTGTTTTATCTCCTCTCACAGCTTTTCTTCTAGTAAAACCGTTTGAATACAAAGACGCCAATTGATCGCTCTAGTAGTAAAAGAAAAGTCATTTTTCAGAAGCTTACTCAAATAAATGTTCATGGTTTTTTGTTTTTTTTTTTTGCTTAATTGAACAAATTGCGGGGTTAATCAGTGAAGACTACAGACTACCACATGCATAAAATAACACCGGCTTCAAACTGCACACAGGCACTTGTGCAGTTTCTAGCAGCACTTGTTTATGAAGGATTCCATCTGCAACATGCTGCATGTACACTATCATGAGGCTGATGTTGTCCTTATGAGAGTACACTGAAGCCTTTATGCAATCACTTGAGGTTTCAGCTGAGTGCTGGCAGGTTGACAGTCTGTGACCAGGAGGATGACACAGGCTTTTTTCATCTCCACATGCTTATCCAGCAGCATGAGCCCTGTCCACCAGCTTCAACAGATTATAGAGATGCATATATTCATAAGAAGCGCTAACATTTTTTTCAAAGTCAGTTCGTTAAGCATAGCTAGGAAACGTCATTCAATATGAAGAGCATTAATGTTCAGCTCTAACAGCAGTGAAATCCTCAACTTCATCTGAAGTGACATTGTGAGACAGTGATGAGGGAGAGTGGGTGTAATTGGTTGGGAAATTGTCATTGCACCTGGAAGACATTCAGACTAACCTTCATGATGGGATGCAAGGTTACTCAACCGTTTGCTCAGCTTGCCTGCTGAAGAAATGTACAATCAAACTTGAGGAAATATTTACAAAGGTCTTTTGTGATTGGTGTAAGAATGATGGTTGTGCTCACCAGCGCGGTGTACAAATACAGTTTTGGTACATAAATAACCCCCTGCATCTGGCATTGTTGACTATTATTAGCCGTCAGGAGTTTTTATAAGGATACTACATAGGGTGGAAGATGAGACAAGAAAAGAGCACATTGTGGATAAGAGTTCGATTTGGTATACCTTTTAATACATATTGTCATCAGAGCAGATGGTAGGAGAAACTGGGGGAAAGACAAAAAAAATGCAAAAAACATGAAGCAAAGTGATAATATCAAGAAGTTTATCTGCTAAGCTTTTTCTTCGACTTCCAACTGCACCCCGTTAGAGGCACCACATCATCCATTTTCCACGTTGACAAACTAAGTCGTGCTAGAAGCACAACTAAAATAGAAGCACTCAGACACAGCAAACCTCTGCTAAGATCCAGAATTCCACTGAATTAATCTGCACCTTTGTCTGCAGAATGTGCAAAATTTAATGGGTTCTTCCTCGGCTCATTGCCAGTCGATATGACAGCATATATTTTAGGATTAGAGAAAAATTAAATATTTATCTCTGTGTTTATAATGCTGCCCCTGCAAAGAAGTGGCTGTAATCCAATTTACGCCTTTTTATGTTATTTCGCTCGCGCTTAATGTTCGCGGTCTCGGGTAACAATGAAACATTTAATTGCGATAGCAGGTTTAAACCTGTGGAGGTCTCTCACTATAAATACTTACAACACCTATATGTAGAATTCCGATACTTTGCGCTAAATTGTCACGATTGAGACCTGGATTAATTAATAACCAATGAACACCTAAATACATTGTTTTTTCTCATCTTAATACTGCGGTTTTGGAGATCCTTAATTTGCAAGATTAGCAAAAAAGGTTTCATGACGCATGTGGTTATTTTGTATACACATTTTTTTTCATTATTTACAGAAAAGGGTCTAGATCGTGTTATATACTGTATCATTATTGTGATTGCAAATGATCTATATTGTAATAGAATATTTTGTCAATAATGCCCAGAATAATGCAATGTTTTTTGCATTATTCTGCTGACTAGACTAGACCCACCAATCCTGGCAAAAACATAACTTCCTTGGTGGAGAGAATGTATTACTTTATACTGTTGTCATTATTGACATTACTGTATGTCTCCTGTACCGGACGTTGTTCCCTTCTCGGCTGTCTTATGTCGTTTCTTCCACATCCCAAACTTTTCCCAGAATCTAGTCTGGCCTTGAGTCAACATAGACTTAGAAAAGCACTAATAATTCACAGCGTCTGCGTTGAGCTCTTATTGTCGAGCAGTCCACTGCCTGAGGTAGGATCATTTCTGAAATACACAAGATGCAGTTTGAGGGCAATTCTCATGCAAAGAGAGCTGATGTTTAATCAAATCCAGTCTTATCGAATTGTGCATTTAATTCAGCGTTATTAGGCTGGAGAGACATCTGCCAGTCGATCTGGTAATCTTGTTGAGTATGCTGTAGTGCTGAGTGGGAGCACATATTGTTAGTTTGAAATGCATGTATAGCTCCCATCGAGTATGTCACCTCTCAAATATCCTGCTCACTGAAAAAGTGAGCATATCATGTGCCATAAACCTTCAAAACAAACTGAAAAAAATGTAATCATGTTTTTGCCTTTTGTAGAATGACTGAATCAAAGTGCTCTGAGAACATGCTTTTCCAATCCCTGTAGCAAGATCAGTGCTTATACTCACACATGGAGAGGAAAATTCACTTGTTTCACTCAACCAAAAGGTTATTTTCTCTACTGAATGTACTACCACTCACTGGTGAGGTAATGGGCCTTGACCATGTACATTTACATGCTGCTGGCAGCCAAGAGTCTCACAGCCCGTATGCAACAAAATAACTTAATTTCTCATTTGTGTAAAAACAAAAAGAAAGAAAAACAAAAAGATGCGGCAGCCTTCCAGGACATGTTAGAAAGCTCCTTATGCAAAAGGTTAAGGATTTCAGCTCATAGGAGCAAAATGCAAAAGAAAAAATAGGACCCTTTTTTTTCAATTTAATTGAACATCTCATGTTAAGTTCAAAGCAATTCGACTCTGCCGGCTTTCATATTCCAAAGCTAAAGCCCTGTCTTCTTCATTAAAGTCCATGCCTCTGCCCCCCCTTGAGCCTGTCATGTTCACATAGTGTTCTCAATATTTGATATAAAATGTCGAAGTAAGGGAAGAGCAGCATAGAATAAGGACCAGAGTGATTATTGCTAGGATTATTGCTAGAATATAGTTTATATTTCTTTCTTCTAATTAATCATAGTGTAGTGTTTTAATACAATTAACATGAGGAAACCTTGGTGCTTGTCTAGGAATTAACAGACCTAAAAACAAAGAGCAAATGAGCCAGGACGGAAGCGCTAGCAGCGGGGCAGCAGCCGCACCGAGAGCCGTTATGGGGGCAGGCCCATCACTATGGTCAATATCCAGCCACTGGAGCCCTTTGACTTTTCAAAGCCGCAAGAGTGGGTCAAATGGATCTGGAGATTTGAAAGATTCTGCCTGGCAAGTAACCTGAATGACATGCTCTACCACTTATGCACTGGTAGAGCATTGCAATTATGGTATGCTACACGTCAAGCTGATTAGAGACAGAGTTGTCGTCGGTCTGTTAGACAAGGGGCTGTCTGAACTTATGCAGCTTGATGCAGAACTGACTTTGGATAAAGCCATCAAGATGGCATGCCAGAGTGAGGAGGTAAAAAAGCAGCAAGCTTCTCTGCAAGGGGACATCAGAGCACAGGCAATTGATGCAAAGTCTGTTGATAGAGTGTTCAAGGGCAGTAGCAAGCCTGCTAAAAACAAACCTCACCATGCTTACAAGCCACGCAGTACTAAGGACAGCTAGGAAGAGATGAAAAGAGTGCTCACTCACAGTGTTGAAAATGTGGCAGCTCTCCATCACATCCAAAACGTGATTGTCCGGCAAATGAAGAGAAATGTCATGCACTTGGGAGAAAGGGACATTACAAACGTTTGTACAGGGCACCAAAATCCGTGCATGAAATTGAAGAGGATGAGGGAAATGAAATCTTGCACGGCAGCATCAGAGCAAATGGCGATCCTTCGTATGTCGATATTGACATCATGACAGTAGTGTGATGTTCAAAATTGACACGGTTGCCGATTGTTGTGTTCCAAAACATATACAGTAAAGATCAACCTATGCTCCGTAAAGCAACAAAGCCACTCCTGGGACCAGGGAGGCGTCCACATAACGTTGTGGGCGTCACCACGTTGCTGCTCAGGAAAGGTGAGAAGGAGGAATTGGAGGGTGTGTACATTGTCCATCATGTGCACACTGCTTTGCTGGGAAGGTCTGTGAGCTGTAAGCTGGGGCTTGTTGTGCGCCTAAACAGTATCACTATAGGGACATTAAAGGTGACTTACCCATAGCTGTCAGTGGACTCAGACAGGCATGCCAGCCATATGCCATAAAGCTGAAACCAGGGGCTCAACCAAAACTCTGAGAAGGATCCCATTTCCACTGATGGACAAAGTTAAGCAAGAATTGTCCCGCATGGAGAGCCTTGGTGTGATATGCAGGGTGGAGGAGCCTACTGACTGGTGCGCTGGCATCGTGGTAGTGTTCAAGAAGACGGGTGGCGTGCGCATATGTGTGGATCTCACTAAACTGAACGAGTCAGTGTGTAGAGAGAAGTTCATCCTGCCGTCAGTGGAAGAAACACTAGGGATGCTGGCTGGAACCAGGAATATTCAGTAAGCTAGATGCAAATATGGGGGTTTGGCAAATCCCATTGACACTAGATTCAGCGAAAACACCTTCATCACACCCTTTGGGCGCTATTATTTTAAATGGCTACCGTTCATCGCATCGCATCCGCCCCCGAACACTTTCAGAACAGAATGGTGATGGAGGTCACAGATGGGCTCGAAGGCGTGGTTTGCCACATTCTGGTGTGGGGCCACATACAAGAGGAACATGATGTTCGCCTGCATGCAGCGCTGGGGAAGACCAAAAAGCAGGCTTCCCACTAAATGTTGACAAGTTTGACCTGTCCAAGTCAGAGGTAACTTTTGTAGGTCACGTACTCTCAGTGGCAGTGGCATCAGCCCAGACCTGGGCAAGACAGAGGCCGTGAAGAGGATGTAGGAACTAAGGTCTTTCCTTAGAATGGTAAATGGGCAAGTTTTTTCCCACAGCTGGCTGAGAGAGACAAACCCCTTAGAGATATCCTGTCGAAACAAAGTGCTGGATGTGGGGCGTCGAGCAGGCCAAATCCTTTCAAGATCTGAAGGATGCACTGACACCGCCACCGGTGCTAGCCATGTATGATCCCAACAGAGAATGCAAAGTGTCAGCAGACGTGTTGTCGTACGGACTAGGTGGAGTCCTACTCCAAAACTGGGATGAGGGGTGGAGGCCAGTAGCCTACATGTCACAGTCTCTCACACCAGCGGAGTAGAGATACACGGAAGTGGAGAAGGAGGCTTTGGGCCTAACCTGGGCTTGTGAGACGTTCCGTAACTTCCTCATTGGAAAACACTGCCAGCAGGAGACTGACCACCAGCCACTCCCTAAGTCTCTTGGGGTCTCAAGCACTAGATGTTCTACTTCCTCGGATCCAACGTTTCCGAATGCATCTGATGCTTTATTCCTACTCCATATCTCATGTGCCAGGAAATTGCCTGTGGACGGCTGATACTCTGTCATGAGCGTCTGTCAAGGCAGAGGAAGCGCCAGCTGATAAAGAGCTGTTCGAAGATACAAACATCTATGTGGACATGGTGATGGAGAACCTTCCTATAAGCACTGTCTACCTGGAGGAGCTGAGAGAGCAGCTGCAGAGGGATAGTGTGTGTGCAAGAGTGATGCAGCTGATGTTTTTCATGCTAGGGAGCAAGACTTACCTGCTGGTAGTAGACTACATGTCAAGATATATGGAGATTGCTCTGCTAACCCCAACAAGATCTTATGACGTGATCCACCACCTCAAGTCAATATTTGCATGTCATGGAATCTGTGAGACCCTGGTGACAGACAATGGACCCCAATTCTCTGGAACAGCCTTCACAACGTTTGTCCTATGGGTTCCGTCATGTGACCAGCAGCTCAAAATATCCCCAGGGCAACGCTGAAGCCAAACGTGCAGTAGAAACAGTGTCTCCTGAAGAAGTCAGATGATCCCTGTCTTGCTTTACTAACTTACAGGTGTACCCCTCTCCAAAACAGGTGTAGTCCAGCACAACTTCTCATGGGGAGGAGGCTCCGCACAACTATGCTTATCTTTCCTAGATCCTGCTCTTCCTGTTGGAGATGCTGTTAGGCTGAAAGTGGGGGTGGGACGAAAGATGCACAACACTACCTGCGACACCGGGTGCATAACCGCGACAGACTCAATCCTGGACAGGACGTGTGGGTCACAAACCAAGAAACAGCAGGAGCTGTCATCGGAAGCCACACCACACCACACTCGTATCTGGTGGAGGGACCCTACGGGACCATGAGACAAAACCGTCTTCATCTTATCCCCATTAAGTCCATCGCTGGAGCAGAGCGAGAGTGGAGCAGCTGAGCAGTTCCTGAGCCACGTTACAGAACAACCTGCAGTAACACCACCACAGCAGAACATTCCAGAACAGCCATCTACTCCAACTCCTAGAACCAGGTCTGGGAGAGCGGTGGTAAGACCAACCCTTATAATTTTGTTCATTACAGAAATTTCAGAGATGAGAGACATTATTGGAAATTCGAAAAAGTGAAAAAAAAATGTTGACATTGGGTTGCACTATATTTTTAAGTTTTTGCAATACTTTCATGGGAATCTTAAGCACAGGGCTTAGAGCTAGGAAACAGGTAGTGGGGAGGCAGACTAGCACAGGATACAGGCATGTGTTCAATAAACTCATGTTAAAAAAAGATACAGTTGGACTCATGCAGTGTTTCAATAACACAACATGGTTCACTCGTTTTTTTCATCAATCTCTAAATTAGTGCTGTCACTTGGGAAAATGCTGCTTTACCTTGCTCTCAATAATGCAAGTACACAGATGTGTGAGGAGGGGAGCTGAAACTCTATATTAACTCATATTAAATGGATGATGGGCTGAATTTTGAAAGGCTGTGGTATTGATAGGCTTAACAAACAAGGCATTCCTTTATTTTGCTATTTCGCAATGCAGAAGATATCACTCTTTCTGTGCCTGTTGTCAGACACAGGGGCACTGAGACTCTGATTACTTGAGTGCTTTTTTCAATGCTTTGACAAGGCTTTAAGCGTGTCAGGGTGGAAACACAGGCCATCTATCTTAACATGCAGCTTGGAGAATGAAAGAGCACGTAGCATCTCACAGAGTACTTTGAGGATCCTTTGGAGACTGTCCTGACCAACAGAGAGCTAAGTTACATTGCTGGCTAACGTTACAGTAACTTTCAGGCTGTTGATATCCAGTGTTGAGAGAGTAGCCAAACTGTAGTCAACAAATGAAAAAGGAGACATGCCAATGTGCAGTGAAGAGGTAATGGAAGAAAACATAGCACACAGTGGAGACGAGGACAGAGGATCCAGCATCAACCACCCCTTTCAAAAGGCAAACGTGAACTTTTTTCCTGCTAATATCAGAATGCGGGTGAATTTTAAATGTTTCACAGAACATAATTTATATCTTGGCCATTTCTCCCACTGCTTAATAGTCTTAACTGTTAGTGAGCTAGGAAAGTCCTGCTGGAGGAAGAAATTTGTCTTGTCTCAATATCCGCACTAAACCCTAAAGGATTCCTAGGTGCACACTTGTCTGGATGTAGTTGCGATGTTTGCTGTATTGCTGCTAAAATTTATCAGAATCGGGAATTTCAGGAGAAGAAGGCTTAAACATCTGATCCAAATATTGATGCTGATGCCTGATTAACAAGTAAATTATCTTTATTTTAAATTTCAATTTACCTGTCACCTGTTGGAATTCACCGATTAACCCGTCCGGAGCCGGAAATGGACAGTTTTTAGTGTGACCTGCCATAACTGGAAATCAGCCACGCAGAGCACATATTTTCGATTACGAGCCACTCAGTTCAACATGTTTAACTGATGAAATACCTACATTCCATACCAGCTGATATAGAGTGGGTGCAGTAAGTCAGGTAAAACAGAATAGGGCAGTAATATGCAAACACAGTGTGTCGCCTACCACATTCAGAGGAAAGAGGAAGTCCTATGCCTATGCCATACGTCATACACACAGCAGGCAGGCATAAACAACACCAGCCACACGCGCACTCACCAGCCATCCTCCAGTTTGCGTTAGCACTAGCCAGAGCTGAGAGACAGCCACAATGTCAATCAAATAATTTCTGTAATGAAAACAATTTTGATTTTTGATCTTTTGATTTTATTGAGTTTTGGTTTTTGTTTATGCTGTCAATTATAGTTTTTAGTGGAAAAAATTGGAATTGGCAAAAATTGGTATTGGCAGGTCACGCTTACAAAAAAATTGGTAATTGGAATCAGCCAAGAAATCTGTAACAGTGTGCATCTCTACCTGTTAACATCACTAATGTGTGCCTCTTATAAAAGCTTTAACGTGTCTTTTTTACTCTTGGCTGGATTTTTTTCTATTTATTTATTTCTTCTTTATTTTTTGAAATGTAATGATACTAAAGGCATTTTGGGTGATGTCCTTGAGGAAGGCGATGTTTGATCTGCACTTGCGGAAGGAGTGCATTCACAGTGCACGTGCGAGATGATGGAGACAACCTAGGCTCTGGCAGCCCTTAGCGAGAACATGCACTCGAGGGGCACAGGGGCACAAGTGCGGATGCTGGGAAAGGGCCTGTATGTCAGGAACTACAACATGCGACCCACCCACAGAAACAAGCTTACATGAAGCATCACGAAAACCCACTCAGAGTGCACACTGAAGTTTTATTGACAGCCTTACTCTGATGTGTTGTCCTTAGCTGTTATCTTGATGATTAAAGAGTCTGACACAGAAAAAAGGTTTCTTTTCCCAGGCATTCTTTATGTGACATGCACACAATTCCACGTCATCATCGCAGACTATCCGTCTTCATCTCCTGGGATTGAGTGTCTAATTAAAGGCTTTCCTTTCAGCAACTGGCTCTGTGTACAGTGGCCTTTTCAAGCTGAAAGGCCTGGAGTGGACTCATTATTCACTGCCCTGACATACACTATGGTATTTTAGTCAAGCTCTCCAGCAATTGTCTACAGTCATAGAGAGAGGGGTTAATTAGGTGAAGGTGCTCCTAATGGACTGTCTGGACAACTCCCCACTCTCACTTCTTAATCAGTGCTACATGAACCATTGCATCGACATGGCCACAGGGATCTTTCAGAGGTACTGAAACAATTAGGTCTTAAGATGTAAGTTGCTCAGTTCGGGTATTTCTATCTTACACACCTTACACCTTTCCAGATACAACCTACAATTAAAGCTCCAGCACTTACATTAAGAATCTGTGTTTTATACACTTAGGTCCAGAGTTATTGGTGAAATGACACGGTTTTTTATATACACCTCCACAACGGGTTTAAAATAAAACAGTCAAGAAGTGATCAAAGTGCAAACTTTTGGCTTTATTTTAAGAGATTTAACAGGTCACACCTGGCCATGTAATTGCTTGTCAGACAATTGTGCAAATACTTTTGAGCACCTGAAAATGGAAATACTCTACAGAAAATGGCTGTAATTCCTATACAGTAATTGGCAAACTTTTGTGAAACCTGTCAAATTAAAGCTTAACATCTGCACCTCAATCACATCTTGGTTGTTTTATGTCAAATCCATTGTGGTGGTGTGTACAACCAAAATGATAAAAACTGTGTCAATTTCCAAATACATCTGGACCTAACTATATGTAATGGAAACATTAAGTGGAATGAAAAACTGTAGGAAAAGAAAAACGGAGTTCAGTAGCTGAAGTCAATGAATGACAAGGACTCTTAGTTGATGTAAAGAAAGTCAACAAAATTAAGAAATACTTTTTTTTTCTTTTTCAAATATTTTGGTCTTCATTGATATGAGCGCCAGAATATAATTTGTTTCTTTTCTACCATCACTTTCCTAACAGCCATTGCTGCGTTATACATGCACATTGCTAAAGACGTTTTCCTATGTAAATGGATGAAATAGGTTCTAAGCAATTTGCTGGAGACCTTTAATTTCCTTCAACAACAAAAAAAAACTCCAATAATAAAAAAACTTGACACCAAAGGATTATGGGGGTACCGTTTAGCTCAAGCGGAAAATGTACAGCATCAAACATGCATTAAAAGACTGAACTGTTACTCAAAATGACAGCTGTGCTTGTGCTGTAAGATCTGCCCACTGTAGGGCACCTAATGGAGTACGCATGTTATAAATGAGGCTCTGCATTGGTTTTGATGAAGTCAAGCTCTACTTCATTTGACCTGATTATCAGAAGACGTTAAAACAACGATGCCTCCCTCTTATGATGAACGGCTTTGTATTTCTTTTTTTTTTAGGCCACAATACGTCAAAAGCTTTGATCAATATTCAATCTAAGAGTTTGCAACATAACTGTGAGGAGACCTCATTAAAAAATGCCTTTAAATGTTTTTAAAATAACTTATTCTATAAAGTTACAGCCTACCAAACAATAATGTGACAGAAAAAAACCACTAAAATAAACCAAAATTGGTGTAAATCAATAGTCCACATCCAAAGGAACCTATGGCACTGAATCTGACTCCAAATGGACTTGAGCATACTATATTATTCCACCTGAAAATAAAATTAAGATACTTGCAAAGCAGCAACAATCTTCAGGCTCATGCTTCAAGCATTTAGTGCATTAAATCTGCATCTTTTTGTTTTTTGTTTGTATTGCTAAATAGGACATTCAGTCTCCTGAAACTATAACTATAACTCATAATGACTAAAAAGATTTCACACAAATGATCATTCATGGGGGATTATGTTTTGATTATTTTGCGTATCTACAAGCAAAGTGATGAAAAATGTGTGATGTTTCACTCCGAATGCTGGATGAAGATGAACCTTAAAAAGGCATGTTTTATGAAGTCCTTCTCAGCATGCAGCTAACAGCTGGAACCGGTTTTCATGCAGACAAGTAGACTGAGACCATGCAGATATATATTCTTTTGGGACTCATTTTCTCCATAAAAAAAAAAAAAAAAAGACAAGGCTGGTTGTTTGCCAGATGGCTTTAAACAATATTTATACTGGGTGCCAAAATGAAGAGTAAGTTTTCCTTTTGCCAAGAAATGTCTGGCAGCGGTTGCTCACATTGAACAGGTTTTTGCTACTGTCTGAATATTCAGCTCTTCAGCCTGGTGCTGTGAACTGTTGCAGTGACATGACATAAATTCAAAGATCGCTACTTAAACCTCCAAAAGTTGACCTGGAAAAGCCTTGATGGAGGGTTGCTGAATATCAAGTTTTTATTTTGTATACATTACTAAATAATGGGACACCTGATTGCAGACTTGCACCAACAGTAAAGAGCAACGTTATAGTATATGTTCAATATGTAGTCTATTATATCCATCAAAGTTAGAATTACTAATATATACACGAAATGCTGCCAGTTACATAACAACTGTATCTTTATATATAGAAATATTCCTTTTTATGCGGTTCAAGAACTTGAATTGCATAAAAGATATTGATGGATGCATATTATTGATGCTCTTCTTTGACCTTAAATAAATATTTTTGTGTGCAGGTCAGGTCTTTACCACCCATACAGTTAATTGCTGGTAAAATATTACATAGGAATAAATTTGGCTAGTATTGTTTTGATTTTGGCACATAAATACATCTGACTGTTAAATACAACTCTGGTTGACTGAATGTTTGGACACATTCAACTTTCTGTTTTGTTTTTTTTTATAATCAAGCAGCTAGGTCTAACTGAAAAGGGCTGGTTAAACACATTTCTATTCTTCTTTTCAGGTAGTTTTTTAACGTAAACTATTGTTTTCATCAAGCAAGACATGTGGTTCCATATCTTTTGGTTATTACTTATAGCATAATTACTGAAATGTCACCATGTAACACTGAGCTCCCACAACCCGTGTTTGCCTCAGAGCTCCGTGCTGTTGTGTTCACCACACTATATTTAGCCTTCACATAGACATTCAGGGAGAGCTGCGTATGTGTGTGTGTTCCAGAGACTGAGAGAGAGAGCATGGGAATGTGGGGATTTTTTTTTTTTTTTTTTGTGAGTTGGGGGTGTGGATCTTAAATGCTTCAAGATTTACTGTTCTCTCTGTAAAATTGTTCACAGGACTTAGGCTTTTTATTCATTTATAGTTTTGTATCTACAGTGTAACCTGTAAGCAGATTTTCTAGAAATTCTGTAGATTTCATTTACTGACGCTGCTTCTCCTGCACAGCAGTGCTCAGTTTGTCAGCCTGTGAAATAATGAAGTAAAATCCTTGAGTTAATAAGTATGCAAACTGAATGATTAGTCAGAAATAAAGTGCATGAAATGTATCACTGCAGTTTTTTTTGCAACACAATAGGTCAAATGATGCATGATGAGAAATTGCATAGTGAAGAGCCCACAGAGAATTATCACCCAACTTTCTCAGTGCTGTTTTTTTTTGGTTTTTTTTAAAGCCCCAAGGATGCTTCACTTTGATTCAGTCTCCTCACCATTGTTTCCAGCAGCAGCGCCGAGCTGCTCTCAGCAAGAGAAGCTCTAAACATGTAAACCTGTGCAGCACCAAATGGAAGTTAAAGAGCTATTTACTTCAGTAGTTGGTGGAGACCAAAACAGAGCTAAAAGAAAACAAAATAACTGACGTATCACAACTGATAACTCTTATGTTGCTCCATGGCTGCTGAATGTGCAACACTGCACCCTAGTCGCAAAAAACAAAAAACATAATTCATGAAAGTTAAAAGATGCTGCATTAGAATATCTTTAACAGCTCAGTTGAGGGGATGACGTGGGGTGACTTGTTGATGCAATCAGCATCATCAATTATGAAAATTCATCAATTTGGATAACTTGCATCAGTGTGTGGCAATGAGGCACGGCTGCGGCTAAAACATCTCGCCTACAGTGATCTAAAGTGTTGGAGTGTTGTATACGGACACCCAATAATATGTTGCCCTATAAATCGGCAATTTGTAAAAAGTGAAACTGCTGCACACAAACACCTGAAGCCCAACACCCCAGAAGGAAGTGACAGCAAGACAGCACTCCTGTTGTTTAGTGTTTTCTTTCATACTACCTTACATTTTTACATTTTAACATTAGTTAGATTATGTGTAATAATTCACATTATTCTACTAATTCGATAATCATAGTATAAACGCGGGGTCACACAGGGCCCCTGCCACTGTCTGTCATAGTAAAATTACAGAACATTTGGCATAAAGTGCAGCACCAGCCTGATAAATACTCTTGCTGGAGTGTGAAATTAAAACATGGCCACACTGTTATCTGTCCACACTTACCAATGATGCAGCCAATGCCTAGTCAAGCTATTATCTTCATATGGTAATTCACATTCTCCCTTTCTATTTGCTCTTTGTACGGACGCATTTATTTGGAGCTGGGGTAAATATTCATTTATGCAAATAGAATTTCATTTAGCAAACATATGGATACTTTCAAAACTTCCTCATAAACTGAAAATGAAAATAATCTGCATATCTGCTTCTCTCAAAAGAAAGTTTACTCTTAAAACTTGGGGTAAACTGATAAAGGGCTGCTGTTAAAGGGAGATTATGCTTGATTTGAAAGTATTAGTTGGATCCCTCTCTTGGGTGGCCTTTAATAACTGAAGGACAAGTAAGCGACACACAGTTTTGAGCCTATAATTTTTATTTAAAGGTCAAAGCCAAAAATATCAACGTGATTTAGGCTCAGTTTGGCAGCTAGTGTAATCAGCAAGCTGTCTTTGCAGTTCAACACTGTTATTAAAATCTGTGATTCATACAGAAAGGATGACATTATGCTGCCTGTTACATTCCATGAGAGTTTTATGTAGGGGAAAGTTTACACATACGCACTAAGAGCTTGCAGCTCTGTTTGGATAGTTGGCCGCTGCCCTCCTCACACACACGCAGGTTATCATTCTTGCAGGAATTTAATTTCAACATTCGTAGCTGAACACAGAGAGTGAGGATTTCACTCAAAAGTGCAGCACCCACAAACACACTGTGGTCGACTAACACTTCAAACCTCCTTCTCTACAAGACATTGCTGCCTGGTTGGCAGCAGTTAGTCTACACTCAGAGGGCTGACAAGACGGAGGAAGCACAGGAGCTGAGGAGCATACTGCTCTTCTGCATTCCGTTAGGTTCTGCTGTGGGTGAACTGACTGTGCTCCCAGCTAAACTAAGATCTGTCAGTTTACCAAATCTTTAAAACAACATGCAGCGGAGATATAAACAGAAACTCAACTCACCATACAGTTCAGGACTCTGGGCTCAGAGTATGATTTTCTCATTGTTTATCTATTTTTTAAAAGAAATTTAGACTGATAATTTAGTAAATAGTAACATAAGTAACAATCCCCTTTCTATTTCTGAGTATAAACTATGTAAATAAATTCACATTGCCGCCTCTTTGTAAGAATCAAACTGAAAACCCTGCACTTGGCTGGACCGCAGAAGCCACATGGGCCTAGCTCGCTATGGAAGCTAATTGTTTCACTTAGGTGGTACGCAGCCACTATTCCCATTTGCTAAGGCTTTCCTCCAACAAGGCAAATAATTATTGTAGCAAACGCAACCGAAAAACAGCAACAGCAACCAGAAATGAGCCAATTAGCCATGTCAGAGGGCTGAAGGCCGTGCCAAGGTGGAGAAGTAGGTAGCGCAAGCACACTCAAACGGGAACATCAGTTCATTTTACATCCCAAACGATCTGAATCGCCGCATATTTGTATTGATTTGTGACTGTCTGGCAATTAAGTGTTACATTTCTAACATGCAGTATCTCCAACTTGTTTTTAATATCTTATTACTTAAAGAAAACACACCTTTAAATGACCAGATCGGTGGGAAGCAAAGGATTTTTATTTATTGAATTGTATTTATTGGAGTTGCTCACTGCAGCTATAAGCCCCTTTTACAGGCAGCTGAAGACAGACTTCTTGCACCTGTGTTGCGCTTCACTGCTCCATGTAAACATTACCAAAGCAATGTCACTGTGTGAGTGACAAGAACAGCATATAGCATACAGCGTATAAATCTGCAGTGTGTCTGCCCATGTGACTGCTTTTATATTATAATATTCATATCAAGTTTCCTTGACATCAATTTTGAGACTATCGGTTCGGCCACAATGAGACCATGAAATCATCTTCTCCCTTCATGCTTCAGCGAAGACCTGGACCCAGATTTCTGCTGCAGCTGCGCTCAGACCTGGTGCAGCTACAAGCTTTTTGGCTGTAAATCTACAGCAACCTGAGAAAAAAAGGCCTCCCGATTTGAATTATCATTTTTCTTCCATCTGTGGTGTCAGATAAAACCCATCGCGGGTAAAAATCCGAGCAGAGAGGCATATTGCCCTAAGATCCAGTGTACCTCAACATCTATTGATTGTGACTACGGATCAGAAAAGAATAAAGAGTACACCACTCTAATTTGCTTATTGACCCCAGTGTAATTTTCTTAAAGGTAAATCAATTTAGTTTAAAGCATGATTTACCCCACAGGTCCTCTCTGCTGTAAACGAAATGACTTTCAGAGCAAGTGGCAGAAAAATCTGCAAGGTGCAGATAGCAACAGCAACAGAGAACAGCGAGCAGAGACGCGATCCCCCGCTCCGGCCACTTGAACACGTTTTGCTTTTCAACTTTTCACTCCTCAAAAGTAATTATTATTTGTTTTGACTCCTCTGATAAATTTCTTTAGTCTTTCCTCCCTTTCGAATCCAGAGAGGATTGAGCCTTGATCACGTCTACCTGACACAGAGCGTAGGCAGCCATTAGTGCGTGCTTCTGTTTTTTTGTGCGTGACTCCTTTCTGCTACTTCTTTATTTCCCGGAGCAAAAGAGGAATCCGTCTCTCTCACCGCTCCTGGACAGGAACACTGCAGAGCATTGCAATTTCACGCCCAAACGACAGATAAATCTTTCTGCTTGGACAGTGGAGAGCCTCTTAAGTGACCACACGGGGAAGAACTGTTGCACGTGAGATTAAAGGGGCTGCATCCTTGGCAAAAATTTCCTCTATTTTTATGTGATTTCATGATCAGAGGAAGAGCCGTGGGAGAACAAGTCAGGTGTGCATGCATCTAATTACAACAACTCCACTCAGAGAAAGAAATAAAGGATGAATTTGATTAGCAAAGAAAATAGGCAACTCTCACAATATTCACACACGTCACTTTGTGCTCCTCAACTCTACAATAAATGGACCTTTGGTTCCTTCCATAGCCCTCAATCATCAGATGCTATCCCACTGAGCGGGCTATGACAATGGGCTGCACGTGGCGCAGGACACAGGCAGAATATCAATGGGCTCTGGCCTGAGCCACCCTACTCTTCATCTCTCGGTTCCCAAATGCATCTTTGATGAAGACTTCCTATGCCAATGCTGTTCAAATATTCCCTGCACACTTGGGTACCCAGCAGGAGCCAAACCAGTAGACTTTAATGCGCATTAAACACAGCTGAAGTGTGGAAAAAATTGTATTTTAAAGACATACATCAAGAACAGGAAAATGTGATTTTTGTTGTTGATTCTTATTGTGAATGCAGCTAAAAAAAACCCACACATATTTAGATGTATGTCAGGTTCAGTGGATGTGCTGTGCACAGCCCTGAGAGATCTCGGTAATGTGCGAATGATGTGAGTCAAACTCCAGCGAGCAGAGTCCCTCAGCATGCAGAGGGTGTTAACGTTATCCACGCCACAAAATACCACATAGACGACACATGAAAGAGGGCGTCTTTTCTGCACGTTTGTTGCTGGCTGGATTTTGTGAAGACAGAAAGACTGGAGTCAGGGCACAAGACAGCAGTGTTAACATGGGCTTTCTACGCAAGGGTGACACGCACCAGTCCATTAACTCAAGTCTATTTGCTGCATTTGTACCACAAATTCTAATTCATTAAAGACCTGTGCTGCGATACAGTCTGCTCTGTCTATTCTTAAAAACAAGTGTGGAGTCTTGCAACGACGCGTTACACAGGACAAAATATGTCTTCTTGGGCTTGTGATATATAACTGGAGAGAGAGAAAAAGTCACTTTCCTAGACTATCCGGATCACATGTGGTCCTGCTGTACTCGGACGGAAAAATGATTTGGACGACCTGATCAGAGTAAATACTGTATAAGACTCGAGGCTTTGACCCAAACACGCAGTGAAAAATGATCCCTGAACTACTCATCGTGTCTGAATTGGCCCTGCACAGTCTGTGCTTAAAGCCCCACATGGTCCAGAGAAGAATCATAGTCCACCAGCACCAAAAATACGCAGTTCTCCTTTGAATCATTTGGAGTTGCGATGGCACCTGCGGGCATTAACGGGCACCACTGAGGTGGATAATGGATTTAAATGTCCATATTGGCATCGCCGTGTGTTTAGAGTGAATTTTGGCGTTTGACACCACTCCGCATTTGTAGTTCCATTAAGAAAAAAAAAAAAAAGAAAACTTATTAAAACGATCTGCTTACCTCACGCGCGCACACGCTGTACTATTCCAAGCGCACCAAAGGTCATTGAGCAGATCTTCAGAGGACGAGATATGGGAGTGATGAGAAGTAGGTTAGGGTAGACTGCACAATGCCTAATCCTGTTCTTAGTGTCCTTCAGACGTCGTCAGCCCTCTAATCTTCAAAGTGAGCTGCCTCTGAGCCTCCCGCGCGCGCAGGCTCACTTTCCCCCCGCGCAGCCAGGCAAAAGTTGGCCGCGTGGATCTCAGCGATGCAGGCGCACCTGAACGGAACGTTCCCCGGCGAGGCAGCAGGAGAGGTCGAGTTTTCTCTCCCGTCAGGAGGATCGAGCCATTAGATGAGCTGCTGACCCCCCACCTCCACGCTGCAGGCTTTCCCTTTTCTTGCACTCTGGCGCCACCCGAAGCTGTTCTGGAGAGCTTTGTCCGCACAGCTGGGAGTCCCAGGCGTCTTCATGTGCAGAATACACACAGTATGTACTGTTTATAGTTTGGAGCAAGATGCTGGATGTGACGTCAGGGCATGAAATGATTAAATATCACCTGAATGGAGCTAATCTCAGCTGTAAAGATGTCTGCCTTTTCTCCAATATAATGGAACAAGATTGCGCTTGACTTATGAAACCACAACAGAGCCAATGAGTTACCAAAAATCATGACATGGTGATTTAGATAATACACAGACTCGATGTGCAACAAATCTATTTGGACCCTTTTATTCTGTGGTTGTCAGTGTGATAAGACAAATGAGACATTTCTGGTTACTGAAATGGGTGGTGAAGAGAATGAAGTGGAGAATGTTAATCACACTCCACACAAGGCCCTATAATATATAGCACAGAACAATTTAGAGCCAGACACGGGAATATTATACCATGTTCATGTTTAGTTTACTCTGTAACTGCTGACAATCTACATAATACCCATAAGGCAGGACTGGGGAGATCAGTTCAGATTTGTCTGTTTGTTCCCCCATTATCAGTAAATCTTGTACAGCAGGGAGAAAGCACCCATGGTGCCAAGCACATTCGATATAAGTGCTGAATCTGCACATGGGATTGCATAGTATAGAGTCTACATATAAGACATTCATGATCTCATCCCGCAAAGATCCCGTGTAAAGTAAAAGGCTTTAGCATCAGACTAATTTACATTCATGCTATTCCGATTTCATGCAACACTCTACATCCAAAAGCTCTCTCCTTTCTGATATTGGCGTTAGATCATAATTGCCTATATGAGACATATTCAGGGTTTCTCCACCATTCGTCAGAACAGCGGACCTTCTGATAAATATGTAATAAGTATTATTCAATATACTTGTTACTCACTGGTGCAGAGTTTGGTCATGTATGTTCAGACAGCTGCTTCCTCTAATGATGCTGCTGTGTTCTTGTATTTTTTTAAATTTTTTTATAGGGCAATTAACGGCCAAAGTGTTGCCACTTATTCTGTTTGGTCTGTATAAACAGAGATGACAGCTTTGCTATAACTATTATCGTCCTCTATCAAAGAGATGTGGATTAATTCACACGTTCATTCCCCAGAATTTTAGAAGACTCGTCTCCCATCACAGGTCTTTTGATGGCTCGGTTTACAATTTCAATTCCTGATCTGTATTATTGGGTCATTTATGTCCTTTGTTCCAAAAAAAAAAGGCAAATGAAAAACAATTTCACCATTTCATTTAGTAAATGAACTGTTAAATTAGCTGAAAAAAATGTCTGTTTGTTTGAAAATGCTTTGATACAAACTTTAATCCATAATCAAATAAATCACACACACAAAATATCCGTCATTGTATTTCTGATATGGCGCCCTGCAGCCCAAATTTTAATCATGTAAAATTACGTATAACTAGTGTGAAATACAATTAGTCATTCAAGGCTTTATTTTAAATTTATTTTTCCAAACGTAAACCTCAAATAGTATTTGAAAAAGCCCCAGTCTAAAAGTCCACAGCAATGAATGAATACGATATTGTATCTGTGGAATTAAAGCTGCCATGGAAAAGAAAGCTGCAGAATTAACACAAACTTAAACAGGCTGCAACAGGGTCAGGGCTTGATTGTTTCTTTCAGCAAACAATTCTTTAATAACTGTAACAAAACGCTTTACCTTCCCATATGTGCGTTAAAGAAAAGGTCAGCCATGTGGTTAAAAGCAAATCAGAGGAAAAAAATGTACACTAAACACTCTTGGCCTTTTCTTCAGGTGGATGTTTTGTTGTTTCACAAGAACAACCTGCTGCAAACATCAATATCACTGCAAAATCTTCTGATATGAAATGACTGGAAAAAGGAAAGGAAGAAAAGGAAAAAATAGAATACAAGAGGCCGAGCAGCAGTAGACAATGAAAGGTCATTATTGAACATTTGTCTTAACAACTGTGTTGCTGGAGGTGCTTCCCATCTGCGAACAACTCAACGACTAATAAACTTGTCAATTTGAAGTAGGAATGTTAGGGATTTATAAGCCATATTTGAATTTAAAATAGCTTATGGCTCTCTATACAACTTAAATGACTAAACTCAACGTATGTATTGAGTGTAATTAATCACCGGGTTGAAGCTTCAGAAAACTTATTATGCAACTCAGGCTATCATGAAAGCAGTCCTTGAGGTAACCTTTATCGATTTTCAGGTAGGTTAGACTCATTCATCCATTAAAACACTGAGATTAATCATAATATCTTAATCCGTCTGCTGCAGTCAGGAGTTTGGCTGACAGCTGCAGGGCGATTATTTATCGAATTAAAATCCATTTGTGTTTGTCTGACAGAGCCATTAGCCAACAGATTTAAAGGATATGGCATTGTTGTTAAAGCAAGAACAATAACAGATATTTCAGGGGGAATTAGTGCTAAATGGCTCAGCACAACACGCAGCACTTGGCTAAACCACAAATCTTGCAGTAAGCTCTCGTTGAATAAAACATGTGGACTGCATCAAAGAGATGTTGAGGTTTTTGTCTATTGTAAGTCAACGTCCTTCCTTGTTTTCCAAGATAAAGATGTTGGATCCGAGCCACTTTTACTACGCTGTAACATGTTTTGACAGCTTGAATGATTCATAACCGTCCACCAGAACCATATATCCATCAAAAGTGCAGAGCCTACACGGCTCTGATTTGCATAAAGGATATTAGTTCTCTTCTAGCTGTTTAAAACATATTCACAGTTTATTTCGCCTCAAATATATAAAGATAAAGATACCCTTTATCTTTTGTAGCATGTTCCCTACTGCCTCTACACTTATTACGGCACAGCACAGTCTACAGTTTCATTTTTCTTCAGTTTCATCTGAGTCTGACATCGTGATCGGCAGTCAAAAGGTACTGGCTCCAAGTTTCATTAGGGTCCATTATTGCCATCACAATCAGGGAGTCAATTCATCTTCATGACAGCATATTATAATTCATATGTGCTGGCGTCTGCGATTGATGTCAGAGAATGAATGTTCAATACAAGCAAAAAATGTTATGAATGTAAATAAAAAATATTTTACATCTAATTACATATTCCTTAAAATCCATATTATGCTGAATAGCATGTTTTCACAAAACTTTTCAGTTTAAAAATAAGAATTAAAGGGTAATTTGTCATGCATGGAATTTTTCATAATTTATCAACATCTTGGACACTGTGAGCATGACACTTATTTTGCAGCACAGAAAACAAACGTGTAGTTAATGTGCCCAAAGTGATCGCCCACTGCAGTGTGTCGGTGACAAAAATATGCACTGTGCTGACTACCAAGTCTGGTTATCTTTTATTTGTTTTACAAAAACTGCGGCCAACAGTTGGCAGAAAGAGCAGAGCAGCACCATTTCATCCACCACTGAAAAAAAACTCAGTAAAAGTACACTCAACAGTCAGCTCAAGACACTCACTTATGAAGTCAGTAAAACATCCCATAATGAACCAAACTGTGAATAAAAATCCATTTTGTTCACGCTCATTTAGAAAGCACAAAGGGGAAAATCTATAAAGTAATAGTTGAAAATACTTCCTACCCGAATATTACAAGGCGTCCAGATGAACCAGGACAAGCTGTAACTATATTTGTGTGAGGTAAAAGGTTGTTTACATGTGAGGTCTGAGGACTGAACTGTTTGTAACATATATACATATATACATATATATCAAAACATGCAAACATACAGCAGATCACATACCACGTTGAGGGCTGATTTACAGTTTTCATTTTGTGAACTTTACAGAATGAAATCCAATAACAGTTTTGAAAAAAAAAAAAAACAATAATTCCTGCAGGAACCATTTGTATTATTGACATCATAATAAAGTGGTAAAGATATAAGACAAATACATTTCTAAACATCGCTGATAACATTGTTAAGCTATAATTCTTCAAGTGAAACCATCATAACAGGAGTATATAAATGTCTGAAAAAGCAATGTATAAAAATCTATATTTATATTAATGTACATAGTATATATATAAATCAACACCACTAATGAGGCAGTTTACAAAGTAAAGAGACTTAAATGTGGACTCTTGAATATCAGATCCCTATCATCTAAAGGTGTATTAATAAATGAGCTTATATCAGATAACAATATTGATTTATTCTGCCTTACTGAAACTTGGCTGTGCCAAGACGAATATGTAAGTCTTAATAAATCCACTCCTCCCAGTCACATTAACACACACATTCCCAGAGACACTGGCAGAGGTGGTGGAGTTGCAGCCATTTTCAATTCTGCCCTATTAATAAACCCTAAGCCCAAACAAAAATTTAGTTCATTTGAAAAGCTCATTCTTAGCATTTCCGATCCAACCATGAAAACTCCAATTATGTTTGTTATAGTGTATCGAGCACCTGCACCCTACACTGAATTTTTATCTGAATTTTCAGAGTTTCTCTCAGCTTTGGTCCTCAAAACAGATAAAGTCATTATTGTAGGTGACTTTAATATCCATGTAGATGTTCAAAACGACAGCCTTGGTACGGCATTTCTCTCACTATTAGATTCATTCGGCTTCTGTCAGTGTGTACAAGAATCAACACACACTTTTAATCACACCCTTGATCTTGTTCTGACATATGGCATTGAAATTGAGCATTTAAATGTCTCTGCGCAAAATCTGCTTTTATCAGATCATTATCTTCTAACATTTGAATTTCTGCTCATCAACTATAAACCAAGAGTCACTAGTTATTATAGCAGATGCATATCTGAGGACACTGTTGAAAATTTTAAAGAAATTATTCCCTCTGCATTAATTTCAGTGCCATATCCCAAAATAACAGAGGAGTCATATCTTAAATTTAGCCCCTCCCAGCTTGATCACCTTGCCGATTTCACTGCCGGCTCTCTACGTGCTTCACTCGATTCCATTGCCCCAGTTAAAAAGAAAACAAAACCAGTAAAGAGACTAGCTCCGTGGTATAATCTTAACACTCGCAAGTTAAAACAGAAAACTCATAAACTTGAAAAGAAATGGCGTTCCACTAAACTGGAAGAGCCACACATGGCCTGGCAGGATAGCCTTAAAGTATACAGGAAGGCCCTTCGCCGAGCAAGAAAAGACTACTATTCAGCGTTGATAGAAGAAAACAAGAATAAGCCCAGGATCCTTTTCAGCACTGTAGCCAGGCTGACTGAGAGCCATCATTCTATTGAACCATGCATTCCTAGAGCCCTCACCTGTAATGATTTTATGAACTTCTTCAATAATAAAATTAGACTTATCAGAGAAAATATCCTACACTCCACAGATTCCAGTTCAGCAACAGGAATTATAGAGGCTGTTATTAGTCCTGATGTGTGTTTGGAAAGCTTCCATCCAATTGACCTTAAGGAACTAACGACAACATTATCTTCATCTAAATCATCAACCTGTATACTAGACCCCATACCTACTAGGTTGCTCAAAGAGGTTTTACCCCTAATTAGAAATCCACTACTAAACATTATCAATCTATCCCTTGTAACAGGTTATGTGCCCCAGTCATTTAAAGTAGCTGTAATTAAACCGCTCCTAAAAAAACCTACCCTAGACCCAGAAGTTTTAGCCAACTATAGACCAATATCCAACCTCCCCTTTCTTTCAAAGATTCTAGAGAAAGCAGTAGCGAAACAACTATGTGGCTTTCTTCAGTATAATAGTCTATTTGAAGAGTTTCAGTCAGGTTTTAGAAAGCATCACAGCACAGAAACGGCATTGGTAAAAGTTACAAATGACCTCCTCACTGCATCTGATGCAGGACTTATCTCTATACTAGTCTTATTAGATCTTAGTGCAGCTTTTGACACTATCGATCATCACATCTTACTACAGAGGATGGAACACCAAATTGGCATTAAAGGATCTGCTCTAAGATGGTTTAAGTCCTACCTATCTGATAGATATAATTTTGTTCATGTTAATGATGAATCATCAAGATATGACAAGGTTAGTCATGGAGTCCCACAAGGTTCTGTGCTTGGACCATTACTATTTACTCTATATATGCTTCCTGTAGGTAAAATTATTAGAAAGCACTCCATACATTTTCACTGTTATGCAGATGACACACAACTATACTTATCAATGAAGCCAGATGAAACCCATCAGTTAGCTAATCTACAGTCATGTCTTAAGGACATTAAAAACTGGATGTTTCATAACTTTTTAATGTTAAACTCTGACAAAACTGAAGTCATTGTGCTGGGCCCCAAACACATTAGAGACTCATTATCCAGCAACATAGTTAATCTGGATGGCATTGCCTTGGCCTCCAGCACCACTGTCAGAAACCTGGGTGTTATCTTTGACCAGGAGCTGTCTTTTAAATCACATGTTAAACAGATTTCAAGGACCGCCTTCTTTCACCTCCGTAACATTGCTAAAATCCGGCACATCCTGTCTCAACAAGATGCAGAAAAACTAGTTCATGCGTTTGTTACTTCCAGGCTGGACTACTGTAATTCTTTATTTTCAGGTTGCCCTAACAAAATTTTAAAAACTCTTCAGTTAATCCAAAATGCAGCAGCGCGTGTACTGACTAGAACTAATATCAGAGACCATATTTCCCCCATACTGGCTTCTCTGCACTGGCTCCCAGTTAAATTCAGAATAGAATTTAAAATCCTTGTTCTCACCTACAAAGCTATTCATGGTCAGTCACCATCTTATCTTGAACAGCTCATAGTACCCTATCGCCCATCCAGAACCTTACGCTCCCAGGATGCAGGGTTATTGGTGATCCCAAGAATTTCCAAAAGTAGAATGGGAGGCAGAGCTTTCAGCTATCAAGCTCCTCTCCTGTGGAACTATCTTCCAGTCTTGGTACGGGAGGCAGACACACTCTCTGATTTTAAGAGTAGGCTTAAAACCTTCCTTTTTGATAAAGCTTATAGTTAAGGCTGGCCTATCTAGCCCTTAGTTATGCTGCTATAGGCTTAGGTTGCTGGGGGAACACTCCATGATTCACTGAGCTTTCTTCTCTCCCCCCTCTGACTCCGACTCCTTCTCTGCTCCTGTAAATGTCCATATCCTTACACTAACTTTACTTCTTCCCCGGAGTCGTTGTGCTTTACCATCCTGCAGGTTTTTCTAGGTCGCGGTGGGAGGTGCTGCTGTGGTCCTGCCTGATGCCCCCTGGCCACATTAGGAAAGGAGATCCTGTGACTTGGATCCTGTGACTTGGATCCTAGGCTGGATTTCCAAGTGCAAATCGGGACCCACAGATCACAATGGCTTCTGGATCAATAGACTACACCTGCTTCTGGACCACTACACTTCACATATCCCTGGATTTACAGATTCTACATACTCTTGGACTCAGCAACACCCAGATCTTCCTACATGGAGTACAATGACTCCTGGACCAACAGAGTCCACCTGCGTCTGGATCACTAGACTTTCCATACATCCGGATTTTCACTCATTTGCACATATTTCTAAACAATAAATTAAGCTGTTTTCCATTAAATGAAATTGTTCTCATAACTGGTGAGTAATATATGAATAAAGACCAACATTATTTTCTATCATTAATATGCTGATGACACACAGCAGTACATTTCCCTCTGCTCTGGTGATCTTATTTCTGCAAAGAAACTGGCATATTGTATCAGTGATATAAAATTCTCTATGTTCCATATTGTTTTTATGGCCAAATACTGACAAGACTGAGATACTAGTAGTTGGTCCCAAAAGTCAGTGACCTGAGATCGCTTCTCACATGACGTCATTATCTTTAAAGCACAGTGAACATGAAATCTTGGGAATTTATTGGATGTAGCTCTCCATTTCGATGATCACATGAATGATATCAGCAAATCAGTTTTAATCACTTTGAGAGCATATCAAAACTCAAACCGTCACATCAGCATATACATCTCAAATGGACTGTGAGAAGCCGGTTTATGAATTCCCATTTCTGATTTGCTCACTGGCAACAACCCAGTCAGCTCACTCAGATCATCAGGTGTGGGTGTTTCAGCTGTACCTTGAATTAGGTCAAGGGCTGGTGAGGGTGCATTCAGTTACTTTGGAAAAAAACGCCTGTTGATCTGAGATCGACCACAACTGTGTCTGCTTTTAAAAACAAATTCAAAATCTATGGTTGCTTACTGTATCTGTAATCAATCCCTGTGAGTGTAAATATGTGGGCGACATATGGTTAATCAATTGTAAAGATGGACTGACGGGGAAACTGGGGACAAATAACAATATTTCAAGTATATTAATATTGCAGAACAAAGGCGGAAATCCTCATTCACAATGTTGACTGCTTATTTCACGCATGATGTGTATTATAGTACATAAAATCCCCACTTGGACCTGTTAACAAGGTCAAAAATGTTATTTTTTTCCAGGGGTCTTTAAAGCTGTAGAACAGCAGACGTAGCCAGTGCAAAATTAATGACAAACAACAGATAATTATCGGCCACTGGCATCAGTGGATGGCATCATTTTTGTACCGATACCAATATCAAGCCAATAAATCGGTACATCCATTTATCTATGTATGAGTGTGTGTTCTGTTTAATTGTGCTGATGTTTTTTCTTGTACTTATCTGTATTTCATCATCTCATCAATTTTATGCCTGTTTTATTTGCTGCCTTGGAATGAGAAGCACGTTGAGTTTACTTGTAATGAAACGTGCTATATAGATAAAATAGACACTGACATTGAAATGAAACATGCATGATATACATGCTTAAAATTAGTTTGAACTGATCATAAAACTTTAACCAAATAAACCTCCCTATTTAGATCCTATCCAAGCATACAGTAAAACTTGATGCTATGTATGTGATTATGCATGTACAAATCTTGTCGATGTGAAGGTTGAGGTTTTATTATTTATGATGTTCTGATATGTTTTCTTTTTCTGATTTTATTTAATAACACCGTTAGACCGATATAGGCCTAATATCCAGTGTTGTCATCTTATGACAATTATAAATTATTACATTTCTTGCATCTGATGTTTCAAACATATGTTTTACACAACTAAGCCACCATCAATAATAAATTAAATGCTTTTGATTGCCATCCAAGAAATGTATGATCCTTGGACAGAGTGTTTGAAACTAAAACATTTAAGAGGAATAGGACTTTGAGGGTTCTGTGTAGTATCTTATGTTGTTTTCAGACAGACATGGTTCTGGTTCTGGCTCTAGTTCCTATCTGGAGTCTCAGCACCTAAGTGCTTTCTGGCAAACCAGCTGAGGTTCATAGATGTTTAAGCAAAACCAAAGCTCCACCACCCTCCGTTATCATAGATGGCGTTGTTCAATGCACAAAGCAGGCGGAAGTAACAACAACAGTGGCACCACGTTCCTTCTGTCAATTCAAATATTTGTTTTTATCCGACAATCCAGCATGCACCATCTGTTAATGATGAAAAGACACAGAACATGATTATAATTAAGGTGAATAGAATGTAAAAATATGTGTATGTAAAGTTATAATATAGTCAGATATCCACCAGCCAGTTCAAATTTAGAAGTATTGTTCTGGACAAAAGCCTCAGATGTTGTACCTGGAAGCTGCTGGAGCCACTTTCACAGTTTGAGAGGAAATGGTGCTTTTGCCGCTGGGATCACTTTGGACTTCAATAGACACCGTCAAACTTTTTTTTTTTTTCCATCTTTCAATGCTCCTTCTTTCTAAGGTTGCTGCCAGCTGGGATTGCCACATCTATCACAACTGTCTTCTTCCAATTAATGTCAACCCCACTACCATATCTGGCAGCCCCCTTGGATCTGGAGATTGCGTTTATGCTGTGATGGTCAGAACCCCTGTGCTGTCCTTTAGTCCAGCTTTTGCTGACCACTGCTAGGATTTCTCGATGTCAGCGACTTGCTCTATGAGGATATCCTTTGGACAGGCTTGGTATTCCTCAATTTATTCTCTCCTTTGTCCTCATTATTGTCCTCTTTCGCCTGTGAATCCCCCTAAGCAGGTCACAGATGCTTCCAGTTTCATCGTGGATCAGGGCTCAGATACTCAATAATCTTCTCATTCCCCCTCTGTTGCTCGTAGAGTCTCTGTTCATTGTGAGTTTTGCTTTTATTTTGAAATTGTTGTTACCTGTGTCCCGTTGTGGCCAACATTTCAGCAGGGTATCTAATAACTGGTTGGGTATACATGTTAATGGTTTGAGTCCGATTCTTACCCTTAACTTGGCCTCTGAACATCTTTTTATCTGTTGGCTGACATCGTTGTGGTTCCCACTGGCCTGTGGGATATCCAGTACACATGTAGCTGTAACAGTAATTAAAACCCTTCAGTCCTGATAACTTTCCTCCGCTTTTATCCACTGGAAAGACACCTTAGTGGGCACTTGATTACATTCTGATGTTTGGAAGGACTTCCAAGAGGGTGTGTTTTATCTTTTGCAGTGTTCTTTTCAACATCAGGCCAATCACTCCCCATCTCGACCCCTTCTGAGTCCATCAGGATACAGTATTCCTCACTCTCCATGAAGCCAGACTTATAGAATCGTATGACTCACAAGGCAAATGGGAAACTTTGGATTCTATGGGATTTTTATTATTTATTTTATGGAACATGAAAACCGTCGAGGACTCTGACTCCATGTGCTTTGACAGGCCCAACTAGAGCTTTGGTAATGAACAAGACCGAGAGCATGGAAAAATTAAGAGCATCTGGGCTTGGAAAGAATAATCATTTTATTTCTCAAATCTATTTCTTGTAAGTGTTGTAGTCACACTTCGATACAGTAACAGTGGTGCCCTTTCAGTTTATTGCTGTTAGTTGCAAGCAATTTCATATTAGCAACTGACACATTTGTATTTCAGTAAACATCTATTAATTTCTAAGATCAAAGTAGGTTTCTGATTGCTTAAATCTGCCCAGTTTATTACTGTCTTACTGAAAAATAACCATCCTTACAACTTGCGGTCAAATAAGTGCAAAGCAATCACTACTTGTTGTAGAGCCACAACAGCTCCACTAGAACTGATATTTGAGGCAGGACATCAAGTTCAGAGCTCAGTATATGTGTGTTTCTTGAAGGGTTTTGGACGCCTTCTTTCGCAACCATCCAAAATGTTCTGAGTAATCAACCATATTTTTCTATAAGACAGGCTGAGGGAGATTTATAGCTGAACTATTGTTTTTGCCTGTGTAAATTATGGGACCAGAGCGATACTAGCAAGACTTAGGGGGATTACATATCTCATCTGGCCTGACCTCTTCAGGTTCCCCATGATTAGAGTGGCAGACTCTGATAATCAAGAGAAAATGATTTTTGGTTTTTCCATTGATGTGCTGCCTTCATTTGTCAGGAAAAACTAAGTGGACCTGTTAAAGCCTTCAGAGTAAAAGAATACTGTGTGTGGTAGCTGACTGATGACATTCAGGTTATCACTCTCTATGGAAAATCAAGCAAGGCAGTCATATTTCCATGCAGCTGGACATTGATCACATTTCTATAAAAAGTGAAGTAAAGTCAAGGTAGAACGTAAACACTAGCAAGGATAAGAGGAGCATTAATGTAATGCACAATTATAGCAGTTTCGTTTCACACCGTTTTTGTGTAAAATGTTATTATGAAACGTGAAAGATCTCCACACAAATGCTTCATTAAGTGAAGTTTATAAGAAGCTAGAGTCTCCTGCGGGGCAGTTGAAACAGGCGCAGGTTATTTGGTGATAACGTCTATCCCAGACATGTCCCCATTTGTCAACAACTGGCTGAAACCAGCTGTAGAAGAACTGCTAGGAAGAGAAAACTATGAGGTCAGAAAATGGAGCCACTTAAATAGAGTGAAGCCCAAGAGTTGTACTCGTACTGTGTCTCCTGGCTCTTGAACTAAGTCATTTTTTTTGTCTAATGATAAAACATAATCCTTGCAAAGCTGACTGATTTAACCAGTGGTACATGAAATTCAATAACTTAAACATATATTTTAGGTATTTGTACTTTGTACTTTACTGACTTGAACATACAGTGACTATATCCATTTTATGCTTATTTAAATCTGTTTCACTACAGGCACATTTTAATTACAGCTATAAAATCTGCACTTCATTCTAAAAGCTTACATTAAGCTTCTAGTTACACATAAATTCTTCAATGATCCAACGATATAGTACGTCACTCACCATTTTACGAAATTAATTTTCCTTATCATTATATACTACTATGCATGCTGTATTTCAAATCTTGGATGCTCTCCATCCTAATTACAATGGTATCGTTGTAATCACTTGTGTTCCACAGACTTTTGAAGTCTCTAACCTGGTGTTAATATTGTGTGTACGCTCTATTGTCTCCAGAGAGATTTGATTTATATCCTGCCTCAGTCTGTTGTTTGGCATCTTCTCATTCCCTGCAAGCCTCTGTCCCTGAGTAGGAACGAGCAAACCTTTCCCATCAAAACACCTCATTTCCATGCCAGTGCTCTCACGCAGCCACACAACCCAATTTTCATTCAAACTACATCATCAACATCAATAGGAACATCATAGGTCTCAATACAGATTTGACTGATTTGTTTATACAGCACATGACGGGCCAGCGTAGTTTTATCCGTACAGATCAAGTAAAAGTTATTGCAATCTATTTTTTGAGGTGGCTCTATCGTTACTGAATGTGCTGTGATCTGTTTTGCATGTCTCAAACAAAGTGGGATCAAGGCCTGAGGCAGATGAATGCAAAGCTGACAATCTTTCACCCCAGCTTCAAGAAAGAAAAAAAGAAAACAATTTAATATTTGTACACTGCGACGGTACAATGGAGCAGCCTAGATCCACAAGCGAGAATGTCAGCATCAATTTTAAGAAGCTAAAGGGCCATAACATTGCCAAATAAGCCACAGGTGTTGGCAAGGTGCTACTGATCAAATAGAATTTATGTAAAAGCAAGAGAAAACAGCAAACAATGTCAGGGCACTGGGACTGAACTGACAACTGTGAGAAGAGCGGCCTCTTCTGCACTTTGGTCTGACAATGAGTAAAAAATCATTTCAGTGGCTCCTGGCTGTTACTCAGATCAATACCTTATAGAAGTTTTAGACAAAGTACATGAAGGCACTCAAAGTCTTTCAGCTTCTGCCTTTAGTGTTGCTGATTCACTAGGCATAATGTAATCTTATGAAATAAAGTTATTTGAAGCCCTAACCTGCTGTCTGTACATAATTGAAAATAATGATCAGAATTAGCTCACAGCAGAGCAGGTGTGAAGCAACGGATAAGAAGATTTATCTGCATGAAATAGCAAATATACTGTGAAAAGGATCACATTAGCAGAGTTATGCCTTAATCTCTTGAGGGACTGGCAATGGCATGTGGAGATTTAAAAAAAAAAAAAGAGGAGAGAATAAATAATCTTGCTTGTTCCCTGAGGCTGTTAACAACATGCGGGTGTCTGTGGTTATGGCAGCTATGCAGCCCAGTCCCCTGCAGTGCTCACAGCACCATCACACATCTCTGATCCCCACTGAAACTGTTTATCTATTAATTTCCCCTTGGTTTAATTGGCACATGAAGGAACCCCCTCCTCATTCTGAACTAGCCTGCAGGCTTCTTTTTTTTTTGTCTCACCACAGTGGGCCATCCTCTCCAGTGCTCACTTCACTTTGTTGTTAATTCAGGCTGTGAACTAGATGCCTTTGCTCTAAATACTTTATTTTACATCATCAGTGATGATTCAGTGACAAGGTAATTGCAGCGGAATTCTTCAAAAGAAGGGTTGAAATGTTTTCGAGCAAAGAAACTGTTGAAGTCAAGTTGCAGCTTGTGACACCTGTCTGTGAAGTTTAATGATAAAATGGCATTACAGTATTGTACGTTTTTTTCAGATATTTCTTTTGACATATTGTTAACATTATAGTATGGGTGTCATGTTGTTTGGCTATATTTTATAGTTTTCTTAGAGACACATCTTATTTATTTCCTTTTTTCCTATTTTATTAGAAAATCAATAGTTTCCAGCCTTGGGGAAATATGTTAATTCTGGCATATTAAACTCACATTGGTAATGCCACCATATGCTGATTTAGGTTTTACATTTGGGACTCACTCAAAATTTCAGTATTTGTTGGCTCTTGTTTTGGACTGACGTCACTTGGGGGAATCAAGGCTCATGTCCCTTGAGTGACCGTGCAATTCTGACTTTTTAGTTTCCTTATTGAAAAGAGCAAATGCAGTTTTAAATGCTCATGTACCTATTTTCTCCAGTAAGTCAGGTTTGTACTCAGCTTTTTTATAATGCCTCATACTCAGAGCAAAAACAAATTAACCACATGCATTGTGTTTTCGTTTTGTTTAGTTTCGTTTTCTGCCGCTTATCCGGGTCCGGGTCCGGGGGCAACAGCCTGAGCAGGGAGATCCAGACAATCCTTTCAGATCCTGACCAGATGTCCAAACCACCTCAACTGGTTCCTCTCAACGCGGAGGAGCAGCAGCTCTACTCTGAGTCTCTCCCATATGTCCGATCTCCTCACCCTATCTCTAAGGCTGAGCCCAGCCACCCTGCGAAGGAAGCTCATTTCGGCCGCTTGTATTCGCAATCTCATTTTTTCGGGCACTACCCAGAGCTCATGACCATAGGTGAGAGTTGGGACGTAGATTGACCTGTAAATTGAAAGCTTTGCCTTCTGGCTCAGCTCTCTCGTCACCACAACAGACCGCTTCAGCATCCGCATAACTGCGGACGCTGCCCCAATCCGTTTGTCAATCTCCCGCTCCATTTTCCCCTCACTCGTGAACAAGACCCCGAGATACTTGAACTCCTCCACTTGGGGAAGCGACTCTCCCCCGACCCGGAGTGGGCAATCCACCCTTTTCCGGCTGAGAACCACGGCCTCAGATTTAGAGGTGCTGATCCTCATCCCCGCCGCTTCACACTCGGCTGCAAACCGTCCCAGTGCGACCTGTTCGATGAGGCCAACAGGACCACGTCATCTGCAAATAGCAGAGACGGAATCTAGAGGCCTCCGAACTTGACTCCTTCCGCCGCTTGGCTGTGCCTAAAAATTCTGTCCATAAAAATTATGAACAGAACCGGTGACAAGGGCAGCCTTGGCGGAGGCCAACCCTGACTGGGAACGGGTCTGACTTACTGCCAACAATGCGAACCAAGCTTTGGTTCCGACAATACGGAGATCGAATGGCCTGTAACAAAAGGCCATCTACCCCATACTCCCGGAGCACCCCCCACAGGACACCTTGAGGGACACGGTCATAAGCCTTTTCCAGATCCACAAAACATATGTGGACTGGTTGGGCAAACTCCCATGCCCCCTCCAGTACCCTCGTGAGGGTATAGAGCCGATCCAGTGCTCCACGGCCAGGACGAAAACCACATTGAATCCAAGGTTCAACTAGAAGTCGGACTCTCCTCTCCAACACCCTGGAGTAGACCTCCCCAAGGAGGCTGAGGAGTGTGATCCCCCGGTAGTTGGAACAAACCCTCTGGTCCCCCTTCTTGAAAAGGGGAACCACCACACCTGTCTGCCACTCCAAAGGCACAGTCCCCAATATCCACGCAATGTTTCAGAGGTGTGTCAACCATGACATCCCATACAACATCCAGAGCCTTGAGGAACTCGGGACGAATCTCATCCACCCCCAGGGCGCTGCCGCTGGGGAGTTGTTTGACGGCCCCAGCGACCTCGACCCCAGTGATGAGAGAGCCCAGCCCAAAGTCCTCCGGCTCTGCCTCCTCCTCGGAATGCGTGTTGGTGGGATTGAGGAGATCTTCGAAGTATTCCTTCCACCGCTGAACTATAGACTCAGTCAAAGTTAGAAACTCCCCTCCCACACTGAAGACCGTGTGGACGGGGAGCCGCTTTCCCCTCCTGAACCGCCGAAAAGTTTGCCAGAATTTCTTCGGCGCCGACTGGAAGTCTTGCTCCATGGCCTCACCAAACTCCACCCACACCCAGGTTTTTGTCTCAGTGACTACCCGAGCTGAAGAACACTTGGCCTGCCGGTAGCTGTCTGCTGCCTCGGGAGTCCCACAAGCCAGCCATGCCTTGTAAGTCTTCTTCTTCAGCTTGACGGCCCCTTTCACCTCTGGTGTCCACCAGCGTGTCCTGAGGTTACTGCCACGACTAGCAGCAGCGACCTTGCTACCACAGCTTTGAGCAGCCGCCTCGACAATGGCAGCGCGGAACATGGCCCACTCAGATTCCGTGCTCCCCAATACCCCTGGGATGTGGTTGAAGCTCCTCCGGAGGTGGGAGTGGAAGACCATTTTCACAGGGTCCTCAGCCAGACGTTCCCAGCAGACCGTCAAGATTCGCTTGGGCCTGCCTGGTCTGTCTGGCTTCATCCCCCGCCACATGATCCAACTCACCACCAGGTGGTGATCAGTTGACAGCTCTGCTCCTCTCTTTACCCGAGTGTCCAGCACATACGGTCGCAGATCAGATGATACGACTACAAAGTCAATCATTGACTGTCGACCTAGGGTGTCGTGGTGCCAAGTGCACTTATAGACACTCTTATGGCCAAACATGGTGTTAGTTATGGACAAACTGTGACTAGCACAGAAATCCAATAACTGAGCACCACTCGGGTTCAGATCGGGCAGTCCGTTCCTCCCAGTCGCTCCCCTCCAGGTCTCGCTGTCATTGCCCACATGAGCGTTGAAGTCTCCTAGTAGGACGATGGAGTCCCCTGTAGGGGGACTCTCTCCATCACCTTTTCCAAGGACTTAAAAAAGGGTGGGTACTCTGAACTGCTACTTGGCGCATAGGCGCAAACCACTGTCAGGACCCATTCCCCAACCCGAAGGCGCAAGGAAGCAACCCTTTCGTCCACCAGGGTAAACTCCAACACACTGGCTGAGAACCGGGGAGCTATTAATAAGCCCATACCTGCTCTCCGCCTTTCACCTAGGACAACTCCAGCATAGAAAAAAGTCCAACCCCTCTCAAGAAGACTGGTTCCAGAACCTGAACTGTGCGTTGAGGTTAGGCCGACTATATCTAGCCGGTATCTCTCAACCTCACGCACAAGCTCAGGTTCCTTCCCCATCAGAGAGGTAACATTCCATGTTCCGATAGCCAGCTTCAGCAACCGGGGATCGGACCGCCAAGGCCCCTGCCTTTGACTGCCACCCGATCCACATAGCACCAAACCTCTATGGCTCCTCCTGTGGGTGGTGGGCCCACATGAGGATGAACCCATGTCTCCTTCTCGGGCTGAGCCCGGCCACAGGCATTCGCCTACGAACCCCTTCCCCAGGCCTAGCTCCAGGGCGGGGTCCTGGTATCCCTCCGGGCAGGGTAAACAAGTCCTTGTTTGTCACCATCATAGAAGTCTTTTTGAACCGCGCTTTGTCTGGCCCCTCACCTAGGACCAATTTGCCTTGGGTGACCCTACCAGGGGCAAACAGTCCCCGACAACATGGCTCCTAGGATCATTAGGGCACCCAAACCCCTCCAACACGGTAAGGTGGCGGTTCCTGGAGGGGGCATTGTGTTTTATTTATTTATTTATTTATTTCTCCAAAGCAAAGTACACAAATAGATTAGTTTAGTTTAGGAAGGCTAGTTGGCAGGACTATGTTCTTGATGAAAACTATAAGGCACAATGGTATAATCTACAGTACAGGGCAATCATGAAGTCACTGACCAATCCTTCAAACCCTGCAAATGCTGGGGATGTTACCAGCAGATGCTCCACTTTGGAAATTTTTCGTTCTTCCTTTTTTTCCTCATAGTAATAAATATTTCATGTGTCTTCCCTGCCCTTGCTACCAAGGGATGGCGACGTCTTCATCCCAGTCATCTGTACCTCACAAGCACCATCAATAATTCTGCTAAAGAGTGCACTGAGCTGAAAAATGGGAGGGGAAGTGTTGAGCTTTTCTTTGGCACACTCGACCTCTCATGTACCAACTTCCACTCCTGTTGTGCTCCCACGCTTCCTAACATGAACTTCTGCTATATTTTTTTCATCATTCTGTGCTGTATGAATGATGTGCACAGACAGCGAGCTCACAGACTCCAGCTCTGAAATAAATGAGGTATTGGTACTGTATCGTTATTAAAAGAAATGCTAGTGCTTGATATAATGATATATATGTTATAAAACATCTATATCTATATAAAAGATACAGATAAACAACATAGATATAATGCCAAATATATAATTAATAAACCTTTTTAAGAGAACCAATGAACACAAACTTTCTGAATCTCAGGGACTTTCATGCCTGTAAGGATTATTTACAACATTGGTGATCTCTTGGTAACTTCCCAACAGCATTTCACCTCAGCTCTACCTTCTGCTTATTGACATTTAGCAGACATTAGTATGATCACATGATCTGGTGGCAGACAGGTTAAATGTGATAGGGACTGATAGGTTTGATGCATGCTCCCATCTTCTTGAGTGCTCTGGTCAGTTCACGCAGACATGGTTCATTTTTCTGTAATTGTCACTGTTTGTCTGCTTTTTGAACTCTGACTTCTCAGTTAATCCAAACTATGATCTTTTCCTAAACTTAAACATGTTGTTGCCAACCAAACTAATGCTGAACACTCTGTAAATACCTTAAAACACTAAGTCACTTTTTTCATAGATGTATGATCACAGACTACTTCAGGGGTGTAATCCCTTTTCAAATTTGGAAAAGAGTAGCTAGTTTTTTTTTTGTTTTGTTTTTTTTTCGTTTGGACACTTTCATCACGCTTACAGTACCTAGTCATCTCTTCATTCTACATCATTCTTCGACAGTTTCATCATGCTTACGGTACCTTCTCATCTTTTCATTCTAAGAGCTGAGGGACTTGCTTCTTCTCCGTTCCCAGGATGTACAGTATATCTTACATTTCCAAGAGCTTTCCATTTAAATTAAAATGACAGCAATGGGGTGCAGAGGAGAGACAGGATTTCAGTAGAGAGGAAAAAAAGATGTTTTGATTGTGATTCCCTTGCTCTAAGATTTTAGAATTTTCCACTGTCTCATGTTAACAAAAAACCCAAGATGCATTTTCTTTTTTCTAAGGTTGACCTTGAGGACTGAGGATTGGTTCATCACCACTGAGAGATGACTCAGAGATGATGGTTTATGACTCCTACCACCCCATCATTCATCAATAAACCCATAAACACCCGTCCCGTCTGTGTTTATTCATTGCATGGGCAGGAGGAAAGCATGTTTCAAGGCGGACAGGCGAATGTGACCAGCGTCCCTGTTGATAAATGCCATGGTCAAAGAGAACGTCCCTGCCCATAAATGAATAAGATCGTCATCATCAGAAAGTGACTTTTCATTATCTTAACATGAAAAATCTGTGATTAAAAAGAAGCGACTAGTACAAACCTCCTTTCCAAGATAGTGTTTTAAGAATTCCATTAGCTGTTATTGTGCTTTATTTACCTAGATGAAAATCTGATATCGAAACCCTGCAAGGCAGTTTGTAGTATTTTTTTGCGGGAGCCCTTTCTGATCATTACTGTCATCTATAGAGCCTTTATCTTTGTTTTTCTCATCCTCCTTACAGCTCCTGGGAAGACCCGTCAGTGAATTATCTCAGATCTCATTCAGCTGGAATGTGTTTATGGGCCCTCTAGAGGAACATGAGAGCATTGCAAATATGAAACTGTAAACTGATGTAGACATCAGACGGTGACATCCCTGTGGGTCGCGTTATGAATAGGAGACGAGAGAGGTAAGGTGTTTTTTGAAGCTGCAAACTCTTTCAGAATTTCCACTGAGCTGAATCAATGTCCCTGATACTTAAAGAAGGAAACATCTTTAACTCTAGATTTAGGAGCCTAGATATTATATTGGAGAATATTAGACAGTGGTGGAAGAAGTTATGCAACATAATAGAGAGCAAAAAAGACACTTCACTGTAGGAACTGTCCTGCCTTAAAAAAAAATGTGAAAAAACAAATATTTAATTAGTAAAAATATTCAAACAAACTTACTTTTTTTTTATGTTTATTGGTCTGTTGCTGTTATACAATAATAAATGATGTTTCTGCAATAATATTACTGGTAAGTACATTAATGTGTTAGCATTTTATTGATGTAGATAAATTAATGGAATACCTAGTAACTGGCTACAAAAGCTGTCAAAAATCTTATTGTATAACGATTCCTAGGCATAAAAAAGGAGAATAGATGTAAGCCGACAGTATTGTGTACTATGTCTGTCGTGGCAGGCAGTCAAAGCACAAAACACGGATTTCTAAAGTTCAACAAAATAGTTTATTTCTCCTAAAAAATGATTTTTTTGACACAAAAAACTAAAGACAGATGACCTTACAAAAGATCAGGGCCCTTAAAAGAGATCAATTTAACATAACTCTACTGAAAAACTACTAACAAAACCAGGTTCCAAGTCAACAGAACAGCCCAAAGATAAATAACACAATAAATAACAAAATAAATTGAGGCATTGGGTAATTTATGTACTAGCTGAACAAACAGATATAAACAAGCAGGGGCGAACAATCATAAGGAGTAAACCATGCTTAACCACTTGATGCCTGAATTTATTTAATATCATTTAAAAAAATTAATTATTTGTGTTTTTGCTTGATGGTATCTCAGCTGCAGTGTGAATGCAAGTAGTATGATGCGAATTTGCGACAATCGGCGTTAAGGGGTTAACACTAAAAAAACCAGGCCCCCCGATAATGTCTAACTACTTTGTATCATCCTTTGGTTTGGACTCAGCATATGTCAGTGTTCTGCCGTCAGCCCCGTCTTTCTCTCAGATGGAGGACCTCAGCAGGCCGCTAACTCAAAGCAAGGAGAAATCAATGAGCACAACTTGATTGGCAAAAATAACAATGTAAATATGCAAACAAATTTTAACCCACAGTATTTAAAAATAACTGTCAATGATGTGTGAGTGTGTATGAGGTCATCGTGATGACGTCAGACAAAATGCCTTACAGTATGATTAATGACATTAATCACTCGAAGCAACAAGACAAATGAGCACTATGCACATAGTCACCCAGCACACAGTGACTCATCCCTGACAGTCATTTTGTTGTTAGAGCTTGATATTTTTTTCCACCGAAGCAAACAGTCGGGTGGTCGACTTGATGAGGTTTGACCTCAGATACAAAGACTTCCTGTCGTGGTGTGAAATAAGTTTGTGAAGAAACATATTGTGGCGCATGTTCATCACTGACAGTGTGAATAGAGTGAAATTTGTTGTCCCCATAACTGCAACTTTCTGAGGACATCTCTGTCTTGATGATACAAAAAGACATGCCCTGTTCTACTATGTGTTTTAATGACAGAAAGATGATTTTCTCACACTTTGAAGTAAAAACAAAACATCAAACAAAATAAACTGTTCAGCTATATCGAGGAGTTAAGAAAAGAGGAAGCTTAGCTTTTCTTAAAATAGGTCATCTGAAGTCTGACTCATGTCAATCGTGATGTACCTAGACACTCTGGACACACACTGTTGGCCAATCATGCCTGTATAGTAAGTCATACTGTATCTAAATTGAGCAGATTGACATCAGACAGGCAGAGGGAGTCAAGCGCAGGTTACAATCACAACTGAATCAGCTGATCTCGAAGACTTCAGATGATGGACACATTTACTTTTGGATGCACACCTCCTCCTTTCTGGATAAGACTGAACCACTGACTTTTCACTCAACAACAGAGCACTCTAAGACATTTTGCATTATTGGTTGTGGCCAAGATGACAACACTAATATTCAGTCTATATTAGTTTCAATTTGTTTCTGTGTGCAGAAAACAATTCATTACAGAGTCTATCCAAGCAGATTGCTCCACGGAGACCACAGCTATGTGCAATATTATCCCCTACTGTTCACTCCCTTCATGTCGAGTTTCCCTATATGGAGCACTATGTGGTGAACTCACTGGCCGAATGAAAGAATGCTTTTGGACACCTCTCGATCTTCAGGGTTAATGATGCCATCGCTGTCGCACAATTAAAACATCCGGTCAACATCAGCTGGACTGTGGACATCAATAGTGCAGTAAATACCAACAAAGAATTTTGTGATAAATACATGTCATTAAACATCCATAGTAAAAATAGATGTTATACTTTGCATGTCTTCCAAAATTAATAAATAAAAAGTACTTAATGGGTATTCATACTGCTGTGCTCACGTTACACGTTATCTTTAAGCCATAAACTCTGATTTTGTCTCGTGCCTGTTGTCATAAGCTAAACAACTGTGCCGTATTGACTACTACCTCTTCATTATTCTTCCTGCTTTGAGATCTCTGTGTAAATGCCAGTTGATTTTAATCTCTTTATTATGACAATAATTCAAGTCACTCGGATTGGATACCGATTCAAAGAATACAAATGATCAGTAGGCAGAGATGTCATCAAATTGTAGATAAAAAAGATAAAACAAGATATGCATACATCATTTCTAAATAAAACCCTGATCACTTTTTCTAATCCTTTGCTGGTTTTGATTTACATTTATGAATATGGAGCTTTTAAAGTAAAATGACAAGAATTCATTGTTGTGCTGATCTCTTCTCGCATATATGCTATTTTTCCTTCAGTCGTAAGCATGACGGTCTATATGGGCTGGGTCTGTGACCATCAGTTGTACACTACCAAATATGGTGCATTGTGGGATACTTCGAGTGCACTATACAGGGGTTCATATTTTACACTATGCATTCAGCACCCCCACAAAACAGCAAAAACCCTATTAAGTGCATTATTTAGGGAGTATGGAGTGATCTGGATTTGGCCCAGAGTTTAGACCCCACAATCAATCTATAATTTAAAAATGAAAAAATCTGGATGAAAGCTGAGGCAGAGCTATGGTAAAATCATCTGTTTTACTGTCGTTCATTTCCAACTTTATCTCTTCAGTTGGGAGTTGTTTGACCTGCAATAACATGTTTTAGAACAACATGTAGGGACACTTAAGCTGAGCAGTAACTATAACGGGTAATAGACATTGAAGAGGAAGCTGTTTGACCACTCATCATTTTTACACACCCAACGGTAAAACTTCCTGCTTGAGCGCGTTTGTGGTTTCGACAGAGAGGCTTGCAGAGAGAGATAGTGACACACAGGCACACACAGGAGAGAGGAGGCGTTGGATGGGAAACGTTTTGACAGTGTCTTAAAAAGTGACAAAAGTTGCAGCTGACAGCAGCAGCGCACATGGTAATGGAGCCACAAGAGATCAGAGAGGGATACTTGGTGAAAAAGGTAAGAATAAAAACATGTCCACTGCCTTGCACTGCATCTGTAGAGCTTCAACATGTTTGTTAATGCTTGGAATATTGAGATCAAACTGACGACTTCTGAAAATTTGAACCAAGAGTAGATGACTGCTTCGATGCCAGTTAACAATGTCACTCTTACATTAGTCACCAAACTGTGATAAAAGCAAATAAACATCTTGAAAAAGTCTGGACTGAAAAATCAGCATTAGCGGACAAGCATATTGCTTAAAGTCAAGCCAGCAGCTATAGACACGTACCGTTAGTACATTACACACAAGTTCACTCTGCTGTAATACAGTTGCAACAATATATCAGGTTCCTGCTTTTATCCTGAAACAAGAGCAAAAATAGACAAACAAATCAGAAACGGTGATTTTCTTTGCGATGTCCAAAATTCCCCCCTTTTTTTAAATCAAAGAAAGTGCTTTTTACAGATCTTGGACTGAAGTTTGAACACATTTCTTTTTCATTTCAGTTATATATTATCAGCCATTTTCAAGTTAAAATGTTGTGTTCTCCATCAGAAATGTTCTCATTACCCTTGACTGCGTTTTCATTTAACGCCTCTTTCCTTTGTGATGATTTGTCTATTTTATGACTAATCTGGTGACGTGGTTGTTACGAATATCCACGCCTGTGTGTAATGGCCATGACTGAAGTTACTTAAGAAACCGTCTGTGTCTCCAAGGACACAGTGGCACAGAAACAGAGTTTGTTTTTAGTGCACAATGTCTATTTGTGGTTTAACATAGGAGGTTGAATAAAAACGTAGTCAAACTGTGCTCAAGGCGAAAGTAAAATTCTGTTTGATTGTATGTTTTTATGTAAGGAGGTTAAAAAACAGAATACAACAGGAGTTCATGTGTAGATATGATCTCTATTGTGCGAAATACATCAATGTACCTGCTGTTGCACTAGTCATTCTAATATACAGTAAATAGATCCTAGAGCTCAAATGGTGCATTGATCTTTTATTACTAAGGAAAATCATTAAACATTACAAAAATTCCAAATTACTTGAGAGTTGTAAAGTCTTTATGTACGCGTGATGACACACACATAGATTTACGAATCAGACATGCATAAAGTTTTTCCCTTTGAGGTTGCTACAGTCTCATGCTTCACACTGTGCACAAGACTGAGACTATATTGTTAAACCAATTTTTACGCTATCCTTCATATGTTTGGAGTAGATGAGCACATTGCTTTTGTGTTAAGTTTGTTGGTATGCATTTCTCAGAAGATCCTGTTTCATGTAGCTTTATGTTTTATAAACTGCTGAACTCTCTATGTTGTAATGAAAAAAGTTAAATAAATGTTAATAAACAAGGCAGCAGAGTCAGACTAATAAGCATTTTTGTGGCCAAAAGATGGTTAACCAGAATCATCAAAAAAAAAAAAATGAAAAATATTCTTCAGTTCCAATTTTGTAACAGCATCTAACCTGTTGGTGATTATGTTGGTGTTGTCAATTTACTGCTGCTAAACCTAATCTACCCATGCAAAATTAATTTGCTAGCAAGTCATTTTCTTTGTGATTATTTTGCAGCAAAACATACTGTAGGAATGATACCATGAGAACAGGCTTTCTTTGAAGAGACACATTAGTTTATTCAAATCCAAAGTGAGCTAAATGAACCGGAGAGGCTTCCCTAAAGTCAGTTATTTCTCTTCCCCATATGTATGACCATAAATGTACCTATAGATTCATTTCTGCATTTTCAGTGGAATAGTCGATTCACATAAACATAACTTTCTCTTCAAACTCCCCACGTGTAATCAAACAAAAACCAAAAGGAACACTTCAAATTCTCTACGAACAAGAATGTGGTGTTTTTCAGGATATATCATCCAAACTAAAAGGTAACTCTCTCGTCTTGTGTGAATCGAAGTGACAAATGACCTTTAACACACTAGGTGCACCGCGCCACAGATC
>KV751325.1:9655821-9668022 GCA_001698575.1 Mola mola
CTTCTGACAAAGCAATAATAACATATGTCTAAATCTAAACGAGTGACATGCACTCTTTACACCTACATACCTGACTGAAGCTTTCAAACTTTTGCTGAAGGCTGCTTGTTGCCGCCTGTCTTCTTGCACCTCAGGGCACGGTTCTAAACACCTGGAAGGCAGTGTGGGTTGTGCTGTCAGACGATGCTGTGGAATTCTATAAAAAGAAAACAGACCATTCCCCTAAAGGAATGATTCCACTTAAGGAAGCCGAGCTCATCAGTCCCTGCCAGGATTTTGGAAAGAGGGAGGTAAGCACATGTCAAGTACAGGCCTTCATGCTAAAAGAATCCAACCTTGCGCTGGAAGATAACGGATGTGAAATTATCAACATTGGTTAACGAGTGAGTGTCAATGATGTCACAGTATTATATTGAAGTTAGCATGCTAACCAGCTAGCCCCAGTCTGTGCCGTCTCATACCACCACTTTTCAGATGGGAGATATTGTGTGAGCAGCAAGTTTCTTAGTGGATTGTCTATTAAGTAAACAAAATAAACTCTATAAAACTCTAATAAAAAGAAAATTCTCATATCTATTCAAAAGAGAAAGTACAGAAGTGCTAAGATGTAGTTGATGGCAAATATAAACTTCCTTTGTCACGCTTTCCGGCTCTGTGTGCTCTGTGTGCCCATATAAAGGGGTATTTTGTGCGTCACTTGACTCTTTAGCCCAAAAATAACCAATGATGGGCTGCCTTTTTTAGTCAAGATGAACGGGTTGCTATAAAGGAGAGTTATGAAGAAAATTAAGAATATAGTACTGTAAGAACCTTTCTGCTGCACATAATTTAATAAAATCTTATTATTATCTGAAGAAAGAAGGAAATGACTGTCTGCATCAACTGAAAGCATGTATGTTTCTCTGGAAAAAAACAAACAAACATTGTAAATACATCCCATTCTTTTAATGGCATTACCGTGTGTAATGCACTAAATGCATGATGAAATGCAAATTTGTACGCGTATTTCCTCCGCTCTATTTCTTCGGTCTCTTTCGGGTCTGTCTTGACGTCCTCACCAGCTCTGTTGGAGACACTGTACCTCTGTACTGTACCTCCCGCAATCAAAGTGGGCTCCACCGTCCTTGTGGTTTCCAGCCGTACTCAGTGTGTCAGCCTGACTGAGCTGACACTCAGTAGTTACCTCTGTGATCCCAATAGACCTTTTTCACAGCAGCCACTTTGGCCTAAAGTGGTAAGTTCAACACGGGTGGTACCGATGATACAAGTTAGGGTCAAACGGAGTCACGGTGCTGCTCTTTTGCGTGTTGGCTCACTGATAAGTTCTGCTGTGCTAAAAGGACCAGAACCTGTCATAATTATCAGGACATAACTTTACTGGAACCATTGCTGACACCTGTGTTCATGCTGCTTTTTTTCTGTCAAAATGGCTGACACAAAGTGATATTCAATATGTGAATTTGTGAATAAAAAAAGTTCTGTGTCATCAACCAATCATTGACCTTTGACTGCCACGTTTATACATTGATGACATTAATATGGCAGCTCCTGTTATACAATTTCATAATTGCCGAGCTGTTTTTCCACCACCACAGTCAATGTAAGTCATTATAGCCATTATTCTGACATCACATGAATGCAACACATCTAGACAGACCAGTGAGCAGAAGACTCTCTTGCTTCACCGGTAATTAAGAAGTTACTATAGCAACAACCCAAGAATTCACAGCTCAAGCCAACATCCTTTCAGGAGGTGACACAGGCGATACACTGCCCCCTTATACTTTTGTAGGTTACTTCAAATTTTTTGATCCTTTAAAATCTTTATTTCGAAAAATTACACCTCAAAACTTCATTAATTCGAGAAGACTAGTTGTTTTTTTTTTTTTTCAAAATTAATATCTGTAAGTATTTTGTCATTTCTATGAAAATCTGAGCAGAACATTCAACATATGACATCTTGACCGACAAACAGTCCTCTGTTTAGTTGGTTTTCAAGGTTACCACAGAGAAGAAACAAGATCACTTCTTTCAAGCTTCTCATATAGAGGAGAGAGAACATTGGGTCAAAGACATCAAAAGAGCCATCACCTGCATCCAGGGCGGAAGACAGTTTGCCAGGAAGTCCACAAGGCGCTCCATCCACCTCCCTGAAAAAGTCAACCTGAGGTATTTCCTGTCAGAGCTTCAACGAAAATAGCATTGAATAGAAGAATACGACCATCTCAGCTCAGTGCAGTAACGTTTTGCATTCTGCCATATCACATGATGAAAAAGATGAAAAATGTTATGGGACTTAAGGACTCGCTTAATGGCTGCACACATCATGTTGTATTAATAAGATTTTAGACTACAAGCTGACATCCTCAACATTACAAGTATTAAAAGGAAAAACCAAGGCTCAGGCTGGCATCTCCATTGCCTCTGTTCTGTTTTTTCCAGTGAGTTGTACATCCTGATGAAAGACCAAGATGACGGAGTGAAGGAACTAAAACTGGAGCAGGGGAATCGAGTCTTCAATCACTGCTTCACTGGTAAGCTTTGTGCTGGTCTTTTTGGTGATACACGTGCCAAAGAAGAAGTTAGAATTTTTGTCCTCTCAATACATGTGCAGGTGCAACAGTGGTAGAGTGGCTGATTGCAAAGGGGAAGGCAAGAAACAGTCCCGAGGCCCTCATGCTGGCAACTGGGCTCATGAATGAAGGTTTACTGCAGCCTGCGGGCGACTTGTCAAAGGAGAGAGTAGAGAGTGCAGACCACATAGCCTTTCTGGAGGATACAAAAGCTCTTTATTACTTTGTAAGCTAAGATGTGTTTTCAAAAGTAATCATTCAAAGTTTGTGTTGGTTGTAAATGGATCTCGTGTAATGTGTTTGCTGTGCCCTTGAGGCAGGCAGACAGCGGATTCTTCTGTGAAGGCTACTCCAGTGATGAAGACGTGCTGATGAAGGAAGAATTCCGAGGAAACATCATAAAACAAGGCTGCTTACTGAAACAGGTGAATCAAAGAACAAGCACACCACGTTTCTTTATGATAGATATTTCGTAACATTAGGTTTGCTGTCCAGTGATTCTCAGTCATATGCTATTGCTATTTTATTACAGGGTCATAGGAGGAAGAACTGGAAGGTGCGAAAGTTTGTCCTGAGGGATGACCCCGCCTTTATGCATTATTATGATCCTACAAAGGTAAATAGTGGCCTGTACAATCAACGATGAGAATATAAAACCTTCTGGTTTCACATAGTCTTTCCATTGTCTTCTTTCTTACCTTCTGTCAGAGTGACAACCCTCTGGGCTCCATCCACCTCCGTGGCTCTGTGGTTACAGCTGTGGAGTATGTGCCTGATGGTGAGTGAGTCGCAGGACACACATGACCCACCTTGCTTCCAGACTGTGACCAGCAAATGCTCCTTGTAACTCCTTTCCTCCATCTATCCCCTTGTTTCAGCCAAGAAACAGGACGTTAACGGCAACCTCTTTGAGATCATCACCTCAGATGAGGTTCACTACTTCCTCCAAGGCGCTACAGCTGAAGAAAGGAAGGAGTGGATCACAGCAGTGCAGGAGGTGTCAAAAAGTGGGAAGTAAAAGGGCACTGAAGCATTTTTGCTGTATGTGCAAGCCACAACTGAATGTCTTGATGTCTTTTAAAAATAATTTTGGACACGTCCAAAATTATTTTTAGAAGTATTTCAGCTATGTGCAGCTAAATCATTACCACAGTGAAGTGTTGTAACTGGCAAGCTTCAGCTCGTTGTCCACTATCAAAATAAAGTTGTGATTTTTGTTTTTGTAAATAAATAAAATGCCAAAATTTAAAAGCGTAGCTTTTTATCATCAGTGCATAATTTTATTAATGTGTTAAAATGATGTGACAATATTGCGATAATGACACAAAATTGTTAACAATTGTTAGCAATTTGCATCAGGGCTTAATAGTGACAGGGTAATATCTTGGAATAATAGATATGGTAATTTCATGGTTTTTTGTCATAATGAGAATAATTTGTTTGGATTGGGGGTCATTATTACAGTTAGGTAATATTACCGCAATACAAGTAATGAAGGAAAAACGTCTAGGTAAATAAAAGAACAGAAAAGGTCAAAAAATCCCGACAGTAACAGGTCAACAAGATATCGGCAGAATAAAAACACATATTAGAATAAAATCCCCAGAAAATAAATTTACTCTATCAATTAGCAATACAAATTTGAGTTTTAGGGTCTACAAATAAAAACGTGGTACTAAAACTGTGTGTAAAATCATCTTAGAGATCATGTTAATGTGGTTAATAGAAACAGTAAAATCACTAAATCACTACAAAAATAGCGATAATAGCCAAATATTGTGTTTCTCCATTATTACCTTAAAAGGCTTTAACTTATTATTTTAGACATTAAGATCCAATGTCATTGTCAGAAGCTGTGTTTGTGTGTGTAAATGTGTAATTAACATATGTCTACATATTAAATAATCGTAAAATACTCCATTCTGGTATCTCAATCAATTTGAAATTTATAGCCCTGCTCATGTCAATTGATCTGTATGCAGAGTTTCATTTGCTTAATAACCAGACAGTTGTGCTAATGTAGTATTTTTATACCATTCATGCTATAGTAGTTATTGTCAGGGGTTGATCTCTAAGCATCCTCATATATGTAAGTACTGCACATAACACAGAAATATAAATCTGTCATCTTTTAACTTTTAATAAACCAGAACCTTACAATTCTAAGAAACTGTGTGGTTTTTCTCATTTCCTCCTTGTTCAGTCATTTCTCAAAGTGACAAACGAACAAACAATCATTCCAGCAAACTCACTTCCTGTTTTCAAACTAAATGAGAATCTTTTTCACAGCTCAGTGTCACTTTGTGACTTACAAGTCTGTAATAGAATTTATGACTCACAGAAATGACTCACTTGAGCAAGTGTGACAATTCAAAACCTCTGCTCTGTGGCTGATGACTACACTAAAGGGTGTAGATAAATTAAGGGAAATTGAATTAACTACAACTTGGGATACATTTTCATATTTTATGGTGTTGATTTGCAATACATTTATAATACGACTGTGAACCACTGTGTTCATCTTTAACCTAGTTTACTTACCTCTAGTTCTGTATCTTTCCCTTCTGGAGTGAGTTAAATATATCATATCTGGATAAGCCACTTGACATTTGTATTAAGGATTGTTCATGACATTTTGTGTGCACGCACTTTTATTATGTCTTAATATAAAATGTTCAGACAGGTTAAATACGCCGCTGGCTTTCGTTACAGCCTCTCAGATTGCTCAATTTGTGTATCCTTTGTTATTCCACAAATATTTTGATATGTACAAGGTTATCATAGCTTCAGTAATGGCCAAACCTACAAAAAACAAGACCCAAATTGTAAAAACTCAAAATTACATATTTGATATTTGCTTCTTTTGTCCTTTTTCCCCCTTAAACAAATAAGCTCTTCTGCTCCTGTGAAGGTTTTTCAACCTCCTTGACAACATTGTTCCCTTTATGTGATGATACTCACAGGCGTAACTCTTTTGCACATACAGCTATTTCTCACAATGCCCGCTCTGCAGCACAGTCTCAGCATACCATGACATTTTATATTTCATCTACCATATTCTGTGGTTATGTAAGTACTTGGATACATTTCTGTTCTGTAGTTTTTTTTTTACTATACATAAGAGTACCAAAAATAAATATCAGCAAATTTGTGTGATGTTTCTGTTTTAAAGATCAAAGATTCCTTGTATAAATAATTACCACTGGCATTCAAAAAGTGTACCACAATGTGGCTGCTCGCACATGTGTTCTACCATTTAAACACAAGAGGGCGCTGTACATTAAGCTAAGCCTGTCTGTTATGGCAAAATGGGATCTTGCTTTCAGTTTTTAACGGAGAGTAATTATACTTATCAATGCCCTGCCTTCATTGACCTTCATGCAGCCTCAAAGCCTGGTGGACAAATGTCAGCCTTAATAAAAACCAAGAACAAATGTCAACCTTGCTGCTCTCAATGACGGTAGAAACACAGAAACTGTGATGATTCAATAAAACAGTGACACAATAACACATTGATCAATAACTTCATATACATGTATACCCAGAGTGTAAATCATAGCACATTTAAATGAACCAGATTGAGTTCCCATTCAGACTGATATCAGACCGGGCCACTGAATGAAAATGTAATATAATGCTTCTTATCGGGTTTGGATTATAAGCATGTGACTGTGAACGGGGAATTGACTCATAGCTTGTTCTGATGCCTTCCAAAGCGTGTCAGATCTGGTGGAAAAATTGATGAACTCATAAATGGTTACGATGGAAGGTGGAAATGTGTATTCCACCAAACTGGTGAAACAAACAAAAACACATACAACATCCTAGAATGTTCACATGCTACACTCAGTTTTACAAGCAAGGGGTATAAAGTACAAAAGATACCTGCTCTTTTAACTCTCATTTATCCTGAAGGAGAGAAAAAGCATCTCGTATCACTGACAGGAAGGAGTCAGCAAGTTTTTAGTTCAAAACGCTGTATATTCTATTAACATAATTTAAAAAAAAAATAATGCACTGAATCACTTTTTCCTTTTTCCTTTTTCCTTACCTTTTTTTAAATTAAATATTTAATACTCAAATAGATACACTTTTATATACATAGACTTATTCTAATCTGATACCTGAAACACATTCCCAAAACAATGGGGCAGCAGCATGTTTACCACTGTTTGACATGTTCTTTTCCTTCAATGAGAGTAAAAGGACATTTATTGGGCTTGATGTGATTTTACTCTCAACAGTCCAAAGCTACACTGCACAAGAAGGCTGAAATAAGAGGGATGTTACCGAGAGACTATAGCAACATACAGTGTGTTACTCCAAGACCCCAAATCTGTGGTGTTGGCTGTTGGTAAACAGCTTTTGCTTTGCATGGTAGAAACTGAACATGCGGCGGTGAACTGTGTCTATCAACAAAAGTGTTGCTGAGCCAGGGATTCTTCGTTCAGTCATGTTTGGTTTTACATGAGTTCGCCTGAGGGAATGGAGGTCACAAGCATTAAGTGTTGGTGTTTGGTCCCTTCCCTTTTGCACAGACACTTATTTGGATCCTCTGATGATATCATGGATGGCAGATGTTGGAATCCATAATAATGCATCATTTAAACATTGTTCATTGAGAAACTGGTGGACCAGTTGACCAAGTGGTTGATGTCATCAATCACTGAATCATTAAGTCACGGCCCGTTTTCATACCCATTCATGATATTATTACCTGTTAACATGACGATTCTTCAAAGCAGCTATTTTTTTTGGCATTCTACCGCTTTAATTGCCGGAAATAAGGGGTGCACAAGTAAAGGATTAGGTTAGATTTGTGTCTCGGTTTAGATTGGGCTGGAAAAATTAGGCCTCCGTGATAATTAAGTGTTTTGTATTCTGTGAGCCAGTGACTGTGGTTAAAAAAGATAAAAATGTGGATAAACTGTCTTTGTACTAAAATAAATGGAAAATAGAGCAGGTCCAAAGGGATCTGTAAATAATTATGTGTGTGTGTGTGTGTGATGTTTTTATGAAATGATTTAAGGGATTTTTAAAGCTCTCCACTGAGAGACAAAGTGTGGAAACAGGATGAAATAGTAGAATCTAGTCCGCCCCGAAAAATGGGTGATTTAAAACAGAAACGTCAACTCTCAGATCCTGTCCATACAAATATGGGCTCATAAAACATCACACACGATTTACTGGCCTGAGCACTTCAACCTGCCCTATGTGCCCCAGACCGAGCAGTTGTTCCACATAGAGTCTCAGGGTGGTGATGTCCTATTTGTTGGTTGGTTCTTAGTTTTTATCCATTCCAGTTGCTCAATTACTTCTCAGCTTCTGTCTCACCTTCTGAAGGTCCTGAAGGTCTCCTTGCATCCCCTTTGTGGTTCCCACTGTCTTCTGATGAACTGCATGCCTGCCCCTCAGTCTTAATCACCTTCCTTCCATTTATTTACCACCACACGGCCACACTTATTTAGTTCTAATGTCCTCCAGTGTCTGATCTGTGTTCGTATGGTAGGGTCCACGCTTTGAGATCATTTGGCTGAGGGATGTCAGGCATGCAGAACAGTAGCAGGCAACACCTTTGTATACGCCACACTTCTGTGATTGATGTACAGCGCTGATTTCCACAGTCATATTAAGGTCCCCATGAAGGTTACCGTTGGATTTGCGCTGCAGAATTTCAAGGTTATCGTCTCATTGTGAGCTGCTCCTGCCAGAAGTTAATGGTGTGGTGGGGTAAAACTTACTCTGTTGTACGTTTAATGGACAAGACTTTAAAAAAGGACAACGCATGGGGAACAGAGACGTGCATGGTTGATGAAACTATTCAGGTCTGTGCGGATTTTTGTAGTTGCATACTGTTTCTAAACTTCACTCTCTTATAAGTTTAAGTTTAAGTTTAGTGTCTGATAACAATATGATAAGATGATGATGATAACAATGAGTTTATTTTTGTAACAAACATTTTTTTGTAGACACACAATGCACTCCCCCTTTTTTTTTTTTTTTTTTTTAGTTTTTTAACATTACTATTAGAATATTAAGATTATTTCTGCTTCTGTTTAGGTGTGTGAGTTTTTTTTGATACTCCAGATACGGAAAGATCCAAGCATACTTACAGTGATCTGAAAGACTCGTACTCTACCTAATACTCAATCATGGACTCATTATGGACTTTGTCCATTGTCAATGTCTCCAAATAACATCTATCACTACAATTATTACTTCTATTTTCCATCCACTGCATTTTCACAATAATGTTTATGTTCTGTCTTTTGATCCAGTTTTTAATTGTTGTTTTTTTTTCTTTTTTGTAAAATAAAAAAATAATTGAATAAAATGTATATCTATTTTAAAATAAACTTTTAAAAAGAGTTGCGTCTTTGCAAGTTGAGAAGGGGGTCAATGCAATGATTAAGTTAAGGGTCCATGTTAAGAAATCAATGTTATGCATTATTATGATACTCTAACTAACAACCTTATCATTCACATAATTTATGTATGAAAGTTTCTATTTAAATAATGTGAGAGGGAGAAAGATGGAGGACATAATGACTGACTGGTGGAGGGTGTGTAGGCTTGTGCAGTCATTGCCAGTAGAGCCAAGTTGTGTTCTTCATGAAACGTCTTATTGGCATTGATGAATTCAGTGACCTCTAAATTAAAGAAATGTTAGGCCCATTATAAATATGTAGAATTCCAATCAATTCTACAAGCAATAAGAAGACCGCTTTCAGAAATCCTCACAATATCCTCTCAGTCCACACAGCTAGAGACACCTGCAACACTGTATAAGAGAGGTCAGTGGCAGTTCATCATATAAGCTGTTAAAGGAACGGTATTGACCAAATTGTACTCTACTCAGTGCGCGCCTGAAATCAGAAACATTATTCATGAGCGGCCAATGATTTGCTGTCACGGGATGTGTCTTGCCTGCAAAGCTGTAGGCCATGTGAGAGCAGGGAAGTGCACAAACAAAACTACCATCTAGGAGATGGCCTTAACAGCCCTGGAGTAACGTCTAAAAGTCATTAGTTCGCAGACCGTTCTAGCCGTTGTAGCTCCTGGCAAAGCTTACCACCCAGTCGTCGCTCTGTTTCTTAATGAAATGAAGGAGCAGTGTGTTGAATACAGCGTACCAACGCTGAGCCTGTTGTTGACAGTGGGACACATGAAGAGTCTGTGACCTTCCTGTTCAATGTCAAAATCATCAAAGGTTTCACTTTTGATATTTGCATGTTTGAGCTCTGATATTTTGCAATTTTTCCATGTTAAAACTAACAGTTTTTATTTGAAGTGACATAACTAGGTTACATATAGAAACTAAAATGTGAATATGAGATGTTAGAGGAAATAAACGTAGCAAACTTTCCTCCTCCATTCTGAGCATAAAAAATTACTCCAACTATTGTGGCTCAATCAAATGTAATGAAGACAATTACAAAGAATCACGTGTGATTCTTTGGTGATTAAATCATGAAAATTATGTTTTATTTCTTACAATTTTAAACTCCACTTCTGCTCCTAAACAGCACACACTGATTATTAATGGAAATTACACCAAATGTCTTCAGCCATACAACGAGGAATGATTGAACATACGGTGCAAGGGCAAAAGAAGTCAACTACACTTTAGGAGATGGTTAGAAGTTATGTGGATGAGATATGATATATTGTGTGGATACTATAGATAGTACTTTGTAATACCAGAAAAAAAAAATCAAATGTAAAAACAACATCCAAGCAAAACTGTGGGGAGGCGTTGGGGTTAAGATGACTTGAGTAGATCAGTAAATGTCTGTGAACACCCATGAACTGCAGGGTTTGGTGAGACTTAGTGGTCCTGAATGCAGCAGAGCGTGAATATGCACCATGTTGTGAGTAGCGGGGGAAGTGCTGCAAAGGTTACAATGTGTCAGTAAATTAAAGGTTGCAGCTTCTCCAGACAAAATCGAGGCTTCATTTGTGGTTTGCTAACTGCTACAGAGGTGAAGGGGTTCAGCCTCGACGCAAACATCGATTTAACCTCAGAGGAAAATAAAGATCTGCTCTGCTGCCCGTCAAAAGTCTGGAAGTTGTGTCCTTTCCGCCTGTATCAGTTCTTTTCACTGGGTGAGCTTAGTTCTCAAATCAAATGAAAGCCTAATCCAGAGAGACCTCCTAACACACCCGAAAGCTGTGAAACTACAAAGTCTCATTCAAACCGTTCAGTGAGAAAGAAAACAACTAAAACCATGTAATAAAAACCGTAGCCAAACCTCAGTGCAAATTTATAACTTAAAAAAAGTATTATTATTTATCTTTATAAAAAATGTTTAGAATATGAAAAATCATCAACTCTTACTGACCATTTGACCTTATTTTGTTTATATTGGAAGAGCAGGTTGAGCCTTTAAAATTACTACAGAAACAAGAGGCACTTCCTCAGCAGTTTTCTTGCTTTTAGCCTGTTTATGTCCCCATCCTCTGTTGCCTCTCTGGCCTGACTCCGGTGCTATGCATTGTGGGACACATTTAGCGAGGTAGACCAATACGTACTTGAGAATATTTTCCTAATTACATCCTGGAAAGTTTTTCTTATATTGCAGATTCTGATTTTAGTTACATATTACATATCACAGACTTCATTTTGGCGTAGTAAGCACTTTAAAATACATTTAGGGATTTATATACTGGAGTAGATAGGTGATTGAGTACATGTGTGAGTCGGAGTCAGTAAAGTCACGCCCACTACAAATAAAAAACAGACAAAGGACTAATCCTATTGTCCACCCTCATAGACTCACAGACTTTGAGATGTGTTTCTGGTAAGTATGTGAGTGTTTAGGTCTGTCCCGTTGTCACATCATCAAGTGATTGAGAGCTCAAAAACAAAAGAAAACAACACAAAACACATAAAAACACATAAAGTCAGAGGAATTCATGCACAGGCAATATTAAAAAGGTAAATCTCCTGTATTCATATAGTGTTTTTCTAGTCAATTGCTGACCTCTCAAAGTGCTTTTACACTTTAAGTTTTGCATTCCCCCAGTCACACACACATTCATACTCTAGTGGCAGTAACTACCTCGTAAGGTGCCACTTGCTCATCAGGAGCGTCGACCATTCACGCACTCATACACTGATGGCGCAGCATCAGGAGCAATTTGGGGTTTAGTGTCTTGCTCAAGGACACTTCGACATGTTAACTGCAGGGTCTGGGATATTACACACTTAGATCATTCCTCAATCCTTTTTTCATTTATGTCCAGAACCAACCATGGTCATGATAACGTGAAACGTCAGTAAGTGGTGTTCCATTCCTGTTTCTGTCATTTCCAGCCCTCTCTTCTTCTCTCACTAAAGCACACATCGGGCGATGTCAGTTTGTGAAGGTTGATATAGGCTGGCCATACGGATTGGGAAAACACAAAGAAGGAAGGGGACACAGACGGGGGAGGAGATACAGGAAAACAGACGACATAAAAAACACAAAACACACAGATGGAGTGGAGACAGCGCTGCCATTATTAGCAGGTTAGAATGCTTAGACGTTCCATTTAAAATTAAGTATGAAATTGCAGCGATTAAGCTGCTCTTAGTGAACACAAGAGTTTTCTGACAGGATATAAACAAACTTTAATCTTAGCAACT
>KV751325.1:9668961-9708695 GCA_001698575.1 Mola mola
ATATTATTTATTATATAAATTATAATATACTGTATTTTGCAATAATTAATAGGCTTACTAAAATATGACCAAAACAACCAAAATGTCCCCTCTAACATATTTATAAAAACAGAAATAAAAATTTGATGTTAGGAGCCACATCTAAACTAAACTTAATAAAATAACAACCTGTTCTATTATTGCAATTAACGCAAAAGTCCGGATTTCTTCAAGCTGAGAAATGTTATTCCTTTGAGGTGGAGGTAAGTGAGTGATGGTTATGTATGAATGACATCACAACTGTCTAATCCTGATACACAGACTCCTTCCATTTACTGTATGTTACAATGGGAATATTCAGGTACCTTGAAAAGTGTGTGAACTCCTAAAAAAACTGTACAAATACATGTAGATATATTCTCAATAAGTATTTTGGTTATGGAGGGTGGGAGGTCACCTTTTTGTCCCCCCATTGCTGACACCAAATATATATGTACACCAAAAAATCTCTCTGATTTATAAAATACCTACACGTTTCCTTCATTAATCGCTGCAGAATGTGAGCACATGGACCAGCCTTATACGTTGCCCCTTACAGACAACACTGAGACATAAATGGTCAATGCAGAACACCTCATGAATCTTTATTGATGTAAACAAGCCCATTAATCAATCATTCTTATGGCAACATATTAGAGGAATGTCTCAAAAAAAGAGAAAAGTGCTTGTGGGTGAGACAGAGGTTAGAAAGCACATACTTTTAATTCTTCCATTCACGTAGTCCTCAAGGCCCTAGACAGGCTTTAAACACAATCCATACATGCAGGTGCAGGTGGCGAAGATGTGAGGTGACTTGAGAAAGCAGCATACGCGTGGCAGCCACCTGGCTGTTTCCACTGCTAACTGCTCCTGGCTGCTTTGAAATTCCATCTCGCCTGCTCACACTGATTATAGTCCACAGATGTCAGTTCTCAGGGAGCTTAGAACAAGACTGACCCCACGTTACGCCGCTGCAATGTTTATGCAGACTGGAGATGTGGACGAAGGCCATCACTGAGCGGGCTGTGTAAAAGCTGCAGTCTAAAGAACTTAAGGTACCTGTTGGCAGCAAAATATGTGTATTTGACTGTGGTTTTGTGCTCTAATAGTAGGTCCTCCTAAAGGGGGAGAAACGCTCCGACTCTGCCACTGGACACAGAGCACAGAGACCAATGAGGACAATAACCAAGGTTCCTGATCATGGCAAAATAAGCATTTTCCAGCATCAAACAATGGCTTGTAAGAAAATTAGCATAACGGGCGACAATCTTCATGAGTTGTCGTCATACTAAACAAGGCCCTTATGGCAAAAATCATGAGAAACGTAACTAAGTGGAAGATAAAATAATATAAGTGAGGCACTCTGTGGAATGAGGCCGATAAGAAAAAAAGCTATCGTTAAAGTAAATGTGTTGTAGAGACAATATCTCATTACCACTGGTCCTGGATAATTTGGAGCTCTTAAAGTGTGTATTGGATTCCAAATATGAATGGGCTCTTTAACCATCTGCTGTGAGTTTATCAGAAGCTTTTATAAGCAGTCAGCAGGTCGCTGTGCCTGCGCTAAATGTAATGATGTCATCTGATTTCTCTCCCACCACAGCAGCAGTGGGAAGCCTTGTGACACAGCTGCTTCAGCTACTTTAGCACACATCTGTTGGCTCTGTAAGCTCCTGCAAACCATTAGGTGTTTTAGATTTTATGCACTCTAACATAGCACACGTGTCATATCATGTTCAGATATGAATAGACGTGGGCGGGACTGCTGATGAGAGAGTGGCAGCAACATCACGGCAGCTGAGTGTAAAGAATGGCCACTGATGGTTATGTACCAGCAGCTCATGAGAATTTTTATTGGAAAAAAAAAAAATCGTCACCCAAGAAAGAGGCAATCTCACAACCCTGTGAGAAGCACATAGCCATATAACATTTTGTTGGTGATTTCTGTTGTCGTCTCTGACATACTAAAAAGATGCAATTTTGCCATTATAAACTCACCTGCATCAGATTATGCAGTCTTAGACAATGTTTCTTTTCGGGTGTAAATGTACGTCTGCAACAGTCCTAATAGCCACATTGCAAAAATGATTTAAGGAGGGACTGCATTCATAAATCCTAAATTTTATTGCTTCAATATTATTTGATGCGAGTGTAGAAACCATGTGGCACCATAGATTATGAAGACAAACTGTGCCATTGATAAGCAGCATTTAACTTCCTGCTTTTACATTTATCATTGCTACTTTGCCTTAATGATGGTCATGAGAAATAGCTGTGACAGAAGCTGAAATATACAACGATGCAGGGCCAGATTAATAATGCATACTGTATGGAACAATCAGCAAATTGAAGAACGGCTTAAGAAGTGTTACTTTCAAATGATAACACAAGTGGCATTATGTGATCAATGTTTTTTTCTAGTCTTTCGTGCCTACAACGTTTGAATAAGAAAGAAAATTCAGATTGCACGGACAGTATTGGTAGTCAGGTATTTCATTTTAAAAAAATAATAAAAGTCTCTACTGAAACCACACGAAATAACAGAGGTAATAAAAAAACCCACACTGTAAACATAGGCGTCATTAGATGATTTAGCTAGAAGATTAAACTTCTTACACCCTCCTTTATCCTTCAAACTTGAACAGACAAAGTAAACTCTTAATAATACAGTAAGCACACTTGTGTCATTGTGTCAGGTTCAGTCACTCCTAAACTGCTGCTCAGTAATGTGATGACTTTGCCTCTATTTGACTTGATGGCAAGTTGGTCTGTAACTCTGCTTCTGTACAAAATGATTTGAATTAATATGAAACATTATGCAACCCTAACAAAAATAACAACATATCATGTGTTCCAATGACAATCTGCCTACAAGCTTCTTTAAAAATATTTACATGCATAACGCTCCAAAAGAGTCTATTCTTAGGCTTCTAATCTTCAAAATGTACATGTTTCCACTTGCTCAGAGTATGGGATATTATATTTCCTTTATAAGTAAAAGTTGGTACCCCACTTCTATCCATAACACCGAAACACAATTAAGCCACAAATCTCTGTGTAGCTAAATTTCAACAAGCATATAAAGGCATTTATAAAATCAACATTATGATCAGCATATCACTTTAAAAATAGAGCAAGGTTCAAAGGTTTACTCTTTAAACTAGTTATAATACAGTGTGATGAATGATACAGACGCAGTTCTTTCAAATACTGCTATTAGGGCCCTGACATAAAGATAAAGGAGCACATGACAACCTGTATTTAGATCCTGTATGTTAAATGATCAACTTTAAAATCCTTCTGGAAGTCTCTGACGCACCAAATAGTCCCAGGCCTACATACATTTCTAATATCCTTGTTTGTTATGAAGCATCCCAAACAATCCAGGTTTCCTCAGTGCTCAGGATCAGATCCAAACATGGAGAGGTAAACTTTAATTTCTATGCAGACTGTGAGCACAGTAACCTGTGACAATTTATTTTAATAACTTTTGTTATAGCCAGCTTCAGCAACCGAGGATCGGACTGCCAAGGCCCCTGCTTTTGACTGCCAACCAATCCACATAGCGCAGGATCCCCATGGCTCCTCCTGTGGGTGTTGGTCCCAGTGGACGACAGACCCATGTCTCCTTTTCGAGCTGAACCCAGACCCCATGAGCAAAGGCCCGTTCCACAGACACTCGCCTACAGACCCTTTCCCCCTGGCCTGGCTTAACTGTGGGGTCCTAGTACCCCTCTGGGCAGGGTGCACAAGTCCTCGGAATCCATCCTCATAGGTGTCTTTTTGAACCGCACTTTGTCCTGCCCCGCTGCTGGGATTATACAGGCACCCAAACCCCTCCACCATGGTAATGTGGCAGTTCATTTAGGAGCAGAACTGCTGCTCCTCTGTGTTGAGAGGAGCCAGCTGAGGTGGTTCAGGGATCTGGTCAGGATGCCCCCTGGATGCCTCCATGGGGATGTGTTTTGGGCTTGCCCATCTGGGAGGAGGCCCCAGGACCCGATGGAGAGATTTTATGTCTTGGCTGGCTTGGGAACATCTTGGTGTCCCCCCCAGAGGAGTTGGTGGAAGTGACTGGGGAGACGAGGGTCTGGATCTCCCTGTTCAGACTATTGCCCCCCCGCGACCCAGACCCGGATAAGTGGCAGAAAACCAATGATTGAACCAACTTTTGTTATAATGTATTGCTCTCTAAACCTCTATCTACCTTTTTTTAAAATTGTCTTTCAGTGCAATTTTTAAATTTTAAAAAGTGTCTCATTTGTTACCTATGTTCAGGTCAGCTTTGAACTTCCTTGTGTCTGAATGTTCCTATATAAACAACATGCTCTGCTTTGTTGGTGTCACCACACCCCCTTTTTTAGGTAATATTGTTCCAGCTTGACCCTTCACTTCCTGATGGATTGAAAGCCTGATCAGTATATATTGTGCTTCTTCCTCAGTGTAAAAATGAGATTGGCTCCAGTCATGCATGACCCAAAGTAGGATTAGTAATAAGCCTTCTACACAGCCTTCATTCCTCCTTATCACAGACATGCCCCTGTCCTTAAAATGGGGGTATATGCATTGGTATTGACATAACGGGAGCTTTTGGCTGCCATTTCCTGTGTAGCACAGAAGACAATAACTCCAAAGTGAGGTCCTTAGCAAAGAAAGTGCATAGCTAAAAGAGAAAGGTACAAAGCCATTGAAAGTGATCATAACCAAGCCACCCCATATCTCACCAAATCAACAAGAAAGGAACCGTTCTTTACGCCGGACTAACCTTATCTAACATCCTCCCTCTTGTTTCTGAGCAGAGTTTGAGAGATTAACATCCTGGCTAATACAGTATCAGGAATGTTCAAAAAACAGCTGCAGTATCCCACAGGTAAGTTGGTTAATTGGTAACAGGTGACAGTATCATGCAACTGAGAGGTACATACAGGTTTTGGAGCAACATATGCGTCCATAGAGACGATACCTTTTTCTTATTTCAGCAAGACGACGCCAAATCACATTCTGCACGATTTACAACAGCATAGCTTTGCAGTTAAAGACTGTGTCTATTAGACTGGCCTACATGAGGTCCAGACCTGTCTCCCATTCAAAATTTACGGAAATGTAGAAAGCAGTATTTCTCAAATACTGGCAATGACCATTGAATAATATTTTCTGTGCACATAGTGTAGGGCATAGGGGAAGTTTGATGTTTTTGTTCAATGAGGTGTCGTCCCCGTGTGGCAAATGTCCTCCCATATTGCACACCAGCTATCTACTTACCAGACAACAGCCATTCGGTCACGCACATCACACTGCTGGTGACCCAGTTAAGTTTTACAGACATTATTTGGCACTTTGTAGCAAGATAATTCATTTTAAGATGGTTGTAGCCAGCAAACATAATTATATCTCATTGATATGGATAAGATCTAAAAAAAAATAATAATAATAATAATTAAACAGTTAAAGCTGGAATTCTGATGGAAATATAGGACTGCACAGTTTGGCATTTGAAAAGGTCAAGTTGGCCAGACATGAGTATATACATTTTACCACTTGCTGAATATCAGACACAGCCTTTGTGTTTACAAACCTGAAGCCAATATGTACAATGAAAAATCATAATATTTAGGATGTTTACATAGAATTTATTCTCATTGAGGCATGGTCATATCATAACAACTACAAGTAATAAAACATTCATCTTGTGAGATATTAATACATTCAAATATCAATTATTTGTGATGTTCAATGCAGTTTGGTAGTGACTCATGAGATTTTCCTAAAGAAGCAGGCATGAATTTTCTTTTACAAATCTGCAGCACACTGATATGAAAAATTCATAAGCTTGCCCAGTTGGTAAAACAATTTGCAAGTTTGTTTTAGGATTTCAAACGAGAGAAACATAGGAAATAACTGAATGTCAGAGCTAATCGCTAATCTTGAATGCATTCTGAATTTGAGAGAATGAGATCAAAACCGGAGTCATGCTACTGATGTTTAAAAACAGGAAACAATAAATGCTGGTAGCTTTTCAGCATTTTTTAACCTCCTCCCTGCTGTTCCAATCTAGCTGCTGGACTTGTCAAAACATTCTTCTACATCATTTATAAAGACGCATAAATTACAGACTGTTATTCTTCTTTCTTTCAAATGCAAGAACAATGTTAGTGCTACAAATGGACTCAACAAGCATTGTCTCAATGCCATCTTGTTGAGTATTGTATATTTTAAGATTTAAAACTGATTAATTTATGAATCCAGTGATGTTAGGCAGTTGGAAGGCAGCATTTTGTACAATACCTCAATATTCATTAAAATAACAAGACATTAAATGCTCAAATCTATGAAGAAAGCATGCAATGTATTTATTCATTTCAGGGAAAAATAACCTTTTCAATATATTCAGAACACTTCATACTCTGTAAACTCCATAAAAATACATATCTACTTGTAAAATGAAGCAAAAAAGGTAGACAACCAAACACAAAAAACAAAATTAAATTAAAAAAAACACAGGATAGTAAAAGTATTTCACAACAAATACTTGCAGTACAAAATTAACCTTACACTATTTGTAACATCATGGATCAGTTACGGTCAGTAGCAGTTTTTTTTTTTACAAGTAGGGATGGGTATCAAAAACTGGTATTAATTGGTACCAGTGTGTGATTAATTTGGTACGTAAGAATCGTTAAGTTTTTCAACAAATGGTGCTGCTATTCGTAATTGTGACATAAATGTTGTAACGTTCATTCAAACGTAGCTGGCAGGTACTGTTGTGCTCTCTTCACTCTAACGGTAGTACTGAGTCTGATGGCAGACACGATGAAGTGCTTCAAAGGGGCTCACTTTTCTAAATCTAACGATGCTGCGGCTAAATGTAATTTGTGTCAGAGTGTAGCTGCATGCAAAGGAGGTTATTAAGCAGTGCATCGTGATTGCTAACTGTAGCATAGCAGTTTAATCTAGGAGCATTTACACACTATCCACTCCTGCCGTGCCAAAGCACGTTTGTCCCACAGAATCCGGTTTGTTTGACTAGTGTGACCGCTGCCATGAAGTTATAATCAATGCAAAGTTTTGAATGTGTCCCTCATCTCCTGCTGCCTATGCAGATACTTTGACAGACAGTCACTGCCTCAAATAATCAATAAATCTGGGAATGTGAGAGGAGTGATTTGTAAAATGTATTAATATCAAATAACTGATTTTTTTCCCACAACTTTTTCTGCTTTCTGCACCAATTTATAGAGAGTAATATTGATAAGAATATTACTAAGCACTGGTATTAATAAGAAGTGTCAGTATTGGTATAATTGTAACGATACCCATCCCCAAGCTCTCCATGAATTATATACGTCATTCACATAATACATTTCACAGTAACACAGTGTATTCGCACAGTAATTGCACAACAGTTACATTCTTGTAATACCTGTAAGTAAACTACTGTATGTATGGATATATTTTCAGCTATAATGCTACATTAATCAATGCACTTTCCTTGTGGTTCATGGTTTTTCAAATCTTTCCAAAACGTGATTCAATCTCAAGAAAAAAATGTTTCAGACACATCAAAACCATCCCTATCAGTTTTATAGTTTCTTTACATTAAGAATCCAAATCTAATGTTGAAATCACAAATTCACCTCAGGTGCACGCATTCAATCTCTTCTGTTACAGGCATGGAGGACGTCCTCATATCCAACTCATCCACAGTCTTACTGAGGACATAGGTCGACCTCCAGCGCAGCAGTACAATCTTCCTCAGGTACTTAACGGTGTTGTTCTTGACACTAACAAAACAGAAGGTATTGATCATGCTGTTGCTCATGGCAATGCACTCAATGATGTAGAAGGCCACCAATGAATTCTTCTGGCGAGAAATGAGTGTTGGATGGAAATCTCGTATGATGGTGAAGCCATAGTACGGCGCCCAGCACAGGATGTACGCGGTCAGGATCCCGATGAGGACCATCACAGTCTTGCGGCGACAGCGCAGCCTCTTCCTGATCTGCTCTGTCTGGAAACCTGGGACATTCTTGAACCAGAGCTCGCGGGAAATTCTGGCGTAGCACAACGCCATGAAAATAACGGGCACAACAAACTCCACAGCAAAAACCAACAAGAAGTAGGACTGGTAGTAGGCCTGCTGGTCCACGGGCCAGATCTGGGCACAGAAGACCTTGTGAGTGGTTTGGGTGGCACCACCATGAGGGTACACGGTCACAGAGGCAAAGTAGGCTGAGGGAATTGATATCAGAATGGGAACAATCCAGACTCCTGTTATCAGGCAGTAGGCGGTTTGGTATTTCATACGAGGCCTCAGAGGGTGCACTATAGCCATGTACCTAGAAGAACAAAGACATATACTAATACAATGAGGAGGCAAAGAGTGAATCCTTAATCCAACTCAGATTGCTGTGGGAGCTCAATAAATTCAACAAAAGGCTCTCGCTCACTGAAGATTAAAGTTCAATGCACAGTGTTACATTATTCAGCGAGCTGAATTTTTCATATTGGTAGGTCATTTCTGTGAATTCTTTTTGATGTTTTAGTGCACAATCTGTAATCCATTTGCCACCAAATAACATCCACCCGACTCATTAACAAATGTTAAAAACTAACATGCAATTGTAAGTGAGTCTTTGTTTTTTATTTAAAGTAACCTTGAGAATTGATGGAATATAAATGTGCATATAATGTGTTTTTGAACTTCAAAAATATACCTTACAAGGATTGTGCTGTCTAATACACACAATGTATCTGTTTTCTGTAACACATATTCAAATATGCAAAGACATCAATTTTAAATTCTCACTGATGTTTCTCTGTGTGTTGACCTTGTTTTCCCCAACGTCCTCATATACACTTGATTGGAAAACTAACATGTTGTAAATGTGAATCAACTACATCATTAACAGCATCCTCATAAAGCTTCGATATGGAAATTTATTTTTTACGTCACTACGCACAAATTCCACATTTACCTGTAAGAATATTGTAATTCAAGTGATCTGAAGCAAGATTAGACTTCTGAACCTCCTCTAGGCTCTGTATTCAGATTTTACTCATCCCTCCTTCTGATGGTACTTTGTGTTGTTCTTATTAGCTGCTCTACAAAGTTAGATACATGTGCACGTCCCCACGGATGGTGAAAGGCTGATACAATGGCAGACATCCCGGCAGGAAAAGTTATCAATAACTGCATACACGGCAAAGAGCCAAAAACAAGGAAGACTGACATTTCCAAACGACTGTGCATGAACCTTTTTCCAGGCCTGTGCAACTGTTTAAAGGGTTGGTCGTAGCTACGGTGCAGAAACCGAGAACTGACCTGCCACCTTTTGACTCTCTTACTTGATTGCCAGAAGTTACAAAGCAGCAGCAGTACAGTACATTAGATTACACTTCTGATCTAAATATACTCCTAAATATTAATATTAAGACAGTGTCAACAGGCAAAAATATTTTATTCCTAAAAGTAAATCAAATATATTGAACCTGCAGTACGGCTTCTTTACATACAAGTGAAAGTCCATTACGTTCAAGTTCTTGCCAAAAGAGCCAGCTAAATCTGTCATGTCATTTCTATATAGTTTTTTTTATCTGTAGTCTGTGGTGAGGTCCATAGCTGGGATTTTACATCAGCCAGCAAAGATTGGGCCCATTCTTGGTGGAAAACTGGATAAGAATATGAGTGAAGAATTGGGAGTAAAAGACTGACAGGGCTCTGGGGAATGCTTATGAAATGTGGAAATAACACCACAGTTCTGATTGACAGTGGCCCGGTGAACAACTGAACTCAAGGCCAACAGAGAGTCAATTACGTGCGAGAACAAGCAGCAGCCAACACACTCCCTAAAATGGACTTTTCTGTCTCTGTTGTGAATATATGATTATGATTATGTTTATATCTGTTGCATCTCAGTGTAGACAGATACAGTCTGCATAAGCTGCTCCATTTTATTGGTTTCGAAGGTGACAAGCCACGTCCCGTTTAATATATAGTGGGTGATTAAAAGTGACAGTGATGACCCTGGCGCCTCCCTTTTTTTAACTCAAAGTGGTCAGAGCAGAGATACCAAAAAAAAGGTGGAGCTCATATTTGTGATACATTTGTTCAATCTTTAAAATCCTTATTCATATTTTGGAAATGTATAAAGATTTTTAAATGTGCAGATAAACCATATATACCTTATATACGTAAATTAACTCCCTGATTAACCGAACACACTTACGGATTCAGAAACAAACATTTTGAAAACCTTTTGCACGTCTGACTTTTCCTTGCGATGCCAGATATGGAGTAAATGCGGCACCACCAGTTATTTCTCCGTTTTGCTTTTCTCCTTGTCTTTTTTTTTCTGTCCTCTTGTCTGCGACCCTGAAACCATTATTAATTTAATGATTTCACAGTTCTTGAAATGCGTCTTGATCCGAGAACCTTTAGATGTATTAGGCCTGGGAGATGTCACATGAAAGTAATAGCTTAGTAATAACTAAAGTGGGAGCAGAAAATATTAGCACAGGTAGATTACTCTGACAACTTCAGAAAATTATATGATTTTACTGTAATGCAGTCTTCCAAACCAGGAAAAGGCAAGATTATATATCATATAACAGAATCCAAATCTATAGTCTCATATCTCAATCATGATATAGTTTGTAAATACTGCCCATTCCTGATGTATAAAGAGGAGCAGTGTCCTTATGCCATGACACTACTTTGTGAATTGAGTTAAATAAATACAAGTCATCATGAACACACACACATTAATTTGACAGAGATTAAATCCACTCTTAGGCTTTATAACCCATTTAATAGACTTTGCTTTAAATTGCCTCAACTCCTCTCTTCTCGAGCCACTTTCTTTTCTCCTTCTTTCACCGCTGACGTTTTCAGAGTCCTCTTAGGGTTTAGATTTGATTTCGTTTTTTAAATCCACTGTAATTAAAATAACACGTTGAGCCAGTTTCATACAAGAGAAGACGCCATTTCTCTGGAAAAAATGTGGCACAAAAAAGAGCAACTTTAAAATCTCTTGGAAACCATACAGCCAATGGCTGGAACGTTATCACGACAGAGGTGAACAAATGTCCATCTAAAGATCAATCAAAGAGAGACTATTGACTGATAATAAACAGGGAAGCTGAACTGATTCAAAACGTTCACACTCACATCGATGCAGTGACAGAAATATTAAAGAAACAACAGACTCACCTGTCAACTGCAATGGCAAGCAGTGCGTTGGTGGACACGTAGAGTGACAAAGTCCGCAGGTAGTTGACAGAGGCGCAGAGCACCAGTCCGTGGTCCCAGGAGAGCTGCTTCACCACGTAGTAGTCCACCAGGAAGGGGCAGCACACAACTGCCACAATGATGTCCGAGATGGCCAGGTTTGCAATGAGCAGGTTGGTGAGGTTTCGAAGCTTTTTGTAGCGCATCAGCGTGGCGATGAATATAAAGTTTCCCAAGCCGCAAACAAGCATGATGCAGACGAGCACCACACCGATCACGATGGTGGCCACGAAGAAGGCCTGACCCTGCGTGGTGTCCGGGAGGATGTCATCGGGGTGGATGCCATAATCCATATCATAGTTGTCCACGTAATGCTCCAACTTGGTCGTTGGAATATCCTCTCGCATGTCCGTATCAGTGACCATGTGGCTGATGTTGGTGTCCCCCATCTCTTAATTGCCTCAGAAAGAATTTGCAATTTGATGCAAAAACAAAAAATCTGATGAACAATTAGGATTTTGTGTATTTGAATATAAGCATTCAGTTGTGAGGATGAAAATTCAAATCTCCTTTGAAAACAGCAGCACATTACAACCTGAAACAGAACATTTCCATCTCAGTATTACTCACACAGGGTGAGGGTAAGGTATTACTTACGCATGGCACGAAGATATGGTCAAAACAAATGATATTGTAGCAGAGCTTCAAGAATAACCATGAGGACATTTCTATTATATTATCTCAGGAAAAATGCTGTTGTGGACAAGTCCATTATATAAAAACCTGCGTGCAACATTTTAGGACTTTGTGAGTCTACTCGGAGTGAAGACAGACCATTTTATTTGCTGCAGAAAAGGTGACCTGAATCCCCCTTTGGAATGTATGTGAGGCAAACGTAACATATTAAACCACCACACACAAATATAATACGTTTTAACCTCACAGTACGTCATCCAAGACAGATGATTGGATTTACCATCATGGCTTAGCCAAAGGGTAATATAAGGTGAAAATAAATTATTCTTCCAGGAGGGAAGAAAAACCATGGGAAAAATCTGCAGAAATACAATGAAAATGTTCTTTGAATGGGGCTCCGAGGTGCATAAAACCAACCACCACCGAGCTGCAGGGGGGCTCACCAGGTATTAAGCTCTTCCAGATAACCTCAGCCTGAAGAGGACGGGAGCTGAGACAGGCTGTGAATTTACATCAATACAGCAAACCCACACAATCAGACAGGTAAACTTTGAGCAGAAAGATGCGCTTTTCTATCTTCATTATTATTATCACTGCGCGATTATCTCTCCTCCTTCAGTAACAAAAAAACCCAGTGAACAAGAATTCAAAATGTCACTTACTTCTGCGACTTTTCTCGGCGAAGTAGTTAACAAAAAGAAAGCATTCCCACGGCTGAAACCGAGCCGGAGGGTCGCTTCGTCCGTGCGAGGAGCGCATCTGCTGCCCGCCCCGCTCTCCTCCGGAGCGCCTCTCTCCAAGGGAGAAAAGTTGCGTGTTTTTGTTTTTTTTTTTTTTTTGTTGTTTTTTTTTTCTCCCTCCGCATCAAGTGGAGGGCGATGACGTCACGCGGAGACGTAAGCGAGGCGTGTGCGCGTGCGCGCGGTGGTGGTGGTGACAGGATTCACCTGGTGAGGAGTAATAAGGATGAAGGAATATTAAGCCATAAAACATGAACCTGAGCTGCACATCAGCACTGAGTACTGCATGTGTGATCTCTGATCACTCTCATCTAAATCCATTCTCAATCGATCAATTTTCCTCTAACTGTGCAAAGAAACGTTATGCATTATGTATCAATATGATAGATAGATAGATAGAGATGACTTTATTAATCCCCGTAGGAAAATTAATTTGTCACAGCAGCAATATTGTTCTGCTGCAGGACCAGTGGACATATAACACTATAAAGGTATAGAAGTATAAAATAAAATAGAAATGAAAATAAAAGTACAAAAATATACACAGTATTGGCAGTTGTAGAATTCTAACAGTATGTAGAGATGTTGTGTAGAGTGCAGAGTTTAGTGCAGGTAGGAGGAGGTGAATGATTTTAACAGGTAGTCTAGTGTCTAGTAACACAGGTGTTGAAAAGTCTAATTGCACTGGGGAGGAACGACATCCTGTATCGTTCCTTGTAGCAGCTAGTTCCAGTTCCTTTATGTGTTAGATTCATTATATTCTATCTTTCCATTTTATATCTATTAGTTATTTTTTATGTTATTAGTTACGTTATTTATATGTTTAGATGTGTATTTTGTCAGTCTTCCAATTCTGATTTGTTATTATAATAATGATAATGTATCATCATCATTTTTTTTTTTTGTTTTACCTCACATGCCTGGGTTGGAAATATCTGAAAATATATTGTCTTTTGTTATTGCCAATGTAAATATAAAACATCTGTTAATACCATAACTCTGTGGCGAATCTTCCTGAACATCAGCTAAAGTGGCAGAGAAAGCAGCACTGATGATTAGTACTTAACTAGGATGAAAAGCTATTTTCATTTTCGCTGCGTTTTTTCACATCGCCTCTGACAATAGCCGCAAGATGGCTTTTTGTATCATCTTGGATTGAGTGCCACTGACTGAAAGCTGTAGTCATGTCAGCTTAGATATAATAAAGGATAACAGGAGACACACATAGAGCAGCATCCTGTCATCTGGCTATAAAAGGAAGAAAACCAGCTTTCCTTTCTGGAGTTTGAACTCATCCGTCCCCCAAGCTCATAAGACATGGAATAACTGCCTTTGCATGTTCCCATTAATTTTTATTATCCTCTAAATATTAGAAGCCACTTGCTGGGCCTTGTAAGTCACTGTAGCCCAGGATGCTTGAGCAGCAAGATAAGGACTAGGTTTCCATTTCCAGCTCAAGACGGCTTTCTAATCTCACCCCTGGTTTGGATTTACTGCCACTCATAACTAATAAATATAAATGCAAAAAGACGGCCGTGTGATAGTGGTGCTCTCCTCTCAACCTTTAGAAGAATATACAGTCCTGGACCTACAGTATAATCTATGGTGTCTGCATAAGGGTGGACAGATCAAATGTTTTATTGTTGACAGTCTTATGGGGGAATAAAGACCCGTGAAGCATTATCAATACAAATATGTTTTATATAGTATATTTATATATGGGGCTGTCATCTGAACAGAAGCAGAGGCAAATACTTTGTAGTTTTTGTCCAAACACAAGCCATTCAGCTTATTAAGATTCGAGTCACAGCTCACTTGATTTGTTTCTCTGCAATTATTTATCAACTATGTGGCAACAGGTTAGTGACTCCAGCTCTGTTTGGTTCTGTAAGACACAGGAGTGTATTAATCTGCTTGCAGGAACTTTTTTTTTTACAATCTTGATAACAGGAAATATAAGCTTTTTCTGTGACCAGTGTCTAAATCAAGTAGCTGCAGGTTAGAGGTGCCCTTAAATGTCACTGCACATTTCCTCTTGGCTGGACCACCACCGCTTCTCGATGTGAAGGATTACTCTGTGAAATCTACCCTGTTTCTTTCAATTGTGCCAAGCAGAATCCCCCGACCTCAGTCCCTTGTGTAGGGTTATACTCTAGTTTATAGGAACCCTGTATGGGATTATCCACTGATATCAACATCCGAAAAGACAGTTTTCCCAAAGACCTCCAAGTTCTTGAAGGTTTTATCAAATTGCTTCTGTATTTGTCAGCCCAAATTTCAAGGAAACACTCAACCTCCACCATAAACACTTTACCGCCATTGTTATTGTTGTTGAGCACAACAGCCGCATCAATTATACGCCACGTCCATGTTGCATACCCGTGCTTGTACTCATACATGAGCAACCATAATGTGTCGAAGCATACTTCTTCCAACAAGGGCATGGCCAGGGCCAAGGAAGTGTGCACGGTGCAGAGTGCACAAACTAGTCAAACAAACTGGTCTAAATGGGTCAAACATGCTTCGGCATAGTACAGATGGGCCAGTGTGAGTGCCCACACACACTAACCAATGTCAAGAAGAAGCCATGACTTACTGCTGTGTTGCCTTGCGTTTTACAAGATATATCTGCGTAGATAAAAACTGACAAAACAGCGCTTGCTTATCGTCCTTGCTTGCTCCTTAGATATGGCTGATAGGAACATGAAAATGTCACTTTTCAGCCCTTGGTCTATTGGTAACGGAATAAGAAAGGAAGAGGCAGAGTAACAAATTAATGAAAAACTGAATGGGTGAAATCATGGATTGTACAGGGGCAGGACTTTTCGTAACTTCAACAGCCAATGAGAGTGATCTGTCTTAATGTTTGACACAACCTGATACTGATGTTGAATCAACTAATAGTCCATGGAGGTCCCATTGTGACTCGACTTGATTTGTCAAGACACGTGAACTCTGGTGCGTGTACCTGTGTACCTCCCACGGATGCTCAATCAGTTCAGACAGGAACACTCTAAGCTCTTTGACATGTTACTATGGCAGTTCCTGTGCAGGTTCCTGTGACTTGAGGTGTCTCAGCATGTTGGGGGACCCACTGTCATTGTGGTTTGCAGGTGCTCTGGGGGTATGCTTGGTCTTCAAGGGTGTTTGGGGCAGATGGATGGTACCCAGATCCAGACAATATCTCTTGAAGTGTTTTAAAACATCGCAAAGAGCAACAAGCAGTAGATTTTGCTAACATTTTTAACTCATCCTTGAACATTTACAAGGTTCTGAATGTCTAGAAATCATCAACAATCCTACCTGTTCCTAAAATAGCCAGATTATCAGATGAAAATTGCCGACATCACTGGTCATGAAATGCTTTCTACATTGTATCATAAAATACTGCATTTTATGGACCCCTTGCAATTTGCATATCAAGCCCCAAGGGGGGGAAGGATGCTGTAGTGACGCTTCTGCATGTTCTGCATACTCACATTAAAAAGCCAAAGACACATGTTGAGATTTTATTCTTGGACTTTTCATTTGTTTTTAATACAATTTAACTAAGACTTTTAGCAGATAAACTGGCAACAGAATTCTCATTTCATCCCGGTTTGACTTTATGCATCACTGACTTTCTTAAGAGTGGCAAAATTTCTCTCTGACAAACTGATCACTTCCACACGTTCCTTTCAGGGGGGTGTTATATATCCCTTATGCTTATTTTATATTCAAAATCCTCCACAAGCACTTGTCCTAACAGGTACTTTATTAAGTATACAGATGATACTGCCTTCGTGAGCTTCCTACATGATGGTGAGGAAGTGCCTGAACCAGTTCTTCACCTCTTTTTTACACAAGTGTCAAAAGGCAAATCTTGTTTTTAATACATCTAAGACAAAGCAGCACTCCTCTAACCCCACGTTTATTACAATATCAATAGAGTGACAATAGCAAGCAAGCTGTTAGCAATACCGTTATATTGGAGTCACTACTGCTCTAAGGTGAAATGTGAGTGTGTTTTTGATGTAATAGTTGTTATGCTGGGTGATAAAGCCTTTTGAGTGGTGCTGCAAACCAAGAGGACAAATGAATGTACCTACCTACCTATCTGTTTATCTATCGCTCTGTATATATGCATCCACATGAATGCCAGGATCAAGGGTTTCACAGCAGAAATTATAGAAGTTTTTCACTTCAACTGCTGGTGGTGTTAAAGAATAGAAACTAACTATGACTGATTGGTAGGTTAACATCAGATTGGTCGAAGGTTTTTAGGAATCACATCATGAGGAATATACAGTTTCAGACTGAATTCTAATCTATTCACTTGGTATGTAAGCGACTGAATTGAATAGGCAACGAGTTGGGTGTCCGTGGAGAGAATATTTGTTAGTCTGAGCTGATAGTCCCAGTCATAATACTGTGGGAAATGGTGTGTACTGAATGCTAAACAAGATGATAGCATTTTGACTCATAAATTTCACTATTCAGTTACAATGACTGTGGTGAGTGATATCACATACACATTTTCTCATTCTCACCATAACCATGACTCATTCAATGACTCGCTCCTGTAGAGCATGGTTTAATCTTTGAGAGAAGCGTATGCTGTCGGCTGGATGAACTCGGTATCCGTCAACTGAACGAATAGTGTGAAAGGCCAGCAAATTTACAATGCTCAAATTATGAAAGCAGGCGTTATTTTAGCGCCACTGTGACTTTACAAGCACGGGTTACTGTGATCTTCCTTTGTCCCTTGCGCTTTGCTGGGGCTAAAATATGCTGAAATGCTGAAGTAAATCCATTTGACACGTTTCGTGCTTTTTTTTTTACAAACAGCTTGGTAAGTCTGTCTTTGGCTGACCTTGTAACAAAAGCCTCATTCATGGGTTTGTAATGGGTTAAAGTAATACAAGGAAATAAAGGTAGAGATGTTTGGTATAAGCACAGCAAGAGTGGCCAAGCTTTACGTCTTAGGACTAAGAAATGAAAGGCTGAAATACTTCAGCATCAATCGTCTGCCCAGCAAAACCACAACCACATTTGTCAAAGACTTTGGATTTGAAGACAAGTTTGTTACTTTGATTGTTTCATTGCAAAAAACAACTTCTTTTTATTTTGATCAAAACTGAACCCCAGCTGCTAAGTGTAATGTGAGCGTATCATCTTTTTCTTTATTGTTATTTTTTGTTAGGCTTTGGACAGAACTAACACTATGACAAAACAACCATTGTACATTTATTACTGTGTGATCATGCACCACAGTTTCCCAAATCTTTTTTTTTTCAAATTTTTTTTGCAATTTATTTTGTTTTATCTGGTTGTTTTTGGGATCATAACTTCAAGCACAATCTCTTGTAAATAATGCGTGTCAATACCTCAGTGTTTTCCACAGTCCACACAGAAAGCACTGCACGAAAATTCCTCTCTGTACTGTGATGGGCCACCACCCATCTGCCTTACCAAACAGGGATCAAGAAATCAGCTGACTAAGAACCAAAATAATGGTTTGTGACCACCCAGTGCTTTTGAGGTTTTGTTTGTTTCAGTGGTTCTGCTTTGTCATCAACAGCATGGCTTCTCTAATCTCTGCCACAAAGGCAACAATACACTCTGGAAGGCCCCAGGCTGGAAGCATGAGCAGCTGCTGTCAGGGGGAGGTTTTGAGGGCTATTTCGCCAGCAGCCACTGCTGTGCAACGTTTAGTCTAGCATGAGACAGCCAAGGGTGAGCAACCGAGTTTTCACACAATAAAGGTGCGGAAGAGGACCGAGCACTCCGGGGATACCATCAACCCAAAGGAGAGAAGCCTACCACCATGTTCAAGACCAGCTACCTGCGGGAGGTGCGCAAGGAAAAGTACGAGCGCTCAGATGTCTTTGACGAGGGGTCTGAGGACTATGAATCCTCTGCAGGCATCTCAGCCATCCAGGGCTGGGAGAGCCTCCAGGAACTCAACAGCCGCTTTGCCAGGTACATCAACAGGGCGCGAGTCCTAGAGCAGCGTAACGCTGTGTTCCGCAAGCAACTGGAGACGCTGCAACGAATGGAAGAAGCCAGTGGCCTAGAAGAAGCCTTCACAGAACAGATCGATGTCAACAGGCAGCGCATACGAGAGCTGTTTTCTGACCACGCTAAGCTGGACCGGGAGCTGAAAGATGCATGCCGTATGCTGGACGAATTCACCAGCAAGTAAGAGAGTCGGTAGCGGCTGCTGTTATCTGTGTGTCAGAGGTCAATTTTAGTTTAAAGTAGAAAACTGTGAAGATCCAAAAATCAAAAATCAACCAAGCAGTGCAGATACAAAGGGAAACTGAAGTTAGAAGAGCAATTTGTATGATGTTGACCCTTGCTCAGGCCAACTACCAACCTAAAATGTCAGTGTCTGATGGCCTGGGAAACCCATAGAATCGGTATTTGAAAATGGGAATGTCTACTTATTTTGTATTATACCTAGATAATCATTGAGAAAATTATGCAATTTTTAAGGCCAGATTGATCAATTTTACAGCATTAATCATGTAATCATGCAAACTACCAAAAACAAATTGAATACTGTATATATCTGTAATTTATTACTAGACTTTATAGGCACTGAAAAGACATTCAATTGAAATAAAGGTAAATTAAAGGTCCAATTCACTCAACTCCTAAAAGCATAGAAAAGAAATACAACATTCTAGTGCATTTCAAAAAAAATGGAGTGAAGTGCTGTGAAGTGAAGAAGAAGAAGTGAACATGGAAACAAAAATTGTTCAACCATCTTACTATTTTAATTTTGATTATAATGGACTATATTACATTATCAAAAATAATGATAATAATAAATTCTTTATATATATAGTATACCATAAAAATACCTAAAATATGTACAATATAAAAATTGCATTTTCTGGCCAAATGCATATGGATGTTGATTTGATGCTAAAAACTGCTGAAACCATTTGCCGATGGGAAAAGTAAAATGAAAGGCCAGAAAAGTCATAAGCTACAAAGTAAGGTGACATGTAACAGCAATAGCTCGATAGCTAAACCGCAATATGATCAAGCTGCTGAAGGTGAAATCCATTGCTGAATTCATTGTACTTGAAAGACATAAGCCTTTGTCCAAGAAATTCACAGGTCACAGCAGCACCATAGAAGACAAAAGAATATATTAAAAGAAATTCCCAGAAAAAGCTGTGTAAGTGAGTGTAGTAAGTGTAAAACTTAAAAAGGTAGAAATAAGAAAACTACATTGCTGTAATGACCGTCAATTGCTCAATATGTTGATAGTTGAATGGTCTCAATATGTGAACATTGAGACCTAAAAAATGCATTGAGCTGTAGAGTAGATAGAGAGAGTGATGATAAAGAACAGGACATCCACACTATAAATGGTCGATTGTAGAATGGATTGTTTAATGAGGAGATTGTCTTTGCACTGGGCAGCTTCCAGGCGTGAATGTGAGGCGGGTGTTCCTGAAAATGAGAGGCTGCTTCTCAGAGACTTCACTGAGTAAATAAATGTTAAACCATCTTACAAAGTACTCCTTTAATATCAGCATTTAAAGACGTGTTTATTAGGACCGGGGACAGTCCACAGAACACAACGGCAACAGATTCAACAGGGATTGTTTGTATGGTGTTTCTAGTGAATACCGATCACAATAAGCTTGTGGAATCATCCAGAGTCAACAGTGCTGTGGGCACCATAGAGAAAATCCACCCACTTCAGCATAATTGACATGATGAAAATATCTGAGGCAGATGTCTCTAAAAAACAAGCAGCATCTGTAAAGGTGAACCAATCCTGCAATTTCACCTGACAATAAAAAATGGTGAAATCGGCTTTCTGCAGACAACATAGCCTCACTAGATTGTTGATGTGTTGAGAAGGATATTGACCAGTTGTGGTAGAATCAGCTGGTGAAGAGAGCTGGATTTCACCATGTAGAGTTTCATTTTCAGCGCTGACACGTTGCAATCGGAGCTTCATGAAAGACAGTGGCATGTCATAGCTCCCCCTAACTGTTTTTTGTTCCAGATATAAGAATGAATGTGATTATCAAGAACAGCTGCGGGCCACGCTGGACCACTTAAACAAGGTACGTTCGTTTAAACAATCATTAAAACAATAGTGAATTATAGAATTTAGAATTCACTTGCAAAAAAATAAATAAATTGCATGGAACTACTTAAAAATTATACTTGTTTCCAAGAAATATTTAATGATTGAGTAGAAATATTAACATATATTTTTCTTTGTATTTTAGCTTTAGTCAAAGACAATTAAAAATATCTATATATTTAACAAGGTTACTTTCTAAATGTATTTGCTTTTCTCTTCTTCTCCTCTCTTCCCCTTTTGTAGGAGGCTGACAGTGCTCTGCTCAGAAACCTGGAGTATCAGATCCAATCACAGTTCCTGCAGGACGACATCAACTCCACCAGAGAGAGACACAAGATGGTGAGTGGTGCAAATGCTACATAAATAGAATTGAAAAAGAAGAAAATGGAAACTAATAATTTTGCTCATCTAATTACTCCTGCAATGAGCCCCTGACTGGAAGATGGCATACACAGAAAGGATTACAGATAGGAAGCTATTGGCAAAACTAATCATCTGAAAATAGTCATTGAAGATTGCAGATTAAAGATTGAAAATGTTTTTTGCTGTAACAAACCTTTTTGTGGACGTGGAGCCATATTGCCAACGACAGATACAAATGCGCTTTATTACAATCATAAAATCGCAAAATATTATTACAAATTATATTACGAATGACGCTTGCTTAGTATGTAAATGCTGATATAGGACTATAGGAGGAGCTCTGTTCAAACTCCCTCCATGACACTGCTGCAAGTCGGGATGTAAGAATGTAAGGATCATGATTTTGTATCTGCATGTTTCTGTTTTGTACTGTGTCTGAATCTCTGTCAAGGACGTTGTATTCAAATCTGATTTGAATGCAGCATACTTATAAAGATTACACAGAAATCAATGTTGTGGCCAGTGGAGGGTGTTTGTTGCGTGGATAAATCAATATTTATTGTTGTTAGCAGAGATATATACAATACAAAGGTGACAGTGAGCAATCGCATCGATGCTTACATTGTTGTGATCCTTATTGATGGTTTTTGGTGGTCAGTAAAACTGAGAAACTGTTTTGCAGATTCCCTGTCGTTGTTGCAGTTAACGTCTTGAAAACATCACTCTTTAACTGTGACTACATTTTAAAATTCTCTTGATATGACTCACAGTCAGTAGGAAACCTAATTCACATCAAAAAATAAGGTAAGTTCCAAGTAATTTAAACCGGAATATGTGCCTTTCTCTTTCAGTTCATAGGGAACACTGCTGACCTAAGGCCTCTACCTCTCCACTGACAAAGCACAAAAACGTGAAACGTGAACATACAGTATCTGCAAGAAGATATCTGATAGCTGCGGCTTTAGGAGCGTTTTTCTTTCTGTAATGCGCTTGAAGAAAGCAGTGAGGAGAAGTGTGGCATTTTTCTTCGCAGGCAGTGCCACATGACAGGAAAGGAGAGAAGGAAGACTGAAGCTAAAATAAAACCGTCATGCGCAGCAGAAAGTGCTCTGACGTGCAATGCATATCAGGCAAGACAAAGGAAAACAAGAAGGTTACACAAGTTCGTTCTACTCCTTTTAATTTTTCATCCAGTTTTCATGATGAATTTGGTCGCGGTTCTGCAGCATATCAAAGCGCAATGCTGCTACTGTATAATGTGGGAAAGAATAAGAAGTTGTCCCACGTGAACATGGGTCCTGGGCTTTGACGTAATCCTTCAGAGAAACAACTATAGTAAAGTGTAAATATGGCATTTGAGCGGATGAGATAAAATGGTAAATTTTATATCCTATGTTTTCCTGTTCATTTTGTCCTCCTGTACACAGAACCTTGCAGAGATCCAGACTTATGTCAACATTTTGAAACAAATCAACCAGACACTTCCCCTGATACCCAATGTGTCGCTGGGCACTTCTGAGGTGAGAACACTAATGTTGTCACTACGTTTGTGTTTGTTCCCCGGGGAGAGCAGGATGTTGGCATAAGTGTCAGCCCCAGCTACGTGTGTGGGGTTGATGAGGTCACCAGCCTCTCCGCCCAGTTGCTTGCCTGCATTTGTCTGCTTTTTTTTTCCTGTGTATTTGTGTGTGCATATGTGAAAACACCTCCAGTTCCAGGAACATAAGGACAAGCCAGCAGTTTGAGATTGGCAGGATGCATAATGGAGCAAATACCTAGAAGAATGGCTATGCATATTTTTTGTTTTGTTTGTTTGTTTTTTTAATTTATTTTTTGTTTTTTTTTGCTTATTTTGTGACAAGCGTGTAAGGTAGTTTTGGGTCTTATTTATAAAAACACTTCTCAGGGTCAGAGCTGCTCAGGATGCAGAACTGATTGAGTCAATCCTCAGTGGGTAAAGGCAAATAGCTCTTATCTGCTGTAAATCCAGTGGAAAAATAAGGAAAAAATGAGAGCAAGATGGGAGATAATGTCCCTGAGAGTGGTAATCGTCTCCTGAGGCAAGTGGTTTATACAGAGGTATATACAAACAGGTGATAAATGAAGAGAAAACCTTAAAGATCCCGTTCACATCCCATATGAATGGGAACACATGTAGAAGGTAAAATTGTTAATTTTTTCAGAGTGTAAAAATATACAAATAGAGCCTCTACTTTTGTGTGCTGAATATATGACCTGGATTAGCTTGTAATTACAGCTTTTAACACTTAACTATTATGAACAAGAGAAAAAAACAGAGGAGGGGGATTTAAAGTTGATGAAAGGAGGCTAATGGAGGCTATAGGCTAATGCATGCATATAAAGCAATGTATATAGCCCAAGGGATCATTAAAAAGTTAAATCTGTATAGAAATTATGATCTTATGGTATAGTCAAATAATAAAAAACATTTTTTCGTTATCATATTTGTACATATTATTATTTTTGGGGCTGAAATGTTTATAAGATTCAGGCCAATGAGAAAAAATAAGAGCTCCCAAACACAAAAGCTGCATGTCCATCATAAATGAACATGATTTCACCTTCACGTCTCCATGAGAGCCTGCGCTTGTTTGTACGCTCTCACTGATTTTGTGCTCGATGTTTGAAGGAGCAGGAGAAGCTGCTGGCACAGAGGAAAGTGCCGGCGCTCCAGAGCCAGTTGGAAGAATTCAAGAGCGCCCTCTGTCAGCTGCAGGCCCAGAAACAACGTCTGCAGACCGAGGTGGGTTGCGCAGTCTCCAAGACAACAGGAGGTTTTACACTGATTATGTGCAGCATTCTCTCTCTCTCTCTCTCTCTCTCTCTCTCTCTCTGTCTTTCTTTATTACATTCTACATCCAAGCCAGTATTTTCATAAAGACAAATTATATTTTTGTAGGGCTTCAACAGACAGTGTTTTTTATTAATCATTAAATGGTGTAAATTGATAAATCTGCTAAACTGGACAGTCACATTTTAACATAAAAGTCAAAAACCTAAAACAGATTTATTGAGAGTAGAAACAACAAACAAAATGAGCATTAGAGTGTTGGACTTATTATGTGTCTGGTCAGAAGATATAATTATATAGTAACTAGCAGCATATAGTGGGTACAGTGCTATTACCAATCACATTTGAGGTTTCTGCTTTAAGTAATATAAATATGGCCTTTTGGGTTGCCTCTGGGATGATGTTTGAGGGCTCGGTGTCTTGAATACTCGCTGAGCGAGATATTGAATAAACCCCTCACCCTGCAACCTCCATAATGTTGTGCTACTTTCTGAGTGTTGCAGAAGTACCACTAGATGTCAACCATGACCACCCAGAAGAAATGAGACACAGAGCTGCTGGTTCAATAGGATATTTTACTACACAGTTAAATGTAGACGCTGCATTGTTCCTGCAGGTTTGGGCTACATGCAGTTGTTTTTTTTTAAACCAATGAATGACTGACTCGCTGCTTTACTTTATTTTCTTCTTTATTATTTCTGTTAACGTCTTTATTTTAATAGCATAATAATTCATCATTATTATGAGGGACATCCTCAAGGAGCCTGGTAATGTTTTGAATTTACAATCCACAAGGGATAATTGGGGAGTGATTAATTTGTCTCTGTCCATGTCTGCTCTTTCAGACCACGATGCTGGAGCAAAACATCAAAAATACGCAGGAGAATTATGACGACGAAATACAGATGTACAATGAGCAGATTGAGTCCCTGCGGAAGGCAATCGAGGAAGCTGAGAGGTCCCTGGAGAAGTTCACCAGTGAATGTCGCCACCTGGCCATGTACCAGACCTCTCTCGAGAACGAACTGGAGAGGTACAAGAGGATCATTGAGAACGAAGATAACAGGTAGATTGCCTCCATCATGCCGCCTACATACACAATCACTCACTCTTGGCTCTTTAGAGGCAGCTGTAATGTCTCTTGATAACTACTGTGCTAAACAATAGTTGTAATATGATTAATGTTGTTACCAAAGTGAGGTGTTTTTTTGGCAGTATTTAACACATATGTTATTCCTTTTAATTCTTGTTTTGTAAATAAAAAAAGAGCAGCTCACTGGAGGCTGAGGTCATTTTGAGGAATGCTCACTTTGGACCCCAGTCAATATATAATAAATATATATAGAGCCATAGCCAAAGCCACCAAAACAATGTTTTAGAGGAGTAAATGCTGATTTGTTGCACATGTAGAAGGTACAGGAAGATCACCTTGTGCCTCTTTGTTAATTTGAAATAACTTTTAATGTGATTCACTCCAGACAATACCGGAATCAGTTTCCAGATAATGCTATTTTAATCAATTAATTAATGAATTAATTGTAGAATTAAACTGCTGCTATAAATACAGTATTACAATATGTGGTTTATCGATGTCCTTACCATGTTTCTCTGAATGGCAACGCTGTTTCTCAGGTGACATTTCACTGCTGTCTTTCTTGCAGGTTGAATTCAGCGATAATTGGCACCCCCATTACACTGTTTACAACTAGTTACCGCTACACTCATACACCGGCCGCATCAAGCAGGGGGAGAGGTAAGGGCGCCCGGTAGCACAGTGTGATATCAAAAATGAAATACTGATGTTATGTTAACAAAATTAAGCATGGTTGTTTAGACCTTCTGGCTCTATAGTCCATGTGGTTGCCATTTAAATATTTTATGTTGTTGTTTTTTGTGGACTTAACAGTTACTTATGACCTCGTTTGTGTCTAGATATAACCCAGGCTATTCAAGATATCACCAGCATTAAGCCCCGCCAGAAGATCATGGCCAAGAAAGTCCTCAAGAAGAAAGAGCTGACCCCGAAAGACGTGATGGACAGTGGGCAAGAGGAAAGAGCGGGAGTCACTGTAGATGAAGACCCAAAAGGGATCCTTGAGGAGGAGGAGTGGGTGAAGAGGAAAGACCAGAAGCCTGTTCTGGCTGGAGTGTCTCCACAGGATGTCCCAGATGGAGCTCAGATCAGCAAAGCCTTTGACACTCTTTGTAACATTGTCAGAGACAGAATGAGAAAGTACAAGAAGCCCGAGCCAATTGCTGACTTCTACACGAAGGGTCGCTATGTTCTTGTCACTGGTGACGGCAGCTACCCACACCCCTCTTTCTGCACCTCCACGCCATCAGCCGGCCACATCTTTGTCACCATCAGAGATGGAGTAGAGCCTCCAGATGAGCCTCAAGGACGTAGCACACCCTCTCCTCCACCTCCACAGCCCAAGGTAGAGCCAAGGCCTCTCAGTCCCACCCTGCCCTCTAATGGAGCAGGAGAAAAGGACGATGATAAGGGTGGAAAAGGTAAGGATAATGATCAAGAGCCAAAATCCAAAGATCCAAGTCCAGTCCCTCCACCCTCTGGCCCAAGCCCTGGGCCCAAAGATCCCACTCCAGCTGATAGTCATCCCAAGAAAGACGTGGATGACATTCGACCAGTTGGGCCCTCTCCAAAGCCGGCGCCTCGTAGTGGCAGCACCAGCTCCAGTTCCAGCTCCAGCTCCAGCTCCAGCACCAGCACCAGCACTGGCAGCTTTAGCCCAGACGCCATGAGCTACGAGAAGGTGGAGGTGGTGGAGTCCGTGGAGAAGTTCTCCAATGACCGCAAGGTTAAGGGTTATGAGGAGACTTCCGTGGTGGTGGAGACCATGATTGAAAAGTCCAGTAAGAAGAAGCACTGAAAGCATCAGCTGATATGAAGGATCAGTAAACTCAAACCATCCAACACCCATCGAGGGTCATTGATGGTTCAGGTCTACCCAGTCAATGGCTCCCAAAACTATTGTGGAAGAAGTATGTTTTTGTTTCTGAGACCAACCATGCTTAAAGACCAACTACACATTCTTCTTCTGGTCTGCAGAGCTCTTCACTTTGCTTGCAGTCTCTGGTCTTGCGTCCAGAATACGTTCTGCTGGTTCCATAAGTACTGCTGTTGTTGTTCGACTTGAAACCCAATACTCATGCTATGAGTCCTTTACTGTCTGAAAACTTGGGACAATGAAAAATGAAGCCTTACACCCCCCCAAAAAAATGAACACAAAAAGAAATAAAAAATGTAGAAGCTGTGCCACCCTTTGAACTCTCTGAAATTTCCCCTTTGAGCTCATTTGTTTAATTGGATGCCACCGCCTGCCCTCAGCATAATTTTGCTGTGTATTAATTTGCTTTGACATATTGAATAATAAAAATTGAGATTGAAACATTCATTGATGCATTGTTCTTTTTTCAGACTCTGTGTGCCAAGTCTTCACATTATTTCAACTAATCATGAAACTGCTCATTCATGTGTGTTAAAAAAAAAACCAAAACATGTATTCTGTATGACAGAATATGAACTTTCTGGCCTAAGTGTTACTCTAAAGATGTGGCATCCACAGTAAACATCGTTTAGCACTTCTCAGTGTCTCTGCATTTCCTATTGTATCACCAGAATGGTGTAGGGCACAATCAGCACCACAATGATAACCTCAGTTGTGGTCAATGGAATAAAAGCAAAGATTGTAAATTTATATAACACCACCCACCCCAAAAAAAAAAACCCCAAAACAAAGGGAGTGAGTTTTTAACTTTTCAGTACTTTTCAATGTTGCAGGTTGTTTGACAAGCATGTTTTTTGCTTTACTCTCTTCGTCTTTTTCTTCCTTTTTCTGCTCTTGAACATACAGCAATTGGATTTTTTTTTCCCACTTGGGGGCAGCAAAAACACGTTGCATAAACAATTTCCTGTTAAATTATCACCTTTGAAGTTGATTTGTTTACGCATTCAGAAATATATTGTTACAGTAGCATTGTGTTGGTTGATGACTATAGAACAATATTTAATTCAACTTTTAACTCTACTAGCTGTATGAATATATAGCTAGCAGGCTAGCTATCTGGAGAAATGTTCCCTTATATTCCCCAGCTAACTTTGTCTGTTGTTGTCTGGTGTTTGGGATGTCTTCCTTAAAGATAGTTGCCAGCTGCCTCTGGAAAAAATGCTGCTGAGAGAAGCAAGAGTGAATTAAAACAAGCTAAAAACAAGCTGGATTGGAGAAAAAACAAATACACACTTCTTCAAAGAGATGAAAGGAACTCTAGAATTCATTGGGATAATTCCCTACAGGTTTAACCCTTTGAGTGACATCGCACATATGTAGTCCTTATCTAAACAATATATTAATATAAGCTTTTAAAACCTTTATTTTCCCATGCTTATGCAATTGCAAGGGACTTGCATGATACATAAAACTTATTATGTTTCATAACTGTGCTATTAAAAAAACATTTGAATATCCTTGCAGCAGGCATTTCTCTAAGGGAGTGAGACTTTTCTACATGTTTATGTAAAACTATGGTTAGGGGAGAATGCTGGTCCCCCTGGATCCTCATCGACCTCCACTATTCAGGATATATTTTCTGGACTGAGAAAACTCTTGACTCCACAGTTCTTTCTTCGTTTTTCATCAAATTCTTTCTCTGTTGATCAGAATTGGCATTATGCGTTTTTCACAGTTTTTGCAAATCACTCGAGGGCTTTAATAAACAGCTTAATTGATTTATTATAGTGCACATCAAAGATTGTGAAATATGAACTGAAGACCACAGGCTACAAAGATGAATCACGTTTATAGAAACAGCGCATGTCACATAATAAAATATAAACAGAAATAAAGTATCACTGCTCTATTTGCGAGATAGTAAACTCCCAAAACATGTATTCTGTATGACAGAATATGAACTTCTTTCTGGCCTAAGTGTTACTCTAAAGATGTGGCATCCACAGAACCAAAACATGTATTCTGTATGACAGAATATGAACTTTCTGGCCTAAGTGTTACTCTAAAGATGTGGCATCCACAGTATCCTTCGTTTAGCTCTTCTCAGTGTCTCTGCATTTCCTATTGTATCACCAGAATGGTGTAGGGCACAATCAGCACCACAATGATAACCTCAGTTGTGGTCAATGGAATAAAAGCAAAGATTGTAAATTTATATAACACCACCCACCCCAAAAAAAAAAACCCCAAAACAAAGGGAGTGAGTTTTTAACTTTTCAGTACTTTTCAATGTTGCAGGTTGTTTGACAAGCATGTTTTTTGCTTTACTCTCTTCGTCTTTTTCTTCCTTTTTCTGCTCTTGAACATACAGCAATTGGATTTTTTTTTCCCACTTGGGGGCAGCAAAAACACGTTGCATAAACAATTTCCTGTTAAATTATCACCTTTGAAGTTGATTTGTTTACGCATTCAGAAATATATTGTTACAGTAGCATTGTGTTGGTTGATGACTATAGAACAATATTTAATTCAACTTTTAACTCTACTAGCTGTATGAATATATAGCTAGCAGGCTAGCTATCTGGAGAAATGTTCCCTTATATTCCCCAGCTAACTTTGTCTGTTGTTGTCTGGTGTTTGGGATGTCTTCCTTAAAGATAGTTGCCAGCTGCCTCTGGAAAAAATGCTGCTGAGAGAAGCAAGAGTGAATTAAAACAAGCTAAAAACAAGCTGGATTGGAGAAAAAACAAATACACACTTCTTCAAAGAGATGAAAGGAACTCTAGAATTCATTGGGATAATTCCCTACAGGTTTAACCCTTTGAGTGACATCGCACATATGTAGTCCTTATCTAAACAATATATTAATATAAGCTTTTAAAACCTTTATTTTCCCATGCTTATGCAATTGCAAGGGACCTGCATGATACATAAAACTTATTATGTTTCATAACTGTGCTATTAAAAAAACATTTGAATATCCTTGCAGCAGGCATTTCTCTAAGGGAGTGAGACTTTTCTACATGTTTATGTAAAACTATGGTTAGGGGAGAATGCTGGTCCCCCTGGATCCTCATCGACCTCCACTATTCAGGATATATTTTCTGGACTGAGAAAACTCTTGACTCCACAGTTCTTTCTTCGTTTTTCATCAAATTCTTTCTCTGTTGATCAGAATTGGCATTATGCGTTTTTCACAGTTTTTGCAAATCACTCGAGGGCTTTAATAAACAGCTTAATTGATTTATTATAGTGCACATCAAAGATTGTGAAATATGAACTGAAGACCACAGGCTACAAAGATGAATCACGTTTATAGAAACAGCGCATGTCACATAATAAAATATAAACAGAAATAAAGTATCACTGCTCTATTTGCGAGATAGTAAACTTTAAGTCGAATGACACAGAAAATCATTTAAGTTAACTCATCATTAATCAGTTAACTTTAACTTTAAACTCTTTCACACTCTTGCGTGAACAGTCACAAACTGTACAACAGTTGGCAGAAGAGAGGCGCAGGGCAGTTAACTTTAACTTTAAACTCTTTCACACTCTTGCGTGAAAGAGTGGATGATATTTGCTTTATGTACAATTCTGAGGCGTGTAAAAAATCTGTTGATATGGTTTGCTTTCTCTATGCAGAACAGATTATCAAAGGTTACACTTTTTTTTTTTTTTTTATCATGATTGGATTACAAGAGACATTCATTAAACGCTGGGGGCTAATTGAAACACAAAAAAGAGGGAAGAGGGGAAAAGAGGTAAACGAAAGGAAGGACGGTGAGAGAGTGAGAAGAACTGAGGAGATTTAGGGAGAAAGATAAGAGGAATGTGAAAGAGCTGGCAACATGCAGACAGAATTTTAGTTGTTTTTACTAAGCAAGCTCTTCAGACTTCTCTCTACGGCCTCATCCAGCTCCTCCTCCAGCTCCTCCTTTTTGGACATGGCAAGTTTGGACTGATAATCGCGGACGATCTGGTCTATGTAAGGGGCACTTTGTGTTCCGTGCAGCATGAGGGTCCACTCCTTCAGGACTCCATGCTGTGGCTCCTCGCTCTGAAAGCCCACCTCTAGGACCCAGGTCCCACGGGGGTCCTCGCCCCAGGTATGGGTGGTCATGAAAGGCCACTTGTCGAAGCCCACCTTGGAGTCGTCGTCACGGGGCCTCCGACTTAGCAGGATGGACTTGGTTCCCATGGGTGAGGTCATGTTGATGTTGAGGTCGCCGCGGCGGCTGGCGTTGACGGTGACCACTGCCTGAACGTGCTCCAGGTAGCGGACAAAGTTGTCCTGGCCCTGGCAGGCTTCGGTGGTGATGGCCAGCACCAGCTTGCTGCCAGACTGGATTTTACTGGAGGAGAAAACAGGTCAAGTGGGTCAAACTGAGTTAATAAAAGCATAAATATTAAAGTTAAATAAAAGTGTACGAACAAGAGTGAATCCAAATGAGATGAGCATGAATATGTAAAGAATATCACCGCAAACAAATAGCCTTGAGTGAGTGGAAGAAGTGTTTGTCTTTCAGTCTACAGCACAATCAGCCCTGTCTTCCACTGAATGCTGCAGTAAATACACTACTTGATCTATTTTCGCTATAGAAGCCTCCGTCCCTGACAGACAACCAGGCCTCTTTTTGAGCCTTCTCCTTTATCACGCAACAGCGGAGGCAAATGTCATGTCTGCCTACTTCACAGTGCAATTTACTACTGGTGAAAGGCCATAAAATCCCACTATTTGGTCTACAAAACATAGTCACGGCTTTCATATTTGGTTCCATCTTCCCTTACTTTAAAGTGGATTTAAAGAGTTTTTTTAACCAAAACTCTATTCTGAGAGGTTTTGGCGTTTCAGCTGAAAGCAACTGAACTGTTTCAGAAATGATTAATACACATAAAGAGAGTGAGTGCAGCTGTGAGCTCATTTAGAGAATTACTTAAGAGTTTAGAGTTAAAAAAGAATAAGGCTACACTAGATTTTTCTGTTGTATTATGATGTTTTTGTATGTTTTATAGGTTGTTTAAATGTTCATATGTAAATGTTTTAATACTCTCTGAATGTAGTGATCTTGCTCAGTTGCTCACAAGCGCGCTCACTACAGTACCTTCAACTGAGCCACTAAATGCTTCACTTACTTGGTTTCCCAAGCAGGCTCAAATACCACCTTTGGCCTCATGTCTCTCTCTCTCTCTCTCCAAAAATGGAGTGTCACTAGTGTGGTTATGTAATTGACTGGATTTCTGTTTCATTTTGAGCCATAAAAAGCTGTCCTCCTAATGTCTGTAAGTGATGTTGAAAAGATGAGCAGAAACATCTTTGTCATTGCATCTTTGCTTAGTGGTGCCACCTTCTACCAAAAATTGCAATTTACTGCCCACTTTCTTTTTTGTCTCATCATTAAAAGTGTAGCTAGTTTAGGTGAAGTAGTTGCCATTAATTTATTAGTGAGCATGACTGTGAGGATGACTGGGAGTGAATATGTCCACGGTCCCACATTTGACCCCCCCGAATGGTTTTGCATTCAGCAGGTTCACAGTTTCCGTCAGATAATGTGCGAGAGTAATCACGGCAGGTCGGTCACTGGGCGCAGCGAGGGGATGCCTCTATAAGCAGGAACTAGCGGAGGTTGAAAACAACGCCATCGCGCAGCGTGGTGCTGCGTGCCCGCTCCTCTGGTAATGAGAAATTCTCCACCAGGTAAGCGAGCCGGGTATGAGATCAATGCTGAGCGGTGTGTGTGTGTGTGTGTGTGTGTGTGTGTGTGTGGGCTGTTTTACTGCTAGTTGTCTGGCGACAAGCTATCATCAGAGGAGGGCTCGTTGTAATTATATCTCTACCACAATAGAGGCTGTGAAAGCCCTGTGGCGCTGCTTTGGAAACAGTGAACTGATGAAAAACATGTCACAGCTTTGAAATCAAGGCTCCGAAGGTTTAGAGTCTTTCTCCTTCACAAATACTACTTTTACGAGCAGATGTTTAAGAATTTTTAATGTCAGGGACTGTCTTAAGTCACTCTCCACTGTCTGCATATCTTGTCTTCAGGGATGTAATAAAAGCCCTCAGACAGTCAAGGGACGCTCTATTTTAAATGGCACTATAGTCAAGAGAGGCACACACACACACACACACACACACACACAAACGCATTCACAGTGTCACAGCACAGTGTCGTGACTGCGTCGCCTACAGAGCAATGATTGGAGACTAACATAAGGAATTGGAGGTGTTGATGGTTGGGGAAAAAGCCACGGACATATCTTATTTCATTTTTATTTCCACCCTCAGTCTGACACTCCCCCACTGGCTGTGAAAGCTCATGTTACACAGGAACAGCTCCACCTGGAATCCCATCCTGGATCTCTCAGTGACACTGATCCCAGGACACACCCCGAGCTGGTGTCGTGCTGGTGTTGCTCATGTTTTGAGTTCCCTCTTTCCACTCTGTTTTTAAATCTTTGGAGTTTTTTGGGTTTCTGCTTGTACCACTTAGATTTGCTTATATATTTGTCTGTTTCCATTAAACCTTCGAAACTGAATCCCCTCTGCCTGCACTGTTTACATTTGGGCACAAACTCGAGTCTCCAGTGGTCTCGGCACACCATAGTGGCATAATACTTGATGTAGGTGGACACGGGGAAGACAAGATGATAGGAGCCTATCCACAGCTCTATTTGCCACAGATAAGGGCACAGTCTGTGGATCTTTGTTTTAATTTCAAGACAAGTTTAATTATCTATTCAAAAAAAAAAAGTTAAATTCACAATCCCAGAGAGATTTAAATATTTATAAAAGACAAATGACTTGGGCAGATGAGGCTAACGTCTGAAACTAGATAACGTCTCTTCCTGCAGCCTCTCTGCTTCTAGGGGGTGGCAGTTTAACAAGCGGGTGGCAGTCACATCATTTGTTGCCTACTTCACTGCAAGTCTATTTACAGCAGATTGTGTGTGTGCACCAGATGGTCATAGTTTGACTTTATCTTTATCTTTATCTGTTTAGCCATAAGCTAAAATGCCAATGTATCAGTACTGAAGAGAAGCTATGAGTCTACGAGTCTATGAGTCTGTGGCAGTAATGTCAATCATACAGCAATAATTACAGAATGTTTGGTAGCATCAGCCAAAATTATTCACTTTAAGCTGATGCACATACAGGTTTAAATTCCAACTAACAAAAAAAGAACAAAAATGAATGTGTACTTTTGTTTTTATTCGAATTCTTCAGTTTTTTACACTGAACCAAAAACCAGGCAAAACTAGATGTTCAATGGCTGTTTACCATAATGTATCATACAGAAATTGAATCCAGGTGTCAAAAGGATAATGCATTAACTAATCATCAGTTGTCAGGTTATCAGTCAGTGTCATTATAAATTTACAGGATCATCAGACAGGCTGAGCAAGTAATCTAAATATTACAGGGTTATGAAGTGCACACTACCATCGCAGATGTTTTATCGAATTAGGCCTTACTGGGATTGCCCAGTAATTAGATGAGTGTGTCTCTTGTGCTCCAATGTCTTGGCAGGGATATTTTGATATTGTAGAATGTGTACTGAGTGGATGAAATATGCATGCCGAGTATAAAAAAGAAAAAAAAAAGAGTAGAGATTTGACTCACTGGGTCTCCTGAATGGATCCGGCCACACAGTGGAAACGTTCAGGCACAGTTTTCCATTCCTTGGCCATTTTCACCATCCCCCCGGCATCCAGGACACACCCCGAGCTGGTGTCGTGCTGGTGTTGCTCATGTTTTGAGTTCCCTCTTTCCACTCTGTTTTTAAATCTTTGGAGTTTTTTGGGGTTCTGCTTGTACCACTTAGATTTGCTTATATATTTGTCTGTTTCCATTAAACCTTCGAAACTGAATCCCCTCTGCCTGCACTGTTTACATTTGGGCACAAACTCGAGTCTCCAGTGGTCTCGGCACACCATAGTGGCATAATACTTGATGTAGGTGGACACGGGGAAGACAAGATGATAGGAGCCTATCCACGAAATATGCATGCCGAGTATAAAAAAGAAAAAAAAAGAGTAGAGATTTGACTCACTGGGTCTCCTGAATGGATCCGGCCACACAGTGGAAACGTTCAGGCACAGTTTTCCATTCCTTGGCCATTTTCACCATCCCCCCAGCATCCAGCACACCATAGCCAAACAGATGGTTGAACTCAAGACCTACACCGTTCCTCCTCCACTGGTGGACCTCATCATGGAGCTGGTTCCTCTTGGAAGTCAGGACTGACAAGTGCTGCATGTCTCTCCACGTAAGATCTGGGCTGGGGTGGAAAAAAAACAACCACCAGTGTATATTGGGACACGGGGAGGGGGACAAAATAAGCAAATGGTGGAGTTAAGAAAATACTCTAACAAAATCAATCATCTAAATCATAGTAGTTGTACTTTTATTCAGACTGCCGTCTTTGTTTGCGCCTCCATCTGTTATCTTGGCTGTGTGTGGCGACGGCTTTGTTCTCACTGACTAATTGACTCCCACCGTCGCATGATTCAAGTGTATTTAGGCAGAGAAAAGGCCGTGCACTTGTCCTAACAGCCGTGTGGGTTTGCCTCTCGGACGGGATGAGCATCCGCTCCACCCAACAGCAACATCATTACCATGTGTACAAAGCAAACAGCCTTTCTTTACCCAGCTCCACTAGCTGGTGTCAGTTAATGGCAGGAGAATCTTCACAGCCTTTCATGTGATAAATGGATGGCTTTCCTCCTGGACTGTAGGAGCAATGATTATCCAGATTTTAGATTTGTCAAACTTGTTTAATTGCATCTGGGAGCGTTTTCAGTCATTTTCACAAGCAACAATGTGGACTAAAGTCAAAATAAATGTATGTATGAGATGATTAATACACTTAGTTGTAAACATCTATAATAGAAGTTTAATCATCATTCAGCTCTGTGTCCCTGCTGAATGTACCAAATATGGGAAGTGCAGTAATAAACATGAGTCCCCAGCACCATCTTTACAGTCCATATGAACCGATCCAAATATCATTTGAGTCCTTGGCACAAACACATAGAGCTTGTACCCTGTGGGTGACAGAACAAGTGGTGTTTTACTTTTCTCTCCACTCCTGGTTGTGATAAATAAGCTATTCTGTGAGAGGCCTGAGAAATGATTCAAGCTTTTTTATGGAGTTCAAATATAGAGTGAGAAAATTATAATAAATGATGTGAGAATGGGCTGAGACAGTGAGAGTCAGAGGTATAAGGGTGATATAAATGCTCAAGGCTGTCTTAGCATTAAAAAACAGTCCCTTCAAATGAATTAGTAAGTGGAATTCATGTTTTATTGAAATGAGACCTTCTGTTCAGCACAGAGAGAGATCAATGCCGCAATAAATCGCAGTTACTGCAGGTGTGTGGAAGAAGAACACATACTTAGCCTCGAGGGCCAGAGCAAAGACGCCGGCTGCCTCAGGAGCTGCTGCCGAGGTTCCAGAGTGACGCAGGGTGCAGTTCCCGTACAGGTCTGTGGTGGCCTGAAATAACCCGATCACAGAAAACAGAGGGCAAGAACAATTTCTTTACTGCAGCCAACACTGCCTGATTCCCCCATGCATGCCCTCAGCCCTATCAGCTAGCTTGTCATTCTGCTGTTTCTTCAACTCATTCTTCTTGCCTGCTTGTCTGACCTATCCATCTGTATCTCATTCTCTCGACAGTTTAAATCCAGTGATTTTGTTTTAGTTCCATCTTAGTAAAGTAATTTTCCCATATACAGTTGCAAGAAAGAGTATGTGAACCCTTTGGAATTACCTGGATTTCTGCATAAATTGGTCATGAAATGTGATCTGATCTTCGTCTAAGTACAGCCTGATTAATCTAGTACCTCATAAACCATAATATATGTTTCCATGTTTTTATTGAACACACTGAGTAAACATTCATACTGCAGGGTGTAAAAAGTATGTGAACCCCTTGGTTAATGACTTCTCCAAGAGCTAATCAGAGTCAGGAGTCAGCCAACCTGGAGTCCAATCAATTATACGAGATTGGATATGTTGGTTAAAGCTGCCCTGCCCTGTAAAAAACTCACACCAGTTTTGAGTTTGCTATTCTCAAGAAGCATTGCCTGATGTGAACCTTGCCTCGCACAACAGAGCTCTGAGAAGACCTACGATTAAGAATTGTTGACTTGCATAAAGCTGGAAAGGGTTACAAAAGTATTTCTAAAAGCCTTGATGTTCATCAGTACCCGGTAAGACAAATTGTCTATAAATAAGGCCATCTGTCAACCAATTGAAGCTCAGCAGAGAATTGGTGACGCAACAGGACAACGACCCAAAGCACAGAAGTAAATCAACAACAGAAGAAAATGTGCCCTCTGGAGTGACCCAGTCAGAGTCCTGACCTCAACCCGACTGAGATGCTGTGGTATGACCTCAAGAGAGTGATTCACACCCGACTTCCCAAGAATATTGCTGAACTGACACAGTTTTGCAAAGAGGAACATTCCAAACTTCCTCCTGACCGTTGTGCAGGTCTGATCTGCAACTACAGGAAAAGTTTTGTTGAGGTTATTTCTGCCAAAGGAGGGTCAACCAGTTATTAAATGTAAGGGTTCACATACTCTTACACACCCTGCACTGTGAATGTTTACATGTTGTGTAACAACATATAGTTGTTCATGTGGTATTAATTTAAAAAGACTGCGTTTGTCTATTGTTGTGACTTGGATGAAGATCAGATCACATTTTATGACCACTTTATGCAGAAATCCAAGTAATTCCAAAGGGTTCACATATTTTTCCTTGCAACTGTCTCTTGAATTTGGGTCACATACAAATCTTCTCACAATACTAATATTTAGTTTTTGTTCTACTTTTGAATGAAAACACAGGTTTGGAACTCCCTGCAATATCACAAAGTAAAATCATATTTCTGTTTATTTCGCCACTGGAAAAATGAGGGAAAATGCTACATTGCCCCTTGACAATTTTTGTAGGATTTAACTCATGCATTCAATAACCTTAAATATATTTATCTTAAATGTCCACAATCTATATTACCCCTTTGCTTTACATTTTGTTATTTGAACAAAGATAGAACATCGGTATTCATTGTCTAAAATGTTATGTAAACACTTCAGCAGACAAAAACGTTGATATTTATTGAATAAGTAATTTAATTTGAGGCTTAATTAGAAATGACAACAGATTGAATGAAATTAGAGGGGATACCCGGGGGAAGGGCTGTGGCTTTGTCAACAGCCAAAGGTGATTTGCATAATCACAAACACAAACACTGTTGGCTTTGTAGAGGGAGAATTATTTTTCACCTGAAAGTATTTTACAGCAAGTCAACTATGCTCTCCATGTGACAATATAGAGCCTGAGCAGTAATCCTTCATCTTCAGGTACTGTGCTTAATAAAAGGAAGTAAACATCATTGTGCTTCAGCTGTCTGCCTTTTTAAACCTCTCTCAATCTGTCTGATTGGTGACTCAAACTAAATACTCAAATTTACAGTTACAGCCCATTTGTGTATGGTTAGATTATTTTAATTTTTTGCCTTTTTATACACTTATAAAAAGAAAAAAAATTGAACAGCGCAATGTCAAGGTAAAAATTTTCTAACAAAATGAACCAATAAAAAGAGAACATGAGTCAATAAAAACTTTTTTTCCCCCCTTTTTTTCTCTTAATGACATATCCCCTATTAACAACAGCGGGACAGTCGCTCCGAACATCTGCAGATGGGCGTCCAGCAAGGTAATCTGAAAAGAGGCAATGCCCGACTGAGTCTCAATTGTTTTCAAGACCAGCCAGCACTTACAGCCTAACAGCGAAGGTTCGATCCCTGATATCATCCAATCTCCTGAAAAGCGCAAGATGCTCTGCCCACTGAGCAAACTGAAAACAGGCTCTGAACCTTTCAGTTCAGGGAATAAGGATGTCGCTTCGAAAGATACAATGCAAACAAATATTGAGTCAATGCTTGAATGCTAAAAGTCTGCAGAACGAAGAAAGCTCAGGGGGCATGGAATGTAAACGAACATTTTAAAAAGTTACGAGTAAACTTCTCTCTCAATCAAGTGAAACACACTTACAACACCAGCCTCTGGGTTCCTCTTGCGGCCGTTGCTGAACGTGGAGGCCAGGGTGGAGGAGCAGCTTTCGTCGTACAGGGCCGTGCGTCCATCATTGATGGCAGAGTTGATGGAGATTGTCCACATGCTCGAGGCGTAGCCATCGCAATTGCAGTCGTCATAGCTACCGCCATCTCCTGAAGCCCATACGTAGATGCTGCCTTTTCCTCCTCGCCCCTAAACATATTAATCATCATGAAACATGTGGTAATCTGATAATTATTCAAAAGTTACTTTTGAATAAATCTACACAAATTTGTTTTTTCTTCCCGTAAATATTGGAAACACTGCCCCTTCTGCAGTAGACTGGTCATCTCAGTGGTGCACCATTAGTAACAGTGAGTTTAGCTAGCGGAAAATGAAAGAAATGTATTTTTACTTGCGCTGTACCATTGCATGGCATTGCATTGTATAGCCTTGCCAAGCTAAATGGTCCTAGTGAGTCAACTCCTCAGTGGAGGAACAGGTCAAAGGAACAGGTATTTTTGTTGAAGTTTTAAAAGCCTAACAGACTAAACAAGACAAATACTGGCTTTTATCAAGCACTGTTCTAAGCAAGCATTTTGTGACACCAACCAGCCTTTTTATTCTATTTTAAAATACAGTACCTCTTTTTATCTCCTGCAAGTGCATAACCACAATGTGAATACAGAAGCTACAGGATTAGAAGTAAACCATCAAAACAATGATATTGTTAATGATAAT
>KV751325.1:9708708-9744276 GCA_001698575.1 Mola mola
ATAAAGAAGATATGTGATGATAATAGTTCCACTGGTGTGGGTTTCTCAGATCAGCCTGAAAGACACTGGACTGGTTTTCCATCTAACCAAGAGTCAGGAACACTGAACACAATGCCTCGGGACAAATTCAGAGTCGAGAGCGATACTGTAACTTAAATTGAGTGAAATAATTGAATCTATTTCTACATGAAATAAAGAGAATCACACAAACCCTGACTTTTTTTTTTTTACCTAATCTTTAATATGGAGCAAAAATAATTTAAACACAGTAAATGTTAACTTTGTAACTGATAGAGCGCCTAAAAAAATTCAACTGACTGGCTCCATGCAGAGAACATCCTTTACACCAAGCGCCACATCTACTTCTGCAAAAGACCCAGAACAAACAACCACAGAACAAAGGAGGAAGAGCAGGAGTGGTACGCCCTTCTCTATTTGAATTGCAGGTTTTCGCATTGTTGAGCTCACCTATGATCTTAAGGCAGCCTGCCATCTGTGTCCTGCACAATCCAAACAAAGTGCTTTAAATTTTGCATGCCACAGGGGGTCATTTTTTTCCATTATCGCAAAACAGCATGATTGTTTTTAAGATACTGACTAGAAGTCACACTGCCTGTCTCCACTGTTAATTTAAGGTGATGAGCAGTGCACATAAGTGCTCATTTAGCCTTATATAAGTGATCATTAGAATCTAAAAGGGACAATGTAACGTGCCTGCTTGATTGGTTGTATTTACAGTTAGGCTCTTAAGTATTTGGACAGTGACACAATTTTTATTTTGCCTCTGTGCATAATCACCACATGGAACACGATATGGATTTGAAAGACAAAAAAGCAATCAACATGTGATCAAAGTATACAGTTTCAACTCTATACTTTGATACTTCTAATTCTGTCTCTGATACTTTGTACTTAACTGTACATGTCCAGAGATTACAGTCAGCGTTTCACCTTCTCAGCTATCCTCCCTGACACGCAGCCATTTCAGAGGAACCCCCACTTGTCTGCTCACGATGCATAATGATTAATCAAGCAAGTAAGTGGCAGTGGCACTGTGCGCATGGTTACTGTGTGTGTGACTCAAAGAATACGTAGAAACCAGAGGGGCTACGTTTAAGCACCCTTTGGCAGGCTTTGGAGAGTTCTGACCTTGATAAGGTGTTCTTGAGCAAGACCAGAATGCTTAATCAGCTCCAGATGCGCTGGACCTCCACTCTGACATTTAGGAGGCTAGAGTTATTTATTTATAATTCTAATAACATATTACATGTGAAGATGGTGCTAAATGAACCAACCAACCAAGTTATTGCAACAAAATTATTGCAATGTATCCTGAAAGGGCCATGAGCATGTCTACTGACGTTCTTAGCCATCAATCTGGTCGAAATGGTCACTCAAACCGCACATTTAAAAAGTGGTGGTAGACAAAAAGAATTAAATTAGGGACCAGAATTTGATTTTTAGGATTTTTTTCCTCTGGGACCATGAATGTACAACTACATTTCCAAAAGACTATATATCATGCAAGAGTACATATATTTTTTCATAACTGCAATCAAATCGTTAAACTAGTTAAAGTTAAATATACTTTATATTCATTGCACATGGGGTGAAGTGTTTCAGGACTTTTTTGTTGATTATGGCTTCTAAAGTTCATTCTAATATTATTACTCTAATATTTTGAGATATGTTTCATTTTTAGCTGTGTGTCATGATTATTGGAACTAAAATAGAAACATGCTAGATGCATTTTTTTGGTTTAATTACTAATTAGACTAGAATATATGATGAGATGCACTAGTAAATGTTGCACATGATAAGTGACCTTCTTGTGGCACTAAAGGAGAGTCAGCAGATCCTCAAAGTCTTTAGGATCTATTCACGGTAACATCAAAGTCTTTAAAAAATATTTGTTGCAAATTTTTAAAGATTGGTAATATCCCTAATTTCAAGTCACTCATATACAGTTGAAGCAGAAAGAAGACACCAGAAGCTACTGTAATGTATTTTACATAGCCAATAGAATTAGACTTCATGTACCGATTTCTGCCACCTCAAAGGATGTATACTTCCATGAAAACAAATGAAACTCACTTAAACTTAAAGGTTGGTCTCAAGGGTGGAGGGTGGGAAAAAAAAAAGGAATGTGTCCTTGGTCAGATCATCAGATCATCATCACATGGACCAAGCATTTGTTTAGGGGTTTTGGGACTTTAAAGACTTTTATAACTGCATTTTTGAGAATTAATATGCAAGTAAGCAACACCATGAAATGAGCCATTTGAATAGATTTTACAGATTTGAAACAAGTCCTCCTCAAGTATACACAAGTACACTGAAGACCATGGGTGCAATAAATAAGTTGTAGCGCACAATTCATTGAAGCTATTAAAAACTGTTCCCACTGAGTGTTATGAGAAATTATACTGCCTATACACAACACTCTACAGATCATTTCAATTAAAAAAAAAAAGCATTTGGACCGATACAAGCAAATGCGTATAGCAGTATACAAAATCTAAAGCTTGTATGCACTTCATCATCATCACTTCGCCGAATAAGCCTTATCATCACCACCACGTTACTCGGAGGGCAGTGGTGGCTCTGGCTCTGTTTTCCTATGCCCTCCTAAACAAAAAAGGGATTTCTGATGCTGACTAATGCCCTCATGTTCACCCACGATACCACTCACTTTGCTGCACCTGCCTCAAGGCCTTGTGTTTTGTCACATGTTTTTATTCATGGTGTTTGAAGAAAAGTTAAGCAGGCTAACAAGCAGGGGGCCTGAACAGACCACAGAGCATGATGGGCCTGTTAATCAAGACACATACCAATGGAAATTTAACTGCCTGTAATTATGTGAGTTCCTTTGTTGTAACATATGAGACTTTCAGTTGTTGCCTCACCTTATTGACGCCATCAGCCATTGCCTGCAGCGTGAGCTCTCGAGGTCCATCCACCGTCTTGCCATCATCAGTTGGCCCCCAGCTGGCACTGTAGATGTCAATAACCTGAGGCATGTGGCTGATGGAGGACGCCTCAATGATGTCAGTCATAAAGGGCTGGTCCAACATTCTTATACCTGAAAGGGCAGTCTCCATATTACAGTCCTATCCTTGGATTTATGGTATTACTGCTTATACTGGATCACAGAGGTAGGTAGCTATAAACAGCGATTTTTATACTCATTTATAGCACCTAAACACTTAACAATACCAAGAAAGTGACGTCAGCTTCACAGCAACACACAAATCAAGCAATCGATACTCATTTTCTTATGTCTTCCTGACTATAATAAATAATGCTGTAGTCCTGTTGCTTTGTATATTCTCACTGAGCTCTGCAGTAAATTGCAGTAATCCAGTGAGTAAATGAATATAGTGTGCCACATACTGCAACACCACTCTTCCACAATTGCCATCTGTATATTTTCCACATTGCCAGATTGAAAAGGCATGAAGCATTCCCCTCACAATGAATCAACCTCATCATACCTTTGATCCTTCCATCACACCATTATCAAAACTGTAATTTCCTGACATCACCGTCAGCTCATTGGTATTCCTCTCACTGCCCAAACCACAGCTTTATTATACACACACCTGCCACCTTTGAGTTGTAGGCGACTCCCACACCGCAGATGTTGTTGTTAGCTGCTGCAGACACCTCTCCGGCACATCGTGTGCCGTGACTGACGACAAACAAAAAATAAAAAAGAATTTTAGGAGGATCTGCATGAATTTACATGAATTCACATGAAGGATATACTGTGGGTAACGTCTGAGGTCATATTTCCCAGATAAGATGCAATTCCTGCTTTTGTTGACTTTGTGTCTGACAACAATGAGGAAACCATTAATAGAAATATCTGTGTTGTGATATATATAAATTAAAATTAGTATAAACACGGTAGGAAAATGAGCTCGCACAGAGATTTACCCTGCCATTTACCCACCACTCATGTGTTTTGTGTGCACCATGTAATGTGTATCTATCTCTCCTTCCCTCTGCTCCCCACAGGGACACTGCAACCCCTCTCTCCCAGCATGCTTTGCTACAGTCAGGCAGCTATTTATAACATCCAGCTGATTAGCCAGCGAGTTGTGCCCGACAGTCAGCAACTGCTACACTGGCAAACCCAAATACTCCCTCCTCACTCCCACACACACACGCACACGGATACATTTGAGCAGATGGAGGCAGAGAGGAGGAGAGGCAGACAAAGATTATATGTCACTTTGTTCCTCTCCTGGACATGTGTTGCAGAGGGAGTGAATCACCCAGTGTGATGGGGAGATGGGCAGCAGATAAGGCATTATCAGATGGAAGGTCAGCACTGTGAACACCGTGACCCTAAGAGGGGACTCAACATGTACTAGTCCTCCTTGATGCTTTATCTCCTCCTACTGAGCAAGTTGTATGATATGCATTATTCTTCTATTGTAGTGAGCACGCATGAGCACACAATGAACACAATATGTGTCCACATAAACAGAGATGGGCTAAGTGAGCTGTACCTGTTGAACCAGTCGTCTGTGTAGCGTGGAAACGGGAACGGATCGTTGCTGCTGAAGTCATAGCTGGCATCTGCATTCTGAAAGGACCAAAGGGATGCATTTACAAAAACAATAGTATCCAGAAAGGAAATAAATCACTGACACACAGGTTGTGATTTTTCAGTGCTAGTTAGTGCTCTTTACTGAGCTGTTACATTTAGGGGGATATATTAATGTCATATATATATTAATGTCATATATATTTATTCTCTGGATAAAGGAAGATGAAAGTTTCGAACGTATATGATGTACCAATAGTAAAATTTGTATAATTTACATACTGTATATTCAAAATATAGATGTGAACATTTTTTGTGTGTTGATGTTTTGAATGCGTGTGTTAATGATGTGTGCGATGGTGCAATTTTTGGCAATGTTGCCTCGCAGCACGGAAGAATCCCATGTTTGGTTCAAGAAAAGAAAAGGCACTGTGAACTGCACTTTTAACTAGTTATATATTTTACATGTAGGTGAAAATATATACATGATATAGAAATATTCATATGGGATGGACATATATACATAAGTACATGAAATTCAGATTCAGATTCAGAATACTTTATTTATCCCCGAGGGAAATAGATTGATTAGATTGAATTTGTTCCAATTTCTAGTAGTTTTCATGTATATTTTATACCTATATGTACATATAGTCATTCATGTGGTTCATATGTCTATTCAATATATGAACATTTATTACATTTGCGTATGGAGTATTTTTTTCTGTACAGTTTTTTTTTTTTTTCCTGTCTTAATCTTAGCATAACATAAATATGAGAAGTAGGATGGACCAGCTGACTGTGTCCCATCAGCACCTCTAAAGATGAATCATTTACACATTATTGTGTTTGATTTCGCCTAAATGTAAAAACAGGTGGGGAAATGATTGAGTTGGGATGAGTTATTCCTTGTTTTGTCAACAAAGCGCACATCTTTTCATTTGTTTATTTGAGTTTTTGTCCAAATTTTACAAATAACATAATGCAACGTGGTTGCTGTGGAAAACCAATCCATTTTAAAAGATCTGAGAAAAGAGTATTGAATAAAACTAACAACCAAATCCAACTACAAATATGTACTCAGTGGCCACTTTAATAATTTGTGGCCACAGTGGAGATTTTAAAACAAGAAAATAATGGCCCAATCACTGCCAGCATTTAATTCCACATGGCCAAAAGTAATAGGATCACAACAAACAGCAGCACAACAGCAAGAGAGGAAGGACACAGGAGACATGTCTGCTGCAACATTAATAGATTCAAGTTAATTACCAGAAAAGCCATGTCTGACAGAAATGCACACACACACACACACACACACACACTCACACAGTGTTCTTACACAGTACGATTTGACAGACACCCTTAGGATTGTCTTTGACTTTCTGTAACACAATTCGAAAGGTCATTCGTGCTATTTCGGTCCGCCGTGACCGCTCCTTCACCTCTCACATGCTCACCTCACATGCATTCCTTTTGCTCTGTAATGAGTTGTAGCTGTCGTAACAGTCTGGGTAGACAGTGCTACTTGTGGCTATTTTAGGGAGTCATCTCATTTAGCAAAAAAAGGGAAAGCAAACCAGTGGTGTGATGGAGTGATATCGCAAATATCACGGTGTGGAGCAGGTTATTAGAGGAAAGAAGACGTGTCGTGACCAGGTTGTTGAAGTTGTTGTAGGGAGAAGTTCATACCTCTGCAACTGTGATGATATATTATATTTTTTCTTTTTAGAACATGCAGCCGAGTTATGATATTTTATATTATGATTCAATTCTGTTCTATCATTCACCCCAACTACAAGCAAGCAAGTTGCTTCTTGTCTTGTTGGGAGAGATGATCATTACAGCCGAGGCAGAGAAGACAAAGAACTGAGAGAGCTTGAGAGAGTTCCACATTGCTTTTGGAGCCTTTCAGAAAGGCATTCCAATCCACACTTGGCTATTACCAACCTCGATATCTGTGTGTACTGTTGATGTGATTACAGGAGCCTCATGATAATGGATCATTCAAGGAGGGAGAACGGTTTGGAAAATAAGGTATGACTACTCAGTGTGAAATTTTACAAGAATTGGAGGTGTCTCGTCTGCTGTCATACTGCCTCCTATACCTTGGCTTCAAAAGCACAGTTATTGCTATCTTGCCATATATTTATATATATATACATCTGTTTTTTCTAAAAAATATTGTTTTGTCTTCTTGCTTCTTATGTGAAATTATCTGGGGAAGCAGCCAGATTTTGTCTCTTCTTGTGAAAGAGAAATGGCAGCAGGGTCGAGAGATGTCATGAGAGTATAGACACGAAGTAAAGTTTACTTTAAAGTGAAGTCTGAGAAAAAGGTACAAAAAAAAGATTTTGATTAGACATTTTACGGAAAATTATGTCACTACTTTCTTTTTCTTTACAGAGGATTTTGGGCAAGCAAGATGCTAACTCGTCTGTGGGAGAGGTAGAATTTGAAGAAATCATAAAAATGCAAGCAGCATTGACCAGGTCAATGTGCTTCCTTTGCTGACCTTGTTATTGGACGACAACCCTTTAACAGAGCTCTCAATTTCTCTGTGTGTTAGACACAGCATGGCGACCGAGAGCACACTCACTAATCATATGGTAGGTTCAAGTGCTACTACAAAGTTTCAAGTGAACCAAATGAGTTACCAGTAGCACAATGACTGAATTGTCAAAATTGCCATGTAGATGTCTTTAGGCGCAGGCCATGAAATCTGAGAATACTTTAGAGAATGTGCAAGGTTTTTTGTGTGTGTGGGTGGGTGGATGCTTCCATTAAATGGAGCCAGGGACATGTCCATGAATCAGTTGCTTGCTCTTACTCAGGTGTCAGGTGTGCAAACAGAGGTCACAATAATGGAGTGTGCGCAGTTTCAGCGTCCTCATCTTTCCCCTGCAACCTTTTTCTGCTCGCATATGTATACATATGTAAATCATTTCAAAGTAACTACCTGATTTCCAATGTTCAATTAATTTTATTTTCTGTGCCTTTCTACTGCTAATCCCATGAATTACTGTACTTAAACTTGATGGAATATTTTGACATTGTTTCACTGATACTTAGCAAATGGAGTAAAAAGACATGTTTTAATTCCAGAGAGAAACTTGTGTTTTTCTGTTAATTTGCTCCTTACAATTCCCACTTGCCCACTTACAATGAAGATGATTAGTCAGGCTATCCTTTATCTCGCTTAGTGCCATGGTATCATGGCTGATTCAAATAGTCTATTAAGCACTGATAGCCTTTATAAATTCCTAGGAGATCTGAAGCAAAATGTGGCCTTGTCTGAAAGTCCACTGCTCTAATACTTTGTGCATGCTTCAAAGTAAAATTACTATATGAAAGAAGCACAAGACTTAAGCTAACTTAAAAACAATTAGAGTGAAGACAGATTTTGTCTTCCAATAGATCTCCTCTTAAAAGAAGCCAAAATTACAGCAGCATAAATTTCTCAGTCTGTCTTCCGGGTGATTTTACAGACAGTCAAGCACACACTAAAATTCCCTTTCTCCAACATATACTTTATGGCAAGTTGCCATCATAAAATGGGCCCACAAAACAACAAATCTTGACTCATTAAACACATTTCTCTTGGAGACGGAAATTAAAACAGTAACCCGGTGATCGATGTGGCTGTAACTCAGACGTCCCCCAAGTACAAGAGTAGCCAAACACCATATTGACGTATTGATGCAATGCTGGCGATGATGGAGATAAAAAGAGTAACGGTTGACTCTTAGCTGCACTGCAGAGTCCCAGTAAACATCTGAATTGTCTATTTCTTAGTTTTTTCTATTAATCCAATTGGTTTGGCACTGTCATCTAATATAAAATATCACTGAGAGAAGGAAATAAACCAAACACTATATCTGCCGTTTATATCACTTTGGAGCTAGACATTATAAATGTAAATGTATTAATTTATCTGAACGTGAGTTAAAGAACTATTGCTATTTTCAGATATATCCAAACTTTCGGGATCATCATACCAGAGACAGAAATAAATGCCCTCCCGTATTTTGATGGCCAAAGCAGATCCAGGGCCACACATTATAATTCAAACAACCTGAATTATTTTATCTCTTTATTCATGTCACTGTTCAGGTTATAGTGAGTGGTCTTAGTGGGAACACCATGACGTTTGCAACAAAACCAGATTACATTAACAGTGTCTTTCTTTTCAGCGTCACTAGCGCAAGCACGCATTGCCAGTGCGACCCATCAGTCCATTGGTGTGTGTGCCTGCATCAACCCAGCTGAGACCAAGTGTTGTTTTGGGGCCATCTCAGAAGCATGCAAATGTGCTAAGTGCACATAAACATGCACACAGAGAAACAAAGTAATGCAAACAAAGAACAACACGTGACCTGAGGCGGAAGAGCATGCTCTGCACTGGTGTAATTTTTGACGTCTCCTTGCACTAATATATGAAACCAATAGGTGAGAGTACTAGCATTTCTTAACGCAAGTCTTGCATGACACACTCTTTGAAAACGCCTCAGTTTAAATCTGAAGTTCTGTCTTTGGATCCAACATAATTCAGCTGCGCTTCAGAGTGAAATAAAACTAAGCCTTCTCCAGTTAGCGAGGCCTCTTTTCCTTCATGATTTTTATCAGTATTCTGGAGATACAGCATCACATTATGCAGCGCCAACTACCATGGCGTTATCTCCGCTCCTGACAGATAGGCCTGTCATTGTGCCTGAACAGTGCAGCGTGCATTTACATTAAACTGCCTGGCTGGCCATCTGCCTGTCGCTACGTCCTCCAGGGATACAAGGAGACTCAGCAGCCATGAAGCGACTTGGAAAGCACCTCTCATTGCTCATCGCACAGCACACAAACCACACTAGAAGCTCTGCTTCAGGGGACAAGACAAGTATGAAATGCATTACCAATGAGCTACTCACATAATTTGATGCCAAGTCTGGATGTAGATAGTCGATGCCTGAAATGTGAGTTTGAAATTAATCAGTGAGAAAATTAAGCATGAGAGGTAGTTATTTGCAGAAGAAAGCTTGCCTACAGTGTCTATAGTTTCATATTTGTTTATTGCCATCCATTAATAATGTTATTCTGACACAGACACTTCACAACAGATACAGCTAAAGTCTTTTGAGAAAACGTTGACAAAATTGAGTCAAAAAAACAACACATTTTCATGTTTTTTCGTTGAATATTTGGTGATTTTAATATTCAGAATATACAAAAGTCTTAAAAAATTTAGATGAAAAACATTTGACATTCTGCAAAAAAAAAAAAGAAATTACTGATAAGCAGCTTTTGACACACTTGGTCTTACGTTAGAGACAGTATCAGCCGGTAATTTTTTGTGATTTATGGGAGGACAAATCCATCTGAAACAATACAACTCTTTATTGGCTGTATACACAAAACATATTTAAGAAGGCACTTTTTATTACTATTTATTGTATTGTTATTAGACAAATAAAGACAAAATCATTAATCATTGCATCACCTGCTTTCAGATAGCATTTAAGGGTGAGGAACAACAGCGCTTTATACCCACCGTCGTCCATGATTGCGATGGTAACTCCTTTGCCCGTGTAGCCCAGTTGCCAAGCTTCTGCCACATTAAGGTCCAGCCCAGGGGTCCCGTCTGCCTGGCCTGTGTTTATCTAATCACTCAGACAATATGGACAACATGCATGACTCATGGCACCCAGGTGAGCCACCCTTACAAAATCAGCACAGAAGACGGAGGCTATGGATAAACACCGCCTGGGGGCCAGAGACTGAAGACGAGACGAAAGGGAAGTAAATGATGCTGTGCAATTGTGTGACGTGGCTAATAAATGTTGAGGCATAAAAGTCATGGTTGCCATTTAGAGTAAACAAGATGGGAGGAAGCTGGGCGGCATGAACGCAGCAATGAGACGGCATGGGCAGTATTGGCTGGGCTAATTAAAGAGTGAATAACAACGTCGATTCAGGGAGTCACAGGAAACATAAATGGCTTCTGAATAATTAAGGTGTAAGAATGTGGGCCGGTCTTAAAGGTCAGGTAGCCTGCAAACATCTGCCGGGCCAATTACTCACCAGATACCACTGTTTGGTGAATAGAGGATCGCTCATGTTGACTTCAATATCATTGATATTTCTGTAGCCACGCTTCTGACGACTGAAACCCTCCTGCTCAAAGACATTCTTCACCTGCAGAAGAGACACCAGGCCGCGGTTAGTCAGCAGCGATTCCCACTGAACATTTAATGTAAGGGTCATGCAGAAATCACATCCAGGCGGACAACAAGTGCCTGTGCTGGAACATAAAACTGTAACAGGTGTAGGCATGGGGTGCTGCTCTGTGCGCAGGAAATCAGGGAACCCAGCTGGGCTCTACTGCGCCATGACGGCAGCACCGTGAAAATCAAAAGGGCTGTTCTTTATCTCCTAATAAGAGAGGCTGCAGCTGGAGCCAAGGCTTTCACACTAACCCGCCACACAAGATATGAGGGATTTTTGTTTCTCCCCTACACCTATTTGCAAAAGCCACATCATTTACACTCACACTGTAGTCTTTTTGGACTACAAACACTGAACGCTACCACAGCACCATTTATCAAGCAAATAACATGGGAAAGAGCACATAAATGACAGGGGGTGGATGTCATAGATAAGATTCAGGGGGTTTATCAGTTGGTGCCTGTCATCCAAATGATGATGCATCTTTAGCAAATAACGTATTTTCACTTTCTGCTTGGAATTTAAGCCACAACACAAACACTATTTCTTTGACTTTTTGACAGGTCACCTTGCACATTTGGAAACAATGAAGCAGTCGAGGAGAGGCAGAGGAAGAACAACTCATTTTTATCAAGTATAGTCCGGTAATACCTAAAGCAATACTCCCAATATATGACATTTATTACAAAAAATCCTGCTTGCCACCAAGTTCTCAAGGGTGATCATTTAATTTGAAAGGGCGAAAAGGTTGGTTCTTTTATTTTGTCTCTATTTCTTTCTGAAACTGGATTTTCTTTAGGCCTGCATTGTCATTTTCAAGGTCACAAATTTAAAAGTATCTATGACTAGCAATGGTAATGATAAAAAAAACAACAAAGTTGCTTATTTTCCTACAAATTTAAGGATGCGTTCTTTTAAAATGGGCTCCAGTAATTGTATGTTTCTCTTGCGCTTACAACTCGCAAATTCACTCAAGAGAAAGAGGCATTGTCCGGTGTGTGTTTACCATCGCAGATAAGAGAGAAGACTAGCACTTAGATGGCCTTTTAAAACAGCCAAAGCCTAGTCATCCAGCTCTTTCTTTTATGACATACTTTCTGGAAGCTCACACATTGTAAAGTCCTTTAAATGAGAAATCAGTCTCAAAAACATGAAATCACCTCTTTTAAAACGTTGCAATTGGCCTTGCGTTACACTTATCACATCATTTTATGAAATATTTAGAGGCAAAAAGCATTGTCATTATCCCTGCGTTTCCCCCACTTTCATTCCACCATCAGTTTATTCCATCACTTGGCAGGAGAGCTGCTGTTCCCCACTGGCCACTCACAGCGTTAAACAGCAACCGAGCACTGCCACATCGCTGTCCGACTTTGCCTGCTCACGGCTCTTCATTTCACTTCAAATCAAAGAGCTGAGCTGCTTCTCTCCTTTCCCCTCGTCTCCCTCCTGGCTAACTCAGCCAAGCATCTTTCAGCGTCCAGAGGAGCTGCTTATTCGTTAACAATTAGTCTAATTTCCCATTTTGTATACTTCACACCCACTTCATAAAACGCCCGAAATTGATGATTGCACTTGTCTTGTGTGAAATATATGGGAGGAGGGAACCATGGATGGATGGATGGATGGATGAATGGGCGTCAAGGGTGAATAAACATCCCATTTGAAGTCAGAGTGCAGTGTTGGGGTAATACACAACAGAGTAACAGACTACTCAGGGTATATAAATTCATGTTGATTTCAACAGGGGCACTTTCAGAATATTTGAGCGGCTGGGGCAAAAATAATTAAAAGGACCCCGGCTGTACGAGATGGAGCACCAACACACACAAAAAAAATGTAAACTTATAGTTAAATAAGTAGAAAAAGCTAATTGGAAGGGCACCCTAAAAGGCATGTTGTTTAATTTTGTCCACTGTCTATCTGGATTGTTTGCAGCAACTATGTACATTACCTAATGTACTACACTATCTCCAAAGCAACAGTGACAGCTATACCAGCATGAAGAGAAGAATTTGTACCCATTTACCATTTTACTGAGTGCATTAAAGATTTATTTCTACCATACCCGAGGTGAGTAGAAAGACTAGCCTGGATGGCCCTGCGATGCTTCTACTTGCTGTAGAAGCCGTGGATGACGCCTGCTCTGGATGTCCAATCTTTGCTAAATGTGCATCGCTAGCAGTCGCCACATACACATAAATTGGTGTACAATGACGCGCATGACAAATGACAAGAGAAGAGAAGGACAAGTAAAGATGCCGAGAAATATGAGGAGGAAACAGGAGGTGAGTCAGAAGTGGGTCAACATGTTCCACTAATAGAATGGGATTCTCTTGGGATTCTAAGAAATCCAACCAATGGATTCTACAGTACAGTCAGAGCTTCCACCCAATTAGACATGTTTTGAGGATGTCAAATGAGTGCGTTTTTCAATGTGATTGCAAAATTAAATGTTTTGTTATCGGATAGTTTGCATTCAGGGGTGTGTTTTATCGCAATTACTTTTTAAACTGTACAGAGACATGAGGACAAGAGGGCCATTTTAAAATGTGCTGACAATGGTCAATGGACAATGACACATGGTCCTGTTGTTGATGAGTTTGTGACCTGGTGTGCGGACTCATTTTTAGAACTGAAGATTTTCCAAAACTAAGGATAGGGTTATTGATTTCCACGTACATGCCCCAATTCACGAGCCTACAAATATCAGGAACCAATTAATTGAACGCGTACTGTCTCCGCTAAATCTCCAGGACATTTAGTGTGTTCAGCTGCACCGTAAAGACAGAGCAATTCTCAATGACTGTTCTCATCCTTTGTTTAACGAGTTTCAGCTTCTTCGCTTTTGTCGATGTTTTGCTGTTCCAAATATAAGAAAAAAAAAAATTACACTAAAACTCTTTTGTACTTGGAGATCATTTTAGTTACTTTCAGCGGTTTCAACCGACCGTTTTAGTCATTCCAACAATTTTAACTTGCAGGCTGCGATGATAATTTTATCACTTTTTCTGGTCTGCAAATCAAATTTACCTGTACAAATAATGAAGTACCAAACCAGTACCAATAAATAATAAAAATCATATATCAGGTATTTTTCTTAATTTGTGTCCCATCTGTGACAGAATTACAGGTGTAAAACAGGAACATCTTAAAGGACGAGAGGAAGACACTTCAGAATGATAAATAGCTGTCGGATGACCTGATCCCATCCATTCCAGGCAAGCACAGAAATCAATACATGCAGTGTTGCATATGAGCATGTCAAGCATCTGATGAAAACCCAGCATCCGGAACACCGACCTGCCCGTGTCCTTGCTGTCTCACTTCCATTAACTGTATTAGCTTGCATTTATTTTCATTAGCACTTCTCACAACTGCAATTAGAGAGGTTAGCTGATTGTCTGCAGCAGGGCCTCCAACTTGTCTGTCTTGAGCAGAGGGCAGCCAGACAAAATTATTTACCTAGCTAAAAGCTTTGAGGACTGGCTCGCTCACACCCTCTCGAATGTCAGAGATGTGCATTAGGGTAAAATGAACCTGGGTTAGTAAAGTAAAGTAATCATAGTGTGACACACTCTCTTTTTTTCTGACCTTTTCCAAATAATTTGTGGCTCATTAAGAAAATAATCAGCAGATTAATGAAAACAACCCATAATTTATCCCTCAAATGACTTTCTAAACTTTATACTAACAAACATATTATTACAGTTAATAACTTAGATGGAATTGCACTCATGTAGCTGCACACAAGAATGAATTACCATAATTGCCCACAATTTGGATGCATATCAGTCCATTTTTAACAGCTTTTTAGGTTAAAACTGTCTATTGCATCATCATATTGATCATCTCCTCACTGGGTGTTGATCCCTGGTCATCACAAATTTAAATCTAAATTATAATCATTATTTTCTTTTTATTACCAAGAATAATGTGTTCATTCACCAAACATGCGTCCATTAGACCATTTGAACGTGGAAACTAAAGATCTTACTGTATGTGATAAAGTCATACTTGAGTTTTGTGTTTATTTTTATGTATATAAACTAATCACTATCTATTTTGCACACATTTATCAGTAATTTTGTCACTGACAGCAATTGTCAGTTCCCCTGACCGACAGTTTTCAAGCTTATGACTTGTCCCAGCATCTCAAGTGTAAGCATATCATCTTTTCAAGCCTCTCATAATAAAAAAAAGGGAGGGTTTTCTATGTCTTCTCCATTAGACTAAGATTCTTATCCAGTCATATTAATGGTGACACAGGCCTTGCAACTCTAATGAACGTGTGCTGACTCAAACATGAAAATATTCTTATGAGATGTGTATTTTCTCACTATTACTCTGTTCTTTATCAAGTCTCCTATATAGCTCCTGTCTACAAATCAATTAGAGGATGAGTCCTGCTTTCTTTCATCGCTTTCCCCCCGAGATTGAGAGGTCTAAGGACGTGCTGTTCCAGTTGAGCCTGTCTGTGCCATTTTATTACAGTGCCATCAGCTGTTTCTGCACCACTCTATTCTTTAGCTCTTATAGCTTCCAGAGTCAGCCACAAATGTGTGCATGTTATCTTATTATGTCTATATTTCCTCCAGGCTCTTATCATCTCTTCAAGGCCAATGCAGGGCCTCGTATGACCAGACTTGTCCTTTGTGTGGTCCTGTGCATCAGACAGACATCAGACAAAGCTGTCTTTGCTTCACAACTCTCAACAGGGACACATTAGCTCTCTATTATTTACACTAGAATGCCACAACTCTTGGTTTGTCTTTTACGCTGTCCCTTGAGGACACCACTGCACGATGTATTTCTTTATTCAGGATAACCCCACCTTAAACTGGTCTTCTTTTTTCCTTAGCCCATTCTACGCATAATATAATAACTGCACACAGGAAATGATATTTTTATCAGAGCAGATAAAAATGACATAAGGCACTGTGCCTTGGTGGAGGTCTGCGCTCTCTGAGTTCCCTCTTCCTGAGCTCTCAAGATTTCTGCTGTTCTCAACCAGCCACCACCATGCTGTCATACTGTCCTTCAGTTTTTGCCAACATGTCGTTGTAGCTGAAAAACATGATGGTTTTTGGTACCGTAATATAATGCCGCTGAACAATTTCTTCTCGTTACATGATGTTTTGCATTCATCTAGCGGCTTTTGATGTATGTCTCTGTATGTGATAGCTCTGTTCAGCATTTTCTACATTATCCATTTTTTGCCTTTCTGGTTTTTTCGCTGACTTTCAAGCACTGGTTTCCATCTGTATTCTACATGTATACTAGGATTAAAACCATCTTGGTGATTTAAAATGCGTGGGGTACCATACATACAGGAAACACTCTGTGCTTTTCTTAGTCTGCATTTTGACGTCTTACACTTACCCTGTTGTCTTTCTGGAGCCGCTGCTGGCTGCGGGCTCTGCGCTTGCTCCGCCTCTGTGAAGTGTCCTGAGGATAAAAGTGAAAGAGCCCCTCTCCAAAGGGAAGCTGGGGAAAAAAACAGAGAAAAGGATCAGGGACAAAAGACGAGACGAGGATGACAGCAGGCAGAGAGGCAGCAATCAGAAAAGTCTGTGAATGGTATATTAAAAAATACAATAGATGATGAACGGTGGTGAAAAGGCATCTCATTCTCCAGGTGGAGACAACTGATTTTCTGGCTTTCACTCAGGGTTTATTTTAAGGCAACGGAGAACAGCACTGAAAATAACCACAACAAATCACAAGGGCGGACAAATGAGATGCATCATCCACAGCTTTCCCTCCGGCGCCGTACGCAGATTAAAGACCCCTATTCGCTTTAGTAGCATCCAGGGTACAGGTCAATCTTTGGAATAAATTCTTGCAGATGCGCCAGTCAAATCTAATGTTAAAAATGAAATTCTCATGGAATTTCATTTTCGAGGATTAGTGTTATCTCTCACTGCTCTTTAATTCTACCGTTGTTCATAATAAAAAATAAAATGCCGAAAGCTCTCATATGTGACAAAGAAGAAAAAAATCAAACACTATGTTTAGACTGAATGCTCTTTTGGAGGTTTACTTGAAGATTGGCTGAACAGAGATCTCTCGCTCTCTCTCTCTCTCTCTCTCTCTCTTTCTTTAATCTATCCTGTGTGTCCTGGTCTAGTTAATTAAGCAACAATAGAAGATAATTCAAATGACACAGACATTGTTTAATGGTGCATATCCCATTAAGATAAACGTAGATGCCGATTATATAACCTGGGAGCCAGGGAAGCAGAAGATGGGGTGGGGGCAGAAGTAGAGCTTGTGGTCTCAGAAATGGTGAAGAATCACACAGTTATCATATTATTATGAGTTACGGAGTGAATTTTTCTTTAAAGGGTAAACAAAGATAAGAAAAAAACACTCCTCATTCAGTGACATTCCTCTTTCCACTGCTGTGCCTCACTAGCTAAGGCTCCAGACAATTTCACCCACGCATTTGTGCTGACTTGCTAGAAAGGGGCACACACTGACAGGGGCTAAATTTCCCAGTGGTCTGTCATGAGTGACTTATTACATTTCTTTACCCGTTGACACGTTGTGTTGCAGGCTGCGTTTGGAAGAATATTTGGTAAGACACTGTCTTAATGATGAGTAAAATGCCATGTCTGCCATGTTAGGCCTGACGATGTGCAGAGGAATACGTTACATATGGAGGAGATGGAGAAAGTTGGGGCTAATGCTTTCAAACTGACCAGGTAGACACTAACAAGTGAAGGCCTCAATGGAAGAAAAGATGAAATTGAACATATTGCCAATGATGTGACCCCCCAACTTCATTTGTGAAAGAAACCCCTGCTGATGTTATGTTTGTTCTTTAATCATCCTTTTTCCCACAGAAAAAGCTCAAAGGGGTTATCTAGGACACTGGAATCTGGAGGTTTAACTGACTATGGTCTTTGCAGCTTTGCATCCCCATGGGAGGCCATATAGGCCAGAGGGAAACCTACAGACCAGGGCCTACATTTTAACGGCAATGACGTAATCAAATGAAGCAAAACTGTAAGTCAAACCAAAACAAGGCTGGGAAACCTTTCAGCATTTTCAGCACTGGACTGTGGCCAAACACAGTGTGACGTGCTGGTGTCTGTTGATGGAGAGAGCTTATGCTTTTAAATCTCAATAATCTGATTTATTAAACTTTTTTGCATCCTCAAGAGGACCAAAAAAAAAAAAAAAAATGAACAAAAATCTCCTGACAGCCCTACCTTTCGGGCACTCTGGAACCCATGTTGTGCTGCAAGTTGGTGCGCCTCGTCCTGTGCGTCCTCGTGCAGCTGAACGAGGAGATGGTCCGTCGAGGCTCCGTGTGCAGGCTGCGGGGCCAGCAGCAGCGCGTTCAGCAGCACTATAAATCCCACAGCTGTCCCATGGCGGGGAGATCCGCGCATCGTGCCTGCCTGGCGTCAATCCGCCCGTCTGCCTGCGCGTCCGGCTGAAAAATGTGCGTGCGGGATGCTCGAGACGGGAGGTGGTGGAGGAGGAGGAGGAGGAGGAGGAGGAAGAGGATGCAAAGAGGGGGGCGGGTGAGGTCAAAGCTTTTGCGGACGCATCTCGTCCTCGTCGTTCGGCTGGAAGTTGGATTTCACCGCCGAGCCGCGCTGGGTGGCTCGAGAGGGGAAGGCTGCACGTTGTGTGGGGCCAAAAAAAACTGCATCCTCAGCTTTCTATCCCTCCTCCTCCTCCTCCTCCTCTCATCCGTAATTCACTTACCTTAGTCGCTCGGGCACTTTGCGCGCGTGACGTTGTACCAATGGGCTCCGGCGGGTGTGACCCCGTCGTTTCCTCCCCTTGGATGAGCTGAGACACTTCTCAGCACCTTGGAGAATTCCTCCCATTTTCCTCCCATTCCTCCCATGGAATTTCATTGATTTTCTGACGTTGGACTCGTCCAAAAGGCACGAGCACATACTATCCCACTAAGGATCTGTCTGCCATGCAGTTGTCTCTGAAAGAGAATTCTAGGTTGATTTGTGCAGCAACATTCTTACAATAGCCTTTGATTTGACATGGATAGCTCCAGGCTGGCCTGTTGGAAGAGTCCCACTGGACTTGTGGTCAGTTGGGTGGTAGAAAGAAGACTGCTCATTAGAGCTCCCCTGCATTCCTCCTGCCTCCCTGCTGCTGCTGCATAAATGACATTCAGGGCAGCAGTGGACTGGTGTAACAGTGATGTGGGCATGTGAGATATTGTGAGGGATTAGTTCTTGTGAGTGTGATACTAATTTCCCTTATACTAGCAGGGATCATTGAAAAGCGCCATACATACTGCATGCTGCACCGCTGGCAAGTATGCCCACTGTGGTTTTCACACATCATTGCCACAACTTAAGTAAAAAGCGCTTCCTGAGCCTCCTGAGTGGCCCATTAAAAATCAGCAGGTTTTATTTATCCTTTATTTAAACAGGAAGCTCCTGTTAAGAGTTGAATTTCTTCTGTTCAGAGTGTCCTGGTCAATCTGGCAGCGGAAAACAAAATAATGATAAATAAAACAAAGGGTTTTACATGAAGATATACAAATGCATAACATCACTGTTTAAAAAAAAAAATCTTGTAAATCATGGGCACTCAGGAATCAGGGACTAAAAAAAGATGCAGTCAATGCACGGGTTTAACTTGTTAAAAGAATGTCACTAAATTGTAGGTTGCAGCTCATGGCAACCTTGAAATTATCTGAAATGCTTCATTGAATATTGTCTGACGATCAGAACTCTGTGTTCAATCATCCGGAGGCTTTTCTGTAGTTTCTTTTGTTTTTGAACGTATGATGGGATGTGTGGTAATGCGTGTCAGCCGCTATATAAAATGTCCTTGAAAAAGAGCTAAAGACACGATTAAAAAAAAGAAAGAAATCTCATCAGTCTTGTCACATACCCACATGCGTATGTTATGTTTTTGTTATGCGCAATGCTCGCTGTTACATATACTGTTCTAAAGGTGTGGTAATGAGTCAGCACAACAGCACGTGGATCAGTAATCATAGAAGTCTTAAAAAATAATTTGGATCCACCTTACTAATGACTGTTTCCATGCTCCCTGCAGACCTCCTCCTACAATCTTATTCTGCAACCCACAGATTATTAATAGGCCAGGCAGCATCTTTTCCACCATCTCTGTGTTGGCTACTGACTCTAATATAGTGTCACGGTTTCATTATGTGTGTAAGAAACCTGTAAAGGAGAAAAGCATCTTCTGCTTTAAGACAGATCTGAAGTTATGTCTCCCCCCGTGTGAAGTAATACTCAAGGACTGTTACACATCTGCTCTCAGTGGGTACACTTGTCATTTTGATAGACCTGTCCTCAATTTCATGTAGTGATTTTTTTCAATAACATATAAAGCTTGATTTTGCATTTTTATAGTACATTTACAATGATGAGGGCTTGAAGTCCACAAACAAGGAGGAAGTAGGCACTGGCAACGACAAATTGTGAGATGTTCTTTGAGGACTGCAAGAGGGTTTGTGTGAAGCGAAATGAGCTTCTTGAGTCGCATCATATTTCACAAAATAATCTCCTCTGAGATCTTGTCAAGAAGTAACTCTGCCCCTCAAAACAGGTCACAAAGCATAGTGCTAAATACTGTACTGAACCATCCATTTTCTACCGCTTATCCTGTTAGGGGTAGTGGGGGGGCTGGAGCCTATCTCAGCATCTTGGGGCGAAGGCAGGATACACCCTGGACAAGTCGCCATTTCATCGCAGGGCTGACAACATATAGAGACCAACTATAGAGAGATCCACACTCACGGGCAATTTAGAGTGACCATTTAACCTAACCCCCAGTTTTGCATGTTTTTGGACTGTGGGAGGAAGCCGGAGTACCCGGAGAGAACCCACGCAGACACAGGGAGACCATGCAAACACTGCACAGAAATGCCCTGACCCGGGAATCGAACCCAGGACCTTCTTGCTGTGAGGCGACAGCGCTAACCACTGCACCACTGTGCACTGAACCAATGACTCGATAATAGCTCTCCAGTGTTGTGTATTAATTCAGTGCATATAACCCTGACCCAACATGTGATGTAGCCTTTATGAGTTAAAGCTTCAATGCAGCTGAAACTGTCTTCATGCACAGGAGGTATCTGTCCCATCCGTCTGTCAAAACCGTCTGTAAGATTCACTCCAAACTTGGCAGATGTGTTGCTGATAACCTGAGGATGTGCATTCTATGCATTTTTTGCAGTTTGGACGTGCATTTCAGTATTAGTAATAGTAATTAAAATGTTGCCATTTTGCAGACAGTGCTTCTTCTTCTGCATATCTGAGCCAAAACCCACATCACTTTGCCTCTGCAACCCATAATGTGGTCGAAGATGAGATTGCACCTGTTTTGGAGTTAAAAAAAAAAAAAAAAAATTCTCAAATCTTTAGTCTTGGATGTCTTTTGTGTCTTGGCATAAAATACAAAGGAGCAAAGGAGACGTCAAAAGCACAGATATACATCCTTGTGAGCTTCACAGTGCATGAATACATCAGTTGATGACAAAAAAAAAATGTATGCAAGCCATTTTGATAAACATTACCTGCACTAAGGGAGAAAGCTATGTTTTTTCCCATGTTTACATATTCATTTATTTGTCTTTGATCAGGATAACTTGGACATGTTTGGATGAAATCTTCAGGAGAGGTGGGAAATAGCTTAGGAAATGATTAATTACATTTTAGTGAGGATCCAGCTCATCACCTAGATCAGACATGGGCATTTTACGGCCCGTGGGCCACATCCGGCCATTTGGGCGTCCCTGTTCGGCCTGCGGTACGTCACTCATAAACATAAATGAACACGTAGTTATGTTGTGCAAGTAAGACTGACGTTTTAATTATTTACATATGTACGTACTGTATGTCCGTGAATAGCAACAGGTGATGCTGGTCAGCAACCCCTGGCGCCCTAAAAATACTCGCTCATGTTTTAAAAAAAAGAAACGTTGATTCCGAATGCCGCGTTTTCAACAAGACATGGGCTGCTGAATATTTCTTTACAGAAGTCAAAGGTGAAGCCGTGTGCTTAGTTTGTGGAACACAGGTCGCTGTGTTTACAATCTGAAGTGCCACTACGTGACCAAACACGAGGAGAAATACAAGAACTTGTCTGATTAGGAGCGCGCCAAGGAGTCGGAGGCTTTTCTAGCCAAGGTGCTAAACCAACATGGACTTTTTAGTCTTTGCACACCCAGAGATGCAGCTGTCTTGTCTTGACAAGTTATGTCCTATCTCACAAAATCTATTAAAAGTAAACCGTTTTCGACAGAGAGTTTATTAAGGACTCTGCTACGCTAATATACCCAGAGAAAAGGGAGCATTTGAGAATGTTTCCGTCTCCCGACGCACTGCAACGTGCAACTTAACGACCTGATTTTTCTAACTGAACAAGTAAAATGAACTGAAAACATCAAAAGCACTTATTGCTTTTTGTATGAAGTTGATCAGTTGCTTATCTTTAACATACTGCAAAACACCTTTTCAGTATTTGTGAAGATTAACAAGTTAAAAATAAAATGAAACATTGATGTAATGATTGTTTTTGTTTAAACTGTTTATTACTTTTATAAGGTTATTTTCATCTTTGAGTCACGTGACAAATCATAAATGTACATAAATATTTACAGAATATCCTTATATTTATCATTACCAGTATCAGCCAATCTATATAATTTTAATAAATTGCCCACCCCTGACCTAGATCCAAGTACTTTAACAGGATAGGGGATAGATTTTGTATTTTTCCTTTATGCCCTGATTTTGCACTGAAGTTTGATTAAATACAAGCACATTTCACAAAACACAGCATTTTAGATTGTTAAGATTATTCAGATTATTGTATTAGAAAGAGAACGGCGCATATGAAAACCATTTGTGATTGGTTGATTTACTGACAGATACCTGATGAAACTCTGGCGACATGTTTTCTGAAAAGGTCAACTACACCACAGACAAATATTTTAGGCATGCAGCCAATCGGGTTCATGTGTTTCCTGTGTAGTGTGGCTTTACTTGGTGTCCTTGTCTGATTTTGGATTTCAGCTGTTGTTTCAAAATTGTTTCATACAGTTTGATTAGAATACCTTACATTATGTGGACTGAATTTGCAGATAGGGTGTGAAACTGCAGCAGTGTTTGAGGAGGAGCTGAGCAACATGGATCTTTAATTTTTTATACTTGCCCGAAGCTAAAGTGGATGCATAAGGCAGGCTGTCTGTTGGTAGCTCTCAAGTATATTGATCTTTCACTTCTAATGCCTAGTGATTTCAGTAATAAATCCAGTCAGTGGAGAAATCCAGCATATTTTGCACTCAAACACTGATGCATTTTATATGCCGTTTATGGTTGGTTTGGAGCGATCCAATTCCCCTGCTCACGCTCAAATCCTCATTGAACCAATGCTGTCTAAAATGCAAATATTCGCTCAGAGACCAAGTGAGTGTAAACTGGGAAAACCTCAGCCTACAACTGGAGCCAACACATTATAGTTGTTAGCATCTCCAGTTATGGGATGGGATGTCTCAGTGTGTTGGTGTGTGTGTGTATTGGCACACTGCATTCAATGGAATGCAGTGAGGATTGTGTCGAGAGCTGAGCTTTCACTGAGCTAATGGTTTCACTCATTCTCTTTCTCTCTCTGCATCTCTCTTTCTCTGCTCCAGTGTCTCTGTAAGTCACTGCCTGCCTCTGGTTCTGTGAGATAAGCAGCTTTCACAGGTAGACAGATATCAAAACCTCACAGACAGGCCTGGTCTTCATAATGGCAGTGGGCTGACAAGTGATGACATATCATTAGCACAGAGTCCTTTCCTTATATCAAGGCTGTTGTGATGCTGGTTTAGGCAATAACATTGATATTTACAAATTAAACATTTCTTACATTATATATTGTAAAATAATACAAATGAATTACATATACTATCCATAGAGTAAGGCATTGATTAATTGTAATATTTAATTGCAGCAAGTCTACAAGCAGAAGGGAATATAACTGTGTTTTCCAGATCTATATTGCCTCCATCAGGCTAGATGAAGAAGCTAATAGCCGGGATCAGAGGTGCATCACTGGCGTATGTTGGGCTTCATGTGCTGCGAGGCGTGGTAGATCGAGGCCAGCTGGAAACTCCAGCTTGATTTGTCACGGGCTGTACCCCTCATGCATCACTCGCCTTCTCCCTCACTCCCTCATCTCCCAGCTCTTACATCTCTCTCCTTTCATATTGTCATATCGTTAAGCCTTTCCTCTCTCCTTCAGTTCCTAAAATTATCATGTTGCAGGGTAAGAGCTTTTTCCATGCCCCCTGCAGAACTGAGGCAAACTAACGACGGACATGTGGGGGAACATGTAATTCCGGTCACCACTAGACACTTCATTTGTCAGGTCCGGTGCTGCACTGGGATGCTTAGACTTTGGTCTCTGCAGGGTGCTATGTATTATAGGCATTCATATTCCCGTCTGTGCTTATGCTTTGCCTTGAGCTAACCTCAAGCATGATATGAAGAACTGTAAAACTTCAGAGAGCCACAGCACTAAAACCGCTGACAGGCGAAGTGAATAAGAAATGATCACCTCGTTAAAGTGACGTGTTCTGCTGGGGGTCTTTGGATCCTGGCATTGATGTGGAAGATACTTGGATATATAGAGCCCCCCTTAATATTAGTGCAGTCCAAGTACAGCACAAATAACATTCAGGAAAGACTTCAGTAACATGACAAAGAATAAAGGTTAAGACCTCCAGACTCATCCCAATCCAATCGAGTGTTCAATGGATGAGACGGAACCATGGACAAAACAGAGGCCCCACCCCCTCACTTCTTAAAACCCAACGGATCCACTGGCAACTCCCTGATGTACCTCACGGCACCCTCAGAGATCCCTTGTCCATAGTCCTCCCAGGTCAGAGCTGTTGAGAGGAACAATACAATAACAGGCAGGTGGTTTTAACGTTGTGGCTGATTGGCGTACATTATACTGTCTTTTCATAAAGTTAACTGGTAGGTTTCATTGTCAGTACAATCAGCTCGTCTTCCAGTACTTTTTTTGTTGCCAAAATAATAGTAATAATAATAATAATAATAATACTTTCCATCAAAGTACTGACAAATTGTAAGAAACAAACACAACACCCTTTCTCGTTTTCATATCCCGATGAAGCAATGATGATAAGGACGGGCAGCAGCAAGGACTCACTGTCTGAAACTAACTTTAAGGTAAAAACATTGATCACAGCTCATTTAAAGAAGCTTCATTACGTGGAATCAAACTATAATTGCATAGGTGTCTAAAACAGTCATTTTAAAGCAAACAAACCTAATTTATCATAACCACATATATTCTGAAAAGCTGTGAACTACATGGGAACTCATCATAATATGGTCATATTTTATTCAAATACTGGAAAAATTGAGCTATGCAAATATTTCCTCATGGGAAAAAAACATATCTTCACCCAGCAGCTTCCAGAAATTTCTGTACAATAAGATATAAAATTGGTAGTGTTGTGTACAAGGTTAGCATCGATATATGGAAAATATATCACCTATCACTAAAGGTCAGCCAGGAAACAAACAAAAAAAGGACTGGCCATCACAGCCTGTAGCAGTGTAGTTCTCCCACTGAAGTGAAGAGTAATAGTACCACCTGCTTTGTTATTCAAATCATATTCGGAATATCAATTAGGTTTTAATTGGAAAAGAAAAACAACAGTGCAGATGTGGATTATGCATAATCACAATAATTATTTCCCTCTGTGTATTACTTATTTTGAAGTGAGATTTCTGTAGTGCCTAATGAATTCACCACGTAGGAGGGAATACAAGAACATGCAAATCATTGTCCGCGATGAATCACACTTATTGAGAAAGAGGGGAAAAAAAACACATTCATTTTAATTTGATTAACCGTAACTTTAAAGGAAACAGCATTAATCTACTGCCTATCTTTACTGGAACGTGAAGATGAACATTTCTCTTATCAATTGTGCTTGTTTCAGAAAATTATTCTGCGCTTGTGACACTTAATAATAATAATAATACTGGAATGTCTAATCCTGAATGTGATCAATATATAGCTTATCTTCTTAGCTTTGGATGGAAAAGTAGCATAATGTTTGAGTTGGATTTTGAGCAGATGCAGCTTCCTTTCCATGTCACGTAGTGGAATGACAGTGTTACAGCACATTGGTAACAAGCTAAATCATATGAGCCGAGCTTATAAAGAGATCTTGGATGAGCAATTTGCATCCCTTATTCAAGCACTCACACCCAGTGTGTGTTCAGAAATTATATGGGTGTCATGCCTGCAGTGGTTTAATTGCCATATGTATCTTCCATGCCAGGACAGTAGAACACCTCAAACACAATTTTTTGTTGATGATTTTGAGTGGACACAGTGGAAAATGTACCTCAAAGTTAATTTTTCTAATCACTCCTCCTGAAACTGGACCTGAGTCAGCCACCTCCAGCCAAATGTCTGAGCAATTATCATCTTCAGTCCGGCTGTGACGTTTGAACGTGTGCTGTTTAATATTGCATGGCTCTTTAAGAGTCTGATGAGACTGCCTGGCCTTTGAAGAACAACAGGAAATAATCATCGTGTCACAAAGGTCGCTGTTCAAGACCCTGTTCCGTGTCCTCAGTCACACCGGTGCAAAGAGGCTCGGCTGTGTGAGAAATTGTACTATGGAGAGAAAGGCCAATCTCTCTGGTTCTATTTCATTATTAACTGTGTATGAACTTGATTCTCATTTGTTCAGAATTTTCAACCCACAAGTTGGTATCATGTCTATCCATCTACAGCTAGCCAAGAAGTCATGGACAACAGATGATGCCAGGTTTATTTGCTGCGTTATTAAACGTGAACTCAACTGATTCTGAAGAAAGACAGTCTCATTTCCACACAGTCAAAAAAACAAGACGTTTGCTTGGTGATGTGAAGCATCAACGGTTTGCGTGAAATAGCCGGTTGTCTTCTTGGTCATTTGTCTTGGACGTTCTTCCAGGACACGTAGACAAGCGTGGAAAGTCGTGCTGGGGATGAAGAGTAAAATGGTTTTGTAGTGCCATTTTTTTTTTTTGTTATTGTGCCTGTGGCTGCCGGAAAAGGACAAGGACAAACTAAGCGACCTTGGCTGGATATGATGGCCACGTGGCTATATCATGCAAACAGTATACGCAGCAGTCTCTGTGCGTGGGCTCTGGTACTCTTTCCATTTTAAAAGGACATTAGAGTTAATGGTAATGGTATCTTACGGTTTCCAAGCCTCTTTCCAGTAGTGGCACAAGCAGCACACAAGCAACCAGAGAGCGCAGTCCATTAAGAAAGCAAACAGTTGATATTTTTCACAGGCCACACAGGGCACAGGGTAAATGTGGCTGTGCCACAAACAATTAGTGACGTATGATGTGCTTGAGCTATTCAGCAATGCCCAAAGTTCTCTCATTAACATTTAATAACACAAACAATCAGGGAGGAATGAATAAAAGTGGTGATGAGGGTAATGAAGATTAAACATTTCCATGAATCTGGACAAAAGTCATTACTGCAGCCACTTTCCATTCAGGCTTGAGTTCCTGTGAACAAAGGTTAGATTGGCTCAGACAAATGACTTGTAAAAAAGCTCTCCATTGTGGGTTTGCATGTGCATTATGCGTGTGGATGAGCATGTTTTTCCATGTGGCACGCTCTGATTAGGCTCTTTGTATGTTGGTGGTGTGCACGCGGGCTGCGGCAGATACTGTTATGGAAACATGGATACCTCAGAATCTCACCGTAAATGCGAAAACCCTGCATCTGTTGATCCAGCCTAGGATTAGCGATGGCCACCGTCTCCTCTTTCCTCTGTCACTATTTAAGAGTTGACAACGGCTAAGTCATAAGCCTGCCATTTTGACTGCCGGCTGTGAAGCCAGCACAGCCAATTAGCAGTTCTTTCCTGCACTGATGAGTTTATTCAGTGTAGCTTCATTTATTTGAGGGAAGGCAATTCATTTGTAGATAGCCTCATTGTTTTCTCTTTTCTTCTTTACTAAGCATAGCCGTGTTGCGTCAGACATTATCAAAAGCTCTCCTCCTCATTATAACCAGTCAAGTATGTGGTGATGCGCAGTACTTTCTTCAAAAACCTCCTTCGCCGATTCAATGTGCCGTTGTAAAAAAGCAACATGTGTAAATAAGCCCTGCACTGACCGCTCAAGGAGGGTCAATAAAGCTACGCGCTGAAATGCATTTGGAGATCCTCAATGGGAATCGCATTGTTCATTCTACCCTTGCAATTTGCGAGGATACCCCAAACAATCAATACGAGGGCCATTAGGCTTAACAAACCTGACTCATGTGTAAACTGCCCACTGCCTCTCTGAAGCAACAGCATGTATTCCAGGTTCACTCTGGGGCAGCCGGTTTGTAAAAAATTGGATATAGTCTTATCACAAAATGCATTCTGACATCCACTCGTCAATCTCGGGTTATTGAGCATGTGGTGACATAGATTAACACCTGGCTACATGCAGTAATATCACTAATCCATGTGTGCGTGGGTGTTCCGTATATACCACAGTTCACTGTGATTTGACATTTAGCAGATGGCGTAATACATGACCATTCATTCCACAATGAGAAGCTCTATTACAGCAGGGTTTTATTATATCTCTGTCAGTCATGTCATTCTGTGGCAACAAGGCTGCAAGACTGAGATATAGAATTTAAAATGTGTATGTGAGCTGACATTGAAAAACCAATGTCATTCAAAATGAGTGTTGCTATGCTATAAAGGACCTAAAAGTGTGTGGACAAAATAACTGTTATCATATGTTATTTTAATGTCAGTTTGGCCAGTATTGTGTCGCTCCTTTTAATTTTCAGTTTCAAGTCAGGGGTATCAGGTGTAAGTGAAATGATTTTATCATAGACATCAGAACAAAATGGATGCCGTGTTAATATCTTTGTGCTGAATTTAGGGTTATTCTCTTATATTAATAACTAATGTAAATGAAATGAGTCATCACACTTCACTGCAAAGAAATATTACTTAACTGAAATGATGCTGTTTATTACTTAATTTCTTTGCTGAATGAGTGCTGCTGCCAAAGTCACAAACATACAACAGAAAAGCAGAAAAATTCAGTAAGCGACAATTGCTGTTAAAATGTTAGGATGGGAATGGAGCACAGACAGCCGATACTCCATGAAATTTCACACAGGAACATTTTGTCAGGCCCTCACCCACATACACGTGTGAGCGGAAACACACTGAGAAATCCCGCAACGCACAATTTTGTTTCACCACTTAATTGCTTTACTTAGCCTCGCTGCTTTTGTAATGGGTAATTGGTTGTCATGACAAACACTCTATTCATAGCTCAGAAGCTTTGGGGAAGGAAAAAAAAAACACCCTCTGCAAAAACATTTGAAGACAGAAAAGGCGGAGAAGATTTCTGATGGATGCTTTTCATGACTCTGGGTGCTATGATTGAAGGAAAGATGGCCTGTTATTTCTCCCATCCCCAAGTCATTGGTCAGCCTGATGCGGGGAGATTCTTCAGGACAAATGAAGCCCAACGTTTAGTTACAAATAGCAGTCAGGCAGTATGACTAATAATCCTCAACGATACCTTAATATTGAGAGAGAGCAAAAGTAAATCTAAAAGGTAAATAGCTTTTGTGGAGTTTATATACTAAAGGAAAATAAATACATCCTGTTGTAATTCAAGATGAAAACCAGGACACTTGTGGGATTTCAAGTGTTTGTCTTTGCAAGGTGTGGACAATGTCCCATCATGTAAGCATCATTCTCCAAGACCTCCGGCCATGTTACTTAAAAACATGCATTATTTATGTGCACGAAGGTGAGCAGACGAGAAAAGTGAATATCTGACCTCTAAGTTATGATCACAAAACTAAAGGATGCCTTAGTCATACAGAGAGATGGGAGATTTTTCTTTTCAATGGAAATCTGGCAGGTAGAAGTAAAAACGAAAAAATGTTCTCCGTTTTTGGTATTCAAACTGGTATTTGTTAGCTTCATAGAAATAAAACCCAGCAAATTTATTCCATCACATGTAACAATTGGCCAAATTAAAGATTAGAAGCCTATTATTTACCACGTGACTTAAACAGTGTTACATACGTACTTTTCTGGCCATGTGTCGATGAAATGTCACAAAATTGGGACATTTTATAATTACTGACATATGTAATTATACAAACAAATACTAACATGGCACTAACAACAGCCACTTCTGGGTAAACAGTGTTATATGCTTGCAATTTTTTCCATTACCATTTTCAGTCATAATTGTAATGCTTAAAGATAAGATGACAGTGGTCCAATGTTCAGTGTGTATTGTGTTACTTTGTTAGCAACTTTGATAAACCAAATCTACTCAGCCGAGATTGATCACTTCAAGTTGAACTCTTATGCATCATTCCCCTTTAGTGTGTTGCTCAACAGGAAAATTAGGTCTCTAAGCTAATGAAAGTGTTAAGGACAGTTGCTATTGTAGTATGGACGCACCGAACAAGCCAAGCAGCAGTTGATTGTTAAGTCTCTTTCTTGGGTATTTGGTTTGGTGGCTGGTCTGACGTGCCAAATCAAAGCATCAATATTTGGTACACTAAGGGCAAATCAATAGTAGCCTGACAAGACAAGCATTAATCCACTGATGACTGGATGATTTCTTTCCACCCAGAGACAGCAAACCACCCATTTCTTTATTAGAGCTGATGAGCTGCTGGGCCTTTAAATTATGTCGATTATTTATGTAATCATTATTAGCATTTTACATGTAAACTGTCTCAGTAGCTGCATCTATTTTTCCTCATATCATTCACGCTCACGTCACATTTCATCTTTTTTGTTTTCCATTTCATGACCTTTTCACCTGCAAGAGTCATTGAGGGGAGACATAGACACAGTTGCCTTTCCTTTAATTTTTTTTTTTTTGTAACCACAGGGAATGGCCCAACAGAGGGGAAAAATAAAGGATGGAGAGGGTTGGAGAAAGGGTCATCTTGGAAATAAAAAAGAAAGCAAAAAAGAGCCCTATTCAGGTGTAACAAAAGTGTAGTTCAACACTAAGGAAGAAAAGGGGAACAACAAGGAAAATCATCAATTCTTTCCTCAAAAGCGTTTAAAAAGCCAGACTCTTTCATACACTTCTTCATAATGTCAATTGAGCAACACTCATTCACGCTAACGTTCATGTACTCTTATAATTTATGTAGCTTCAAATGCCTTCCCAAAACTCAAAGCAATAGTTCTTGCATTGTTTGAGGGTTGAACACAAAAGAAATTAAATAAATGGTTTCTTTGTGCTGCTGTATGACAGAGAAATTGGGTGGAATTACACTAGCTTGTGCAATTATATGAGTCAGAGATGAAATGCGGGCACACACTTAGAGAGAACAAAACAGGACAATATAGATAAATACTGAATGGAAAAGAACACCATTGAAACTTGCACTTTCTTCTTACAGCCACTTTATCCTTGAAATCTGGTGGCAATGGCGTGCCCAGCAGGTGCATGGACTACATGTCCTTGACATAAAGCTGGGCTGAAAAATGCATTTTTTTAATGCAGGACACCACAGATCCCCAGGTGTTAGCAGTGATTTACTCTACCTGACTGATTGAAGCATTTTCTTCAAACAAGCTGTGAGCTGGCATTCTCTTGAGGAAAATCTGGGCTGACAAATCTTAGAATTCAAGCCCCTAGGAGATGTCCTGATTGAGTTTTTCCACGCAGTAACATTGTTAGGTTTTTTTTGTCATCGTGCATGCATATATACACAAATAACTCCTCCAAGGACCCTTGTTGTTTGCCCAATGAAAGAAATGAGCTGTTTCGTCAACAAGACATTCACCCTGAGTCATTGCATATCTATGGGCTGATTTTTGTGCTTAAAATGTTCTTCTCAATCTTTTAATTTCGTTTCTCCTCATTCCAAGCTGTGTGTGTTTCAGAGCATTTTTATAATTACTTCATCTTAAAATAAAAAATTTTAAAAAGTAGCTGTTGAGATTTGACTGTGCTGATTTAGGGCCTTTGGACGACTATTTGTTTCATCTCAAGATCTGTCTTACAGATACAGTAGATGTGTGTTTTTGTGAAAACAAAGCAAAAAACAAACTAAGGCTCCCTGATGTAAAATGTCACACTCAGATGCTAACCAGATCCGAAGCTGTCAATTACCCAGCTCCACAGGTTGCTGTGCTGCTGGGCAAAGAGGTGTGGATGTGACACGTGATTGGAAAAAAAAAAAACTCACTGTAGCCTGCGTTTGGCAGCTGCTGCTTTAAGCACACACACAGGTAACAGACAAGCGCACATACACATCAATCTTGTCTGTCACAGTATCCCTGCCTGTCACCATGGTAACACCCTAAAACTATATCTGTCTGATGGGAGACTAGCTTAATTCAGGGGAGCCTTGCAGCATGATTGGCAAAAGGCTTACATGTTCGCACATGTGCAACTGCAAATGGCTAACAGGTTGAAGATTTCTGTCTGAAATCGTCTCTGCGTTAATAGAACCCACAGACATGCCCCAAGTATGTTCTTGCTGAGAGACATTTGCTGGTAGATGTCCCCATTTGAAATAGGTTTGAATTGATCCATGCCGGGAAGGGGAAAGGAGATTGATTGTGATGTGTGACAACCCTATTCCCTAAACTCGTAAGCCTGCCTTTCCACGAAAGCCTCAGGTCAGACGGAAATAGACTAATGAGAATGACCAGCTTGTAGTGGCCTCACGAATCAATGCATACAGCCGTCACGGAGGAGACGTTATGAGTGACTGGTAGACTTGAAGAACACTGTCAGAATCAGTGAGGCTTTCTTTGTCAAAATGATACATCTGATAATCCGCCACATTAAATGAGAACATTTCACCGCTATGTTTTATTCAGTGCTATTTCTGAGCAGAGACTCTGATGATCCAAAACCAATCAAAAGACATTCCAATCCTCAGTTGGAAAGACTCTTAACTGTGACAATATGGCCATATTTAATCACAATAGTCCTGTGGAAACTGCATGTGTGTGGGTGGATGGTTGTGAGACAGACTGGCCAACAGACAAGCTATATATTTAGAGACGAGATGGACAAAATGTAGACAAATGGAATGCATAGGATAATGCAATAATACCTCCTAGAATATAGCTTTACCATCGAGTCATTTCATCACAATTACAGGCAATTTGCACAAAAGTCATACTATGCTAAGTAGTATGCAGCCTTTTGCGGAGATTTTAAAATCTTAAAATATATTTCAAATAGACATAAAAAATTTGATAAAGCTTTTAGAAGTTTACAGGTACATCAGTCTGAAAAATGGCTATATCATTATTGCTGCATAGTCAAGCATCAACAAGGAAAAGATGGACACAAATACAATTTTGACTGGTAATTATTAAGTCTGGCTTCCATGGGTCATTAAACTGCGAAAGTGAAGAAAGAGGCGCTGATTGAGTTAAGACTCACTCACATATATTTCCATTTTCAACGTCATCACTATTAACCTTCCCCCAGATGACAAAAAATATGTAGGTTTATTTCCTTTACCTCCCAGCTTTCCTATTTCTGACTGTTCTACCAGTCCTGCTGTAGTCATTACTTACCATTTTACCTTATTTATCAAACTTGGATTCAGCTTGTTGTTGTTGCACTGTATATCACCATAACTCAGCATCTCACGTGTACTAATAATGAACCTCATTACATTTACCAGGGTTAGTTCTGAATGGCCTATGCGATATTTCTCTTAAACATGGCAGAATGCAGGTTCTCTGTTTAATCGAAAATAACAATTAACTTTGATAGCTTCGATACTGGTATCATAAGGCTTTTCTTGGCGAATTGAATATGATAAAGAAAACATGCAGTTATACTAGAGTCTAGAGATCAGATGAGAGATTATTAAACAACTTTGTATTTAATCTTTCAAATAATCCACATTTTGGATGGGCATGAAAGCTTTATTGAGCAAGTGTCTGTTTACGACAAAGAGAGAGAGAAAGTACTAGCAAACCTGACCGCAGGGGTGTGGCCTGTGGATGCCTGAGAGAGGCAACACCACAGAATGTGTTGGCACGTGGTCAGATACACTGGTCTGATATCTGTCTACTCGCCTTTATTAAAGCCAATGTTACCAACTAAGAGCAAGACCTTAAGAAGACAAGCTGCTACTCTGTCGTGCCTTAATCGCAGTAAAAGTCCATATCCTGAAAAACAGACAAAATCGAATAAATTTCGATAAATGTTAACTGCAACCTATTACTGTCAAATATTGTGCTTATAAAAGTGAAAAACATGCTCACAGTTGTGGGTCTCTTGACTGTGTCTTGAACAAACGTATGTGTTTCCTTCACAATAGTTGCAGGGAAATACCCAATTTTGCCCATCTGGTCCACATAGCGCTTGCTGTAAACCTGCCAGGGACAAAAACATGTCCTCCATAACAAATCAAAACACAAAACATTAAGTTCTGTAACATTTGCACAAAACTTTAAGATATTCAAATGCTTGGCCACATCCAGTGCAATGAAGTTGAACATTTAACTAAATGTTTTACAGGATATTTTGTCAAAAATGGGCTTAACGTTCATGTTTGGTTATCATAATTCATCCTGGGACATACACTTCCAGACCAGAAGACTCCACTGCCCTCCTCTGGTACCAGTTTGGAATATACATAGACCGTCTGACCCTTCTTGATGTTGATGAATCTGCAGTCTAGAGCTATAAAGTCAGCCAAGGCTGTGGCCATGGAGAGAACATCTAATAAAGCACAGAAAACAAAAGAGGAATGTCTGTGAAGGTTCTCAGTCATCCAGGTCATCTTGATCTCGGAGTGTTTAGTAGGAAGCAACTGGACTTCTTATCGATAAGATAAGAAGGAATGAAATATAGAGAACAATATATATTTTTGACAACACATCAAGCACATGCACTGTACTGCATGACTACATGTTCCTGCTCCTCTTTAATGCACTGACTTACAGGAGCATTCTGCATCTCCGCACATCTTGTTGTCTGCTAGTTTATCCATGAGGATGGCCCTCGCATTCTGCTGCAGTAGTCCCACACAGAGAAGAATCACCAGTGGATAACTCATGCTGGCTAAAAGAGACAAACCAAGGGAGTACTGTTTGTACGTGTGGGTATAACTGTGGACGTTTGAAGGAAGCAAAGTCTTTTAAAAAATCCCAAAACACTTCCCCCAGCCAGGACTGAATGGGCTGAGCCCCTGCATCATAGGTTTGCTGACCAATCAGGGCAGAGTTTTCAGAGTTTTAGAAATGCCACACTGACTAGAACTATTATTTTCCCCACCAGGGAGTTGCTGACTTTTCTGAACACTCAGTCTTCTCACAGGAACTGTGAACTGTGTTCCTTGAACCCTGTAAAAAAATAGCAACAATAAAAAAACAAGCTCATGTGTTGAAATATAGCCTGTTGTCTGTTTTTCATAGGTCTATGAAAAGGAGGAAGCAAAAGTAAAATTCATGTTGCATGAAAATTATAATAATCTAAAATCAGTATGGAAAATGTTTAACCAAGTTACTTATTTACACACAGCTCTGATGAGTGATGTTATTTTCTTGTGAGTCTTAAGTCAGGAGGTAAAATAGGTCAAACTTGATTGTTTGACACTGAACAATTGTGAAATAGATCAAATAATCTGCACCTTCTGTGGCCTGAGGAACTGCATGGTAGTGTTGTAAAATGCCTACCTGCCTGTATAATACCTGAGCATGAATAGATTAAGACTTGTGTTACAATTTATTAGGCCTACATAATTCA
>KV751325.1:9744309-9763144 GCA_001698575.1 Mola mola
TAGTCCAGTTATTTGAAAAGCAAATGTGTTAAATACATTTAGCCAAATCCAGTCTAGGCAGCATTTTCAAACTGTGTACAAAAACAGGAATCAGACTATTGATGAGACCACTGACAGAATATTGACGATTATAGACTGACTGTATATTGATGACAGCAGCTTAGACACATGTTCATGAAAAACTATTGACAACACACTTGTCATTTTTGACTTCCTCTGAATTAGACTGGTAAAATCAACGTCTCTGAGAGGTCTGTTGAGTTTGTACCAGAATGAAGTAGCTGAATCTTTAACTAAACACTTGACGCTGACAGTGTCCAGCTTCATAAGTGGGGACTGGGATTTGAGCCAAAGGAAACGTTTGGTGAACAGATGAAGAAGCTTTGGGAGGCTCCAGCAGTACACGTTGGATGTGACACTTAGTCCTGATATGACACATCCTGTGACATTTTTCTCATCTCTTCCTATACTTTTAATTTATTTTTATGCTTTAATACTTGAAAATATTCCAGATGTTTTTAGAATAATTACTTGTGTCTTTTATGGCAGTGAATTTCTTTGATGATGGGTTTTCTTTTATGTACAATAAATTGTAAAAATATTTCACCTTTTAGCCTCTTAAGTACACTGCAGTTCCACTAACATGCTGCCACGGTTACATGTCAGTCTACGTTGTTGCTCGTGACTTTTCTGGCTCCTTGTTTTGCCTTTCTGCAATTTAACAAATGTTTTTAACAGTTTTATTATAGCATTCAACATCCACAGGCATTTTCATCAGGGAAGGCATTTTTTTTTTTTTTTGCAGTTTGCACACCTCGTACTTTTAACAAACTCCTCCAAGACATTTCAGCCAAGCGACTTCATTTTTGGGCTAAGTAATCTTGACACAGTCAACATGCGTAGTGGTGTTATTTGTGAGTTTCCGTTGCACAGTGTAGCTGTTTCACTGTGAAATATGAACTTGTTAATTTTGTGCCACTTCCATCATTACTGGAAAGTGAATGACTTTACTAATGTTGACAGTAAAAACAAAACTGCTTCACTTCACTGTACATCATCCAATCTTCACCAAATTTCCAATGTTGGATAACGCCATGAAGGGTTCTAGATGACGAAATTCTGTTAAGAACATAGCACCATGTAGTGCAAACAGAAAAAGCAACAAAAGTTTTTTTCTTTCATGTACTTTCATTGGTAGGTTGATCAGAACAATTTCAAATGCGGTTGGACAAGACTTCAGACATTGATGAGGTTTCATCAGAAAAACTAAAAATTAAAGTTTGAAACAAATTCAAGGATCACATGTGGCAAAATGGCTCTGTAGCACCCCTAGAAAAATTCAATGGAGCAGCCGTTGCAGTATGTTACAATCAAAAGATTGCCAAAAGCCTCTTTTGATGCCTGTCAATGCTGCTTGCAGACTTAATGATGTTTGTAATATCCAGTTTCTTTTTCAATCAACTAGTGCAATTACATACTCTATACTCCAATGCTCTTCACATTTTTAATCACAGTCAAAAGCAAAAAGATGTACAAGTGTAGATAATCTTTTATTTTTCAATTGTATTTAATCTGGACTCTGATTCAGCCTTTATTTTTCAATTGTATTTAATCTGGACTCTGATTCAGCCTTTATTTTTCAATTGTATTTAATCTGGACTCTGATTCAGCCTTTATTTTTCAATTGTATTTAATCTGGACTCTGATTCAGCCTTCATCCCCGCTATTGTTATTTTGTTCAGTACAATTACATCAATACTGTGTTTTGCATGCTTCTATATATTTTATACCTACTGACCTAACAACTACTTCTACTACTACTCTTTCAGTTTTAAGTTAATTACATTTATCTTTATTTTGACAGTATCAAAGTATAGCTTCTAGCTTTTGAACAACGGATTTCCTCTTTTAGCTTCTTAAATATATTGCAGTTCAGCTAATGTTGCTGCCACTGTTACGTGCAAACTTACATTGCTGCTGCTGATTTTTCTGGCTCCTCTTTTCACATTTCTGCAATTAAGCAATTGCTTTCATTAGTTTTATCCCAGCAATTTTCATTCACATGCATTTTCCACCAGGATATGCAATTAATGTAGTTCGTATTACATTCGTATTCCTTTACGTCCCCTCTGGTTCCGTCTTCTATGACGCTGCTATGACGTGAAATTACTTTGATGTTCGTGCGGGGCTTCACCCCTTCAACGGTCCTCCTCAGTCTTGTAGCCTGCAGGCGGATCTCACTCAAAATTGCCCTCTTTTAACGAGGAAGCTGGGAGAACTGTCCATGTTGACCGATGTAGATACTGGGACTAAAATAAAGAAAGTGTTGAAATATCTGCACAGACTGTATAAGATAAGAATCTGGCAAAGACTTGAACAACAAACAGTAGGGGGCAGCAACACGCCGTTGATATGTCCAGCCAACCAGCCTGACCCAAAGAAGAAGAGGACCCACCTCAGTGTAGGACGGCACTGTATTGTTCAGTCTTAAGAGTTTGGGTTTGCCGTTTCCTTGTTTTTATTTTTAAGAGTGCGAGCTGCTACTAAAAGTCTAAATCGAGATTTATTTGACAATATATAAATAACCTGATTCAGGCAGAGAGGAAGCTAATAAGTTAACTTTAGGTCCCAAAGTAGCTGATGGATGCGCGGGTTTCGGACTTATTTTGCTCAGGAAATGGACACGGCTCTGGATCTCAAGGTGCTTCATCTAACGCCAAATCGGGAAGTGGCTATGGGGTGGCCCCGAAAAAAGCTTGTGTAAAGAACAACAAGAAAACCAAGACTCGATTCTTTCGCAGCTTTAAACCAAGCAATAACACCCCGCATCTACCTCCAGAGGTAAGACTGGAGTTGAAAGTGAAGAACTACCACCAGCGCTGTCAAATTTTAACTATTTACAGTCCAAGTACCTCAGCCCACCTAATAATGTAAACACTAATGGGTGTTTTGTGGCGCATTATGGTGTGTATCACTTCTTGCAACTACATCCCCGCTTAGCCATCCCGCCCCCCCCCCCCGCGAAAAGAATGAGCCTGTTAATCAACTGACATCAGACTTACAATTTGCTATGAACCGTACTTTCACAGCGGTGTGTCGAATGTGTGGTCGAGTAAATAACATCACCTCTATTTGCTGGCTCATAAGCTAATGGGCTAGTTAGCAGGAGAGTAACAGCTGTGTTTGTAAATATCCTACCGGCGATGGTGGTAGAGTAGGACTCGGTCAATTTGTATCTAGCAGACATTACTATTGTATTACTCAGCTAAGGACGACGTAACAACATAGCAACAGTAGGAAATGTATCGCATTACTTAGCAAGCGTCAGCCAGTTAATGGTCATAAACTCTTAATGGGTCAAATGGCTCAACATATCCCCTCGTCGTCGCTATGTGGTTTCACTTTCCTGCACAGATTAGTGCGCATATTCGGGATACTTGACCCATTTGGAATATGTAACCTTAAATGTGTGTTGACTTTAGCGTAGATATTATGTTTTGTCTAATAACACCTGACACAGCTGTGTGTTCACTAGAGTCAATTTGTAAAGCTCTTAGTGGCTATTCACAACAATGCCGAGTGAGCGCTCACTCAGTCAGATTGCCTTTCTTTGTGTCTTTTAACAAACCAACAGCTTTTTTTTTCCCTCCTCTGTACAGTCTGACAGCTGTTGTTCCTGTTCTGTCTCTGTCTGTCTTTCCCCACCCCCCATCTCTTAGGCTGAAGAGGGAAATATAGAGTACAAGGTAAGCAAATTAGCTGCTGTGCGAAACCCAGTGTTGTGTTCAAAATAAATATTTTGTTGATCACAGTTAGCTATTAAGACGTACGTAATTCCGAATAGATAGATTTGCACTTTCACATAGTGTCCCGTGGAAAACCAACACCACAATGGATTAATTAGCAAGAGCAGTTTTTAGTGTCAGGACAGCTGCCTTCCCCACCACATAAACATAATGTTAATTGCAGCATTTATGGCGTCAGCCCGAGAGTATTCCTTTGTTATTTATTTGCATCCTAATTATTAGAAATGTAATGTAATCATTCAACTCACTCTGTAATACAGTTTGCTATTTTCTAGCATTTTTTTCCAATTTGAGATATAAGACAAATTACAAATGAAATAAAGGCGATTTTACTTGCAGTGAATAGTTACATCCGTAATAATTATGTAACAAGTGTTCAGACCCATTTGCCTTCCTTACAGTCTAGGTTTAAGTTCAGCATTGATTGATCTTTTATTTGTCTAGCTGAAGCTGGTGAATCCCACGCAGTACCGTTTAGAGCACCTGGCAACACAAATGAAATGGCGATTGCAGGAGGGTCGAGGTGAAGCTGTCTACCAAATCGGTGTTGAGGACAATGGCATGCTGATAGGACTATCAAAGGAAGATCTGAGCGCATCACTGAAGACACTCCAGAAGCTGGCGGAGAAGTAAGTCAAAATGTGATTGATTTCATCCATTGGTACTGTTTTACATAAAGTAAAAGAGTAAGACACCACAACCGATTTTTTTTTTTTTTCCCACATGTTTTTCTTTTGCTGACAGAGTTGGAGCTGACATTACTGTTCTCAGAGAGCGAGAGGTGGATTATGACTCTGATGTGCCTCGCAAGATCGCAGAGGTTCTCATTCGTAAGGTGCCAGATGACCAGCAGGTTAGTAGGACTATTTTTAACTCGTGTTGCTTGTTGGTTGTTGTTTGTTTGTTTTTGATCTGTTTTTTTAAATTCCTGCTTATTGTATATATTTTTTTCCTTCCTTTCCTGCAGTTCTTGGACTTGCGAGTAGCTGTCCTAGGTAATGTGGGCTCTGGCAAGTCCACTCTGTTGGGTGTTTTGACACAAGGCGAGCTGGACAATGGACGGGGAAGAGCAAGGCTCAATCTTTTTAGACATTTGCATGAAATCCAGACTGGTCACACTTCAAGCATCAGCTTTGAGATCCTTGGTTTCAATAGTAAAGGAGAGGTAAGAAAAGAAACAGCCAGTTATGAAAACTGTGACTGACTGACATATGATAAGCAATGTAAAAATGATTTTCAAATGTTGTTTTTCTTTAAGAATGAAAAGGAAATTGCAATAATCACCACTATCGAATGGCAATACTTGTAGAATCGCAGTACAAATCGAATTGGGACAAAGGCATATTGTCCCAGCCTCACACAGAAATAAATGAATTACTCACCAAACTACTGCATCTACCAGCAATGTAAGCAAATGATACCCACCCCGATTGTTACTGTTATTATGTCTTTCACTAGGTTGTCAATTACAGCGAATCTCGGACAGCAGAGGAGATTTGTGAGAGTGCCTCTAAAATGATCACTTTCATCGATCTGGCGGGTCACCACAAGTACTTGAAGACCACCATCTTTGGCCTTACTAGCTACTGTCCGGATTTTGCTATGCTGGTTGTCAGCGCAAACACTGGCATTGGTGAGCACTTATTGATTAATTTATGATAAAATCTCTGACAATTCAGCAGAATCTACTCTTGTCTCACTGCGTATACATTATCCTGTCAAAATGTGTTACCATAGGGACAAGTTGATCTAAAAGTGTCTCTGTCATGGAAACACATGTGAGTAATAAACACTTGCAGGGCCAGTCTGACAGAGAGCCTGTGTTTGTGTACACCACACCTCTCCACTGTAGTGGTAGTGAGCTTTGGCTGAGTCACTTAAAGGACATGTAATATCTGAGCTTATGTAAAAGTCCACTATTCCTACCGCTCTCCCTTCACCCTTCACCCCTGCCTTTCTGCTACTACTGGTTCAAAAATATCACAAATGCCATCCATCCATGTCAGAGTCCTCTGACCCACTGGGGGTCATTCTGGGCTTGTCAGTTTCCATAAGGTATGCCAAAAGGCAAGGCTTGACCTGAAAAAGTTTGTTTGTACACGATAAAAAAGGTTGTGTTGTGACAGGAAAAAGCGCATAAAATTGAAATTGTTGTTCCTGACAGATGTGGTTGAGTCAAATACTGTATTTTAGGATGGCTGAGTGGTCTAAGGTACCCAGTGAACACACAAGTTTTTAACTAAACCACATTGGATTTTATTATCGCAAGAATAATGAAAGAAAATAGTTAAATAATCAATAATATTGACAGTCCTTTGAAAAATACAAAGCTTAACTACTGTTTACATACTAGTTTACTGTGTTTTAATTTTTGTGTTACTTTTTTTCTTTTACAGCTTAGCACATTTTGATTATTTTTTTACAGCGTGATCAAAACAGAAAAAAATTTCTATGTCAGAAGTGGGATTCGAACCCACGCCTCCAGGGGAGACTGCGACCTGAACGCAGCGCCTTAGACCGCTCGGCCATCCTGACGCTTTTTATTGTGCATATGTGCCAACAAAATAGAGGAGGGGCTCTGATATCACCAGGCACAGAATCTGCCCCAAGATAGGAACACTGTAATGGCTTGTGACTTTTTGGAAACAGTCTGTGTTTTTGAAAGCAATTGCTTTAAGTAACACTGGGATATTAAGAACTCTTTTGTTGTGTTTTATTTTTATGAAAAGCAAAGAGGCATATAGTTATCAGGTGTCATACAGTGTATTCACCTTCATTGTTGCTGGTTTGCTTTGAGGGTGTTTTTGACTGCATATAATCGCTCAGATTCAGGCTTTTTGACATAATATATACCAAACTGTGTTTTGGTGGTATTAGTGGAATGGGTGGTGCAGTGGTTAGCACTGTCGCCTCACAGCAACAAGGTCCTGAGTTTGATTCTGATTCAGGGCGTTTCTGTGTGGAGTTTGTATGTTCTCCCTGTGCCTGTGTGGGTTCTCTCTGGGTACTCCGGCTTCCTCCCACAGTCCAAAAACATGCAAACTGGTTGCGGTAGAAGATGGATTTAAATAATAAAATAACAGGAAAAATAAAGACCCAACACCCTTGTGTCACACACCTAATAACATATCTAGTTTCCAATTCACAATCTAACATATCTGATAATACAAGAACACAGTCTGATTTAGTTTACACAATGTATGTCAGGAGTGGGATTTGAACCCACACCTCCAAGAGAACCGAAAGCAGCACCATAGACCGCTCAACCATCATGACACACATGTGATGCATGTGAGAGAAGGGCCCACCAACACTATGTTCACCAAGATAAGACTTCCTCATTCAAAGCTTGTGACCATTTGAAAATACTCTGTTTTTAAATAACACTGAGGTGTTAGGAAATCAGGAAGTCATATTTTAGTTCTCTTATAGGCAAGAAGGCATTGATGAAGCATAGCTAACACGACGACAATAATTTGATTTTATATAATTACTCTGATTCAGACCCAGGTTGTGTGTTCAAGGTTTTGTGTCGATGTTTCTTTCACTCTTAATGTTATCTTTAAATATTAAAATATTCTCCATATTTTTTCCACACGTTTTTAATGGTAAAAAGTGAAAGAGTTACAAAATCTTCCAGGCCCATGAAAAACTTTGCTTATAGTTCTGCAGTAAAATACAACATACTGAATTGTAACCCCATTTATAATATGTATGGCATCTGAATTTTTTTGACAATACACAGCCCATATTTTCATTCTTTAATTTATTTACTATTCTTGCTCTAAGAATAGAACATGATTTGGTCAAGTTTTTATGACACACTTAAAAAACAGAAAAGACATTTCTGTGAGAAGTGGAAGTTGAATCCATACTTCTAGAGGAGACTATGACCTCAACACAGTGCCTTGTTTAATTCATATGTATTTTTTGAGTTTGTATTTGTTACATTATTGCTGTTGCTTTTTTTGTGTGGCTGTCTGTCCTAAAATAGGGTATGCTGTGGGAAATGAGGTCGAGAATAAGGGAAACCGTAGCTACATAACAGACAGAGAGGGAACACAGTGTCTGCAATCCAAGAGCAACAGCTTTAATTATGAAACAGTGTAATGGATATGTGTAACGCATATAGCAGACCTTAGGTCAGATCAGTCAGCCTGTCCAGTGTGGTGTTAAAATCTGTGAGTGATCCCACCGCAAGTGGGCAGCTCTTAAATACAGGTGTGAATGCATTAAAGACGCACTTAGGACAAATTTGATATCAAATCACTAAGACCATATTTAGAGGTGGTCTCGACCACACACGGCCACTTTTTATGACAAAAAATGTCAAAGCACAGGTGGCCTTGGATCATTTTGTGATGCCTTATATTTCTGTATATCTACTCATTACCTTTACATTCATTTTTCCTACGTAACTTTACCCTAAAAATGAAACACACTTAGTAAGACAACCCACTGCTCAGCTGACAAGGGCATCATGATATTTTTAGTCTGTAGGTGTGTCACTGTAAGTGCTTATGGGTCAGTATTTTGACCTCCCTAGTTATGTAGGCAGAGCTGAAACCTATATCCAAACCAAAACATAATCTGCTATATATACTGTTTCCAAAGAAACATTATCTAAAAGTACTGTCTACAGGGTAATGCTGTCTTTGTAAGAAATACAGAAGTTTGGCTTCGGCATTGTGAGCAACCAAGACATGAATAATGATATAATTACCCCTCCTATCTACGTCAAGGTGTATTATACCTGCTCTTATCACTTTTGTACACTACTTCTTCCTTTGTCTTTTCCAGCTGGCACAACACGTGAGCATCTTGGCATTGCCATGGCCCTGAAGGTGCCCATCTTCATTGTCATAAGTAAGGTAGACCTCTGTACACGGGCCACAGTGGAGCGCACTGTGCAGCAGCTGGAGCGTGTCTTGAAGCAGCCAGGCTGCAACAAGATCCCCATGGCCATAGGCAGTACAGACGATGCTGTCACAGCAGCACAGCAGTTCTCCCAATCACCCAAGTATGACACATAAGTGAATGTGTTGTGTAGACGTGTGTGTGCTCCCTCTTTAACTATCCAGTTACACATTTGTGTCCTGATTAGGGCTGATGGAATGAATTTTGGGCTTAATATGATTGTTGGCATTAGTATTGTTGAGAACTCATTAATATTCAAATGATAAAATCACAATTTTAATGCATTTGCTACCATTCCTGAACCTCACCATACTCAGCTTGGCCTGTAAGTTACTCACATTGTGGAAACAAAAAGCTTTTAGGTTGCCTCCAGTCATTTCAATGAGGGGCAGGTGCAAATAGCTTTCTTGAAATTAGTAATGTGGTTAGTATTTCTTTATTTAGAATGTCCTATAATGGACAAAATGTGCAATAATCACTTGCTGATAAAGGCATCGGCAAGTGTTTATGTACATACATAGTAAATATTAATGAAATTTCAATATAATTCAAATATTACAAAAAATAAGGAATGAAATTCCATTTGGATTATAGATTAAGACTGACAACAGTAGTCCCAATTATGTCCTTGTGCTCTTTCTCTCAGCGTCACACCTATCTTCACCTTGTCTAGCGTGTCTGGAGAAAGTCTTGACCTGCTGAAGGTCTTCCTCAACATCATTCCTCCGCTCAGTAACAGCAAGGAGCAGGAGGAGCTTATGCAACAGCTAACAGAGTTTCAGGTCGGTTTGAGGTGAAGTGACACACACGCTCTTTCAGGTTCAGTGTAAATACATGTACGTATAGTACACTACATGCCATTGGGATGGGAATGACATCAGTGTGTGTCATTAAAGGTTGATGAGATCTACACAGTGCCAGAGGTGGGCACCGTGGTGGGAGGTACCCTGTATAGGTCAGTGATTTGAAACTCTCATTTTATGTTCTTCCTTTCCCTCCTTTTTTGTTTAGTATTGTCTCTGACCTACTGTTCGCTGTGATTCTGCAGCGGTATTTGTCGTGAGGGAGATCATCTTGTGGTCGGGCCAACAAATTGTGGGCAGTTCCATAAGTTGACCGTCGGGAGCATCCAGAGGAATCGTTCGGCATGCAGGGTACTCCGGGCTGGCCAAGCTGCCACACTTGCCCTGGGCAACTTTGACCGGTCACTACTACGCAAGGTTAGCCGCTTAACGTTTCTGCTAGTTAGCCAAGCTCTTACTATTTCTCTGTGTACATTTCCTCTGTCTAATGTATAAATGAACAATGTCCACCTGCAGGGCATGGTGATGGTAAGTCCGGAGATGAATCCTACAGTCTGCTGGATGTTTGAGGCTGAGATTGTGTTGCTATTTCATGCCAAGACTTTTCACAAGGGCTTCCAGGTTACTGTGCACATTGGCAATGTCAGGCAAACGGCCACTGTTGTAACTATGTATGGCAAGGTTAGTACATCCACGGAGCTACAATTGTTCCTGTTTTCCTCTGTCTACAACAATCCTTTCTTTTTGTTATAATATATCACTTTACCACAGGAGGAGCTGAGGACCGGGGAGAAAGCAGTTGTCCTCTTCAGGTTCATCAAGCACCCAGAATACCTGAAGATGGGAGCTAAGGTGCTCTTCAGAGAGGGCTTAACCAAAGGCATTGGCCACATTACCAAGTTGCAGCCCATCGGCCAATACCAGCCATCCCAGAGTGAGGATGAGGAAGCCTAACGTTTACTCAAAGAACACCAACAGAGAACACCGTCCCACCCAAAAACAAGGTGCTTTATACATAAACAAGCTTTCACTTTTTCCAAAGGCCTCCCTGCCCTCTTCCCTGCAGAGTAAAGCTCATTCATGTATTTATTTTTTGAAGTACCACTTTCTAAGCTTTGGTTTTACCATCCACCTTATTTGTCTTCTTCAGCTTTTTAAATAACGCTTGGTTTTTTATTCTGTTTTAGTTTGCTGAGGAATGGCACTCACCCACCTCTGTGAATAAAATCTGTTAGCTATACCAAAGTGACACTGAACACACAATTTCAATGTATATATCAAGTGAATGCAACTAGGAAATGGCCACCCACATGGAAGTGATATTTACACATTTTACACCTAAATGCACTCCTGCAAGAGCACCCAAAAAATAGACACACACACACACACACTTACTGAAAGAGGAAAACCAGTGTTAATATATGCCTTTGATAGATTATGGTTTCTAAACTTGACAGCTTCAGGTGTGAGATGCTTGTAATCTCTATTGCCAGTGTCATTATTTATGATGGGCCCATATCAGCATGTATGTTACCAACATAGTGCCTGACTGATTATTTGAATACCCCTAAATCACACCCTCTTTTCAATAACAACCAATGAATTGTGTGAAGTACCAGTAAAACCACTGACACTGAAGTGGCTGTCAGGTTCAGCTTGTTATTGTATGTAAGCTAAACCATCTCAAAGCTACACTGCTGACAAAGGGCACTATATGAAAGCAAAGGACAGCATTGTATGCAGTTAGAATTGATCCAGTCTGTATGTCAGCCTGCCAGAATAACTCCCTCTGGCAACCACATAGCTGGCTTTTGTTATGTCACATATTTTGTCATGTTTTGTTGTTTTTTTATTTTCTCTACAAAGAATGCCTCACAAGAGAGCAGTAAAGTGGCTGCCTGTCTTTCAAGTGCTTATGTTACTCAGGTCTATATAGATGGATTTTAGACAGCATTCCACTCACACAGAAAAAAGCATTGTAGGAGGTTTCTGTTGGTCACTTGGGGAGGGGAGGGAATTGTTTGAAAGGGAAAGAATACTTTTTTCCAAAGACATTTGTTTTATAATGAAAGCTCTCTGACAATGCAGCTTTGTTTAAAAGCAGTTATGGTCCTAATGTCTCCTCCAAGATGTCACTAACTTTGAAGGGGTTAAACACAGTGCCTGTTGGAGCTACTGTCAGAGTAGCCTTCCAGTAAACCAGAGTTTTACAACCTTGTACAAAAATCTAATGAAGTTGGTGCTACTCTTTTAAACAGCTTTTGATATTTAGAAGACAACTTTGAAAATGATTGTTAATAACTACTCTCTTTAAGTCTTCCGTTGGCCTTAATGATGTATTGCATGATGTGACTTATAACAAGAATGTTGTCTTAGTCACATTGATGATCATATTACAAATGAAATGTGTGCCCTGTTTTGTTGCACCCATGTTGTTTGCGTGCATTCGAGGAGAGGAAAACTAAAATATGCAGTTCAACCAAAATATATTATAGCCTTCCACCAGAAAATCAGGTGGTTTATTTTGCATCTGATATGTACTTTATAGATTTGTAGTTAGGATTTTACAACCACTTTTTCAGTTGTTCTAGTGTTCTTATTGACACCAACACAGCTTTACTTTCTTTTGATTTCACGTTAAAGACTTGTTTTCCTTTTAATCGAAAGTGCAATATTTAATCCTTTGGGTGATATGCAATATTTATGTACAGATCAAGTTTGTGTAATATGATGTACATAAAACTTTTTATGGTCTCTTTTTATCAAGCGTTTTAACTTTGTCTTATAAGAAAAAAAAAACAACTGCTCACTGTTCAAACATGTTATGCACCCAGTTTTGTGAACTGAATCCTGAGTCTCAAAGCCGTGACTCACTTCACAAAAATTACTTGGTCTAATTATCGTGGTAGTTCTCCCCATATGATGCGAGACAATGCAAGAGTGATTCCTTGTTCAGTTGTCCTTCAGCGAAGTACATGATGGATTTGCTACTGTGATAAAGTGTGAACACAACAGGATGATTCAGCTCATGATGGTGAAATTTCTCTCATCCTATTCTACTTGCAATCAGTATTACAAAAGCTGTGTACACTGCTGCCTTGGAAATGACTGAGGCCGAGTCCCAATATTCATGCTACCATACTTGACAGTATGCCAAGAAAAGATTTAGTTAACAGTATGTCAAATGCAGTATGTCAGTCAGGGTGTTTTTCTGGCTAATCCTACCCACAATCCTTTGCAAGGCAGTCGATATATTATTGACAAATAACAGAGGTACTACATTTTTTGTATAATTATTACATTTAAATACACAGTATACTGACTGCTCAAGATGTACTGTATATACAACAAAGGAGGGAGATGTATGTGGAATAATGAAGGTCTTATAACCAAGATTTATTTAAGCAAACAGTAAACTACATAATAATGAGGATGTGGTGTGAATATTGGAATCAGTGGTGTGTGCAGGTGTATGGGAGCAGTACTCAATCCGTGATGCATGTTGTAAGTGCAGAGCTCAAAAGAAGCTAAGAATAACTAAGAACAGCAGGACATGGTGCTGCTGGAGAATTGGCTGTTAGAGAGCACAGTGCTGTTTAGCATGGGCTTAAGTAACTGGGAGTACTTTCAAGGTGCTCCCAATTGACCCAGTTTCCCTGACTCCAGCCAGCAAAGGTCCCCGCAAGACAAAACACAGGCATACAGTATGCAGGGCCAAGCAGGAATAAGCAATGCGGGCATCAAAATAGCAAGAGGGTCAAAGTTCAAGGCACAATGTTTAAAAAGTATCATGTCCCAATTGTGCACAGAACAACTGTCGTATATACTAATTGTAAAAAAATTGCCAGTAATTTTCTGTTCACACGAAATCTTCATGAAGATACTCAAGTGAAGATTCCTGCTCTACACCTGACTAGTGCCACCTGCTGTCAAGTCAGAATACTGCACGATGTATGGTACTGCAAAAGATATAAAGTATCTTTCATATGGCTTATAAAAATATTTCTCAAATTTCCATTAACACACAAAAGTACATAAATAATTGATTCAATTTGTACACGTTATTAAAGCACAATAATTGATCATGAAGTCATGAGATATTTTGCAATTATTTGATTTAAAAATGCAGCTGCAGTATACATATTCAGGTCCTCTTGAAAAAAGAATCCAGCGTGCCTGTGCGTCCGCCTTGGGAGCGATGTCTTTTCGGTTGGGGTCCTGACTGGCCCCTGGATTTCGTCTTACCCCGGCAGGACTGGGCATTGCCTGCTGTGTCAAATCTGCGAGCAGTAGGAGAGGGAGAAGAAGAGATGGCCGCCAAACTTGTGGAAGAAGACAATGAATTCTGGAGGTCCAGGGCAAAGTGGTAGTCGTTGTGTTCAGGCATTTCCCAGACCACCACCTCCTGGCCACAGTGTACACACTTTAACAGGTCTTCTTTGGCCACATTTGAGGTATGGTGATCTGGATCCGAGTCCTGTTCATCTCCGAATTCCTCAGGTGGTGACTGGTAAGATGTAACCTCAGCCACAGCGTCTTCTGCACTGACCAGTTCATGTGTCTGTCCCACATCAGGTTTGTTAAGTGCTGAGGGCTGTAAGCTTTCAAGGGTCTTCTTGTGGAAGAAAGAGGAAATGCCTGAATGGGCGCCTGACGATTCATTTTTAGAGAAAAGTGCGACGGAAGAAACATGGCGACCATTCTCCGTCTCCACCGGAGTATCAGCAGTGCATGTTTTTTGAGAAAAGGACGATGTGAGAGTTTCTGTAGGTCTTATTTTAAGATCCTCATGGTCTTTTGTAACCTGTCGTTTCTCAGCTGCCTTTTGAAATAAGGACTGAATAGTACCAGGCTGTTTGCAGGAAGAGTCATTTTTCAGTTCTGGCTGCGTGGAGGATTGTCTGGTGGAGAAAATACTCTGTGTTGCAGTGACATCACTCGAAAGGAAGCCAGCAATCCCACCTGCTGATGGAGTGTCACTGAACTTGCTAGCTGAGAGATGCAGCAGAGTCAGGGGTGGAGACCTGGGGGGTGTGATAAAATAAACTGTAACAAACCACAGGATTTCTCCACTGACTTTTAATATTTCACTGTGATTATACTCTAATTACCATGCCGCCTGGTGGTTTCCTGCTGTGTTGAGACTCTTGACGATAGCAAAGCTGTCACTGGAAAGTTTAGCTGCTTCGTAACGCACCAAAGCACAACAGCGAGAGAAGCTGCTTGGTCTTTTATCCCCCAGCTGACGTACACCAACTGTCAAAAGTTTAGCCACTCGACCGTTCTGCCAGATGTCGAGAAATGATAGAAATGGATGTGAAACACATATGTTCATTTAACATCAATTTGAAACACATTTAAGGAAATAGAGGGCACTGCTGTATAACGGGAATCTAAAAATGTTACACAACCACAACTTTTTCTCACCACTTCTCGATCCTTGGTCAGCCTCTCCTCCAGCTCAAGGGCTAGTTGATGAAGCCAATATTGTACCTACACAGAGGTTATCAATAAATAACTAAAACTATTCTTGCAAATCATAAAAAGAAATGGTGCAACAAATGTGTTAATAATTACAGTGAACGTGTCTAATGCCAAATGGATCAACTACAGTCACATTTTTATTCACTTTTAATCAATTTGAATAAAAATGATTCAAAAGTCTGTACCTGCTCTTTTGTGGCCAGTGACGTTTTCCCAGGAAAGTTTTTACTGCAGCCGATAGACTTAGGAAGCTGTCTGGGTTTCACTGCTTCAAACTCAATCCCCCGGCACAGGTCGTAGAGCCACCGGCTGCACAGCAGAGACAGTAAATGTGGTTGTTAATCAGAGAATAAGTCCACTTTTTGCTGGAATACTTCAATCAAACAAGTTTGTAGAGATAGGTGGGTGAGTGAAAATAAAAAAAAGAAGTGAAAGACTAAGTTAGAATCACACATTGAAAGCAAAAACTAAGGAACCCCTAAGATGGCGCCGTGTCAGTGGCAGCCTGTTGCAGCAGCTCACAGTGACCCGTTCACTAGTGTGATTTTTGTTGTGATTTTTGCTGTGTCTTTTGTGTTGTTTTTCTTCTTGCCTTTTGCACTACACGGTGTACCTGGAATACAACAAACCCCGGGTCCCACTTCAACGTTTTCCACCGTTTTTTACGGTACCCACGTTGCCGCTCGCAACACGGAGCCAGAGCCACAATATCGGCCGCATTGTTTACACGCTGGATCAGCTGATCGCCCTGAGGCAGTCGGCTCTCACTGCCGGAGAGAAGCCGTCCACCCCCGGGGTGATTAGGAGGCGACGCCGTGGCTGCAGAGCAGGGGCTAAAGTCACAATGAAAAAGAGGAGGTTTAAGCCCTGTGTCCCTGCAGTCATCATGAGAAATGTTAGATCGCTGGCAAATAAGATGGACAAACTGGAGGTGCTCACCAAGAGCCGGGGTGAGTACAGGGAGTCCAGTATTATGTGTTTTACGGAGACGTGGCTGCACAATCTGATACCGGACTCCACCTTGACTCTCCCCGGCTTCCACACGGTCCAGGTGGACAGAGACACCACTGCCAGCGGTAAGAAGAAAGGAGGGGGGTCGTCATTTTCATTAACAACCGGTGGTGTCACCCTGGACATATCACCGTGAAAGAGCGTGTCTGTAGCCCGGACATCCATCTTCTCACCATCGGTTTTCGTCCGTATTATCTGCCACGGGAATTCACCAACGTCGTCGCCATTACTGTTTACGTTCCTCCATCCGGAACGCGGAAGCGGCGTGTGACGTCATCCACACCGTAACTGCGGGGCTTCAGACTAAACACCCCGGAGCCTTCATCATCATCACTGGGGACTTCAATCATGCCTGTCTCTCCTCCGCTCTCCCCACCTTTCATCAGTTTATTTCATGCACCACCAGAGAAAGTAAGACTTTGGACCTGCTGTATGGCAATGTTAAGGAGGCATACAGCTGCACTGCCCTGCCCCCACTCGGCAGGTCAGATCACAACCTCATCTTGCTCTCTCCATCACACAAGCCTGTTGTTCAGCAGCAGCCAGTCACAGTGAGAACAGTGAGGAAGTGGTCTCCCGAGGCCATGGAGGCACTGAGAGGAGCACTGGCGACCACCGACTGGAATGCTCTGTATGAACCGCATGGTGAAGACATCGATGGCATTGTGGACTGTGACTCTGAGTACATCAGGTTCTGCACACACACCATTCCCACTAAAGTGGTCCGCTGTTACCCAAACAACAAACCCTGGGTAACCAGTGACCTGAAGGCTCTTCTCAACAGGAAGAAGAGGGCTTTCAGGGTGGGGGACCGTGCAGAACTCAAACAGATACAAAGGGAACTCAAACAGACTCAGAGAGAGTAGGGACGCCTACAGGAAGAAACTGGAGGAGATGTTGGAGAGGAACAAGGCCAAGGATGTTTGGAGTGGAATAAAGGAGCTCACCGGCTTTCCAGAGGAAAGGAGGAGGAGGAGCAGTCGAGGGGAAGAGGGCAAACGAGTTGAACCAGTTTTTCTACAGGTTTTACTCCAGGGAACTGTGCTGTCCCCTTTCCTCTTCACCACCTACACTTCTGACTTTCAGTACAGCACTGAGTCATGTCATCTGCAGAAATTCTCAGATGACACGGCCATAGTCGGGTGTGTGCGTTGGTGTGGAGAGATCCGCCTGCAGCTGAACGTAAAGAAGACGAAGGAGATGGTGGTGGACTTCAGGAGGAACAAGCCCCCACCCTCTCCTGTCTGCATTAATGGGACAGATGTGGAAATTGTCCAGACCTATAAGTACCTGAGAGTCCACCTGGACAACAAGCTCGAGTGGTCCACCACGGAGGTTTTGTACAAGAAGGGCCTGAGCCGGCTCTACTTCCCCAGGAGGCTCAGGTCCTTCAACGTATGCAACCGGATGCTCCTGATGTTTTATCAGTCTGTTGTTGCGAGCTGCATCTGCTTTACTGTGGTGTGCTGGGTCACAGGCATCAAGGCAAAGGACGCCAACAGACTGAATAAACTGATCAGGAAAGCAGGTTCTGTTGTCGGCTCTCGGTTGGCCACTTTGGAGGAGGTGGTGAAGCAGAGGATGCCGACCAAACTGTTGGCCATCATGGACAACACCTCCCACCCCCTCCATGAAACTGTGAACATTCTGAGGAGCAGCTTTAGCAACAGAATGATCCAACCCCTCTGCTACAAGGAACGATACAGGATGTCGTTCCTCCCCAGTGCAATTACTTTTCAACACCTCTGTTATTAGACACTAGACACTTTACCTGTTAAAATCATCCACCTCCTCCTACTTGCACTAAACTCTGCACTCTGCACAACATCTGTACATACTTTTAGAATCCTAAAACTGGCAATACTGTGTATATTTTGTACTTATATTTTTATTTTATTTTATTTTATATTTCTATACCTTAAATATAGTGTTATATGTCCACTGGTCCTGTACCAGAACAATATTGCTGCTGTGACAAATTAATTTCCCTTCGGCGATTAATAAAGTTATCTCTATCTATCTATCTATCTAGGCAAAAACTAATGCTAGACTTTAGTTTCCCAGTCATCTCATGGCACCGGACTTTAAAGAGGAGTATTTGGCTTGCCTTACCCAGTCTTTTCTCCAAAGTGTTGTCCCAACTGGGCCTGAGAGAACTTACACAGATCGCCCATGTTCTCAACTGCCAGAGTTTCTATGATGGAGGAACCCAGCTTCCCCCCCAGGTTACGTCTGCATGGGTGAAATTAGCAACACGAGAGTACAACAGCATTGTTAGTTGGCTTATACTGCGTATCTACTTACTCTTCTACATATATTAGCAAGCTTCAAATGAGTTTGTTTGTTGAACTTGTACCAGATGTGTACGTAAAAGTCAACAAAAAAACAACCGAATGTAACTGAAGCAATCAATGAGAAGCTTTTGGCATGTTTGAATAAATCTGCTGTAATACATAAGAAAGTTATTGCAATAAATCTCACCTCTGTCCAAGAGAGTTCAAAGCTTCTGGTTGTAAGGGGAGCTCACAGTAAATATGTGCTATTTTAGCTTTTTGTCAGATTTTATTTCTGTTTTTTTTAATACTACTTATATGTTTCACATAGTTTCTATTTTTATTACAATAAAGAAACACACAAATAAATATATATTATATTTTTATGTATTAGCCGTGAAAAACTCACATTTTGCTGATGGGTAGTGAGTTAAAAAGTTCAGCTACAGAGTCCAAAGGCAGAATGGTTTGTCGGTTAGGCTTGTTGAGACCACAGGCTAGTTTGGCCAATACCTAGGAAAAAGTAGACAGTAATTTATCA
>KV751325.1:9763181-9792495 GCA_001698575.1 Mola mola
TTGAAAAAAAAACAAAACATACAATACAATACAAGTTTTCATATGGATTTAACATCCACCTCTGTTCCTCTGTAACATACTGTTAATTAGGAAATTAACTGAGTTAAAATAATACACAAGAAAACAGGGACCAAATAAGATCAGAACACACAGAACCAAAACCAGAATATTGGGATGTGGATTCAAGACCGTCAAAACACTTTATAACCAAGGATAAAGGAAAAAAAAAATAAGGGACACAACAATTCAAAACTAATGCTTGTTTTATTGGTGTTATGTACACCTTCTAACTTGACCTTGTTTATACGTGCACTCTTTTCATGTAAATATTTCAAATGAGCATTAACATGTTCTACTGGTAGGCCACCCAAATATGAATACAGTTTCTAGTTTAAACAAGATTTTCAGCCAGAAGAAGGATTTTGCTCAGAAAACCCACAATTGATGAATTAGTAAAATTTGATTTAGTGACTCTCATGGAATAATGCAGTTTTTTGTTTTTAGCATAAATCTCTCCATAAATGTGAGATTGTGTTTTCCATTGTAGTTCATACATCATGGCAGATTTTGGTGATGTGAATAAGGGAAGGTGTAAGGTTTAAAACAATAAGAATCATTTTTTGGAAAATAAAGAATACATTGTGGTTGCTCAGATATGCACATCTTTTCTATAACTGGAAATGTGGCAGTGTTCAGAAGCAGCCCAATTAAAATGACAAATTAAGTAAATCGGTTTCTTTAGGAACATCTTCAGCAACATCCAACTTGAAAAGTCATTAGCCACAAAGCACTAACAGGATGTCATTGTTGAAAAATAACAATGCTACAACAGTGACATTACAAAGAACAAGAATTCACCCTAAAAACGAGAGGAAGATCAGGAGAAAAGTGATCAGGGAGGCTGCCTAGAGACAAAACTTAAGGAATCACCATCATTTCTTCTACTAGCCAAACCTACTTTAGGTAGGTAGGGCTGTAGGATATATAGGTTTTGAAAAAATATTCAACCAATAAAATGATCATTTAAGATGCATTCTGTGTTTAATCTTATACAGAGGGGCTCAGAAATGGACCTGCTGATGACTTAGGACCTATTCCCTACGGCACCAAGGCTGCAGGTCTACCTGTGTGAATGAAGCCGTAGACAGGGTAACACTAGTTAACAGCAAAGATAACCTGGTCAGAGCGGTTTAGAAATGCAGTGTAAATTGCTATGGGAACATACCTTGATTAAAAAATATCCACCTTTTGTAGTATGAGTTAATGAAGAGGTCACACTCCAGGTTTCAAAGTTAATGCTGAAGTTAACTAGATAGGCCAGTTTCTCACGGTGTAGTACAGCCCTCTGTTACCAATGAACCTGTTTATCTGAGATATGTACCAGGGATTTTTTTGAAATACGACAACTTTGCAGTGTTTTGCTGCCCCCTGTTCTACCCTGTTGGAAATATTTTGCTGCCATCAAGTCCACAACACTCAGTAGAGCGCATACCTCCACTAACTGCCTCGAGAAAAACATAACTCAAATACCACTGTGTTTAAGGTAAAGTGTGTGTGTTGAATGCACTGAATACAAACATAATAAAGTGTCAACTAATCAATAATACAGTCATTCAATCATGTATATATAGACAGTCATGTAGTTTGGATCCAGAATCCAGATCTGGATTACGTCAAAAAATGAATCAACTCATCCTTGGGTCATACTCAAGTCACATGCCAAATTTCATCCAAATCTGTGGACGACTAATGGTGGTAAACTACTAACTTAAATATGTGTAAACAAAGCCTCATCTACCTTTTTTAAATTAATAGCGTTTTTTACCAACCAGAAGTTGTCATTTTCAAGAGCGACGTAAGACAGGTTTTCCTACCTTGTTGTGCGATATCCCCGCTGAACATCTGAAACCTGTGTGTTTCTCCACGGCTGCCCTCATTTCCTCGACAATGAGGGCGCCCACAGTCAGCTGCAGGCCTGCAGAACTCTGCTCCCCTAACGGAAGCTCAGGCAACGATGCCAGCCACTGCTTGAGACCTCTGGACCTCTGCTCCTCTGTAACATCAGCAGGGTACATCCCATTTCAGTTTTTGAGGTTTACTTAAGTGTCGCTTGTCAACAGCAGCTTCCTTTGTCTACTGTTGAAAGAGTTAGATAAGTAGTAGACCAGTCATAAGTTTAATTATAGCCTACCTTTATTCGAGGAAATGTCCTGTGCAGGTGCTGCCTGTTCAGTTGAATTTTGGGGGTAGCCCTGGATGTAGGTGGTCTTCAGCAGAAGAGACTCAATCTCGTTATCATTCATGCTTTTGAGCCGCTGCTGGACAGCAGCAGTCAGATCCATGTATGCCTCATCAATGCTGGCTCTCTCAATCACAGCAAAGCGAGACATCACCTCAATCACCTCCACACTCGCCTCCCGATAACTACACAGAGGGTGAGTAGCTTATTTAGTCCACAGGAGTAGGGCGTTTTAAATGAAATAAGATTCACAAATACACATTGCAGGAACTAAGAAGGGTTACATAGTACATCACCAGCACTTACAACGTCAGGTCTGCTTTGCCATGAGACTCGCGCACTCGTGCCACCTGGAGATCTGGGCACAGTTTCTTTGCGTCATCCACCCACATGTTTCTGGTGACACCGTGGGCCCTGGCCTCGTAGCTCACGGCTATGATGCTGATAGGGGATGACATTTGGTAAAGTGCCAAGTCTGGATTATGAACCACACAAACAAACCGTACAAAGCCTGATTCCAAAAAAGTTGGGATGCTGTATGAAACAAATCAAACAAAATGCGATAATTTACCAATGCCTTTTGACATATATACAATGGAAAACAGCACAAAGACAATATACAATGTTTAAACATTTCAACATTATTCATTTCCATAATTATGTGCAATGTGCAAGAAAAATATTTCAAACAAGTTGGGAGGATGGCAACAAAAGAAAGCACAAGTAGTACCATCGCATTGTAAAATCCTTAAAAAAAAAACACTAGCAAGGATGGATCAAGGTTCACCATTTTGTTAAACACAAAGGTCGTTACAACATGGGCTCAGGAACTCTTGGTAAAACTGTTTAATCTGAGTGGGATTCAAACTCATCAGCTGGGCCAGTCAGATCCAATGCCACAACTTAATAAAAAGCCCTACAGATGATTGAAACCTCTCCCTGATAAATGGGCACACGGAGGTACACGTTGTGCTATTTAGTGTCCTATCACCATGACAGAGAAGTACAACATTTGAGTGGCAACATCTTAGAGGACTGCAGCCATCATTTGAATCACATTTTCAGCTGTTGCCATCAGGGAAAAAGTAAAAACAACATAGATAGAAAATCATGTGTCCCTGTTTCCATAAACTAAATCAGTAACAATATCCTCTTTTTGAGATTTGTCTGCTATTTAAGTACACAGAACTTTATTATTGAAAGTGGAGTACCTGGTGAGCTGTCTAAAGTAGCTTATTTTATGACAGTAAGATACAAATAATGTGCTTTTATTCCTATGTGCCCTGCACGGATTGTTCAAATATTGTGTTTTTATTTTATGTCTTTGCACAGTGCAACCAAAAACAAAGGACGGACAATCGAGTAGTTTCCGTTTGATTCTACTGAGTGTAGGAGAACAAGCTAGCAAGTGGACGCCGAGTTCAGACTCTTCCACACAACTACTATTTCTAAATTGAATGAACTTTGACACATACAGTTTGGGCCACAAGTATTTGGACAGTGACACACTTTTGAACAATAAATTTGGAGAAGAAAACAAAAGGTAAATTATTCAAGATGTAATTGAGGTGGAGACTTTCAACTTTATTCACATCTGGGTTGCTTTTTTTTTTTTTTTTTCAAATCCACTGTTGTGATGTACAGAGGAAAGTAATAAAAAATGTGCCTTACTTTGGGACCTAAATGTAAGTCTAGTCACATGTTTGACAATACCACAACATTCTGTTGTTTTTTCAGTAATATCTAGTGTTTTGGCATCATGGGGTGGCGTTTAGAGGAGAAAGAGGTTTTGTATGAATAAACTAAGATACATGGATAACAGCAGTGAGTAGGCTTAACTACAGAAATACAGCTTGTATCACTGCTTTGAATCAAGGGACTAGCAAGATTTACTAGGGGCTCGTTTTCGGACAGGAGTCTGCTGCATGACTCTCCACGCCAGCGGTGTCAGTTGCGTCGATCATAAAAACAACATCTCTGTGTCAGAAGCTCACCTGCCCCCTTTCCACGTCTTGTACTGGGCCACCACGCAGGGAGTGTTCTTCAGAGCCGGACTGAGCCGCTGCTCCACCTGCACGTAGAAGCAGTCCATGTCCACTAACGCCACCACTCTCTCCTTCCCGTAATCCATCGCTGACCAGTAGAGCTCCTCATTCACGGCACACGAAGCACCCGCCGTCGGCTCGGTGTGTGCTCACCGAAATCAAACCAGGCGCCAAACTACGGTCCCGTTCTTTTCCGTCGCCTGGTTAGTACGCAACAGTCAGTTACGTAAAAGACGTCATCAGAAGTCGACGAGAACAACAGCGGCGACATGAAAATCATCCATCAATTCTCTATCATCCAGTTAAGAGTCGTAGTTGAATAACAGATTAATAATTTTAAACGTTAATCTAGCAAAACTTTCACAAAATGCAATTGCTTTTATTTATCTTCGTGCGATTATTTTTGTTGGTCAAAGTTGGTTGATTTTTTAAAAAATGTTGACAAATACAACACATCAAACAAATTACCATAAAAACTTGCAATGCTGCAAAACTTAAAAAAACACTTAGAAGTTAATAGATAAATATTCATAAAAATAACAGAAAGGGGGGCTTTTGGTTGGTGAATTTGCATATATGTAAATTGAATTTTGCAAAAAAAAAAAAAAAAAACAACCCAGTAAATTTATGATAAATTCATTTTCCTTGATTATTTTATCATAATAGATTACTAATGGTAAGGTGACAGGAACTGGGGTTTATAAACACCACGGACAAGCTTTACTACCAAGAAGTGCTAGCAAACAAGGAGGAAGGAATCGTGAAATACACCCTGGCTAGATGTATTGTACATATTATCTAAAAGTACCTAGCTAAATTAAACAACACCTTTTGCAATGACAACTTGGCCTCACTATGAAAAGATGAATTAACCAACAGGAAGCCTTTTCAGATTGACAAACTACAGGCCACCTTATAAGGGCCTTTAGTTTAGAAATATTGACTCTTAATGATGAAATATGTTAAAAATTTGATGCAACCTGACAATAACATTATTGTATTTGTTGAAAACATGTGACCATGGAGATTTCTTCTGACCTTTTAGATTTAGATTTCATTATATGTGGAGGGCCCAATGTTTACCAGTAATGGTCTCTATATTATGAAGTCATTGTGCAGCCTTATATTCCTAATATAAGTAGTAAATAAAACTCAATAACTATTCATGAAATGTCCCACTGATAGTTTTACAAAATAAATAATAAATTGTTTAAAAGCCACACAGCCGTAGATTTATAGCAGGATTAAAAACAGAACAATGTTAAAGATTAGAAAGTGACCCTGTTAGAATTACTCACCATAGTAGAAAGTGTTCATTCACACTGACAACCATGAGTGTGGCATTTCCATATAGGCTTTATCTATCACTTAATTCTTGTTGGACTTATGGGTAAGCCATTAAAGGAAAGGCAGTAGTCTGGTTAATAATTAACATGTTGCAGAGAGTTTTGTTGCTAACTGATATAGTGATATACACTATTCATTTGAAGGCACCACATTTTGAAATTAATGTCTGCTTTTGTTTAGTCAGAAATTACCCGTGAAATTATTGCAGTCAATGAAGTGTCAGTCGAGGCTGGAGCTTCCATCTCTGCAGACCTCAATGAGCTACCCACAAAATCCATAAAATACTTGTGTTAAGGATATCATTGGGTCTTTTGCGTCTCTTTTGCCCATATAATTACCTCCGCTGAGGAGGTCTCCTTACAAATCTGTTTTGGATTTGTATGGAGGTTGGTTTGTGCAAATTACCACTAAAGCAGTTTATTAAACAATGTTGAAAGAATAATATTAAACTGTCTTACTTAAATCAAAAATACAGGAGGGCAGGAATTACAAAGTGGGGCTCTTGGTACCTCTTAAATAAAAGGTTTTTCTGTTTCTTTGGCACATTGTGTCTGTGCAAGAACAACAGTTTAAATATGGACCAAAATTACTTGGTGCAGCTCCCTAACGCTCCAAGATGAGGGGGCACATTTCTTCCATGCAAGTGTGTGTGTTTGGGTAAATAAGACAAGTGTTGCAAAGTGCTTTGAGGAGCTATATAAATTCAGTTCCATCTATCATTAACAAGTTTCTCTACACTTTGATAGTGTATGTGACTAACTAATTTTTTATAATGTACAGTATCTTGGAGTGTTTCGTAGGAAGCAACTGCACTTCTTATCTTGTTTGAAGACGTTTCGCCTCTCATCCGAAAGGCTTCTTCAGTTCTGAGGGTCAGTGCGGGAAACCCAGGTATTTAGCCCAGTGTGGGTGGAGGCAATCACCAAAAATGAGGATGTGGTTGAAAGCATCATGTGAGTCCTTAAGATCACATGAGCCCAGGTGTGAATCACTCCACAGTGTTTGCCCCTCACCCCCGGGTTCCATTTGACACCTTGGGATCACATGGCCCCAGGTGTGTATGAGGGTTAAACCGCCTGGGGAGGGCTCCCAAGACAGCATTATAGGTTGCAGACAAGTTGTGTCTTAGTCCACAACCTCTTTCAGAGAAGGTTTCTCCAAGTGAACATAGATGGCCTCTTTTACTCCTCTTTCAAACCATCTGTCTTCTCTGTCCAGAACGTGGACATTGGAGTCTTCAAAGGAGTGACCTTTCTCCCTAAGATGCAGAGTACAGAGTAAAGCTGAGTCCTGTCCCGATGAGGGGGCTCTGCTGTGTTGTGCCATGCGTCTGTGGAGGGGCTGTTTGGTTTCACCTATATAAAGGTCAGAACCCTCCTCTGTGCATTGAACAGCATACACAACATTACTGAGCTTATGCCTGGGTGTTTTATCCTTGGGTGGACCAGTCTCTCTCTCTTAAGGTCTGGCCCGGTTTGAAGTTAACTCGAATTTTGTGTTTTTGGAAGATTCTTCTGAATTTTTCCGATAGACCTGCCACATATGGGATGACCACGTTCTTCCGTTTTTCACTGTCTGCCTCGGGTGGTTCTTTGTGGCGCCTTTTGGACGATTTGGCAAAGGTCCATTTTGGGTTGCCACATGTCTGGAGCGCTGTCTCGATGTGTGTCAATTCCTTCTGTTTTCCCTCTGTGCTTGAGGGAACCTTCTGGGCCCGGTCTTGTTGTGTCCAGATTAGGGATGAGGAGCAAACACTCTCGGGTGATTCACACCTGGGCTCATGTGACCTTTCAACCACGTCCTCATTTTTGGTGATTGCCTCCACCCACTCTGGATTAAATACCTGGGTTTCCCGCACTGACCCTCAGAACTGAAGAAGCCTTTCGGATGAGAGGCGAAACATCTTCAAACAAGGTAAGAACTCCAGTTGCTTCCTACTAAACACTCCAAGATTAAGATGACCTGGATGACTGAGAACCTTCACGGACAATGTACAGTATAATGACCACAAGCTTTGCTTTGGATAAGTTTGTTTTGTGTTGGGTATATCATAAGACAGCGCAAATTCAATTACTGCATTAAGTGAATGAAAATAATGAACAATAAACTGAAGTGTGAAAAGAATCTGAGAAAATGTTTCAAAATCCATCTTCACGCACGCTATGTTAAACTACAGCAGTGTATTGTATGGAATTTTTTCTTTATTTGAACCCTTGCAGCTTCAATGAAGTTTTATTTGCTTACAATGTACGAACATATGCATAAGTTTCATTACCGGGTCATCGAGTACCAATACTTAATCAGACTGCCTTTCTGCAAAAGTGGTTGCTGCCCCTTTAATGCTGCCTGAAATGGAGGAGACGTTGAGATTTTAACAGTGGCTATTGCACGTTCATGAACACAGGAAGCAGATCATTAGTCAACACACTGGTGTTCCCTATGGTTTCTGATTCAGACTCTCTCAGTGACATGGCTGTTCAACTCAAATTTGTTCTCACCTTGATGGGATTGACAGGTCAGTGACTGGAGTCAATTTATATTCATGGACAAGGAACAGTTTTGAATTCTGCCAAATTTTGAGATGATTACACATTAGTAAAAATAACAACAAATACAGCCATTCTCAGTGGGAGGGTAATATCTAACAATGTGATTTTATGTGCCGTAAGATACTTGTTTCCTTCTTGTTGCAGGAGTTTACAGCATTATCACAATCGATAAAGTGCCAGTGAAACTTGGAGATTCAGTCACTATCCCATGCCTTTATGACTCAAAATACAAAAACCATGTGAAGTACTTGTGTAAAGGGAAAACTTGGTCCTGCAGTTACGCAGTTAAGACAGACAAGCCAAGTTCAGGGAAATTTTCAATCTCGGATGACAGAAACCAAAGAATCTTCACTGTGACTATAAATGATCTCACGGATCAGGACACTGATTACTGGTGTGCTGTGGAGATTGTAGGAGGGAGCGATGCTGGAAAATATTTCCAACTGCCGGTCACCCAATGTAAGAGTCATTAAGATATCTTTATTCAAATCTTGTGTGATTTCATTGTTTACTATGGAGGCTGATTTTTATCATTGTGCTGTTGAATTTGTTTTTCCTCAAGTTATACCCAGTCTTTACGTGGATCGTCAGGAGATAACAGGATTTAAAGGTGAAAAAATAACCATCAGCTGTCACTTTCGTAACACTGGAAGGAAGCAGTGGTGCAGGCTGGGCGGGCCCTGTGTGACAAGATTGTCAGGATCTATAGATGGAATGAGCGTGACCATCAGTAATAACCGCTACGAGATTTTCAATGTTACTATGAGAGGGCTGACGATGGAGAGCAGCGGCTGGTATTGGTGTGCCAAAGGAGAATTACAGATGCCAGTACATTTAACTGTCACTGAGAAACCCACCACTCGTAAGTACTATAAAAAATACCCATCAATTTGGTATCTCGTCTGACAAAAATAGTGATAAACGTGCGATGATCCCATTTTGGATTACAGCCACTCGTGAGCCTGTGACTCTCAGCACCAGTTTTACAAGCAAAGCAACCACCACGGTTCATGATCCACAGAGCAGGTCAGACAGCTTCTTAACATACACTTTATTTAAACAACTGTGCACATGTGATGGGCAAATCAATCACATGTGCACAAACCAATTAAATATAACAAAGGAGTTTTTCACTAGTATAACAAAGGCACTAAAGGACAGTATAGAGTTGGAGTTTAAGGACGAGGAATTGAAAAATGGAATTTACATTACATTGTAGAACTGTTTAGCATGTGCATTTTGTTTTATCTTAATTCTTTTACAATGTGTTTTTTTAATTATATTTTTTATTAATTTATGCTGCAGTGTTTCAGTTGACCTTGAAAGCCTCATCATCCCTCTGAGTGTGTTGATCTTAATCGTGATGGTGGCTTTGGTCATCTGGTTCATTTTGAAAAAGCAAAGTGGGTCTTCACAAAAGTATACAACTCATATCAATGTCATTTTTAATACCATGCATTTGCAGTAAGTTTTTATTCTATCACTTTTAGAGCATCCCAAAGCTTCATCATTATCAACTATGACAGAGGTGAGATGCAATTGTTTATTTCTCATCGCCGGGTACCCAACTCTCCTCTCCCCTCCGGGGTTAGGAGGGGGGTTCAATGTCTAGGCGATGAGAAGCGGCAGGATAACAGCAGATGTGTGAGACAGGTCATTTATGTTTGAACTGCAGTGGTGGGGGGAGAGTTTTCAGGGAAAGTTTGCATACTGCACCATTATGAATGATGACCTAATAAAACTAATAGAGATTACAGCAACCAGATATCTGTGCAAGTATGTGATCACACAGTGTTACAATTATAGTGATTTTATTCTATGGAAATAAAAATCCTCTTTTGAATATTTGAGCCATTGTGTTCTATTTTGATTTAGATCAGGTTGAAGCTGGAAGAAAGTAAAATTTTAGGGGGGAGAAATTGATTGGCTTTGCTTTATTTTTCTGACATGGCTTCTTTCTTCTCCACAGGCTGAAGAGGAACTAATATACAGCAATGTTGTGATAAAGAATAAAACTCCTTGGAAGGTAACCTGTAACTGCAGAGATCGAGACCAAACTGTGCCATGTCAAAACATTTTCAGACTCTGTTTGCTTTATTCTTTAAATTATCTGGTTGTGTCACCATAGACACCAGAGCAACTTTGTCCTTGTTGGTTTTTCTTGGTGAGAGTGCCCAAGATTAAAATCAATTTACTCTTTTTCTAATCTGAAAAGAATTGAAAGTAAAAGTCAGCATTTTTGACAGTGAAAAACCAGCATATTTTTGTGGAAATGAAAAATGATCCTCTGACTCATGACTGTTTCTCCTTTCTCATGCAGATATCACATAATGAACGTGACATGGCAGTGACCTATAGTTCTGTGGTTACCACGAGACAACAAAGGGCACCGAGGGTAAATGTCAGAGAGCAGGGTCTCATGCTAACTGTTACTATTTGATTCAATCTTAATTTTGTTTTTCTTTGTTGTTGTTCTTTATTTCCAACAGGTTGAAGCAGACACTGAGAATGTTGTATACAGCACTTTGTCTTAGCACCAGCACAACTCAACATGAGTTACCTCCATTTGTCAGCTTATTGGTTGGTTACTGTTGGGTTTGTTTTTGTTTATTTTTAATGACATTATCATTTATTGCCCTCTTCGTTTACCTAGTGGTGTGGAAAACAGAAATACATCAGTACATCAGTTTCCTGATGCATTATTTGTTAGCTCCAAGTTATCATCGGTAAATTAACTTAAATTCTTTTAACTACACTGGTTTGTCATGTTCATCCCGGGAGCCGACTCATGAACGGCTCTTTTGGTTAATGTAGTTTGTGTGTGTTTTCATTAAACATATTAGTATCAAATTTCTTTTTTTGTAAATTCAGTCCTATTCATGTTGTTTCATAATTTTAATTTCTGTCATCTGTCATTCGTGTTCTCATTCAATACCAAGCACGTTGGAAAAAGCTGCTTCACAAACCCTGCACTATAAAAACAAACTATTAATTTTAACTTTAAAAAAAGACGTTTCCGGACTGCCATACAACTTTAAGCCTCAAAGATTATGTGTGAAATAAACCATATTTTTCAAAGTTAAAACATTTCATTTGTTCGTACAGTTTATGTTGTGGTTCTTATTGAGCAGATGCTGCTCAGTGAAGGTTGTTGATATTTTACAGATTGACATTATTTTGTGTATTTTTACCCATTTTGTCCATCTCTTCTATTGTTTAGCACCGTTGGAGTGTAACTCAGAACATTTAGTCAAGTAGCTGTAGTAATGTAACTTTAAACTTCCACTCACTACATTTAGGCAAATATTGAACTTTTAGTCTTCTACTCTTATTTAACAGTTTTAGTGACAAGTTACTTTGCAATTTACATGCTGCATCAGAGTAAAAATACAACATTAACACCATGTTGAAGTGGATAACAGTGATCACCTTGCAACAGTGCAGAGTTCTGCTCCTAAACCCTTGATGCTGGGGGATCTACAAAACATCTGCCAAGACGACCAAGCACACCCCAATGACAGTCGGTCCCCCAGAAGGACAATGCATGGACAAGAAAAAACTTTTTTTTTTTTTTTTAAATATTGAAGTAAAAATGTAAAAAAAATAGTATTTTGAAAAACATAGCACAGTGCAGAAGCTACATTTAGTGTTCTTGCAACCAACCACTGACTTTCCATAGGAATCCCCCCCTACTATACTTGATGTAAAAAATTTGTAAATTTCAAAACATCCCCATTTGCTGGTCGGTTCTCCATCAACACTTTTCCTTTAGTGGTATGTGGGTTCAGTCACTTGTGTCTCCACGGACAGAGGTGACAGGGTGAGCCATCATGTCCAACAAAGAAGCTTGAATAATTTTGACTCTTTATTCCCTTCCTTGTCAGGTTCAACAAAAAAACTTCTGCATTTTACAACAGTATTGGTTTGTAAATATTCACCAGGTCATCCTTTGTAAAGAATACCACTTCATTTCATAATGGACTGATGGGCTAAAGTTGAAAAAAACATACCCAAAATCACATGTGGTAACACTGTTTACACCATCACCCAAACTTGCACATTTCATTGGACTTACTTCAGCTGAATATAGTAGAATTTCTTCCCCTTCCTTTTTTTTAATCATCAGAGCACATAACTGATTCCTGTCACCTTCACTGGCACTTTTCACTCCATTTTCCTGATGTTTCGTTGTTAAATTGGCCCCTGTTTTATTAGTATTGTGAAATTTAGCTACCTATATTTCTGCTGAATTCCTTGCCAGTGGTGAGATCTTGTTGATTCTGTTGATTCCGTTGTATAGCGTGTCAAAAAAAAAAACATTACTATGGGTGTTAATGCATGTAAATGTTGAGACAAAGCGTATCTATCTGTCATAACATTAATTTGTATCAAAATATCATATTTTGCATTGTTTGTAAAATCTGTAAAGGAACTACACTGAAAAAGAAAAACAGGAAAAACAAAGTCATTGCTTTATTTTACTTGTATCCAGACTGCCTGGAATTTGAAGTTCATTGAACTTATATGTCGAGGCAGATTATTAATGATTACTAAATTACCTGCTACTAACCTGCCTTTGTCAACTTTAGTGAACTTAAAAGATTTTAAGTTTGCTCAGACACAAATTTTCTTTTTTAAGTTAAAACAATGACTTTGTTCTTTCAGTGTAGAAACACCAGTTGTCGGGTACAAAGTGAATTAAAAGTATAAAGTAACATAAAATCAATATCTTTGACAGTACATGTGCTGAATGACTGTACGTCAGCTTCCCACGTCTGACCAGTTCATCTGTTGATGGTGAAAGAATCCTGACCTTCAGATAAGGTCAATTTCATATTAAAGCATATGTTTTAACCTAATCTAATGAGAATTATTTGATATGTAAATGAATAATGTAAGGCAACTTCCTCAGTTGAAGTAAGGCAGTTTTGAATTGTTGCAATTACAGAAATGGGAAGTGGACAAACGCACTGGTTTAATGCTGTCTTCACTTCTCACACAGCAACATGGCTGCTCATCTCAGCTTTTTCCTCGTTTGTGCTGGACTCATAGGTCAGTCAAAATTCAATTTTATTGTAAGTTTCTTACTGTAAGCTCCTAATGTTCAGGCAATTTTACAAACAGACTAGTAACATTGAAGAATTATGGACATACGGGCAGGAATAATACATTTATGAATATATTCACGAATATGCTCTTTGTTCTTGTTACAGGAATTAACAGCATAACTACAGTCAGAAAGGTGTCAGTGAAATCTGGAACTTCAATTTCTATCCCATGTCTGTATAACTCGCAATACAGACGCGAAGTGAAATATTTATGTAAGGGATACTACTGGAACTTCTGCTCATATGCAGTTACAACACATCAATCAGTTCTGGGAAAGTTTTCAATCTCCGATCACAGTGACCAAAGAATCTTCACGGTGACTATAAAACATCTGAGTTCCTCAGACGCGGATTACTGGTGTGCTGTGACGTTGAATAGAAGGAACGATGTCGGGGAGTATTTTCACGTGTCGGTCTCCGAGGGTAAGAACTCTTTGAGGGAATAATTCACCTGAACTTTTCCATAAAGCTCACACGCATGTTTCAATTAATGTTAAAATGTAAGGATTCAGAGGAAATATGCAAATGATGGTCTCATCGTCTGCTGACACGAATCCTTATGTACAATTACTACAGCAGCCAATGTTGACGTTATAATACCTGTGAAACATGAACAGCACCATACACCACAACTTTCTCCTGAACAATGTTTTGTTTTTTGTTTTTTCTTAAGGCACCCCCGATCTCTATGTGGATCAACAGCACATGAAGATATCTAATGGAGATAATATAACCATAAATTGTCGCTATCAGGGAAAGTCAGAGGAAATACAGTGGTGCAGGCTGGGCAGCTCCTGTGTGACTGTGTCATCGGGATCAATAGATGGAACAAGCGTGACCATCGATAAGGATGTTCCTGGTGTTTTCAGTGTGAATATGAGTGGACTGAGGCTGGAGAGCAGCGGCTGGTATTTGTGTGTCAAAGGAGACTTAGATATGCCAGTGCACATAATGGTCACTGAGAAGTCCTTCATTGGTAAGCACCATAAGTGATTATATATTCTAAATATTTCAAGGCACATTATTCTTGCATTCATTGGTTTTTATTTCACAATTCCAAAAGAAAGCAATATCACCACCTTACCACCCCCTCTGGGCTCTGATAATCTCACATCCATCGTAATAAGCGCAGTCATCCCTTTGGTTTGCTTGGTCATCGCTGCAGTGTTGCTGTTCATCTGGTGTAGAAAACGCAGTATGTATATGCTGACAGTCATGTCAAGCCAAAACCTAATTATTATTCGTACACATTTTCACATTAGATGTACCTACTATTGTGCATTATTGGGCATTGAAAGTCAGCAAAAACCTGTTATGTTTCACTTTTAGAGCAAAACTCAAAAGAAATATCAGCCATACCAATGGTAAGATATGCTGATTAATTTCCCCAACAGAAAGGGTGTCCATTTTCTTAGCACTGCAGATATGCCAAATCATGCTACATCAAGAATACACATCTGAGACAGTACTGTGCCAGAGTGCAATGTATCATTGCAGATGAATAATTAAACTCTATAAGGTACCACACATAAAGTGTTTAGTTTTAATTAAATAAGCTTGAATGTGAGTGTGGATGGTTGTTTGTCTCTATATGTCAGCCCTGCGATGAACTGGCGACTCATCCAGCGTGTACCCCGCCTTCGCCCCAAGATGCTGAGATAGGCTCCAGAATATGGTTTAGTAACGATCATACAATTATACAAATGAGTTCATACTTGCCATTAGTTTGAGAGTATGCCAGAATTCAGTTAAATGTTTGAGTGAATTATATCTGATTTTCTCCATCAGGCTGGAGAAGAAGTATTATATAGCGATGTTAAGCATAAGAGAAAAACTTACAAGGTAATCCATTATCACACAATATGGCTACAGTCAACAAACATGATTGAAAGTGTCAATTAACGATTGTTTCTGATCTGTCCTGTCCTGCTCACCCAGAGTTCAGATGCTGAGATGAAGAATGATGAGGACGTGACATACAGTTCTGTGATTCCTAGAGCTACATAAAGTGGAAAAGGTACATGTCATATGTATAATTTACTTAAATTTGCAAAGTGACTGTTTGGATGGTTTAAAAGTCACAGCAGTTATAAGTTGGTTTATTTTAACATATACAATTTAATATCCCTGGTCAGTTTTTCACAATCTGAACAGCTAAGGACATTCCAATGTCTTTAGTGCTAATTACCAAATGTTAGCATGATTACACAGGAAACTAAGCTAAACATAGTAAACATATAGTGTTGACAATGTGGATCTTTAATTTTTCTGTATAATTGTCTTTTTTTGTTGTTATTGTTCACCAACAGGTGGGAGCAAAACCCGAGAAGATTACATATAGCACAGTTAAAACATTGGTAAAATGATAACCCTGCAACACATCAGTCAGGTCAATTTTATTTATATAACCCACGATCCAAATGCACAGCTTAACTGGAGGGACTTTACAATTTGTGCAACGTATTCTATGTCCTTAGAACTGCATTTGTGTGTGCTGGGCTTTGCAATAGTGAAAATTATAGTGTTGCATTAACTCAGTCTCGCTTCCCAAATCCTTAACCGCAGACACTTTCTTAAGTTCATCATTTATTCCTCTGGTCAAAGATATTTAAATAACGTGAGTTCATTCCAATGACTGTACAAGTCCTTGTCACTGTCAAAAAAATGTTAAAATGGTCTGACTGCAGATGTTTTCCTGTGCATTTACTGACGAGATTGTGATGTGTTTAACATTGTAGATTTGGAGGTTCAGTTTATTTCTTTCATCATTATCTTCTTCCCCTGCTTGCCTCTCACATCTGGATATGCCACACATTATTCTCACTGGTTGTCCATTGAAAAGTTTGGCTCCAACTGAGGTCAGAGTTGAAAAAAAAATGTGGACACTGCGCTTCCCATCAAGAACAAAATGCTACACCTCTCGCCAGGTACTACTGCTTCCCCCATGGGAAAACATAAGGACCTCCGCCACAAAGCCCTTTTACTACAACAAAAGAGGGACAAGAGGACAAGAGGGTCTTAGGAGCTCCAAAATCTGTAGAAGAAAATAAAAATATATGTTTTTGTTCATTTTGTTAGTAAATATTTTTGCAGTGATACTGTTTGAATTGTGAAATTGAATTAAATGGATACTCAACAGTCTTCGAATTTTTGTTGCCATTAACCTCCTGTTGATTTTCCTTTTAAATATATTATTCACTTTGCTAAAATTACACTTCAATGATGGTTTTTGATAACCTTCGATGACATAACAACTATGAGAAATCTTACTTTTGTAACTCCTGGGTTTTCTAGATGTGTTTAGCTTGTGCAATAGCAAGTAATCCTGATTTATTAGCCCTATTTTGGATTGGTATGAACTTATTACTTAATACTAATTAGTATTTTTTCTCTTTTTTTTACCAATACAAATGTATGAGGTATAATATCTCACCTGATTTCAGTGCAAAGCCGGTAATCTTGCATGTTTTTAAAATAAATTGTTAAGGGAAAAAAAATGCAAGCATGTGCTTTGAGTGGTTTATCCATGTTACTGGAAACTTTAATGTGAAAGGAAACTGTACCTGCTGCATATTTTTTAAATTTCTTCTGACTGTCTCTCTTGAAATAGGAAGAGAACAAACATATTACTCTTGTTGCAATGTCTTTTCTAAGAAAATCAGGAAGTGAAAATAACAGTGTGTTGGTGTCTTGGTCGATGTATAATTTTAATTTGATCATTTGCTGACATGACCGTTCATCTAAGCTTTCTAGTCATCTTAGTTGAACTAACAGGTCCATTACAGAGTTATTTTATAATATGTATAGATGTTTTTACATGCATCTGATGGCAGATATTATTCATGATAATTGTTTTAAAATGTCAGTTAACTCTACAATTAATGCTCACTTGTTTTCAGCACAATATATTTTGACTATAAGAGCCTACTTACAGGTTGTACGGGCATCGGTAATAGGTAGTTCAGATTATTGTTAGTAAATACTGTATATCCATTCAGATACTCTCTCTCTTGAATACAGCATTATCACAGTCTGTAGTGTGTCTGTGAAAGTTGGAGATTGAAACACTATCCCATGCCTTTATGGCATCAAGTTTGCTTGTTCCTTTCGTCTCACTATATCAGGTACCAGGTCTGGGGGATCCAATAACGCAGAGACTACGGGGAACTTTCTAAATCGGTAGTCGTTTTAGTAATAAATGTCAAAAGCAGGATTTCAAATTATGTGAAAGTACAGGTAAGGATAAGGCAAACTCAGTAATCGAAACACGGAACACAGATCGGACACAAAGAGGCTCATAAGGACTAAGCGCTGGAATGCTCGCTAAGTAGACAAGACAATCTGGCAAAGGGGGAAGGGAACACGGGGGTTAAATACACGAGGGAGAGGTAGACAATTGGACACAGGTGGGACACATTAGGGAGAGGGAATAATCAGACACACCTGAGGTACAAACTTGTCAGGACATGGGGAGTAAGACACAAACAGAACTTCAAAGTAAAACAGGAAACACCGAATGAACCTAACAGACAGACACTATACACTAGCAGGCCCTGACACACTAACCTTTCGCAATCATTTGTAGCAACTTTTGCATAGTTTACTGTTAGTCTGCCAGTTTACTGTTTGCAATCTGATGATATAAATTCACATCAGGATGTTAACTCATAATGTATATTAGCCCATATTAGCAATTTTTAATGTACTGTGTGTGCTATACGCATGACCACTGACACCTTTACTCCCCACATGCTTATCCAGCTCCTCTTTCAGCCCTTGGTATTTCTCGAGCCTCTCGTGTTCCTTCTTCCTGATTTTGCTATCATTTGGGATTGCGACATCTGCCACTACCACCTTATTATTCCGCTTGCCGACCACCACGATGCCCTGTTGGTTAGCCACCACCATCTTATCGATCTGGATCTGGAAAGTCCCACAAGATCCTAGCTTGATTGTTCTCAATGACCTTAGGAGGTGTTGTCCACTTTAATCCTGGACCCTCCAAACCCATACTCGCCACGGATGTTTCTGTATACTATGCCAGCCACTTGGTTATGGTGCTCCAAGTATGGTTTACCATATGGTGCTGTTATGTGCTGCACTGTCTCAATGTCAGGGGCATCTTTGCACAGTCTGCATCTTGGGTCCTGTCTGGTGTGGTAGACCCTGTCGATCGTGTGTTCAAGGCCTGTTCTTGTGCTGCTACAAGAGTAGAGTTATGTTGCTTTTGGTGACAAAAACGATACTGTTTATTCCGTCAGAATTAAAAAATGTTAGTGCTGCTAAAACGCAGTACTTGAACCGATGGTGATTTCTTCTTTGGCAAACAACTGCTCTTCAGAAGCAGAATCACACAAATTACCAGGCAACTACAACTAAGAAGTATTAAAGACCGGTACTAGTTGTAATAAATAAATGTACCCTATTTGTTGAACGACCACACAAACAAAACGATTAAAAAGGAACACTTTTAAAATCGTAACACAATTAATATGGCTTAGTATTATAGCGGAGCACACTGATCACAAAACACTTAAAGGGGAGTGCATTAAAGAGGACATATTAAAAAATTATACCTTATATTTCACATACAGCCGATCGATAGGACCAGCGCTCTGACGCAACAATGACATTGCCAGTTGAAAACGGACTTCGGACTGCAGTGAAACCATTTTTACTCAGGCACACGTTCGGTCGGCCCCGGTCCTGAGGCGTGATGTGATAGGTTCAGATTTCAGTGCAGCGCAGTCTCCTTCAGCTCGCCCTCCAACTGTTGTCGCCTGCCTCGGCCGTGCGGTGTGAGGAACATTCTAAGAAAGTCATTTTAGTTAACTGCTTGCCCTATCCTCTACTGGTAAGAGACCAATTTGTTCAGTCAGACACTGCCAATGGGCTTAATAAGCAGCAACGTTTAATTTTAAAGCGTGAACACACCGGTACTCTGCGGGTTAGCAAAGTTAGCTGAGCTAGCTGCACTCGGCATGCTGCGCTTGACACGTTTAGTAACGTGGGAGTTTGGGTTTGGATTAGACGTCTCATGCTGCTGATACAGCGGCTGGTGTTCAAGACATTTGAATTGATGATGCAACATTAACTACCGTTTCCTTAACCTTCTTGAGGCCTAGTCGGCGGTTGTGAGGCAAGTTGGCTGGCTGTCAATTTGAGTGTAGTGGCTAGTTAACATCGCGTTAGTCGTTGCTGGCCTGTGTAATGCCACGCCTCGCGGTGCCAGCCAATTCACGTGGAGGAGTAGTTTTATTGGAAGCCCAGACCTGAAGCTGGCTTTCCGGTGCCGTAAAATGGCTCCTCTCTCGCTCTCAGTAACCTTGTCCATCGGATGTCAGCGACTTGTACTGCTTGACAACCTGCCGCACTGTAATGCTGTTCGTGTGTCAGAGGTGTTAGAAGCAGACTGACTGTCAAAGTTTCAGTAGCGGGATATAGATGTTATCTCCTCAGAGAGAGGGGATCATTCAGTGCAGTGGAGGTAGTATACCTCACAGTGTTACAGAATATGGGATGAGTGTCAGATCCAGGTCAATCTATGCAGCGAGAAAGACCCAAAGATTTGGTCATCTACAGGATAGTAGAGAAACATATATTGCCCACTAATGCAAGAGCTAGCTTGTCACTCAACACGTGTGTCGTCCACATTGGGAGCAACTGGCACCCTGTGAGCTAGGATTTTCCTTTGCTGTAATATTTTGTGCAAATAAAGACAATGAGATGTGGAACCTGCTTGTGCATGATTAATTCTCACAATGCATTCGTCTGATTGTATTTGTATGTACTTGTTGTCTGTAACCTTAGAGATAAGAGACAATTTAAGTAATCTCACATCAGGGGAATTTCACATTTATTGTGCATGAATCTATTTCTTGGCAAGAGTGGTTCATGTGCATAGATAACAGTCCCTGCCCAAAAATGAAAATATTGGTGCCTTTGTCATACAAAGAAGAAACGTTTCCCAAAATATTCAAGTGATCTTTCTTTTACAGCACATGTGTTTTATAGCCGCTGCATCAAGTTTCTGCATATCTCAAGGGGAACAAATTTTCATTTTTGTTCCTTTGAACTTGACTCATATAAACAGAAAAATATACTTTGCTTTTCATCACCTGTTTTTGTCTTTTAGAGACAATGGCTGTGCCTCCCTGCTATGCTGACCTGGGCAAGTCTGCCAAAGACATCTTTAACAAAGGCTATGGTATAGATTTTTTAAGTTTTTACCCAGTAATATTGTTTGATGATATTGACAAGTTTTGAAAGGATTTAAACAAAACAAATGTTTCTTCAGGATTTGGCTTGGTTAAACTCGATGTCAAGACAAAGTCAGCCAGTGGAGTGGTAAGGTCTTTTTCTGTGAATGGATAACTTGCATACTTCGTAGCCAGTTAAGTGTTGAAACTGCATAGGATGCACAGGATATAGATTTTGCCATCAAAAGTTAGGGTTCAGAAACTTCTGCCTCTGTTTCTAATCAAGCTATTGGCATTGTCTGTCATATGGCTAGCAGGCACCCATCCAGCTGTATCAGATGTACCTATATTATTCTCTATTGAGACTAAAAGAGCTGCCAACAAAAGTTTGCAAATAAATTATGACTACTACTAGAAAATGGTCCAATTACATTTATTTTATTTTTTTGTAATCTTTTTTCCTAGAAAGAAAATCAATTAACTTTCAAAAAATGCCAAACACAACTATAAAGTCAGTTCAATATTTGAAAAGCTAAGTCTTCCCCCGCTTTGGCTTTGGGGCTTTCTGAGTTGATGATATTTTGATTTTTAGTCATTTTGTACAAAGTAACTTGTATGTAAACTTGTCTTGTCATTTCTCTAAAATTGACATTTGCAGGAATTCAAAACATCTGGTTCCTCCAACACTGATACCAGCAAAGTTGCAGGCAGTCTGGAAACTAAATACAGGAGGACAGAATATGGCCTGACCTTCACCGAAAAGTGGAATACTGACAACACCTTGGGGACAGAAATCACAGTTGAAGATCAGGTTGGAAATTACTTCACCATTTTGTGATTTAGCAAAGCAAATATGTACCTTGAGACTATGGCAGGTCCACACTAATTTCTGTTAATGTCAAATGGCTGCTATATTTGTACCTCACAGATTGCCAAGGGACTGAAGTTGACTTTTGACACTACCTTCTCGCCAAACACCGGGTAAGATAATGAGTAATTTATGGTAAAATAAATCGCTTTACTTGAATTCTTTAGTCAGAATTCTTAACAAGTGTCTGTGCTGCCCGTTGCTTCTCTGAATGAGTATTTTTCTGTAACTTGATCCATGCTGACATACTTGTGACAATTGTAGTTACTGGCCATATGACCCGAGTCCCAATATAGAAGTGGTGTGTTGTAGCATATTTTCCTTTCAGGATTTACACATTTGCTTGATTGAGATTTTGAAGTTTGTCGTTCTGTGGAATGGATAGAAGCACTCAGATGATCAGGCAGTACTTAACAGGTTTGTCTGAAGTGTATGATCGTGTGAACACTATGGCATGAACATGACCTAGAAGAAGTGTCCTATTTCATGTAGAGTGGTAGGAATGGTGATGGAGTCCTGTGGTTACAGACAAGGAAATAAACACCAGCATGCTAGTTTAAATAAAATGGAATTTTGGCTCTATCATGACAAACTACAGTAGACCTTGATCATTATTCAAAGCTGGTTTGTGTTGAAATGGCACATCATTTCTTTTCACAGTCCAAAGGATGTGCCCTGTAAGGACCAAATAACTTTAGCTTGTTTGCTTGTTGTTCTGAAAGCTGTTGGACAGCATAGGTTTTAGTATTGCCTCTGGGCTTCATAAATCTTCAACAGCGTTTCCTCAAGTGGATGATACAACAACCTGTGCTACTTTGAGGTTGAACTAAGGTCCCAAAGGATTTTATTTTTTGTTTTGTTTGTATGTTTTTCCACATAAAAAATAATAAACATAACCTTTATTGAAATTATCTTGGGCACATTAAAAACTTAGAAATAAACTTCAAAGTCAGTCTTGACACATTTCCTTTGAAGCAGAATTGTTTATAGAAGAGATAAAAAAAAAAAAAGACGTGCTGCTTTTCTCCAATGCAATTGGAGAGCTTTAATGAAATTGGGTGTACAGATGTCTGGTAACTTGAGATTCTGCATACACACTGGGAGTTAAATTTCTCAGGTGCCATGCCTGATGCAGCAGTTTTAATTAAATATAATATCTAATTTAACAAAACATACATTTAATTATGAACAGCTTTCAGGCTCATATTCTTCATGCTTGAATCCTTTTGTAGACATTTTCAGCCTATATTGTGTAGATTAGTTGATTAATGTTGCTTCTATTGTTGTTTCTGTACCCTGCTCTACCTTAATTACAAGTACCATTTAAGCTGGTTCCAAACTCAGCGTGAGCTGCCACATGGTCAGTAAACTGATTTCAAGCAGTGTAAGCATTAAAAATAGCAGTAAAGAAAATTATAAACGAGGGATGACAACTCATCATCCCGGCTTTAGACAGCCAATGTATCTCAGAATGACTGAAACGCAATTACATTCTTGGCATCATTGTTTGGAGCGCTTTGTTTTCTTTACTGTGTCAAGATTGAATATTATACCCGAAGTGTTTTGTATAAATCTGCATTAGGGTAACTGCCAAAATGTGTTTATCTAAAACTCAAAGTTGGACCTTAATAATGCAGGAACTGTGGCCTTCTTGGCTGACAAATGTTTAAATGCTTAGTTTATTACTTATTTGGGATTTTATAATTAACCAAATCTATGTTTCTTAACAGCAAGAAGAGTGGCAAAGTCAAGACCGCCTACAAGCGTGAGTACGTTAACTTGGGCTGTGATGTTGATTTTGACTTTGCTGGCCCGACCATCCATGGAGCTGCTGTCGTCGGCTATGAGGGATGGCTCGCCGGATACCAGATGACTTTTGACACAGCCAAATCCAAAATGACTCAGAGCAACTTTGCCATTGGCTACAAAACAGGAGACTTCCAGTTGCATACCAATGTGTAAGTAAAGGACCTCTCAAACTTTATCTATACTGTATTCTCTCAGATTAAACATGGTCACTTTCTTAAGGGGTGAATCAATTAAAAAGTCTGTTACATATCTAAACTGCACACAAGACAATTGCACAACTGACCACTGCTATAGAGGTAGACATGTCTGCATTTCTTACAGGTCTACCTCACTAATTGACTTTCTAATTTAATTCACATAAATGTTTCTACAATCGGACAGCAAGATGTCCAACCCAAAGAACTCCCCATCAGCAAATAATGTCACATTTTCATGAAGGCTCTCGTGTTTCTTTACAGCAATGATGGTGCTGAGTTTGGAGGCTCCATCTACCAAAAGGTGAGTAACAAGTTGGAGACAGCAGTCAACCTGGCCTGGACTGCTGGCAGCAACAGCACACGCTTCGGGATTGCAGCCAAATACCAGCTGGACAAGGATGCCTCCATCAGTGTGAGTAATACGGCAGAGCCTTCCAGTGTCGATGAGGCAAAGGAAATGTGTGTAAATTGTTATTGACTGACTTTTGTGCTTTTTTTTTTTTGTTGTTGTTGTTTTTCCCCCCCTCTACAGGCTAAAGTGAACAACAATAGCCTTGTTGGTGTTGGTTACACCCAGACCCTTAGACCAGGTATGTTGTTTCCTGCAGTGCATAGATGTTTGTTAAATGTTTGACATTAACAGAAGTTTAGTTGAATAAATGTCTTTTCTTATTGAACATTTTCGGCCTCCACAGTTTTGAGCATGTGATTTATCAATGAATTGACCTAAATAAAGTCATTTATAGCTACACTTTGATAGCTTGTAAACCCTCATTCTAAGAAGTCTTAGATTACAAGTTTGATAATAGTAGCTTTACAAGTTTACATGTAATGGCTAATGCTGGTTCCTCTCACTTGTGCAGGTGTGAAACTCACCCTGTCTGGCCTGGTCGATGGCAAGAACATCAATGCAGGAGGCCACAAGCTGGGCCTTGGCTTGGAATTGGAAGCCTAAACTACCTTCGTGGTGCAAGGGACTTGGGAATATCAGAGGAATCTGGCCTTAAATCTATGTCCAACTCAAACCAGCAAGGGGATATCTTTGGAGAAAATGGCCCAAAAAAGGCTACGACAACAAACTTTAACTTGAACTTGTTCGTGGTATCTTTTACCTTTTGTTGCTTTTTACTTTATAGTTGCATCTATTCAAGGTAAAGTTGGTGGCGTATTATTTATAAATTGTCATTATTCTTGTCCAGTACTGCCATAATTATAAAATCCAATACAATCCCTTTGCTGTCATCATGTCTCCGTGGCTTTATTGTGATAATCCCAGACACATCAGTGAATGATTTTACGTTCATCACCTTCTGATATTCCTTTCATCTACAGTTCCATCAAACACTCTAGTGTCTTTCTAATTTAAATACTGCTGCAGCCTTCCTATTAATGCACAAAAGGATATACTAAAACTATGAAATGTTTTGTTTTGTGTTGGCTGTTAGTCTCTGTTAAAGCTCCCTTTAAACTGGGTAGTTTTTTGGGTTGCTTGAAGCTCTTGGCATAAGAGAAGCCTATACAACTGGAAAAACAAACAAAATTTGATTTTTTTTTTTTTTTTCTCCCCATTCTGCACGAACAGGAACCAGGGGGGTACGTAATTAATGTTAACATTCTTGGCAAACATTTCATTGTCCCACAGAAGTGCAACCTAAAGTTACAACTGCACACTTGGAAAGTTCTTCCCTGTGCTGGGCAGAGACGTAGCCAACAGGAAGTGTTAAAGGTCCTCATGTAACGTATGAATTTTCAATAAAGTCTTTGAACTCCACCAAATGCTTTGTAGTATGTAATTAAAGCACCATCTTCCACTTTTTAGCCTGCTTGGTTACATTCTGTTCATGTCAGAATGTAACTGGTAGTTGTGTTTGTGGAATTCATGGGTTGGTAGGATAGTTGGTAGTCATGACTTAAACCCCTTCTCTATTTGGTAAGTTTGTTTTTTTTTTTTGTTTTTTTAAAGTAATACAGCTAATGATTTTACAGTTTTGTTTTAGTATGTGTTTGAAGCAGAAAATTTGGAATCATGTTTAAAAAGATCCTACAGGTTTTATTACTGAAAAGGTGAATGTGTCAGTTGATGGCTTAATGAGAGTTACAGTCTGCCACTGCTGCACCTGGAGGTCTGAACCATTGTATGCAGAACTGGATCTCATTGTTTCTGAGCTCACAGTAGGAGCACTGACAGCGTATAGGCCCTATTGGAATTGTAGGGGGTGCTCTTCTTCCTCTTCTACCAACATGATTGCATTTTTGGGCAATTACACATGCTCAAAAGTTTGCACAAAAATGTGCACATAATTCAAGTGTAAGTGAAATTATGTATTTTAATGGTTTCAGACATGGGTAGGGCAAAATGGCTCGCTAGCACCCCCTAAACTGAACTCTGAACAGTTGACTGCAAGTACATAAACTCATGGACCTTTTCCTGCTCTACTCCCCGTAGCGTCACCATTCCACTTGCCTCCCTTTCATTCACACGCATGTATTCTGTCTTGCTACGACTTACATTCCTCTTCTTTCCGGGGCATAACTCCCCCTCTCCAGGTTTTCTTCCAACCGCTCTCACTACAGATAGCAATGTCATCTGCAAACATCATTGTCCACGGAGATTCCTGTCTGACCTCATCTGTCAGTCTGTCCTTCACCATAGCAAACAAGAAGGGGCTCAGGACTGATCCTTGACGCAGTCCCACCTCCATCTTCAAGCCATCCGGCACTCCTGCACTGCACATCCATCCATCCATCCATTTTTTACGGCTTATTCTGTTAGACTCCAGCCCTTCGCGACCCCTATCTCAGCATCTTGGGGCAAAGGCGGGGGACACCCTGGACAAGTCACCAGTTCATCGCAGTGCTGACATAGAGACAAACAACCATCCACACTCACATTCACACCTATGGGCAATTTAGAGTGACCAATTAACCCAACCCCCAGTTTGCATGTTTTTTGGACTGTGGGAGGAAGCCGGAGTACCTGGAGAGAACCCACACAGACACAGGAAGAACATGCAAACTCCACACAGAAAGGCCCTGACCGGAAATTGAACCCAGGACCTTCTTGCTGTGAGGTGACAGCGCTAACCACTGCACCCCTTTACCGCCACATTGCACATCAACATTGTCATACTGCCCTCATACTGTACATATCCTGCACCAGTCTAACATAGATCTCTGCAACTCCAGACTCCCACATACAGAACCACAGTTCATCCCTTAGTACTCCTGTCCTATCCGTTCTCTAGATCCACAAAGACACAATGCAACTCTTTCTGACCTCTTCTTCTCCATCAGCATTCTCAAAGCAAACATGACGTCTTTAGTGCTCTTTCTTGGCATGAAACCCTACTGCTGCTCACAAATCATCATTGCTTCTTTTAGCCTCGCTTCCACTATTCTTTCCTAAATCTTCATTGTCTTCTCACTGTCCAAGATCATGTTGAACAGTTTTGTCAGTTCTCTCCTAGACACGTCCATACCTCTACCGGTATGTCACCAGGACCAACTGCTTTTCTCACTTCATCTTTACTAATCTTTCCAACTTCCTGCTTCACACAGTTTCCCCCTCCTCCACCCTCTTCCTCTCATTGTCTTCATTCATCAGCTCCTCTAAGTATCCTTTCCATCTTCTCAGCACACTCTCCTCACTTGTTAGTACATTTCCATCCCTGTCTTTAAGAAACCCCAGCACATTTATCTGGGATTAGGACGGGCACTAGAAATACAGTGACTTGTGACCTCTAGTGGCTGGTTCAGAATTCATTGATAATTATGGGATCTGAATACTACAATCAAACATGCTGTACATGTTCAGCACAGTAATACAGTTCTGTATATTATCTAAGTGGCGTTGCGCCTGCAGCCTAGTGTCTTTTATCTGGAATACCTAGTTTTCCCACTTTCATTAAATCTCAGGATCTACTCTGTTCTTTTATGTTTAAATTTTATACCATGTGGACTGCGTGTTCTTGTTATACTCATCACATAATTGTATAAAGCCCATAAAAGTAAACAGAAGCGGCATACACAAGTTGGACTCTTATACGAGCTTTTATAGTTTAAACTGTTGTTTTCACTGCAGTAAGTCCTAAAAACACCTTCTGTGTTTATCCACATCCACATGCGGAGTAGAAGTCTTTGGTTACCCTTGATTTTATTCCGCCGCCATCATTTTATAAGCTGCTGTGTTCACAGTGAAATGCACCTATAAACTGACAATATCAACCTGTAATCAAAGAGACAGTTTTTATCCTTTGTGACAAAAAAAACCCAAAAAAAAACAACCCTATTTTTAAAGGGGTTAGTAGATCTTGAGCTGTAGCAACAGTTTTTGTTTGTTTGTTTTTTTGTTTTTTTTAACCTTGGGGGCGTGAGACCCTATATTTTCATGATTACTTTCCTTGTAAACAGGACAGTAAACACAGACAGGGGATTTTAATGTGCACTGCAGTTACTGTTGTAACTGAGAGAAATGCAGGGAAGGCACCACACTCCATATGTGATTTAATAGTTCATATTCTCATTCATTTTAAAGAAAAACTAAAACACCACTAAGAGAACCAAACTTTTTTTTTTCTCCACTGTAGCACCTCTAGCGTTTGATGGCGATGGTCAGCCCGTCACCTACGGTGAGCATGCTCAGATCAATCCTCTGGTCCTTGTGCAGCTTCTTATTGAGAGCATCCAGACCCTGGGAGATGACGTCCTGGGGAGCAGGATTCACAACTGCCCCACTCCACAGCACCTTCGAAGGGAGTAACAAAAGAGCTTTTACTCGGTCAAAAAAACCCACCTCATTGATAATGTAAGTGTGCGGTGCACTTACATTATCAATCGCGATGACACCACCTTTACGGATGAGCTCAAGGGACTTCTCATAGTATCCGTCGTAGTTGGATTTATCAGCATCGATGAACACAAAGTCATACGTTCCAGCTTCCCCGGCTGCGATCAGGGCGTCTGATGAAATTCAAACACAAAAAGCGCTTGGATCAGAAATCACACCTCTTCAAATCATGTATGAAATCTATCTCTGGGTCTGATGATGAGAGCAATAGGTAAATACAACTAACTGGTCACAACTCAGACAGCTGGCTCAATCATTTTTATTGAAGATGTGATAATCAGGAGTTTTCCGATAATCTGAACACATTGAAGTACGACACAAGTCCATCCCCAACTTTGGTTCTTGATATAAAAGGTGTGGAGACATTTACAAAGTCTAATAAAGAGTCCAGGACCTGATAACATCTGTTCTTAAAACCTGTGCTGGGAAGCTGAGCAGCATTTTTCCATTTTATTTTCACTTTATCACTTAAGAAACAGAGGGTCGCCGAGGTTTGGAAAGCTTCAACACTTGTTCCCGTTGCTGAAGACTAAAACTCCTGTAACATTAAATGTCTTCAGACCGGTCACAGTGATGTCACTAATCAGGAAGTTTAATTAAAAATCAGGTTCTATCACAGGTGGAGGAGTCTTTAAACCCTCTACAATTTGCAGATAATAGTTTATAGACTTTTCCTCAGCATTCAAAAACCATTCAGCCACATCTGGTAGCAGAGACACTCCTGAATCTCTTTAAACTGGACCTGTAAGTTTTGCAATATGCTTCTTCCCTATTGGAGAGCCTTGATCAGCCTCTTCAGACAGAGTTAGTGTTGTTACAGAGTTCCCTTTATTCTTACTGCCATTTAGAAGTTTTTCACAGTGTCACTGTACAAACGTTTTGCTTGTTCACTGCACTGTACCACATTTCTTTTACATTACTCTGCCAATTTTGTTTTGTGTTGTTTTATGTTATATTATGTTGTGGGGGGGGACAATAAAACTACTTTGACTTTGATCATTATTAAACATAAAAGCACTTACTCAGTGTCTCCATGGCTGTCTGAAGGTGTACGTCAATCTTATTTTCAACTCCAGCCTGCAGGAAAGGATAAACTCCATGAATTAA